>CM053593.1:77870242-77926940 GCA_028646575.1 Pseudocheirus occidentalis | reverse complement strand
ATGGAGGGGAGGGCAGGGTCTGGGGGAAGGATGCTAGAAGCACACACTTCAGTAAACAGGGACAGGGTAGAGAAGAGAACAGGGGGGGAGGAGGGATATGAAGGAGATACAGATGATCACTGTCACAATCTGTCCACTATGAAGATGTCCTGTATAATCACATATCCATAGCCTGTATTGAACTGAGTGTCCTTCTAGTAGGGGTGGGTGACAAGGGAGGAATAGACAGAATCTAGAATTTAAAGTTCTGTTAATACCTGCAACTAGGACTTAAGATATACAGGGGCTGGTATAGGGAGACCCTTCCTGCCCTACCAGAAAATAAGAGAGCAGAGCAGGGGAGGGGCTTTACAGTGGGATTGCTGTTATAGGATTGGGGCAGGAGCAAGATGGGAAGAAAATGTGTAATTCAAAAAATGTAATGAAAATGAATAATGTAAACAAGAAAACAAATAAAAATTAAATTAAAAAATATGACAGGTAAACAATTCCTTGTTTCCCCAGATTATTTATAATATCAGCCTTTATACCTAGATCGTGCACCTATTCAGACTTGACTTTGGTGTATGGCTTTAGGTGATGGTCTATGCCCAGCTTATTCCATACCATATTCCAATTTTCTCAGCATTTTTTTGTCAAATAGTGAATTCTTAACCCAGAAACTGGGGTCTTTGGGCTTATTAAATAGTATGTTATGATAGTCATTGTCTCCTGAGTCTTTTATACCCAGTCGATTCCATTAATCCACTACTTTGTTACTTAGCCAGTACCAGGCAGTTTTGAGGACTGCTGCTTTATAATAGAGATTAAAGTCTGAAACAGCTAGGCCACCTAGCCTAACATTTCTTTTCAGTAATTGCCTTGATATTCTGGACTCTTTGTGATTCCAAATTAATTTTGTTACTATTTTTTTCTAGTTTTATCAGGTAATTTTTGGTAGGTTGATTGGTATGTTATTAAATATGTAATTTAATTTACATAGAATTATCATTTCTATTATATTAGCTCTACCCACCCACGAGCAGTCGATGTTTTTCCAATTTGTAAGATCTGATTTTATTTGTGTGAAAAGTGTTTTGTAGTTGTGTTCATAAAGGTACTGGGTTTGTTTTAGCAGGTGGATTCCCAAATATTTTATAATGTTTACAGTAACTTTAAATGGGGTTTCTCTTACTATATCTTGCTGTTGGACTTCATTGGAAATATATAAGAATGCTGAGTATTTGTGTGGGTTTATTTTATATCTTGCCACTTTACTAAATTTATTTATTGTCTCAAGAAGTTTTTTACTTGATTCTCTAGGATTCTCCAAGTATATCATCATGTCATCTGCACAGAGTGATAGCTTAGTCTCTTCTTGACCTAATTTGATTCCTTTGATTTCTTTTTCTTCTCTAATTGCTACTGCTAACATTTCTAGTACCAGGTTGAATAAGATGGGTGATAGTGGATATCTTTGTTTCACCCCTGATCTTATTGGAAATGCTTCTAATTTATCCTCATTGCATAAAATTCTTGCTGATGGCTTTAAGTATATGCTACCTATTATTCTGAGGAAAACTCCATTTATTCCTATACTTTCTAGTGTTTTTAATAGGAATGGATTTTGTATTTTGTCAAAGGCTTTTTCTGCATCTATTGAAACAATCATATGGTATCTGCTAGTTTTATTGTTGATATGATCAATGATACTGATGGTTTTCCTAATACTGAACCATCCTTGCATTCCTGAAATAAATCTAACCTGGTCAAAAGTTGTGGTAGTCTTTTTGCTAATGTTTTATTTAAGATTTTTGCATCTATATTCATGAGGGAGATTGGTCTATAATTTTCTTTCTCCCTTTTGTCTCTCCCTGATTTAGGTATCAGTACCATATTTGTGTCATAGAAAGAATTAGAAAGAACTCCTTCCTCACCAATTTTCCCAAATAGTTTGTAGAGTATTGGAATCAATTGATCTTTAAATGTTTGATAGAATTCACTAGTAAATCTATCTGGCCCTGGGGATTTTTACCTAGGTAGTTCTCTGATATGTTGTTCAATTTCTTTTTCTAAGATGGAGTTAAGTAATTTACTTCCTCTTCAGTTAGTTTGGGCAACTTGTGTTTTTGTAGATATTCATCCATTTCACTAAGGTTGTCAAATTTATGGGCATAGAGTTGGGTAAAGTAATTCCTAATTATTGTTTCAATTTCATCTTCATTGGAGGTACATTCACCCTTTTCATTTAGGAGACTCTGAATTCGGTTTTCTTCATTCTTTCTTTTTATCATATTGACTAAGGGTCTATCAATTTTATTGTTGTTTTTTTCATAAAACCAACTCAGTTTTATTTATAAGTTCAATAGTTTTCTTTCAGTTTTCTTCATCTCTCCTGTGGTTTTCATCATTTCTAATTTAGTTTTTAATTGGGGATTTTCGATTTGTTCTTTTTCTAGTTTTTTCAGTTGCGTGCCCAATTCATTGACCCCCATTTTCTCTATGTTTTTTCAAGTATGCATTCAAGGATATACAACTTCCCCTAAGTACTGCCTTTGCTGCATCCCACAAGTTTGGGTATGATGTCTCATTATTGTCATTCTCCTGAATGAAGTTAGTGAGTATTTCTATAATTTCTTGTATAACCCACTCATTCTTTAGGATTAAATTATTTAGTTTCCAATTAGTTTTTTGCCTGCCTTTCCATGGCCCTTTATTACATATAATTTTTATTGCATCATGATCTGAGAATGATGCATTTAATATTTCTGCCTTTCTGCACTGAATTGTGAGGTTTTTATGCCCTAGTACATGGTCTATTTTTGTGAATGTGCCATTTACTGCTGAGAAGAAGGTATATTCCTTTTTTTATCCCCATTCAGTTTTCTCCAGACATCTATCATGTCTAGCCTCTCTAAAATTCTATTTGCCTCTTTAACTTCTTTCTTGTTTATTTTGAAGTTAGATTTATCAAGTTTGAAGAGGGGGAGATTCAGGTCCCCCACCAGTATCATTTTGCTATCTATTTCTTCCTCTACTTCCCTTGATTTTTCCTTTAGGAACGTGGATGCTATACTGCTTGGTGCATATATGTTAAGTAATGATATTACTTCATTCTCGATGGTGCCTTTTAGCAGGATGTAGTTTCCTTCCTTGTCTCATTTAATTAGGTCTATTTTAGCTTTTGCTTTATCTGAGATAAGAATTTCTACCCCTGCTTTTTTTACTTTAGCTGAGGCATAATATACTCTACTCCATCCTTTTACCTTTACCTGTGCATATCCACTTGTTTCAGATGTGTTTCTTGTAGACAGCATATTGTAAGATTATGTTTTTTAATCCATTCTGCTATCTGCCTCTGTTTTATGTGAGAGTTCATCCCATTCACATTCATAGTAACGATTACCATCTGTGAATTTCCCTCCATCTTATTCCCTCCCCCGTTTATATATTTATGTATTCCTTTTCCCTTCCCCTCCTTAAGAATTTTCCTTTTAACCACTGCCTCCCTCAGTATTCCCACCCTGTGTTATCCCCTCTTCACTACCCTTTTCCCTTGCTACTCTCCCCCTCCCTACTGAGTACCTTTCCCTTCTTAAATCCCTCCCCCCTTATCTTTCCTACTGCCTGTAGGGCACAATAGATTTTTATTCTTAACAGAGTATATTATTCCTTGGTTGAACCCTAACCAATCCTAGTACATTTCATATATTGCTCCTCTTGCTCCCTCTTTTCCCCCTATTGTTATGAATTTTTGTGTCTTTTAATGTTAGAATCTAAACTTAACCCTTTGTATTGATCCTTCTTTGAATTAGAACCAATGGGAGTAACAATCATATGATGCTCATCTCTTTCCTTCCCACCCCTCCACTTTAGTATGTTTTTATGCCTCTTCTTATGGCATAATTTACCATCTTCTACCTCTATTTTTCCTTTTATCCCATTACATTCCGCTTCTTCCCCTTAATAGTTTTTTTTCAAATCTTTGGATTCTTCCAATTATAACCACAACCTCTTTCTGTGTACATTCCTTTTAAGTGTCACAATACTTATACAATTGACAGGTATCTGCTTCTCATAAAGGAATTTAAAAAGTTTGCTCTTATTGAGTCCCAAGTTATGTGCATGTGTGAACATCTATGTGTGTATGTGTATGTGTGAGTGTATGTTTTCCTTGTTTACCATTTTATGTCTTTCTTGGATCTTGTAAGTGGAGATCAAAATTTCCATTGAGCTCAGGCTTTTTCATAAGGAAAGTCTGGAAGTCCTTCATTTCATTAAATGGCCATCTCTTTGCCTGAAAAAATAAGATCAGTCTTTCCTGGTAGTTGATCCTTGATTGCAGTCCTAGCTCTTGCTTTATGAAATATCGCATTCTATTCCCTCCAATATTTTAATGTAGCAGCTGCCAAATCCTGTGTAATCCTGACTGTAGATCCATGATATTTGAATTGTTTCTTTTTGGCTGCATTTAGTATTTTCTCCTTGACTTTGTAGCTCTGGAATTTGGCTACTATGTGCCTTGGTGTTTTCAATTTGGAATCTCTTTCAGGAGGAGATCGGTGGATTTGTTCAATAACCATTTTTCCTTCTGATTCTAGGATGTCAGGACAGTTTTTTTTTGAGAATCTCTTCGAGGATGTTCTCCAGGCTGGTTTTTTCATCATGGCTTTCTGGTAGGCCAATGATTCTTAGGTTATCTCTTCTGGATCTGTTTTCCAGGTCAGTTGTTTTTCAAGTGAGATATTTTGCACTTTCTTCTAATTTTTCAATCTTTATGTTTTGGTTGACTAACTCTTGTTGCATCATAGAGTCCTTAGCTTCAATTTGTCTGATTCTAATTTTTAGTGAATTATTTTCCTCAGCTAGGTTTTGGAGTTCCTTTTCCACATGTTCATTTTTCATTTTTAGGGAGGTATTTTCTCTGGTTAGAATTTGGACCTCCTGTCCTAGTTCTCCAATTTTGCTTTTCAAAGATTTGTTTTCTTCAGTGAGAGTTTTTTTTCCAGTTTGGTCACTAACTCTAATGTCATTTTAAAAATCTCAAGATCCTCCAAGAAGGCTCTTTGGGTATGAGACCAATTTACATTACCTTCTGTAGTCACCAGTGTGGATATAGAATCCCTTTTGCCTTCTGAATTTGTTTGTTCTTGCTCACTATAAAAAGATTTTATGGTCCTAGCTTTGCAGTTTCCTTCTTCCCCATTGTAAGTGCCTGTGTCCTGGATTTTTAGAGTGGATTTCTGCTTCTGGGGTGCCAGAATGTTGTGCTTCTCAGGCTGGGAGGTAGGGGTTTGGTAGCTGTAGGCTCAGAGTGTGTAGCATGAGGCCAAGACCAGGACTCTCAATGATTCCCCTGAGTTACCCTGAGGCTTACAGAGTAACCTATAGGGTGGACTGGCTCCTTCAGGTTTCCCTGTCTGTGTCTCTGGGCTACAGCTCAGGGAGGCTCAGAGCAGGCTACAGCTGAAGGCCAAGTGGCAGGGCTGTTGTTTGCTGATTGGCCAGGTGATACTTGGCTTCTGGAATTATGATTGTATAATTTTAAACATTCAGGCTGCCCCAGGGGAAGCCGCTAATCCTGCTGTGGTTCCTGAGTTTTCTCCTACCGGTTCGATGATCCTGTGGTGAGAAGTCCAGGCTGGGTGAGTCTGCTGGCTGGCTGGGGCTTCTTCTCCATCTGCTGTACTCTGCTCTCAGCTCCACATTGGTGTGGCTCTCTTGTGCTCAGCGTTCTCCTTACCCCAACCTGAGTAGGCACTTTACTGGGCTGGGAACCTGCCACACTCAGTCTCACAATGAGTTCTATCACTCTTAAATGCATTCAGATTTACTTTTTAGCTTTTAGCAACAGAATTCAACTGACCTTTTTCTTAGCCTTTTTTCCCCTGGATTTCTAGGTGTGGATATTGTCCCAGGTGTTGTTGATCCTCTCTCCTGTAGACTCTGACTGAGGCTTTTCCCCACTGTCCTGGGCTAGGCCGCTCTTTTGGGTTGTGCTTAACTTGGCTCCGAGCCTGTTGTGATGAGCACCTCCTGCCAAAATGCCTTCAACAAGAGATGTGTTTTCTGTATTTTTGTGGGTGTTGGAGCCCTAAAATTTGTTTAGAGTTGTATTTTCTGGGTATTTAAGGTGATTGAGTGGGCACTGCAGAACTTTGCTGCTTCTATGCCACCATCTTGGCTCCACCCCCAGAACTCCCTCAGGAAAGCATCTTTCAAGAAATGATTGAGGAAAACTTCCCTGATAACCTAGAACATGAGGATAAAATGGTGACTGAAAAATCCACCAATCAACTCCTGAAAGAGATCCCAAAATGGAAACTCCAAGTAATATTGTATCCAAATACTGGAATTATCAAGTTAAGGAGAAAATACTGCAAGTAGTCAGAAAGAAACAATGCTAATATAGTAAAGCAAGAGTCAAGATTACATAGGACTGAGAAACTTCAGCATTAAAGAATTGTGGGTCTGAAATATGATATTCTGGAAGGCAAAGTAGCTTGGACTACAACCAGGAATCAACTATTTAGCAAAATTGGGCATAATCTTTCAGGAGAGGGGATAGACAGTCAATAAAATAGGATGCTTTTAATCATTCCTGATTAAAAAAAAAACAAAACAACAAATCAGAACAGAAAATTAGATCTTCAATACAAGACTCAAGAGAAATGTAAAAATATAAAGGGGAAAGAAAAAAAATCACATTATTCAATAAGGTTAAACTATTTCAATCACTACACTGGAAGATGATACTTGAAACACTTGAGAATTATGATCTTTATTAAGGTAGTTGGAAGGGGTGTACATAGACAGATAGTATGGGTATAAGTTAAATTTAATGTGATGATATAAAAAAATTAAGGAGTGAAAAAAAGGATTATATTGGGAGGAGAGGAAAGCGTGAAGCAGAATAATGTAAAATTGTATCACATGAAGAGGCATAAAAGATCCATTACAGTAGAGGCACAAAAGTGGGGAGAGCATTGTTTGAGCCATACTCTCATCGGATTTGGCTCAAAGAAGGAGTTAGGCACATTGAGTTGGATAAAGAAATCTATTAACCTACAGGAATGTTGTAGGGGAAAGGGGAAAGATAAGGGAAGAGGTCTGATAGAAGGAAGGGCATATAAAGGGAGGCAGTGATCAGAAGCAAAATACTGGTTGGAAGGAAGGGGAAAGGGGAGAGAAAAGTATAAATAGGGGAGAAAATAAGATGAGAGAAATATACAGTAATCATAATTGTGAATGTGAATGCAATGAACTCTGCCATAAAATGGAAGCAGATAGGATTAAAAACCAGAATCCAAGAATATGTTTGTTTTTGTAGTTCTTGTTCCAAGAAACACATTTGAAGCACAGCAATATGTGCAGAGTAAAGGTAAAAGACTGTAACAGAATATATTATGCTTTAGCTAAAGGATGGGGGTTGGGGGTGGGAAGCAGAGGTCGCAGTCCTGATCTCAGACAAAGAAAAAGCAAGCATAAATCTAATTAAGGGAGATAAGGAAGGAAACCACATTTTACTGAAAGGTACCATGGACAATGAAGTAATTATCGGTACTAAACATATATGCACCAAGTGGTAAAGCATCTAAATTCTTAGATGATAAATTAGGTGAGTTACAGTAAGAAAGAGACATTAAAACTATACTAGTGGGGCACCTCAACCTCCCCTTCTCAAAACCTGATAAATCTAATTATAAAATAAAGAAGAAAGAAGTTTAGGAGATGAAAAGAATTTTAGAAAATTTAGATATTATAGACCTCTGTAGAAAACTAAATGGGGACAGAAAGGAATATACTTTTTTCTCAGCAGTTTTTCAGATGTGCAAAATAAGTAATCATGAATTAGGGGATAAAATCCTTACAATACAATGAAAAAGGCAAAAATATTAAACGGATCATATTCCCATGAAGATACAATAAAAATTTTGTGTGATAATGGTCCAGGAAAAGATAGACTAAAATTATTTGGAAACTAAATAATCTAATCTTAAAGAATGAGTGGGTTACATAACTAATAATAGAAACAATCAATAATTTTATCAAAGAGAACAACAAAAATTAAACAGCATACCAAAATTTACAGGATGCAGCCAAGGCAGTCCTTAGGGGAAATTTTTATATTTTAAAAATGCTTTCATGAATAAAATGGAGAAAGACTAGATCAACATTCTCCTTTGTCAACACAAATAATGTGGACATATGTTTAATATGAGTTTTACATACATGCGTATGTGCATATATACATATATACATGCGTATATGTATGTATATATCATGTATATGTATACACATACATATATGACAGTTGACTTGCCATCTTGGAGAGTGGGGTGGGGAGGTTCAGAGGGAAAGTGACCCTTAAAATCATATAAAAGTGAACGTTTAGAGCATCTTTCCATTTAATTGAAAAAAAATACTATGAAGTGGGAAAAATATATTAATTTATAAAAAGAATTATACATATTGCACTCTTTAAGTGCCTTCCCTTCAGTCAAAGGACCAACGTATCATCAGCATAACAGCTTGTCTTCTTATTTGCTTTACTATGAAAACATACGGTAATTCTAGAATGAATTGTTAAACAAATGACTTGTGACATGTTAGAAAATAATGTTTTGATTAACTGCAGAAAGCATTTCAAGGGGATGAAATGATAAGTGAAATTACCTCATTTCTTATTTAGAGAACAAATAGTGTCAAAGACTTTGGATGCAGCAAGGCTGAATGCACAAGACTGATTGAATTGTTGATCCATGATTAGAAAGACTTCCTCCCTTTCTCCTGATGTTGAAGGGAGATTCCCAGGGAGTAGGTGATATCAGTTCTGTAAGAAATACTTATAAAAATGAGAAGTAGCCAGAATATTAAGGTGTGTGGTTCTAAGGGACTATAAGTCAGCCAGTGTTCAGTTTGCAAGGAAGCAAGCAAGAAGCAGTGGTTGCTGGTAAATGTATGTTTTGGGTGAGGTTTGATCAGCAACTGGAGTTTAGTGTGTGAAAGCTAAAGTCCTCAATACTTCAGTCAAAAAAATTTTCAGAAAGTAGACAGAGGTAGACAAGTAAGTACAGGAACTGGGAGCATGTAGTGTCATTGGGCTTGCGATGAAATTTCCACTTCCATGTTTGCATTAAGTTGTGCACACAGGGAGATTGCTTCCCACTAGGTTGTTCCCATTCAGTCTCTACCATTTTGAAATGAGTAAAAATTAAAAGCTGTAACTTTAGTTTTTTTATGGTGCAATGTATCTGAAATCCTGTGAAGCTAACCTCACATGTAGGCTTCAGTTGGAGGAGAGTATGTGGAAGTAGGGTACAGCACTAGGTATAGTGTAAGTTACTCAAACAGAATTCCTTGCTCAGATAGGAGATCTAGGCAATATCCTTCTCTAAGACTCAGAAGAGAGTGGGTAGGTTACAGATTCATTCTATGGTCCCATGACTCTTGCCTTACATACTAAATGTTTAATTCTTGCCATCCTGTAACTTTCCTATGTCTCACTTTTCTCATCAACAAAATAGAAGGAATAATTATATAGTTTCATAAGATTATTGTCAAGATTAGAGAAGATTGGGGAAGAGACAAGATGGCAGAGTGAAAGAAGTAGCTTATCAGAACTCATTCCTGAACTCTGTCTTTAACCTCTAAAAAGTGAATCTGAATGGGAGTTAGTGACAGAATCCATTGGGAGAAGGAGAGTGGCAGATTCCCAGTCCAGTAAAGTGTACATGTAGGACAGGGCAGGTGGTGCACAGAGCACATTGGCTGCACCAGTTCAGACCTGAAACCAGAACGCAGTAGAGTCAGAGCAAGCCATGGCCAGTGTATTCACCTGCCCCAAGGGTAATTCTCAGATGCTGGCACCTCAGGATGGAGAATCTGTCAGAGCTGGGTAAGTGAAAGTACAGTGCATGCAGAAGCAACAGCAGCTTCTCCTGGGCCTATCAACCCACAACTTGCATGTTTAAAAATCACCTACCGGAAATTTCAGGAGCCAACATGGTGGAGTAAACCCTAGCTACTGTAATCACCTCCCTAATCCTCAAAACCCAGAGATTATTGCCCCAGAGCGGCAAATACTGGAAGCAGTGGCAGGCTTGTGAACCCTAGAGGAAGGGTGTTACTGAGGTTGTGGTAAGCCTGAAGTGAAGGATGGGAGGAATCCCAACAAGCCACATGTCAGTTGACCAGCAGGAGATCAAGAAGCCAAGGGGGTGGAGCCAGCAAGCTCTAACATCAGAAGCCCAGATGGGCCTTAACACAACTAAGGAAATCAGCAGACCCCAGCTTGGCAGTCAGTCAGATGCTTAGCCTTCCCAAGCTCTAGCCCAGGGCCATAGAGTTAGAAACCTGAAGTGGCTAGACTACTACTCACTGACACCTTATTCTTGAGCCTCAAGGGAAACACTGAGAGTCCTGGCCTTGGCCTTAGTCTAGACACATAGAGGCTACAGCACACAAAATCAACAATAAGGCCCCTAGCTCCCAGTTTGAGAAATGTGGGCCAGGGCCCTGTGTGCTTCAGAAGCAGAAATACATTTTAATACCCAGGAAATAGTCAATCACAATGGGCCAGATGCAACTTGGAAAAAGCAAGACCAAAAAATTTTGAATCCTGTTATTGCAAAAGAAAAGACTCGCTTTCAGAAGGAGACACTGTGAACTCTACACCCACAGCTGAGACCACAAAAGGAAATATGAATTGGTCTCAAGCCAGAAAGCATTCTTGGAAGAGCTCAAGAAGGATTTAAAAAGTGAAATAAGAGGCATAGAAGATAAATTAACAAATTTTTTAAAGCTGAAATTGCCAAAATGGGAAAATAAACTCACTTAAGAAAACAAATCCTTAAAAAGTAAAATTTGTGAACTGAGAAGGGAGGTTCAAAATCTAAGTGGAGAAAAATACATACCTAAAATGAAATCTGAACATATCAAAGGAGCTTAAAAAACTGAGGAAAATAATTTGCTAAAAATGAGACTCAATCAAATCAAAGCTAATGACTCTATGATGCAGCAGGAATCTGTCAACAAAACCTAAAGATTGAAAAAATGAGAAGAAAATGAAGAATATCTCACTGAAAAAAACAACTGACTTGGAAAATAGATCAAGGAGAGATAATCTAAGAATTATTGGCCTACCAATAAGCCATGATGAAAAAAATAGCCTGGAAAATATTCACCAAAAATTGTCAAAGAAAACTGTCTGGAGGTCCTAGAATCATAGGGTAAAATAATTATTGAAAGAATTCACTAGATACTACTTTAAAGAAATGAGAAATTGAAAACACGAAGAAGTATTGTAGCCAGATTCCAGAATTATAAGGTTAAGGACAAAATACTGCAAGTAGCCAGAAAGAATCAATTAAAAAATCATGGAAATACAGTCAGTTTCACACAGGACCTAGCAGTTTCTACATTAAAATATGAGAGAACGGAATATGATAGATGTTAGGCAAAAGAACTTGGACCACAACCAAGAATCAACAATTCAGCAAAACTGAGTATATTATTTCATCCAACAGATGGTCATTCAATGAAATAAGGGACTTCTAGAAATTCCTGATGAAACAGCCACAGTTCAATGGAAAATTTGATCTCCAAATACAAGACTCAAGAAGGACATAAAAAGGTAAACAAGGAAAAATACATTGTACACACATACACACACATACACACACATACACACATGTGCACATGCAGGCACATAACTTAAGATTCAATCAGAGCAAATTGTTTACATCCCTTTATGGGAAGCGAATGATTGTCAATATTGAGAACTGAACATTTATCATTTAATTTAAAATGGATATACATATATAGAAGGGGTGGGTATAAATTAATTAATCTAATGGTAAAAAAGTTATTAAAGGTGGAAAGGGGATTATAATGGGATAAAAGGAATGCAGGAGCCAGAAAAGAGTAAATTATGGACACAAAGAAGCACAAAAACCATACTGTACTAGGTGGAAAGAAGGTAGGGAAATGAACTTTATTTGAACTTTGCCCCCATTGGTTCAAGGAAGGATTAACATAATCTGTTGAGTTTAAGATTCTATTTGAAAAGACACCAAAACTTATTATAGTAGAAGGAAAGCAGGGATGGAGAGGAGCATTGTATGAAAATTATTCTCATTGGTTTCAGTTTAAGGAGGGAATAACCTACTTTGTTAAGTATAAAAATCTATTGTGCCCCACAGGCGTTAGGAGGAGAATGGGGGAAATGGGGAAGGGTGGTTAAAAGGGAGGAAAGAAATAGTAAGGGGAAAGCGTTAGTAAAGGGAGGGAGGTGGTGGTCAAAAGGAAAACTCTTAAGGAGGGTAAGGGAGAAGGGAGAAATAAAAGCATAAACAGGGGAAGGATTAGGATGGAGGGAAAGACACAAATAGTAATCATAACTGTGAATGTGAATGGGATGAACTCTCCCATAAAAGAGAAGCAGAAGGCAAAATGGATTAAAAATCATAATCCTACAATATGCTATGTACAAGAAACACATTTGAAACAGGGAGATACAAACAGGATAAATGTAAAAGACTGGAATAGAATATTTTATGCTTTAGCTAAAGTAAAATAAACAGGAGTAGCCATCATTATCTCAGAAAAATCAAAAGCAAAAATATTTCTAATTGAAAGACATATGAAAGAAAACAATATCTTGCTAAAAGGCACCATCAAGGGTGGAGTCAAGATGGAAGAATAGAAGCAAAAAAACTCTGTGGGCTCCCCTCATAACCACCTTAAATACCTACAAAATATGACTCTAAACCAATTTTAGAGCTACAGAACCCACAAAGTGACAAAAAGAAGCAAATCTCTCACTGAAGGCAGCCTGAAATGGTCCATCACAGCTTGCTGGGAGCTAAGCCCAGCCCCATGTGAACCTACAGTTTTAGCCCCTGGGTTGCCCCAAGAAGCAGCAGCAGCAGCTGTTGCAGTTTCCAGAATTATCAACACATAAATGCCAAAGACAAAAGGTCAGTGGAACTCTGCTGGATCTGGGGGGAGGGGGATGGAGTGTGGTTTGATCTCTGCCCCTGTAGCAAGAAGCCACAGAAGTGGCAGTCCTGCAGCTGCCTCCATGTGGCTGCTTGAGTGTTCCTGGCCTACAGATCATGGGGGGAGCAAATGATCATTCAGAGGCTAAACACTCTTCCTTTAACCTACCTGTATCTGGATCATGGACTTGGGTAGTGGTCCTAAAATGTGTGACCAATGAGCCAAAGCTGGAGGGGGTTGTAGAGATGGTGCCTTCCAAATAACTACAGTAGCTATGAAAACCCCCACACTTTGGACGAAAGCTCTCCCCTCTGAAAGCAGAGTTCTACTGTGGCAACAAGCTCAAAAATCAAGTAATTTATTGACAGCATGAGCAAGCAAAGGAAGCAAAGCAAGCATAGTCATCCAATTTTAGATTTCTTTTGGGGGAAAAAAAGGATCAAAGTATGGAATATGAGGAAGACAAAACAAAATCTTCCAAGAAAATGTGAACAGAAGGCCATGGAGGAGTTCAAGAAGGATTTTGAAAATCAAGTAAGAGTGGAGCCAAGATGGTGGCATAGAAGCAGCAAAATTTTGCAGCTCCCACACAGCCACCCTAAATACCCATAAAATATGACACTAAACAAATTTTAGGTCTCCCAAACTCAAAAAATACATAAAACACATCTCTTGCTGAAGGCAGCTTGGTAGCAGGTGCCCATTGCAGGTGGCTGGGAGCCGAGGCCAGCCAAGCCCCAAACCAGAACTATCACCAGGCCCCAGGGCAGTTGGCTGAAGCCACAGCATGAGTCTTTAGAGAGCAGACCTACAGCACCTGGAGCAATCTACACATCTATCAAGCTAGGAAAAAGAAGGATTAGAGAAAGGTCAGTGAAAGTGAAGATTTCAGGTGAAATTGGGGGAGGAAAAGCAGTTTGGCAGATCTGCCCCCAGGGCAAGGAAGCTTCGGGGGAAGGGCAGGATCTACTACAACCAGCAACTTCATCCACTAGGCTGGTTCAGAGCTCCTGGCCTGTGGACCCCACATGGGGGCTGAGACAATTGATCAGGTCCAAGGGCTCTTGCATTGAGCGGCTTGGATCCAGATCATGGTCTTGGGTGGTGATCCTGGGATGTGCTTTCAGTAAGCCAAAGCTGGGGGGAACTGCAGCACCCGCCTAATAGCTCCGACAGCTGTGAAAACCTCAGCAATTTGGGACAGAGCTTTCCCCCCTGGAAGTAGAGTTCCACAGACCTAAAAAATTTATTGTTTTAAGTGAGTGGCCAACATGAGAAAAGGGAAGCAAAATAAGAACTGCAATAAAACTCTAGAAACCTTTCTTTGTGAACAAAAAGAATCAAAGCATAGAATGGGAGGAAGACAACACAGTCAGAACTCCCACACCAAATGCTTCTCAGACACTCAAAGATTTCCTACAAGCTATAGAACATTTGAAAAAGGACTTTGAAAAAAAATAAGAGAACTGGAGGAAAATTGGGAAGAGAAATGAGAATGATGCAAGAAAATCATGAAAAGACAGTCAACAACCTGACTGACAAGTAAGAGTGACACTTTACAAAGTAACACGTTAAAAAATAAATTAACTCAAATGGTAAAAGAGGCCCAGAAAGCCAATGAGGAGAAACATGTCGTAAAAAGTCAAATTTGCCAGATGGAAACAGAATCTCAAAAGCATTCTGAAGAGAATAAATATTTCAGAATTACAGTGGAGCAAGCAGAAACTAATGACTTTATGAGGAACCAAGACACTATTAAACAGTTACAAACAAATGAAAAAATAGAAAGCAATGTGAAATATCTCCTTGAAAAAACCATGGACCTGGAAAATAGATCCAGGAGAGACAATCTGAAAATTATTGGCTTACCTGAAAGCCATGTACAAAACAATAACTTGGAAAGCATCCTTCAAGAAATTCTCAAAGAAAATTGCCCTAATGTTTTAGAATCAGAGGGAAAAATAGAACTTGAAAGAATTCACCAATCACCTCTTCAAAAAGATCCCCAAGAGAAAACTCCTAGAAATGTTATTGCCAGGTTCCAGAATCCCCAGTTAAAGAAGAAAATATCACAGGGTGTCAAGAGAAAACAATTTGAATACTGTGGACACACTATTAGAATAACCCAGGATCTGGCAGCTTCTACACTGAGGGATTGAAAGGACCTGGAATATGATAATTCCAAGGTCAAGGGAACTGGGATTAAAACCAAGAATCACCTACCCAGTGAAATTGAGCATAATGCTCTAGGGAAAAATATGGTCATTCATTGAGGTGGAGGATGTTCAAGCATTCTTGCTGAAAAAACCAGAATTGAACAGAAAATTTGATAATCAAACTGAAGAAGTATGAGAAGGTAAACATGGGAAAGAAATCATAAGGAACTTATCAAAGATGAGCTATTTACATACCAATATGGAAAAATGATAATAATAACTTATGAAACTTTTCTTAGTATGAGGATAGGGGAAGGGAATACAAATGTATGTATATATCATATATATATATATATATATATAAACACAAACTGGCATAACCACAATGAGGAAAAACAGAAGCACTTGCATGAAATAATACTGCTATTTTGTGGCTACTGAAATTACTACCAATAAAAGAGAGCAGAAGGAAGCATCTAAGAGAACACAGAGAAACAAAACAACTTTGAAAGTATAACGTCTTACAATTTATTCTAGATTTTTTTAATATCATGTTATTATATATAATAAGTTTTTTTTACTTTCACAAAAAAAGAAAATCAAGTAAGAGAAGTGGAGGAAAAATGGGAAAAGAAATGAGAATGATGCGAGAAAATCATGAAAATAGAGTCAACAACCTGAACGAAGAAATCAACACCTTAAAAAATAGATTAACTCAAATGGTAAAAGAAGCCCAAAAAGATTATGAGGAGAATGCCTTAAAAAGCTGTATTTGCCAGATGGAAAAAGAATTTCAAAGCTCACTGAAAAAAAATCATTCCTTCAGAATTAGATTGGAGCAAATGGAAGCAAATAACTTTATGAGAAATGAAGAAACTCTTAAACAGATTCAAAGAAATGAAAAATAAAATAAAAGGCAATGTGAACTATTTCATTGGAAAAACCACTGACCTGTAAAATATATCCAGGAGGACAATTTAAAAATTTTTGGACTACCTGGAAGCCATGATCAAACAAAGGACCTAGAAATCATCCTTCAAGAAATTCTCAAGGAAAATTGCCTGGATATTTTAGTACTAGAGGGCAAAATAGAGATGGAAAAAATTCACCAATCACCTCTTTCCAAAGATCACAAAAATAAAATTCCTGGAAGGGCTTGGACGAGAACTCAGGGGCATTGCACCATGAGGGCCAGATGACATGGCAGTGGTATACTGAGAAGCCAGGACAAGGCCTGATTAATGTGGTGGCAAATCGATCCACCACCACCATGGCCATTCCTAGGCCTATCACCACCAGGTGGGGATAAGATGGAGCTGAGTAAGAGACAAAGGCAGGGCCTGTGGCAGGGGCAGCAGAGCTATTTCTGGGACTACCAATCCTCAGCCTGTAAATTTAAAAAGCCCATATCTGAACTTCCAGGGACCAGGATGGCAGAGCAAATCCCCATTGCTCCAGTCCCCACCTCTGACCCCGAAAACACAGTAATTGTTTCCCCAGAGAAGAACTTTAACAATAAATGTTTAGGAACCCAGGAGGAAGTATGTGGCTAAGGTCCTGCCTTAAAATGAAAAAAAAACTGGATGCAAAGACAAAGACTCTGGAATGCTATTACTGTGAGAGGGAGGAACCAAATTCAAAAAGAGACCGTATTGACTCCTCACCCACAGCTGAATCTTTAATAGGAATTATGAACTGGTCTTAACACATAAAGCATACTTAGATAAGCTCAAAAATAACTTTTAAATCCAGATTCTTTTAAAATCAAAATTGTGAAATTGGAAAAAATAACATTACAATGAAGAAAGCAGCTACTTAAAAAAAGTGTGAAATAAGAAGGAAATATGAATATATGGAAAAGGAGCTTCAAAAACTAACAGAGGAAAACAATTTGCTAAAAATTAGAATCAACCAAATTGAAGCTAATGACTCTATGAGGAGCCAAGAATCAGCCAACAAAACATCAAGACTGAAAAATTAGAAAAAGAGGTAAAATATCTCAATGGAAAAATAATGGACCTGGAAAACAGATCCAGAAGAGACAATGTGAGAATCATTGGTCTACCATAAAATCATGATGAAAACATAAGTCTGGACAATATCTTCCAAGAGCTCATCAAGGAAAACTGCCCTGAGATCTTAGAACCAGTGGGTAAAATAGAAATTGAGAGAATCCACCAGACACCTCCTGAAAGAGATCCCAAATAGAAAAGTCTTTCAAATGTTGTGACACAATTCCAGAATTATCAGGTAGAGGATAAAATATTACAAGCAACCAGAAAGAAACAATTCAGATAAAGTGGAACCACAGTGAGGATCACAAAGGATCTGGCAGCTTCAACATTGAAAGATCAGAGGAACTGGAATATGATTTTTCACAAGGCAAAATATTCTGTATTACAACCAGCAAAACTGAGTGTAATCTACCAGGCAAGGAGATGGCTATTCAATGATATAACAGAATTCCAGACCTTCCTGATGAAAAAGCCAGAGCTAAAGGGAAAATTCAACCTCCAATTACAAGACTCAAGAGAGACATAGAGAAGTAATTAAGGGGAAACACACACACACACACACACACAACTAGTTATTTAATAAGAGCAAAATGTTTATATCCCTATATGGGAAGCCAATAACTGTTAATATTGTGAATTCTATACCTATGGCAACATCTAAAAGAGATATAGATAAATAGAGGGTGTGGGTATGAATTACACAAAATGATTATATAAAACCATTTTAAGGGCTGCAAAGGAGCTGCAATGGAAGAAGAGGAAAGAATTAAGTAGGAAAGGGTAAATTATGCCACACAAAGACACATAAAAACATTATAGCAGAGTGAAAGAAGGGAGGGAAATTAGCATTATAGGAGCTTTTCCCTCATGGCTTCTGGTGCAAGGAGATATATTCTCATCAATCTTGGTTTGAGGAAGAAATAACATATAACATTAAGTATGAAAATGTATCATATCCTACAGGCAGTAGGAGGGGGAAGGGCCAAGAAAGTTGTGGTGGGATTTAGAAAGGAGGGAAGAAGTAGTAAAGGGGAAGGACAGAAAAGGTAGGGGGGCTGATAAGAAGGGGATACAGAGGGAGGCAGTGGTCAAAAGGAAAAGTCTTAAGAAGGGGAAGGGAGAAGGGGATCATAAAAGCATAAACAGGGGAGGGAATAGGATGGAGGGAAGACACAGATAATACTCATAACTGTGAATGTGAATGGGATGAACTCTCCCATAAAATGGAGGCAGATAGCAGAATGGATTAAAAACTATAATCCTACAATATGCTGTTTATAAGAAACAGATCTGAAACAGAGGTATACACACAGGGTAAAGGTAAAAGGCTGGAGTAAAATATATCATGCCTCAGCTAAAGTAAAATAAACAGGGGTAGCAATCCTTATCTCAGGCAAAGCAAAAGCAAAAATTGATCTAATTAAAAGAGATAATGGAGGAAACTATACCCTTCTAAAAGGCGCCATAGAAAATGAAGCAATATTATTACTTAACTTTTATGCACAAAGTGGCAAAGTACCCAGATTCCTGAAGGAGAAATTAATGATGTTAGAAGAAGAAATAGATAGCAAAACTACACTAGTAGGGGGCTTCAATGTCACCCTCTCTGAGCTTGATAAATCTAACATCAAAATAAATTTAAAAAAGAAGTTAAAGAGTTAAATAGAATCTTAGAGAGATAGATATGGTAGATCTCTGGAGAAAAATGAATGGGAATCAAAAGGAATATACCTTCTCAACGGTACATATACAGAAACTGACCATATACTAGGGCATAAAAACATCACAATTCAGTGTAGAAAGGTAGAAATATCAGATGCATCCTGCTCACAACATGAACAATAAAAGTTACTTGTAATAAAGGGCCATGGAAGGATAGACTAAGAACTAATTGGAAACCAAATAACTTAATCCCAAAGAATCAGTGGGTCAAACAAGAAATAGAATTAATCAGTAATTTCATTGAAGAGAATGACAATTATGAGACAACATACGAAAAACTTGTGGGATACAGCAAAAGCAGTTCTTAGGGGAAGTTTTACACCCCTGAATGAATACACAAATAAAATAGATAAAATGGAGGTAAATAAGTTGGGCATGCAACTGAAAAAGCCAGAAAAAGAACAAACTGAAAATCCTCAATTAAAGACTAAACTAGAAATAATCAAAACCAAAGGAGAGATGAATAAAATTGAATTTAAGAAAACCATTGAATTAATAAACAAAATTAAGATCTGCTATTATGAAAAATAACAATAAAATAGATAGACCTTTAACCAATATGATATAAAAAGAAAACAAGTATGAATATCAAAAATAAAAAGAATGACTCTACCTCCAATGAAGAGGAAATTAAAACAATAATTAGGAATTATTTTTCCTGATTGTATTCACATAAATTTGACAATCAGTGAAATGGATGAATATTTACAAAAATACAAGTTGCCTAGACTGAGGAGGAAGTAAACTACTTAACTCCATCTCAGAAAATGAATTGAACAAGCCATCATTGACCTCCTAGGAAAAAAATCTGCATGGTCAGATACCTTTGCTAGTGAATTCTACCAAATATTTAAAGAACAATTTATTCCAATACTTTACAAACTACTCAGGAAAACTGGAGAAGGAGTCCTACCAAATTCTTTATATGACACAAATATTGTACTGATACCTAAATTGGTAAAAGACAAAAGAGAGAAAGAAAATTACTGACCAATTTCCCTTATGTGTATAGATGCAAAAATTCTAAATAAAATATTAGCAAAAAGACAGCAAGTCATCATGATAATAATACACTTTGATAAGGTAAAACTTTTTCTACAAATGCAAGGGTGATTCAATATCAGGAAAATTATCGGTATAATTGATCACATCAACAACAAAACTAGCAGAAACCATATGATTATCTCAATAGATGCAGAAAAGGTTTTTGATAAAATACAACACCCATTCTTATTGAAAATCTAGAAAGTATAGGAATAAATGGAGTCTTTCTTAAAATAATGAGTAGCATCTACCTAAAACCATCAGCAAATATTATATATAATGGGGATAAGCTAGATACATTTCCAATAAGATCAGAGGTGAAACAAATATGTCCACTATCACCCCTCTTATTCAGTTTGGTACTAAAAATATTAGCAGTAGCAATAAGAGGAAAAAAAAGAAATTTAAGGAATCAAATTAGATAAAGAAGAGACTAAGCAATCACTCTTTGCACATCATACAATGATATACTTAAAGAATCCTAGAGAATCAAGTGAAAAAACTATTTGAAATAATAAATAAATTGGGCAAAGTTGCAGGATATAAAATAAACACACATAAATCCTCAGCATTCCTTCATATTTCTAATGAAATTCAACAGCAAGATATAGAATGAGAAATTCTATTTAAAGTTACTGTAGACACGATAAAATATTTGGGAATCTACCTGCCAAAACAAACCCAGGACCTATATGAATACAATTACAAAACTTCACACTAATAAAGTCAGATCCAAATAATGGGAAAAATCATCAATTGCCCATATAATAAAACGACATTTTTACCTAAATTAAGTTACATATTTAGTGCCATACCAACCAATCTACCAAAAATTGTTTTGTAATGCTAAAAAAAAGTAGTAACAAAATTCATTCGGAAGAACAAAAGGTCCATGATATCAAGGGAATTAATGAAAAGAAATGATAGGGAATGTGGTCTAGCCATACCAGATTTTTTTAAAAATTAAATTAAAACATTTTTTGTAATTAAATTTTGTTTATTTTTTTGTTCACATCATTGGTTTCCTCAAGATTTTGAGTTACAAATTTTCATCCCTTCTTTCCTCTACCCACCCCACCAAAACAATGATCCCACTGTATACTCCCTCCCCCAATCTGCTCTCTCCTATATCCTCCCCCATTACCCCTCTGACTTTCTCGTAGAGCAAAATGGATCTCCCTATCACAGTGCCAGTATGTATTATTTCCCAGATAATAATAATAATAATAATGATAATGATTATATATATATATATATATATTTATTTAAAGATATCATTTTAGAAGTTTAAATTCTAGATTCTTTTCCTTCGGTCCTTGTCTCCTACCTCCACTAGAAAGATAAGCAATTTCATACAGGCTATACATGTGTAGTTTTGCAGAACATCTCTAATGGACATATTGTGTAACACCGACAATATTTCCCTCCTTCCTATACCACCTTCCCCTTGTTCTATTCTCTACTGTGTCCCTGTGCCTTTACAGAAGTGTGTGCTTCTAACAACCCTCCCCCTGCAACCTGCCTTCCCCTCCATCATTCCCCCTTTCATCCCATTCCCCATACTCTCTTGCAGGGAAAGATACCCAATTTAGAGTGTATTTCATTCCCTCCCTAAGCCAAATTCAATGAGAGTAAGGTTAATCCATTTCATTTTTGCCTTCCTATTCTGCCCCTCCATTGTACCAGTTACCCCTTGCCTCTTCTATATGAAATGATGACTCCATTCTATCTCTGCCTGTCTCCTCTCATTCTGTTCCTCTCTGACCTCTTAATTTCACCTTTTAAAGCAGTGGTTCTCAACCTTCCTAATGCTGCAACACTTTAATACTCATATGCGGGTGTATCTACATGTGGGTGGACACACCTGGAGTCAGATAGAGGAACAGTGTCTTGGTTTCTAAGACTATTAGAAATATGTGTATTCCCATGGTCTTAGGCAACCCCTGTGACTCCTGTGAAAGCGTCAATCAACCCCCAAAGGGGTTGTGACCCACAGGTTGAGAACCGCTGTTTTAAAATATCATCCCTTCCTATTCAATTGATCCTGTGCCCTTTGTCTATGTACACGTATATACACACACTGCCATATGAATTCACATTCATATATACCCTTCTTTATATACTTATGTGTATCTATACATACATGTGTATACATATGTATACATGTTTATATAAATGTGTGTATGTATGTATGTACACATTTATATTCCCTTCACCTATCCTCATACTGAGAAAATTTTCCTAAGTTACAATTCTCATTTTTCTATGTTGGCATGTAAATAGTTTAACTTTGATATGTTCCTTATGATTTCTTTCTCATGTTTACCTTCTCATGCTTCATGTGTTTGAAGGTCAAATTTTCTATTCAGTTCTGTTTTTTTTTTCATCAAGAATGCTTGAAAGTCCTCCACCTCATTGAATGGCCATATTTTCCCCTGAAACATTATGCTCAGTTTTGCTGGGTAGGCGATTCTTGGTTTTAATCTTAGCTCCCTTGATCTCCTAGAATATCATATTGTAGACCCTACAATCCCTTAATGTAGAATCTGCTGGATCCTGGGTTCTCCTGATTGTGCTTCCACTGTATTCTAACTATTTCTTCTTGGTAGATTGTGATATTTGCTCCTTGAACTAGGAGCTCTGGATCCTGGATAGAACATTTCTAGGAGTTTTCTTTTTGGGATCTTTTTCAAGAGGTGATCTGTAAATTCTTTCAAATTATATTTTGCCCTCTTGTTCTAAAATATCAGGGCAATTTTCCTTATTTTCTTGAAGGATGATTTCTAGGTTCTTTTCCTAATCATGGCTTTCAGGTAATCCAATAATTTTTAAACTGTCTCTCCTGGATGCATTTTCCAAGTCAGTGTTTTTTTCAGTGAGATATTTCACATTGCCTTCTATTTTTTTTTTCATTTGTTTGGATCTGTTTAAGAATATCTTGATTTCTCATAAAGTCATCAGCTTCCATTTTCTCTTCTCTAATTCTGAAGGAATTATTTTCTTCAGTGAGCTTTTGAGATTCTTTTTCCATCTCGTGAATTTGACTTTTAAGGCATTCTTCTCCTCATTAGCTTTTTGGGCCACTTTTGCCATTTGAATTAGTCTATTTTTAAGGTGTTATTTTCTTCAGTCAGGTTTTTGTCTCTCTTATCATGATTTTCTTGTATCATTCTCATTACTCTTCCTAATTTTTCCTCCTCTTCTCTTATTTGGTTTTCAAAATCCTTCTTATGCTCCTCTATGGCCTGTAACCAGTCTACATTTTTCTTGGAACCTTTTGGTGTGAGAGTTCTGACTTTGTTGTCTTCTTCCCTTTTCCATGCTTTGATCCTTTTTGTCCCCAAGAAGGGCCTGTCAGTTACTTGACTTTTGGGCTCAGTAGAACTCTACTTTCAGAGAAGCGAGCTCTGTCCCAAATCGCTGGGGATTTTGCAGCTGCTGGAGCTACTAAGAGGCCGATGTCTCTACAGCCCCCATCTGCTTTGGCTCACTGAAAATGCACCTCAGGACCACTACCCAGGATAGAGCTCTTGATACAGGCAGGTCAAGGCAAAATCATTTGGCCTCTGAATGTTTGCTTGGCCCCCCCTGTAATCTGTAGGGTGGCATCTTTGAAGCAGCCAGGTTGAGAAGGCTGGAGGGCTGTCGATTCAGACCGCTACTAGCTCTGGAGGCAGTCAGCTGGAATCCCTCTCCAAATTTAGCCAAGTTCCACTGACCTTTTCCCTTTGTCTGGGCTCTTTTGCATTGATAATTCTGGAAATTGCTACAGTTGCTAGTGATCCACTCTACTGAAAGCTCCAGTCATGGTTTCTCCTGGATGGCCTGTGATTAAAACCACATGGGGCTGGTCTCTGCTCCCAGCATGCTACGATGAACCCTTTACATCCACTGGCTGGGCTGCTGTCAGTGGGAGCTTTGTTACTTTGTCATTTTGTGGGTTCTGGAGCTCTAAAATTTGTTTAGAATCATATTTTATAGCTATTTCATGTGGTTATTGGGGGAGCCACAGAGTTTTCCTGCTTTTATGCTGCCATCTTGACTCCACCTCCAGAGAAAGAATTTTTATAACCAGTGTCTCTTATAAAGGGTTCATTTCAGAAATATATGGAGAAATGTGTCAAATATATAATAATAGAAGGTATTCCCCAATTGATAAATGGTCAAAGGCAATTTTCAGAAATGAGATTATAGATACCTATAAGCAGATGAAAAAGTGCTCTAAATCACTATTGATCAATGTAATGCAAATCAAAACAACTCTGGGGTACAACATCTCATGTGTCAGATTGGCTAAGATGACAAAACAGGAAAATGATAAATGCTGGAGAGAATATTTAAAAATTGGAACTCTAATGCATTATTGGTGGAGTTGTGAACTGATTCAAATATTCTGGAGAGCCATCTTGATCTATGTCCAAAGAGCTATAAATAAGTGCCTACCTTTGACCCAGCATACTATTTCTACGGTTGTATCCCGAATAGACCATAGAAGTGGGAATAGGACCCATATGTACAAAAATATTTATAGCAGCTCTTTTTGTTGTGGCAAAGAATTGTAACTCAAGGGGATGCCTGCAAATTGGGGAATGGCTGAACAAGTTGTGGTTTATTAATGTAATGGAATACTATTGTGCTATAAGAAATGAGAAGCAGATGGACTTCATAATAACTGGGAGAGACTCATATAAACTGATGTTGAGTGTGAAGAGCAGAACCAAGAGAAATTTGTATGAAATTAGAGACACATCATATGCGTTATGATTAACTTTGATAGACTGGGTTCCTCTCAGCAATGCACAGTTAGAAGACAATTCCAAAAGACTCATGATGGAAAAAGGTATCCACATCCAGAGAAAGAACTACAGAGTCTGAATGCAGATTGAAGCAAGCTACTGGCTCTCTATTTTTGTTTTGTTTTGTTTTGTTTTGTTTCTTCTTTCTCACTGTTCCCTTCATTGGTTATAATGCTTCTTTACAACTTGATTGATGTTTAATGTGAAGGTATTTAGAGATACTATATTTGATTGCATGTAGCCATGGGTGGGGGAAGGATGGAAGAGGAGAGGGAGGAGGGATTTGAAACTGAAGAGGTTGTGAACTGAATGCTGTAAACAAAGTAAATAAATAAATTTAAATTGAAAAATAAATACAAATATTAAAGAAGATAAAATACGGAAAATTCTCTACATACCTTAAAGCTATGTAAATATGAGATCCTCCTCCTACTCTTTTTCTTTATCATCATGAAAACAGGCACCAAAGTTCATCTGAAGGCAATGTTTTTTAAATAAACTAGAAGAAGATTTGGGTGTAAGTAAGAGCTGATGAGGATCATTCTTACCCTAATGAAGGAGCTTAGAGTAGCCTTACATCTGGGCAAAGAAGAAAGTCTGATGTGGAAGGCATGAAAATGCAGACTCCTAAGGTGAGTTGGTAGACTTTAATTAGAACAGAAGACATAGGAATGACTGAGGTCAAACTCAATATTTTTCATTCATTTTCATGACAGGATCAGCAGAAATATCGTTGGAAATGTATATGAAAACAGAACACAGAGGCAAACCACTAGAGAATATTCCCATCTGTCATTTTTCCTGCCTACCACCTTCCCTTTATTGTCATTTTCCTGGATAACACATTAATGGTTTTCCCAGTTTTTAGTGTTCTACTCAAACATATCAAACCTTCTTTGTATATATTTTGCCTTTACTTCATGGTGTATATCAACACTACCACCACCATCATTTACTGGTAGAATATAAACTTCTCAAGTACAAAAATTAATTCACTTATACCTTAGTGTCTCTAGTGCCTTTCATATTTCAATAGATCATATAAGAATTGTTTCTTCAAAGATTAATGACTTACTAGAGGGAGGCCTTCAGAACATTCAATAGATCTTTTATTAGGGGGTTGAGTTGTGATTTTTTCAAGAATTGCACAGAATTAAAGAGGCAAGGATGGGAAAGCAGCCAACATGGCGGGCAGACTGGCCTGGTTCCTGAAGGAGGCCTGGACCAAGGAGCCGGTGCTGACCGCGTCCTTTGCGATCAGCACCCTGGCGCTGCTCGTGCCCCCCCTGAGCCCTTACACCAAGTATATTGGCATGATCAACCGCGCGACTCCCTACAACTACTTTGCTCCCCTCCGAGATGATGGCAACATGCCTGATGTGCACAGCCATCCCCAGGATCCCCAGGGGCCATCCCTCCAGTTACTGAAGAACCTGTGAACCCTCCACCTGCTCCCACCCCCCAATAAATGTGCTGCCTTCTCAAAAATAAAAAAGAGGCAAGGATGGAGCATGATCAACAGTACTAGAAATCATATCCATTCTGATTAAATTATGAATATACTGAATAGCTGAAATAGGAGTAGGGGCACAATGAAGTATATTCAGAAGTACAGTTTTATCATTTCCTATGAAATCTTGAATAAGCCATTTAACCATGACTCTTACTGTCATATTTTTCTTGGGTATGCTATGGGTATATTGGACTAGATGCCCTCTACGACACTTCTTTAGATCTACATCTGTAATCAGACTAGTGTTATTTTGGCAAAATTATGACAAAAGGAAAGAAGATCACTTTCTTCTCCTTTCCCATTGTCTTTGATATGAATGCTACTCTGGATTGGTACTAGTTGTAGAAAAGACTCAGGGGCTAGAACAATAGCAAGAAGCATTCCATTCAGTCCTGGAATCAGAGAAGGAGAGATGAGCTCTGGCAACCCCAAAATAAGGAGTAAATAGAAGTAAGCCATGGATAAGTTAGGATTTATCTGTATTTGGTTCACCTTTGGGCAAAATGTTTTAAGAGAGCTATTGGCATTCTGGAGTATGTCCAGATGGAAAATGACCATTAGGAAAAAGATACAAAACGATTAAGTTGTTTCAGTATTCATTGCAACATAAAATGGACCAATTATGTGTCATAATCTTCCCTGATTAAAACACTACTGACATCATATTTTGTTAGTTCATTAAATTGTTTTTATTTTCATTTGAATGCTTATTGATCTCTGGTGAACAGAAAGTGTTTTGTGGTCACAAAGCATGCTTCAGCTGCTTAATTTATTATGTCACTAAATGTTTCTTTGTGCAATTTCAGTGTGTAAATAGAATTTCAAAATGCTGTTCTCTGTTCTGTGGCTATATTTTTTTTTTCTCGGAAGCAGTTAGGTGCACAGGCATTGCTGCCCAAACAAATTCTAACAATCCATAAGAGAGACACCAAAGGGTAGGAAGACTGAGTGTATTTACCTTGCCTCATAGAGTGCCTACTCAATACCATGTGTTTGAGTTACTTAATGAACACTGATTATTTGTTCATGATTACATTGAAGCAATAGAGAGTGTAGATGCTGTAGCTGGTTTAGGAAGATTTTGGCAGTCCAGTAAACTCACTTATATTACCATTGAAACTAACATGAAATGAATGTTCATTGGCAGTACATGTAACCAAGTCTGGCACCAACATGATGATATTTGTTTTGCCACTCTTCCTGGAAGTTGAGCGCCACCATGCTGCCTAAGTAGTGTTAAATATGTCAGGTAAGAAAAAGAGCAGATGAAAGGATCTCTTCTATTCAGCATTGATTAGGCCCTTAATTGATCACTGTACTTCCAAACCAGAAGAAATAGCAATAGTCAGTTTCAAAAACAAACAAATATATATACAGTAGCCACAACAGTATAACAGAATCATGTGACTGGCTACAAGATTGGCAACATGCTTAAGTGCATAGAGGTCATCATACACACAAAGCCTAAAAGGACATACACATCTATTAGGAAGAGTAATTCACAATGAACAACAAAACTAACAAGATGCAATCAAAACACTGTCAATAGGCCTCTATAAAAATATAGCTTAACTATATTAGCATATCTGTAAAACAATTAAGAAACAGACATTACTATAGAATGAACATAAAACACAATGTAGGGAGATGAAGAGTAGAATAAAATGGGAAGCATGAAATACAATCAATTAAAATGTGTGGTCATGACCATGTGTAATTACATGCAAGGTATACTTCATGCTGGCAATCTCTAATATTACAACCTAAAATCACATGTAATTATTTCTTCATTTTTACTGATAGAATGATGTTAGCTTAATGTTGATGGCCTATTGACCTTGTCACCAAAGATGTTAGTTGGTGGAATGAGCAGGATCATTTTATTTCTATAGCAGCATTTCTGGGCTGCAACTATGGCTAGTTGGTAAGTATCTCTGTTGTTTTTGTTGTTTTCGACTAAATGATATATTGAATGTGAGTATTATATCACTTCCTTCATTTGTGGTACCAAAACACAAGTCAATCAATAGATGCAGTTCTTGCTTGAGAATAAATATGGTGTAACATCTCTGGAAAAATTCATGGTATACTTTCACACTTGTTTTAAATGACATATCTTGAATCCATTGAAGTATTGGTTTAGATCTCAAAGTTATGAACAGGTTAAAACATATGTCATTAAAATAATCAGTCTTATGAGTATCAGTGTGGTTGGTAAGAAAAAGGTCTAGATTATTAATATGTGCCCAAACCAACATTTCCTTGGGTGACTTGCTTTCAAAGTTTCTACTTTTGTAAAAGTGGGTGCTGGCAATGAATTCATATACAGAAAATTGTTATATATACATACATATGTATATATATGTGTGTGTGTATACATGTATATATATATACATACACATTAATTTGTGCTCATTTATATCTTCCCCCAAGGCATTTTTGCAGTAACTGATAATTTTCCTTCATGTTTTCCTGTAAGTCATTCGCATATACACTGGGTCATTCCTTACTCTATTTTGAATTTGCTGTACTATAAACCTAATCTATTTCCCATGCCACTTCGTTGTACCATTGATCAATCTTGATATCAGGCAGACATAAGTATTTTTTGAGGAATAAAAGGAATTTGACCTCACTTTAAAAACTAGACAAAAAATGGGGAAGAAATGGCAAATAATCTTTGTTAGTCTGCTGGGAAATATAGGCCTCTAAATAGAGAATCAGTAAAATGAGTTTAAAAGTTTGACTAATAGAAGCAGGAGAGTAGGCAAAATTATTTTTAACAATTTTAGAATAATAACAAGGAAAATGTATTGAATTGTAAAGCTCACTGATTTGGAATTAAATGAACTTTGATGGGTATTTTTATCTCTCTTTGGATCCATGGTACTGAGCATAGAACTCCAAATGATATCCACCTAATAAATGCTGGTTCATGATTATGAGGGTTATGATGCTAACTTTTGTCACTTACTACCTCACACGAATCAAATGGCAAACTCTTCAGACTTCTGTTTCTCCTTTTGTAAAATGAAGGGAAAGAACTGATAATCTCTAATGTCTCTATCAGCTAGATAATCATGATTGTTGATTGAAAAATGATCTTTGTATAACTCCTTAATGTTTACAACTTATTATGACCATCCATGTAAATGTACTATAGCCAGCAATTAAAGACAGTTTGTTGAGAGAAGTTTTACATTTCTAACAAAATAGATCACATGCTACAAACAAAAGGATACTAGATGGTAGATATGAATAACAATACTAGGAAATGATTCTGGGAGATGCAATATCCATAAACATCTCAGTGCAGAAAACAATAGTTGCTTATTAAACAGGCAATTTTCTGTAATGTAGGGTGGGTGAGTTCATAAATATTTCCTTGGAGAAAGTCTAGTTTGTCTCCTTTGGTTTTGAGTTTTAAAAAAAGCAACAAACATCAGTAATAGCTTCAGTAGTGTTAACAGTTAATGTAGTCACATAACAAGACCATAAAATATAATAATATAGGTACCAACCCACAAACAGAGGAAAATGCAGAGAAAAAACATAGGCAATCCTCAATAAATGCCCATGACAACTAGAACCTTCCAAGCATATTTCTTTAAGAAAGCTTCCAAGTCTAATATCTTATTTTGCAGAGCCTCTATTCCATGCATATCTTTCATATATATATATATATATATATATATATATATATATATTCAAATATAGTTATTGTGTCTTCATTTTTACAATGTACCTGAGTTTATTGTATCTCAGCAACCAGGAAGTATATTTCCTGGTCATGATAATTGTTTTCCTATGATTGTATAGTCTCAAGAACTCCAATGCACCATTCTCCTTTGGTTATTGCAATCTATCTGTAAAGATTTCCTTCTTAAAGAAAAAACAAAACCAAACCAAACCAGAAACTATGGAGAACAATGGATAAAGACTACCAGAATAAGGAGGGCCATAGATTTTAAAATACCCAGAGCCATCTGTAAAAGTTTGTTCTAATAGGCACTTAGAAGTACAATTCTTGATTTCTGGGTTTTTGCTCAGGCCTGTAATTTCATGAATAAATGCAGCCTCCATTGCCTCCACTTTACCTTGTTTATATATAGTTCTTTATATATCATGTCCCTCATTAGATTCTTAGCTCCCCAAAGACAAAGATTGCTTTTGCTTCTCTTTTTATCTTCAGAGCTTAGACTAATATTATGGGATAGCACATAGTAGGGCTTAATAAATCCTTCTTGACTTGTCTCAACTTATCTTCCATTGTGGAAATTATTTTCTGGCAACACAGTTTGGCTACTGATCTGAAATGTATAGTCTGAGAGTTTCCTGGCACATTGAAAAGTTAAGTGACTTGCTTATTTGACATATCTAATGTGTAGAAAAAGGACTTAAACTGACAGCTTCCGGCCTCTAAGGTTGTCTCTCTAGAACAGTAATTCTCAATCCTCCTAATGCCGCGACCCTTTAATACTTGTATGTAGGTGTATCTGCATGTGGGCAGACCTGCCTGGAGAAGGATAGAGGAGCCGTGTCTTGGTTCCTAATATCATTGGCAATATGCGTTTTCCTATGGTCTTAGATGACCCCTGTGACCTCTGTGAAAGGGTCATTTGACACCCAAAGAGGTTGTGACCCACAGGTTGAGAAATGCTGCTTTAGAATAAATATGAGATACATTAAAATACAAGATATATTTATCTGACCCTAGAATGTCATCCCAAATGGGATAGTGCTTAAGACGTCATATTTGGCTTAAAACCCTAGCCTAGAAAAATATCCAACCAAATAGTATATTTAACTATTCTATTTAAAATTATACATTCTGTTCTTGTTGCTTTGGGTCTATGTTTAGTATTATTCTTACTGAGCACTTATTTCTATAAAGTCTTTTTGGTTTTTAACAACTAAATTCACCTAGGTTAGGTCTTAGACATCCTGGCCTATCCCAACTTCCATTCTCTAGTGAATATTGCAAAACTACGGTGCATAAGTGGGTTTAATGACATTAGTTCAGTGCTCAAAATGGCCATATATAAAGTCAAACACCAATCTCACTGATTGATGTGTCCTGCTATCCCAAGTTACAAACTGTTAAAGAGATGATTCCACAATATTTAAAAAATATTTTAGAGTTTATTTGACCTTGTACTATAAATCATTTTATCTAATAAGATCCTTCTTGCCTACTTATACCACCTGGGGGGAAAATAGTGATTTGATCTTGAAAACAATTTAGGCAATGGGATGAGCTCACTACAGTAGCATTAATGAGTTTGCCTATCTTTGCATTTATTGTTTCTGAATTTTAATTAGAACTGTATGGATTTTTGAATTCACTAATTATAAAACTGAAATGAAATGTGACATAAATTTCAGTCATAAGCCATTTGGGGTCCTTTTCATCATCCTGTCTGTGAGAAGAGTGTTAGTAGCAAAGATATAAAGCCACTTCCACTATGAGTTATCAGTAGAGAGTGAGTCATTGAGTTAATCAAAATCAATTAAATTTTCACACATAAGTGTGGTGTTATGATTCACCTTAAGGGCAACATGATCAGGCTGTATCCTGGCACTGTTGAGCCTCACTGCTGCAATTAGCTTTGCACTGAAATTGTGGGAAGGCAGCTTAACATAAATACAGAATCAGAAATCATCTTTAATAACCTATTTAGGCCAACGTGGAGTCTTGCTCATATTTTTAGTTAATCCTATAATTGACTTGAATCTTTCTGCCCCTACAAAATCTATTCTTAATTTGCAAAACATTTTTATGGAAGCAATGAATAGAGTGTGATTATTATTATTGTTATCAGTAATAATAATCTCCAAACTTTCTGTTAGTTAGAGACGTGGTTTTTTTCTAAATCAAGGCAACTTTGATGGAGTGACAGCAAATTCTACATTTAGCTGGATGGATTGAAACTCTAATTTTACCTTATAGCAAAATATGATCTATTATTTGCAATCACATATAGAATTTAAAAGGTTTGAGTACTCTAATGAACACGTCCAATACTTTAAATGAATAAGTTTTACACCTAACAAGTTATACTAGTGAATTGCAGCTGATTGCTTTGAGAAAGTGTGGAGAAGACAATAGCAAAAAAGGTTAGGAGTCTCCATCACCATAATAAGCAAATCCTTGGAGCTTCTCCTCCTTCCTGAGCATAGAATAACTACTAACATAGGAACTACATCTACCAGGAAAAACTAGATAAATGCTTAAGAGTTTTGTGATGCAAGGTTTAGTCACTTGCCCATATTCTCACAACTAATACGTCTCATTTCCACCCATGTTTCTCTGTCTGACATCAGAATAACTCTTTGGAAATAGTATAAAAACAAGGCTGATGAACTATATACACAGTGGGTGGCCAAATTCATTTTAGGATTTCCTGGCTTCAGTAAGGCCCATAAGCCTATCAGAACACTTCATTAAATTTCACGTGTGTCGGTTAATACTCTCAAATACTTGATTAATGTGAATTTAAACTGTGAGATAAAGAATTGAAAGAGAATTTCTCATTTTAAGCCCCTCTTTTATTTGTGAAAAGAAAGCCTTTGTCTCATTAAAGGCATTTTGAGCAGCAACCCACAATTATAAAATGATGCTGATAGGGTTTTACTTAGCTAGCAACTGGATTAAATGACTGAGGAGCTCCCTTCCAACTCAGAGATTCTGCTTCTGTGAATCAGATCCAAGTGAGGGTGGCAGTAGCAGAAATCTACCAGGCAGGGAATAATATCACAGAACTGGTTAACCAGAGAAGTCTCAAGAATGAGAAAGAGTAAAAAAAAAATTACTGAATATATGCTTTTCTTCTGATTCCTGTGGCCTTATCTTTGGTAGCTTGGGTGTATTTAGTTGTCCCACTTACCAGGTATGGACTCTTCATGCTTTTCCTCTTTAGAAGTATTCCAGTTGTCTTTAGTGTTAGGAATTCTACTCAGGAGTTTCTAAGGAAGTTACAGCTTTCAAAAGTAACTTAGATTCAGTATTCTGAAGAGTTCCACACTGAGAACAAGTATATATACAGTCACCAATACTACATGAATATGGGCAAGTCAAATTTACCTTCAACTTAATTTCCCTTTCTAAAAATGGGAGGTAAGACAGTTTTAGTATTTACTGTTGTGGAAAGTATTTTGTAAATCATAAATCATGGTAAGAATGTGAGTTGTTTTAATATTTTTGTTTGTTTGTTTGTTTTGCCTATGACTTCATTGGTATAAGGAGATACTGACAATAAAGCTTCTACCATGGAAAATAGGCACTATAACATTGTTTCAGAGTCATCTAAAGTAGAGGAGTCAAATAACAGGACCCACAGGCCACATGAGGCCCGCAACTCTGTCAAACAAGATTAAAATGTAATTGGGTAATATTTAGCAAATCAAGTAAAATACATTAACATTTAAATAATATTAAGATGTGGTTTTCTTAGTCAATGTGAACACCAGAGTAATTTTTATATATGGTTTAAGTGGCCCTTGTTTCTGTCTGAACTTGACACCTTTGACCTAAGGTAGTGAGAGTAGAGAGATTGCCCAGGGTAACGGAATATATGTGTCAGAAGTGCACTTGAATACAACTCTCCTTGATAGCAAGGTTAATTCTCCATCCTTCATAAAATGCTTACCTTCATGAATATGATTGATTGTGATTTTTGTTCTTAGTTAGCAAGAGTTTATTCACATACAAAAAGTGGGCTTCATGTTATTAAGCCCTGTGGGAGGGATCCTCCTAGGCTGAAGGAAACCTCATCCTTTTGGTAATAACAGGCCTTAGACTTAGTTAAATGAATCCCTTAGTACTGGGACAGAGCACCAGTTATAGAAAACTCTGATAAAAATAGGTGACAGAGAGGTTTGAGTATTATTACTGATTAGAAGTAGTTAGATAATCACATGCTAGTCATAAAATAATTGTTACTCTTAGAATAAACAAGGCACTTTTCTCTGGATGTCCCACCTATTCAAGAGTTTGAAAAGGTAAAATTCATTGATTTGTTGAAAAAAATGTCTTAATCAGTTATCCCACAAATATTTATTGAAGCCTTATTATATTTAAGTTTGGATATTCTGATTGATTCAGCAAAATGTGAACTATGGAGCTCAAGTAATTGGGGAAAAGAGACATGGAAAAACTTGTAAATCAATTACAGAATACTCAGCATCAGCCAAGCTTCTGTCAAGACTGTAAGTGCAACAGAAGTTTAGAGTATGAGAAGTAACAGTGAATTCATTTATTCCTCAATTCCTGGTGAAACTATTTAACAGGACTTTAGTTTGAATTGACCCTTGGAACAAATTTTTCATAAACGAAGATTAATGTAATCATAGAAGAGGATAGTGTAGTATTATAGAAAGACCACTGAATTTTAAGTCAGAAGAACTGGGATCAAACCCTGCCTCAGGTTTTTAGTTCTTCTGTGACCCTGGTAAAGTTTGGGAACATTCTGAACCTCATTTTCCTTATAAGTAAAATGGAGCTAAGAAGTTGGAGCAGAGAATTTTTATGTCTTTTCTGGTTTGTAAATTCAAAGCTGTAAAGTATCTTGGAGATTATCTATTTTAAACACTACTTGAATAAGGGGACCATTCACAGCATCCTAGGCATGAGGGCAGAAATGAACATTAGTAATCAACAATAGATTGAAATATTTTCTTTAAAACATGTATGGGAAAAATTGACTTAACAGTAAGATGAGTTCTCCTATCTTTGGGAAGGAGTTCTACACGCGTGTGCATGTGTGTATGTGTGTGTGTGTTTGTGTGTTGTTTATACATAATGTGTGTATATATACAGATATGTGTTTGTGTCTGCGTCCCTCTCTGTCAGTTTTATGGAAAACACCTAAGAGATGAGGAAGAGTTATTCTCATTTCCTCTTGTTTATGTAAATCAGGAACTATTCTGTTGTGGATTCATAGCTAGTAAGCAGTTTAATAATAATGGGAATAATATGCAATTTTTCAAGCCCCAGAGAATGAAATTGTCATGTAGCAAGAAACAATATATGAATTTTTATGATTTATCTAGCCGATGAAATGTTATACCACAGACAGACACACACACGCACGTGCGCGTGCACATGTGTACATATGCACAAACACTCACAGGGTAAGTACTGTGAAGTTGTATAAAATGTAGTCTTAAATTACCTTCTAGAGGCCAGGAGGAGAGGAAAATATCATCTTTTCAGTATTATTCCTAAATCAACTTTTCATGTATGTTCAAAAGAAAATATTTTAACACTCTTTAGTGTTTATTAGTTTATAAATTTTCACCTACCTATACATAAAATAATAGTATCATATAGATGGTAATGTTGTGATATTGTAAATTTTGAGCCCTCAATTGATATAGATGATGGTGACAATGATCTAATACTGATATTTATAGCATATGAAAATACTTTATATCAAATTTTTATTACAATGCTAATTTTTAACCATATTGTTTCTTTTTGTCAAAGACATAGGAAAAAAAGTTTATTCTGGTTGACATGTTTTACTTGTTTCAGATTAAGTACTAGTAGAATAGAATTCTTCTAGGGTAACTGAGTTCATAACTGGTAGATGTATTATGCCACCAAATAGACTGCCACCAAGTAGACATATTGCCAAATCCATTTTTCCCCTTGAATTGGGATAAAAGGTGTTAAAAATATGTACATGATATCTCAGAAGATTTAGAGCAGTTTTAAATGAGGATATCTTCTATAGTGGGCAAAGGAAGTGGGCTAGTTGTATGTTGAGTATGAGAGAGAAAAGCAGAGGCATACTGGTGCTCTCCAGGTTCTTGGCAAATACAAGGAAAGCCATCAATATTCAGGCCAAATCCTCTGTGGAAGGTCTTAGTTATAATGTATAGAAATGTTGCACAGAAGTTGGTCCTTAGAATAAAGAATGGAAAGCTCTACCCCATCAATGAAATAATAGATTCCTCAATGTACTTAAGTATTGTTATGAAATAACATTCTCAGGAAGAGAATATTGTAATACTGTCTTTAAAAAGGACAAAAGAAACACACATTTAAATTGATTGAATTTCTAATTGGTATTCACTTCCATTTCCTGCAAAGTAACATGGTAAATGCAAAACAAATCACTAGGCCAGGCAGTACTTAAAATGTGGATGTCACTTAGCTCACCAAATCCATTATTTTATTTTCCCTGAGGCTATCCACAGCTTAGGTTTCATGGCAAGAATAATAGATCCTGTGTGGTCATTTCTATGCATTAAAGGATTTTAAATTTTCTGAGGAGTTCTTGGAGCCTGATCCAACAAATGCTAGAGGCAAACACCAAGGATTTATGGCATGGTTTTTCTTCAATTGAATAGCTTTACTATATTATTCCAATAACTGTCACTTTCATCTGATAATAAGAGAGTCTTTCCATTATTAAATTATGTTTATTTAATTAATCTAGTACATGCTATATACTTTATCTTTGAACGGTGCATCAATGTCTATTGCCTTAAGGAATATTTTAAGATGTGAGTGGGAAAAAAGAGGAGCAAGCTGTTTATTACAATGCACATCATCTATTCTTAGGCAGTTTTATACACTAGTGAGTTTGTTGGAAAAGTGTCAAAAATTGTACTAACATGAATTCCTGCAAAAGTTTTCAGAAATTGGACAGAAACTCTACTTTTCACATTTACAAGGATTGATTTAAAATTAAAACTTTAAATGGAGAAATTCCAAGATCTAATTTATACAACTTGAGTAGAGAAATAAATTATTATTGCAATAATTTTAAAATTCCGTATTTTTAAGGAAGTTAGGTTGATAGTAGAATTTTGTCTCTTAATTATTGAGATGGGTTTTCATTAACTTGGTGCAACTTGTACAAACCTACTGTATATTGTTTTGGTAAAAGAAAGAGAAAATAGTATGCTTTGATCTGCATTCAGACTCCATAGTTCTTTCTATGAAAAGACATGGATTGCGGACAGCATTTTCTGTCATGAGTCTTTTGGAATTGTCTCAGATCATTGTATTGCTAAGAAGGAATAAGTCTCTCAAAACTGATCATCACACAAACTGTGCACAATATTTTCCTTCTTCTGGTCACTTTACTCAGCATTGGTTCATGTAAGTTTTTCAAAGTTTTTCTGAAATCCACCTTCTCATCATTTCTTCTGGCAGCATCTGAAATTCATTTTCCACCTGACCAATTCTGATTTTTAAGGCATTTTTCTCCTCATTGGCTTTTTGTACCTCTTTTGTTGTTTGAGTTAGTCTATTTTATAAGGTATTATTTTCTTCACTCAGGTTGTTGACTCATTCTTCATGATTTTCTTGCATCATTCTCATTTTTTATTCCAATTTTTCCTCCACTTCTCTTACTTCATTTTCAAAAGATTTCTTGAGTTCCTCCACAGCAAGTTCATATTTTTCTTGAAACTTTTGATACAGTAATTTTGACTTTGCTGTCTTCTTCTTCTTCTTCTTCTTCTTCTTCTTCTTCTTCTTCTTCTTCTTCTTCTTCTTCTTCTTCTTCTTCTTCTTCTATGTTTTGATTCTCCTTGTCCCCAAAAAAGGATTCTATATTCTGACTGTGCTTCCTCTGTTTTCTTATCCTGCCAGCCAATTACTTGACTTTTGAGTTCTTTGCTACAGTAGAACTCTACTTCCAGAGTGGAGACTACTGTGTCCCAAACTTCTGGAGTTTTGTGCAGCTATTGTCAGAGATTTATCCAGACTCCTGCCTCAGAACTATGAGGAGGACTTTCTTTCCACAACTTCAACAAGCTCTGCCACATCAGCACTCCTCACCCCAGGACCACCACCAAAGACTGTGACCCAGATCCAAGCAGGGCAAAGCAAGAGAATCCTGCCTCACTACCAACAGAGGGATTACTGCAAAGTTCCCTCTGGACAGTTGCATGGTCCCCCTATGATTTATAGGCCTGAAACCAGAAGCAGCAGTAGTAGCTGCTATTGTAGCCACTGCCACCTCCACTGCCTTGGGGCCAGGGACTAGACCTTGCTCTTCTCTCATGTAGGACCAACAGGGTTTGCCACTGACCTTTTACTTTCTTTTTGGTGTTTATGTGTTGAGAAGTCTAGAAACTGCCAAACCTGCCAGTGATTGATTCTCCTGAAGTTTGTTCAGGGCTGGCCTGTTCCTCGAGTCTGGGCCAGTACAGCTGTGGAACTGTGCTCTGCTCCCAGCCCAGTGCGATAAACCCTTCCTCTCAGCCTGCCAGTCTGCCTTCAGTGGGAGATTTGTTTCTCTTTATCACTTTGTGGGTTCTGTAGCACTAAAAATTGTTTAGAGTCATATTTTACGGTATTGGAGGTGGTGGGAGAGGGAGTTCAAGCAAGTTACTGCTTTTGCTCTGTCATCTTAGCTCCTCATTTTATGGCTCTATAAAATTTACACTATCATGGCTCTTCATTTCTTATATAAGAATAGTATTCCCTTACATTCATGTACCACTGCTTTTTCAGTCATCCCTCAGTTGATGTATATCCCCTCTATTTCTGATTCTTTGATGCCACAAAAAAAAAAGCTGCAAAAAATATTTTTGTACATGTGATCCTTTTCCATTTTCTTGTGATCTCTTCAGGATACAGAACTAGTAGTGGTATTTCTGGATCAAAGGGTATGCACAGATTCATACACCTCAGAGCTTAGTTCCAAATCGCTCTCTATTATGATTGGATCGGTTCACAACTCCACTATCAATGCATTAGTGTACCATTTTCCTCAAAACTTCTAAAACATTTATCATATTTTTTGTGTGTGTCATGTTAGCCAATATGATAGGTGTAATGGGCTTCCTCAGAGTTGTTTTAATTTGTGATTCTCTAATTAATAGTGATTTAGAGCATTTTTTTCTTGTCTATAGATAGCTTTAATTTCTTCATTTGAAAACTGCCTGCTCATATCCTTTAACCATTTATCAATTGGGGAATGATTTGCATTCTTATAAATTTGACTCAATTCTCCATATGTTTTAGAAATGAGGTCTTTTTCAGAGACACCGACTCTACAAATTATTTCCTAGTTTTCTGCTTCCTTTCTATTCCTAGTTGCATAGGCTTTGCTTATACAAAAACTTTTTAAATTTAATATAAGCAAAATTTTTCATTTTGCATTTCATAATGCTATGTATTTCTTATTTGGTCACAAATTCTTCCCTTCTCCATAGATCTGACAGATAAACTATTCTGCGTTCTATTTTGCTCTATGTTATTACTTTTTATGTGTCAATCACATACCCAATTTGACCTTATCTTGGTATATGGTGTAAGATGCTGTAAGAAACTATGCTTAATTTCTCCCATACTATTTCAAGTTTTCCCATTCATTTTTGTCAAATACTGAATTTTTTATCCCAGCAGCTGGAGTCTTTGGGTATATCAAATAATTGATGGCTATAGTCATATATAGTCATATAGTCAATACTCTCTTTTCCATACCTAAACCTTTCTACTACTCTACCACTGTGTTTCTTAGCCAGTACAAAGTACTTTGAATGACTGCTGCTTTATATTACAGTTTTAATTCTGGAATAGCTAAGTCCCATTTCATTGAGTTTTTTTTTCATTAATCCCCCTGATATTCTTGACCTTTTTGTCTTCCAGATGAATTTTAGTATTATTTTTAAAAGTATACCTTCCCCACACATATACATAAAATATTTTATTTTAACACTTTGGATTACAGGTTCTTTCCCTTCTTCCCTCATCACCCCCACTTACTGGGAAGATAAGCAATTCAATATAGGTTGTACATGTGTAGTCATGCAAAACATTTCCATAGTGGATATATTGTGAAAGACTATTTTTCCCTTCATCCTATCCTGCCCCCCACTTATTCTATTTTCTACTTTGAATCTGTCCCTTTTCAAAAGTGGGTGCTTTTCATTATCCTCCCCCCAAAACTGGCCTGACTTCTATCATCCCTTCTACTTTACTCTAGGATAATATGCCCAATTTAGTGTGTATATTATTCCCTCCTTAAGTCAAATTCAGTGAGAGTAAGTTTGACCCTTTCCCTTTTGCCTTCCTGTTCTTTCCCACTATGGTAACAGTTTTCTCTTGCCACTTTTATATGAGATAATTTACCCTTTTCTGTCTCTCCCTATCTCCTCTCATTATATTCTTTCCCCTCTTAATTTTAGTTTCTAGATATCACACCTTCCTATTCAACTGATCCTGTGCCATCTATCTATGTATACATGTACCCATATGTATTTATATGTATGTATTTATATGCACATATACCCTTCTATAGAAATATATATGAATGTATACATACACAGATATGTATGTACATACATACATATGGATAGATGAAAGGAAGGATAGAGGATAGATGAAGGGAGGAGGTATATATATTATATAGATAGATTATATGTATAATATATATATATATATATATTAAATAGATGAAGGGAGGGTGTATATATATACACCCTCCCTTCATGTATCCTCATACTGAGAAAAGTTTCATAAGTTACAATGATCATTTTTCCATGTAGTAATGCAAATAGTTCAACTTAAGAAGTTTCTTATGATTTCTTTCCCCTGATTACCTTCTCATGCTTCTCTTGCTTTTTGTATTTGAATGTCAAATTTTCTATGCAACTCTGATTTTTTCATCAAGAGTTCTTGAAAGTCCTCCATTTAATTGAATGACCATATTTTCCCCTGAAACTTTATACTCAGTTTTGCTGGTTAGGTGATTCTTGGTTTTAATCCTAGCTCCTTTGACCTTTGGAAAGTCATATTCCAAGTACATCAGTCCCTTAATATAGAAGCTGCTAGATCCTGTGTTATCCTGATTGTGTTTCCACAATATTCAAATTGTTTCTTCTTGGCTGCTTGTAATATTTTCTCCTTGGTCTGGAAACTCTGGAATCTGGCTTAAATATTCCTAGGAGTTTTCTTTTTTGGATCTTTTTCAAAAGGTGATTGGTGAATTTTTCAATTTCTGTTTTGCCCTCTTGTTCTAAATTATCAGGGCAATTTTGCTTGAGAAATTCTTGAAGATGATTTCTAGGTTCTTTTTTTGATCATAGCTTTCAGGTAGTTGAATACTTTTTAAATTATCTCTCCTGCATCTATTTTCCAGGTCAGTGGTTTTTCCAGTGAGATATTTCATATTGCCTTCTATTTTTTTTTCATTTGTTTGAATCTATTTTATAGTATCTTGATTTCTTATAAAGTCATTAGCTTCCATTTGCTCCAATCTAATTTTAAAGGAATTATTCTCTTCAGTGAGCTTTTAAAATTCCTTTTCCATCTGGCAAATAGAGCTTTTTTTAGGTATTCTTCTACTCATTGACTTTTTGGGCCTCTTTTACCATTTCACTTAGTCTATTTTTAAGGTGTTATTTTCTTCATTCAGGTTGCTGACTCTCATTTAATGATTTTTTTGCATCATTTTCATTTCTCTTTCCAATTTTTCCTCCATTTCTCTCACTCAATTTTAAACATCCTTCTTGAGCTCATCCATGACCTGTAATCAATTTATATTTTTCTTGACAGTTTTTGATGCAGGAGTTGTGACTTCATTGTCTTCCTCCCATTCCATGCTTTGATCCTTTTTGTCCCCCAAAAAAGAATCTAAGGTTTGATTGCTATGTTTGCTTTGCTTCTTCAGCTTGCTCATGTTGCCACTTAATTACTTGGCTTTTGAGCTCTTTGTCATGTTAGAACTCTGCTTCCAGAGAGGAGAGCTCTGTCCCAAACTGCTGGGGTTTTTGCAGCTGCTGGAGCTCTTGATTGGGTGCCCTCTCTAGCCACCACTAGCTCTGGCTCAGTGGCCTCATACCCCTGGACCTCCACTGAAGACAGTGATCCGAATGGTGGCTGGGTACCACTATGATTGCAGGTCAGGAGGTTCTGAGTCAATCTTACAGCTGGCGGCTGCACAGCAGCTGCACCTCTGCTGCTTCTTGCCACAGCGCAGGGGTGGACCATGCTCTGCCCCGCCCACCCAGTTCCAACAAAGTTCCACCCAGAACTTTTACTTTGTCTGTTGTGTTTATGGCTTGAGAAGACAGGAAGCCACCAGAGCTGCTGGCTCTTTACTCTCCTGAAGTCTACTAAGGCCACTGCGGCTCTGGCGGCTACTGGTGGGGTCTGCCTTGAGGCTAAAACCACGCAGTTCACAGGTCTGTGCTCTGCTCCTAGCACGCTGAGATGGACCCTTCCTGTAGCCCTGTCAGCTGGCTTCAGCAGGAGATTTATTTCTCTCTGTCACTTCGTGGGTTCTGTAGGGCTAAAATGTGTTTAGAGTCATATTTTATAGGTATTTGAAGTGGTTTGGGGGAAGCTCACAGAATTTTCCTGCTTCTACACTCATCTTGGCTGTATCTCATTCTAGAGTTATGTTTCGAGAAGGTTCTTGATCAAGATGATTTAGCATTTATCAAATACCTACAATCTGCCAGGCACTCTGCTAGATGCTGCAAACACAAGAGGTGAGGGAGGAAAGGAGGGAAGGAAAGAAAGAAAGAAGAAAAAAGAAAGAAGGAAGGAAACAAGGTTTTAGTATTATTTTTATAGTTCTTTAAAATAATTTTTGATAGTTTGATTGGTATGGCACTGAATAAGTAGATTATTTTGGGTAGAATTGTCTTTTTTATTATATTAACTTGGCCTACCCATGAGCAACTGATATTATTTTCTGTAGTTTAGATCTGACTTTTATTTGTGTGAAAAGTGTTCTATAGTTGTGTTCATTTAATTCCTGGGTTTGCTTTGGCAAGTAGACTTCCAAATATTTTTTATTGTCTAAAGTTACTTTGAAAGAATTTCTCTTTCTATCACTTGCTGTTTGCCTTTGTTAGTAATATATAAAAATGTCAATCATTTATGTGGGTTTATTTTACATCCTGCAACTTTGATAAAGTTGTTAATTATCCCAAGTAGAATTTTAGTTGATTCTCTAGGATTCCCTAAATATGCCATCATATCATCTGCAAAGAGTGAAAATATTATTTTTCTTTACCTATTATATTTCCTTCAATTTATTTTTCTTTTCTTATTGTTAAAGCTAACAATTGTAGAACAATATTGAATGACAGTGGTGCTGATGGACAAATTTGTTTCAACCCTGATTATATTGGAAATGCTCCTAACTTTTCCCTCTTGCATATACTGCTTGCTGATTGTTTTAGATAAATGTTACTCATCATTTTAAGGAAAACCCCTTTTTCCTTATGCTCTCTAGTCTTTAAAAATTATATATATATTTTTTGGGGGGGTGGGGAGATGGTAAGGCAATTGTGGTTAAGTGACTTGCCCAAGGTCACACAGCTAGTACAAGTGTCAAGTGTCTGAGGATGATTTGAACTCAAATCCTCCTGAATCCAGGGCCAATATTCTATTCACTATACCACCTAGCTGCCCCTCTCTAGTCTTTTTAATAGGAATGGGTGCTTGTATTTGATTCCAAGATTATCATGTCCTTGTAGAAGGTATTCTCTGCCCCTCTTGTCTCTTTTTATCTTCCCTTTGTGTATTGTCCATTAGATTGTAAACTCACTGAAATCAGGGACTATATTTCTTTTCCTTATTGTATTCCTAATGCTTAACATAGTGTCAGACACAATCTAGCCACTTGATAAAAGCTTCTTGGCTATATTAATTGTCCCTAGTTTTCTGATAATTTGGATATTTTAAAAGACAAATTTCTATTTCTTTTGTGATGAACTCTATTTTGTTAGCATATCACTGTATATAATGTTCTTTTTTCTCATTTTGTTGTGACTTAATAACCTCATATTTTGTTAATCTGATTTCTTGCCCTCTTTTAAAAATCAAATTTGCTAAATGATTATCAAATATGTTAGCATATTCAAAGAACTGTATTTTTTCTTTGCATTTCCATTTTTCCAATTTAATTTTTTTCCTTCAATTTTTAATATCTTAATTTTATGATTACTTTAATCTTATTTATTATTTTTCTAATTTTAAAAAATACACATTCATCTTATCAGTCCTCCCTTTTACTACTTTGCTAATACATGATTGCAGAGATATGATTTATGTCCCTTTTATGTTAGCGTCTCATTTTTCCCTTCATTTAAAAGTATTTATTTCTTTTAACATTCATTTAAAGAAATCTTTGAATTCCAAATTCTCTCCTTTCTAGTAGCTCACTCCCAGACCCACTGACAAGGTAAGATATATGATATCAATTATACATGTGAAGTTATGCAAAACATATTTCCATATTAGCTGTATTTTTAAAAACAAGAAAAATAAGGTAAGAAAAATTTCCTTAAATCTGCACACATCATTTCTCTCTCTGGAGGTAGATAGCTTGTTTTCATCACGTGTCCTTTAGAAATGTCTTGGATCATTGTATTGATCAGAGTATCCAAGTCTTTCAAAGCTTATCATCATTTCAGGATTGCTGTTCTGTGGTTTCTGGGTTGTTCTCACTTCACTTTGCATAACTTCATATGTATCTTTTTTTTTCCTGAAACCACTCTCCTCATCATTTCTCACAGTGCAATAGTACTCTATCATGATCATATGCTACAACTTGTACAGCAGTTCCCTAATTGATAAGCATTCCCTTAATTTCCAATTCTCTTCTACCACAGAAAGAACTGTTATATTTTTGTATGTGTAGGCATTTTTCCTTTTTCTTTGAACTCTTTGTTATATAAGACTAGTAGTAGTATTGCTGCATCAAAGGGTATATATGTGGGTACAGTTCCAAGTTGTTTTCCAGAATGGTTGGACCAGTTCACCACTCAACCAACAATACATTATTTTCTCTTCATCCCTTCCAACATTTATCATTTCTGATGTGTACGGTCTGCAAATTAATATATTGTCAATTTCTGTAGTAATTTTATGTGGTTCTGAGAAATTTATGTCAGTCTCATTTAAGTCTTTTAGTTCTCATGTCTAATTTGTTTAGTTCTCTATTTTATCTTTTGTTTCTCATTCTGTTAGACTTATATAAGACTTAGAGGACACTGAAGTCTTCTGCCACCCTTTTAACATTGTCAAAAATTTTTGTAACTCAGAGTCTCCTTTATGAGTATGGATACTAAGGTATTTGGAGTACTTGCATTAATTATTAATATTGTTTTATTTTATCATAAAATAGTTTACTTTTTATCCCTTTTTAAATTTTGAATGTTCTTCTTTATCTCTATTGTGGTGACCCTATTCCCCCAAGTCTCTTTCTTATATTCATATGTATCTCTCTACTCTTCATTACTCCTTTCCTTCTGGGGTTTGATTTTTAGTTCCATTATCTTTCCTGCTTTCATCTAATTATATAATTCTTTACATCTTTATGTCTTTCCAGTCAAATAGGATCCCCATTCTTCTCCTCCCCTTTAAATATTTTTATTAAACAATTCTTTTTTTATTTCATTTTATGCCCCTTTCAAGATAGGATTATGGTTATGCAGATGACCACTAGTTTATACCTTCTTCAAAATCCTTCTATGTTCTCCTCAAAATCTCTTCACTGGGTCCTTGCCCACCCACTCCCTTGAGTTCCAGTTGCTCTTAGGAATTTCAACTCTTTCCCCCACTACTGAAGTAGAAGAAAGGATCTTTTTAAAGCAGTAATTCTCTACAAATATAACAGTACAAAGAACCCATACCTCTTCACAGAGTATCTCTTTCCACCCTTAGGACCATTAGCAGCAGAATCTCCACTCACTACTAAAGGTCTCACAATGCCCCAGGTCTTCTTCACAGTTTCCTCCATCAGACTTTTGCCTCTATATCTATCTCCTTGGGAACATTTAGAAACTAAACTCTTAGGAGTCTCTGCTGTCACACTGGTGATGTTGCTGTCCTTGACTCTCGCTTTCATTTACTTTTCCTCAATTTGTGTTGTCTGAGGTGCACGAGAAGTAAGTAATCTCTTTAAGTTTGATTTTTCTTCCTCAGAATGTTTCAAATGCCTTTTATTATTGAAATTTTTTTTCTATGCTAAAGTTAAGTTCTGCAGGGTAGACTGCATCTCTAGACTGCATCCTGAAATCCATTTCAATTTGGAAGACATTTTATTCTTTCCAGTGTTTCCAGGAGAACATAAAATACTCTTGTGTTATTTAGTTTTTCTTCCTTTTTCTTTAAAAGTCTCTTCTGCAGTCACTTAAAAATTTTGTTGTTTCTCTATTGAATTCTTAATTTTTTTTATAGTATATGTCTTGCAGTTCTAATGTTGTTGTTTCCTAAAGTCAATCTATTTATTCTTTCCAAGAGTCTTTCCTTTTCTCTCTTCCAAAGTTCTGAGCAGTATTCTTCTATTATTTCTTTAATTATGTTATTCAGGGTTTAGTTTAGTCTAGTTTAGCTTTGTTTTTGTTTTACTTGTAGTGGCCTTCTGGGAGATGTGTAATTCTAATGTATGCTTATGCATCTTGACTTTGAGATGAATATGTTTTGCTTGGCTAGAGAGCATCTTTAACTGCTACTATGTTTTGCTTCTCTTCTTTTAGATTTTCCTTCTATTGAATACAAATTTTCATTTGTAATAATAATCATTTTTTTCTTTCTTTGGTCAGAATTGCCATTACAGTTTCAAGGTGTTTCTTTAAATTCTAATTATTTATGTTGTGCATGCCATACATTTAATTCTCATTCTACTTATCTTTTAAATCACTCAGATATAGTGGGTGGGTCTATGTTCATATTGTTTTGAAATTCCATGAAGTCTTCTATCTCATGAAGTATTGAGTAATTTTCCTTTTTTTGGTTTGATTACTCATAGAAATCTTAACTCATTTCCTCAATCTGCATGACATATTTCCTTTTGCTATTAATGTTTTTCCTGTTGTTTTATCTCTTTATGTTCAATATCTTTGAATTTCCTTCTCACAGAGATCTCTGGTAATATGTTTTTGTTTGGTTGTTGTTGTTTTTGCTATCATTTTCCCCATATTGCCTCCCCTCTAGTACCGATTCCATTGGAAGTTGGATTTCAAAATGACTCAGTCTCCTTTAACACTGGGAAATTCATAGTTATTAGCCTAGGATTCCATACAGAATCGGTACTTAACTTATGAAATTAAGATATTATGGAATGTATTACATATACTAGTTTTCTGGGGTCTTTTTTTTAAAAAAAAGACCATGACTGGTAATAGGAAACACAGCTATAATCATACTTTAATAAACAGAGAATGTGTGGGGCTAAACTACACAGAAAATACAGAGATAATCAGTGAAAGGGATAAAGAGGTAGACAAGGGGGACAGGGATAGGATAGTAAAAGAAGCCAGGTGGCATGAAGAAGAGGATGGGGAGATGCTAAGAGTATTACTCACATAACCATGGGACTACTTGATAGCATGGACCCTTTGGTGATAAAAGAGTGGTAGGTGTGGGAAGGAATTTGAGGTCTTATTTTCATAGAGTGTTGGGGGGAAATAGACTAACTCTTATCTGTGCTATCTTGGGGTTAGTTAACATATCCAGATTATTTTAGAGCTGTCAGTAAATCTTTAAAGTTATCACGTCCGTATCATCTCAAAATTGTTAGCACTATTTGGTGATCTACTGATCTTTACTTTAAAGTTCTGAAATGTGTCTGGGATATACCTGTAATAGGACAAAGACAGAATGGTCCACATGGCTTCCCCTTACTCAATACATGTCACCAGGATGTGAATTTCTAAATTATTTTCCCTTTGATTTTTGGGATGATTTGTATGTGATTTCTAAGTTCTTTGCAATCTCACTTCCTACTATTGCCCCTTTATGCTGGCTACTTATAAATGTACTTAGTATACTGACTGAAAAGGGTGGTGGTAGTTAGGGAGACAAGAACAAGATAAACTTTTAGCCCAAATGCCCCAATTTATTTTTGAAGGTAGGGAATTGTTTCCAGCTAGATGCTGGGCTCTTTCTCTTTGACTTAAGAAAATGCGACACAGCCCCCTCATGCCCAATACATGGGTCTTCAATGGTACTGGAAAAGGGGTGAGGGGTATTGGGTGCAGACTTTTGTGTTGTTGCGAGCCTGTGGATCTCGATGGCTAGTGATGTGAAAGGCAGTGCTAAATGAACTCATGGCATGTGTCTATTCATTTTAGTGGTTTCTAGTGTTTTAGGGAATGGAAACTCCTGAAATTGCTTTATTTTTGGTGGATTCTCCATTTGGGAAAGGTTTAATGGTTATGAAGATCAGTAAAAATGTCCATGTAATATAACCCAGAAGTTTCCCCTATTTTTTTTAAAATTTTGCTATAAGGTATGGCTAACTAAATGGGGTGGTATGGCTAACTAAAAGTTATGACTAAATTAATAGAGGGATAACTTCATACAATATGGGGCTGATAATTCCCTTGTACTTATAAGATTCTTCTAGAACAGTAGTTCTCAACCTTTCTAATGCTGTGAAACTTTAATACTCATATGTGGGTGTATCTGCGTGTGGGTGGACCCACATGGGTCCTGGAGATGGATAGAGGGGCAGTACTGTCTCGGTTCCTAAGGCTATCTGAAGTATGTGTTTTCCGATAATCTTACGTGGTTCCTGTGACCCCTGTAAAAGGGTCGCTTGACCCCGAAAGGGTAGAGTATCTAGAGTATCATGTTCTGTTCTGGATACCACAGTCTAAGAAGGATAATTTGGAGAGTGTTAAGAGAGCAATGAAAATGTTTATGTGTCTTTAATCCATTTCATGTGGAAATTGGTTGAAAAACCTAGCAATGTTCAACCAGAGATTACATGATAACTATCTGCCAGTAATTTGGAAAATGGTCTATATTTATTCTCTTTTTTCCTAGAGGGCACTACCAAGAACACTTGATGTCCCTGATATCAGGCAAATTGATTTTTCCTAAAACTCAATTTTGCCTTGTTGTAAGGAAAAACTTCCTAAAAATTAAAACTATCCAAAAGTGAAATTGGCTACTTTCAGAGGTAGTGAGTTGATTTTCTTTGGAGGTTTTTAAGCAAAGGCTGGATAACCATATATTGGGTATATAATAGTGGAATTTATTTTCATGATTTGGTTGGATGAAAGGACTGCCAAGGTCCTTGCCAACTTTCAAATTCTATTTTTATAGGTAGATGAGAGGGTAAGGATGTGTTTGAAAATGAAGGTGATAAAACAATGTAAGTTATAAAATAACAACCAAAACATTAAAATATTCTAATATATATATATATATATATATATATATATATGTCTCTATTCTGTCAAATTTTCTTCCAATGTACGTTTTGTAGTCCCAAATTTGTCATTCTTTCCTGTAGAAATTCTTTTCATCTAAAAGGGATGTCTCCTGGTCTCCTGATCCTTTTAATTTCCTTTTTTGTTTTTTAAATTTTGATTGGAAAACTCTAATTTATGACTGTTTCAGTTCTAATGATTTACTACAACAGACATATTATTTTGTTCTAATTCTAAACAAGTTATTATTTAGGTTTATACCCACATTTTCTATTTTGAGGTTTTTGTTTATTTTTATCTGACTCTTAATTGTATTCCAAATATTATTCCTTTTGGCTTCCTTCCTCATTCTTTAATTCCACCTGCTTCCAGTAATGCATCGATTCCTTCCTTATCTTTCCTTTACCCCTCAGTTTTGTTGAGTTGCATGATTGAGAGTCTTGTTGGTTTCCTGTCTAGGGACCATGAACAAGGTGCTAATACCTCTCAGCTCTGAGCATTCTCTTCAGCTGTCTCTGATTTCTGGAATGCCCTCCCTCCTTAACTCTACCTGTTAATGTCCCTGTCTACCTTTAAAAATCATTCAAAATCTCATCTTTTATTGGAAACCTTTTCTAACCCTTCTTATTTCTAGTGCCATTACTCTTTGTTTCCTCTTTATTCTTCTATAGCTTGATCTACGTATATTTGTTGGTGTGTTGTCTTCTCCACAAAATTGTGATCTCCCCAAGGACGATGTTTTAGCATGCAGCAATATGTAGATAAATTAGTGTGGTGACAGGAAGTAAATGCAATTCAGTAGTCATTTGTTAAGTTCCTACCCTATGCAAAAGAAGAATCACTAGGACTTGGAATCTCAAGGAGCAATTTTTGTACATACTAAATGGGATCTAAAATTCCAGAATCAGAAAATTCCAGAAAATCTAAAATTCATAATCCAGTTTAGTAATTCATTTTTTTCCCCTCTGTGCGCAACACTTTTCCTATTTTTATGGCTTAAAAACTGGTGTTTTAGCCATACTCTTCTCGTTAGTGGTAATCAGTCTCATGTGGTTAGCACCCTGTGTAACATGTTGAAATTTTACCCCCTACACTTTATAATACAGTAATAGATGCCATCTTCAGAAGCAAAAACTATTGGGAAAAGGCCAGTACTTTTCCTGCATTGTTGCAAAATCTGGTGTCTCCATAGGAATTACCTTCCTAGGGCAACTTGGAATATCCTTCTATGAAGGTAAAAAAAAATAAACACAGCAATATAGATGTCTAGGAGTCCATTCATAGCAAGTTTTTAAATGAAATATAATTTGGCTCTAGGACAACACTTACATCTGTTGTGTCTTCTTTTCAATGATTGTTTCAAGTCTTGCCTTTCTGGCAAGGGTTATAGCCTGTTGGTAACCATCTGTAATACCTGGCTATGTTCCTGTAAAAACTGTAAATGGAAGCCACACTTCTAAGGGGAATTTCATTAGCTTTGGGGCCCTACAGAAACAACAAAGGATTCTTAGGGCATTTATAGAACACGTTTTTTTCCCCATTGTTATCTCCTTGTTGTGAGTCTATAAGGTAGCACAATTACAATTTTGTTCCAAGGATAAAAAACGAAAATGTGTGGGGTGGTGCTAAAGAAGAAGCAAATATTCCCTTACTCAGGTAAACCCACAAAGGTCATTTACAAGTCAATCTAGATAATAGCTACACCTGGCATCCACATAGCAATTAAAAAGGCTGATTATGCCAGCAGAAGAAAATAACACTTTCAGGTAAACTGGAAGGCCTTACATTGTGGCAGATTTGTAATAGGCCTTACTGCTCATATATTCACATGTATTGTGTTTTCTAGACATTTTATTTTATAAAGAAAAAAAGATGACAGTTATGGAACCTTGGAGTCCAAAACATGAAAAGTAATCATTTGAATGTTAGTTTCAATATTGTTTGTATTGGCTGTACTACAACTGAAACACTATGATCAGTTCTGGATGTTACATTTTAGATGCAACATTGATACATTAGAGTATTGACACATTTCAAAAGAGAGTAATGAACGCAATTAGGATACTTGAATGCATGCCATGTAAGTACTACCTAAAGACCTGGGAATAATTAGTCTGGAGAAAAGAAAACAGCGGAGGTGAGAAGGATAATGTTAATTTTTTCCAAATATTTTAAAACATATTGTATGGAAATAAGAAGAGATATTTGACCCTTTGGGGCTTTAAAGAACAGAACCAATGAGTGCAAATTAAAAGCAGCTTTCAGTTAAAGAAAAGTAAGATTTTTCAAGTACTTAGATTTATGCAAAATTAAGTAGTTCCCTATTGCTCAAAGTATTCAGACAAGTCAGACAACTGCATATCATGGAACTGTAGAGGGGCAGAAGGTTGGACTATAGAACTTCTCAAGATTTCAATATGTCTTTGGATTTGGGTTGGAAAACATGCAAATTCATTTTTTTTACTTACTTTAGCCAACATTAGGCATTTCTTTTTATTTTGAATTTGAAAGGGAAAAAAAACCAAACATTATTTTGAGAAGTGGCCCTACGACTTCACAGACTGCTACAAGAAAAGGTTTAGGATCCCTGCCTGAATGTGAAATATAAGTTAAGGATGAAAGTAAAGCAAACATACTATAAATTACAAACCTTCAAACTTTATGAGGGTTCTAATCTAGATAGTGGCTATATAAAATGGAATCCTTGTGGGGATGATAGGAACTTGTTGCAAAGATAGCTAAGAGCAAAATTTATATATAGTTAAATTCCCCTTGAAAATTATTTTAATCATCTATAAAATACCACACAGTACTTTTAAATTGTTATCTAGAATTTAGAAGCTAGTATTTTTTTAAAGAAAGCCTTCTCAATAACAAAACAAATGAATTGAAGGTGGTTGCTGTGGAAATGATGAAATTATAAAATATAGTAATTTGCCCAAGGTCACAGAGCTAGCAAATGTGTGAGGTCAGATTTGAACTCAGGAATGAGTTCACACACACACACACACACACACACACACACGCACACACACACACCCACAATTCCTCTGAATTAGAAATTCCCAAAGGATTATGTGGAAGTTCATGTCCTCTTTGAGCTATTCCTGTGTCAGAGTTGACCTAATCCTTGGGATACATTGCATTACAAGGAATGCTACATGCTCAGACTGTATTTCTCCAAATCCCTCAGGACTCTATGGCTAAATGGTAACAATTTCCTAACCTGATAAAAGAATCTGTGCTAATGAGCTAATAGTGGTGGATGGAGAATTAGTTCTCTGGTTCAAACAATTCATTTAAAGAAACACAATTACCATATGCAAAACGTTGGTGATAAATGGCTACTCTTAACATAATGCCTCTTTTTATGATGACAAGGAAAATATTTAACTACTTCACCCCCAAGCAACCCTCTAAAATCACAGATTTCAAGAGATTTGCAGAACTGATCAGAAGAGGCATTTTATAGAGAGAATTCCTTATACCAATGAAATTGCAGATTTAGAGAAATTTCTCTCATCACCCCCACCCAAAAAAAAGTACAAGGTAGATATGAGGAACTGAGGATAAAAAGATAAAAAACAGACAAGATGAATTTTAAAAGTTACCATTCAAAAATAAATAATATGACCTTTGTTATATATCCATTGGAAAGAGTCTTGTGATTGTAACCCAGTTCATCCTGGGTTTGTTCTCCAGTGTAAGTGTTCCTTCTTGCACTATTTTCCTTGAGCTATGTTAGAAGATTAAATTTTAAGCTATAGTGTCAGGTTCTGTAATATGAATCCTGTGGGATAGTTTAGAGGTACCCACCACTCATTGACCCTCAAATCATATTGCTACCTTTACCCCCTTATGCAGGAATAAGCCTATGTCAAATATAGGTAAAGCATATCCAACTAGCAAAACTGGATGTGATGGAAACATTTAACATCTTAATCCTTATGACCTATGTTTATATTCCTCTGACAGTAGTCTAATAAACTGTGAATCAAAGGGCTTTTTTCCTCTACCTAGAGTATCATAATTGACTAGCACCAAAGGGCATTTTGTTAGAGAACGTGGCACATTCCCTCAACAATGTTAAGGACCAAAGTTTAGGCATATTATCCAAAACAACCTCAATGAGTATGACTTGTATGTGATAGGCTGGAGAATGATTCAGAATGCAAATAAAAGGGTTGTGGATGACTGAGTCATTTGTCAATGCTTGATTTTGCAGTAGATATATTGGAATAGGCAGCATTACAGGTAAAATTGGCTATGGCCACTGTTTAATTGTATTCTTTCTAACAGAGATTGCTTTGTAACATTTCCTTTTAAAAATGGTTATACTGTTAGGAAATAATGAGTAAAATATATATTTTGCCCCATGTCCAGCAGCACTAGTTTCTTATTTGCAGCCTGAAATTGGTTTCTTTGCCTTAAGCCATTGTGTGTGTGTGTATGTGTGTGTGTGTGTGTGTGTGTGTGTGTGTGTGTGTGTGTGTGATTTGGCTTGCTTGTGGAAATCAGTAGATGGCAGAAAGTTTTCTTGTGTTGGTGAAGTGAAAGCAGTATAAAGTATTTAGTTTATATGTGCAATTCAGAAGCTACATTAATGGAGATTTTAAAATATGTCATCAGAGAGACATGTTTTTAACTGTGTCATTGATTAAACATGTATTTTGAAAGTGTGTAAATATTTTCAAAGAAAATTATTGCCCAATGTTTTTCAGCCCATGTTTCAAAACTCAGCAGCATAAAAAATGTGAAAGAAAAAAAACTTTAGAAATTTTTTGGCAATAGAAATGTGCATATATGCCTGATACTATATATATTTGAATGACACTTTAAGTAGATATTCAGTACAAATCTCATTTAGTCCTACAAAAGAATTCAAGGATTATAATGCTGGAATGAATACTTATTTTGCAGAATAGTTAATAATAGTTTGGTGTAGTAGAAACAGTACAACATTAATCTGGGTTCCAAAGCTCACCTGAGTTCAACCAATAACTCAGGACCTCAGTTTCTTCATTTGTAAAATGAGCTGATTAGACAAGATAATACCTGGAGTCTTTTCTTGCTCCAACATTGCTAGATTCTGATTCTTTGATTTTCATGCAAATTTCTGTGGTAGGTTCAATATTATTAGTGATTCTTAATTTTGAATACCTATAATTTATAGAAAACTTTAAAGTTTAAAATGTATATAGGTCCTCTCACTCATAACTTATATATGAGGAAATTAAATCTTAGAAACATTAAGATACTTTTCCCAGAGTTAAACAGTAAGTTGAGAGTTGTTGGTAGGATTTGAAACTAGCACTTCTTGCCTGAAAATTGAGTGTTTTTTTTAAAACTTGTGATTTTTACAGTTGTGGAAAGAGCCCTGAGGGAAGGATCCCATGAGAAACACTTCATATAACATATTTTACATTACTTTCATTGACATTTCTTAGGCGTCCTTTCTAGATAATGGTTTGAGAAAATGGGTTAAATGATATAGATGCAATCCTTTGTACTAAATAACCAATTTCTGTCCATCACTACCATGCACTTGTTAGTTGGCAACCTGTGTTAGCTGACCTTGAATTGACCTGTGTGCGTGAAAAAGTTAATTTTAAAATAACTTTCCAATGTGTCATGGCTGCTAAATCTTACCAAATTTCAGTTGCCTTCATATCTTCATGAAGTCTGAAAATATGATCTTTCATTAAGTATATCATTATAGAATTCCATATTAATATGCCTTAGAGATATATTCCCATCTACTGAGTTCTGTGAAATATTATTAATATTAATTACCCACCTGCTGCCAAATATATGGCTCAAAAAATTCTCACCGTTTTACATCTGTCATCAGAAAATGTCACATAAGGCGTAACATAAATTTTGGTTAATTATTACAGTTGTCTGCAAGATAAATGGATGGCAGCAATATGATCAGGTGATCTTACAAAAAGAATAGCATGAATATGGTTATCACTAAAAACTGACAGTTATATAGGACTGGTTTGTCATGGAGCCTTTTACCAAGTAGAATGAAATTCTTGAAACAAGCTGGTCCTGTTGAAACTGAGACCATGAAAAGATAAGCAAGGCTTATTGTAAGACAGTCAAAACATCCCATCAACCTGATTCATCACATCTGCCTCCAGTACTGGGATGCCAGTACCATGGTCCCCTCTCTTTTTCTCTCCTTTGGCTGAAGACAGCTTCTAATGAATTTGACTTGATTAAATTTATGGTCCTGTATATCATTTGCTAGGATCCTTTAAATTCAACTTGAGTCTTATTCTCATATAAATTGACATTATCGTATAATCATATAAATCAAAAGTAGTTTGGGGTTAGAAATCGGGTCTTACTAACTCTCAAGTTTATTTCAAATGTTCTAAATTTTTTCAGGGGACTTTTTTCTGATTTTGTTTTATAAAAAAAGTTTTAAGCTCTTTTCTTTTTTTAATTTTTTTAAAATTCGTTTTCTTGTTTCCATCATTCATTTTCATTACATTTTTGAATTACAGATTTTCTCCCCCTTTTACCCCCGCCCCAACCCCAAAACAGCAGTCCCACTGTAAAGCCCTTCCCCTGCTCTGCTCTCTTACTTTCTGGTAGGGCAGTGAAGGTCTCCCTATCCCAGCACCTGTATATCTTAATTCGTGGTTGCAGGTATTGCAGAACTTCAAACTCTAGATGCTTTTGATTCCTCCCTTGTCACCCATCCCCACTGGAAGGACAATCAATTCAATACAGGCTGTGGATGTGTGATTATACAGGACATCTTCATAGTGAACATATTGTGACAGTGATCATCTGTCTCTCCTTCCTAAACCTCCCCCCACCATTGCTCTGTTCTCCACCCTGTCCCTGTCCCTTTACTGAAGTGTGTGCTTACAGCATCCTTCCCCCAGACCCTGCCCTCCCCTCCGTCATCCCCCCCTCTCATACCCATTCTCCCTACTCTCTTGTGTGGCATGATGCCCAGTTTAGAGTTTATGCCATTTCTTCCCTAAGCCAAATTCAATGAGAGTAATTGAAAGTAAACTTGTACTAGTTATCCCTTGCCTCTTCTCTATGGGATGATTAACCCCATTTTGTCTCTCCCTCTCTCCTACCTCAGAATTTCACCTTTTAAAGCATCATCCCTTCTTATTCAATTCATCCTATACCCTCTATATACACAAATACACACATGGGTATTCTGGAACCTGGCAATAACATTTCTAGGAGTTTTCCTTTGGGGATCTTTTTGAAGAGGTGATCGGTGAATTCTTTCAAGTTCTATTTTTCCCTCTGATTCTAAAACATCTGGGCAATTTTCTTTGAGGATTTCTT
>CM053593.1:77833528-77864583 GCA_028646575.1 Pseudocheirus occidentalis | reverse complement strand
GAGGAAGGGGAGAAAAATCTATAACTGAAGTGACTATGGAACAGAATCTTGTAACCTAAAAGTGAACAAACAAGTTAACTTTAAAAAAAATAATAATAAAATAAAATAAAAAAAAAGAAATGACAGCTGAACCCTTGGGAACTGATCTGCTCACAAGGGTAGTTGAAAAAGTAAGGTAAGGGAGTGAAGAATTTTAGGTAAGTCAAGTAAAATGTGGACTTATAATAGAGAAGTCTGTTGAATTAAACATTTAAAATCTTAATAATAACTTTGCATGTGGATTCCCTCATGGGAATGGGCAGAAGAGAACAATTTCTTGCAACAACCATAAAGGAGTATGAAACATACACTGTGGTGTGCTTAGGGCTTAGTTATAGATTGAAGATGCCAGTGACATCTACTATATCCCCAGACATCACCAATCATCTTGACTTTTTTCCTGCCACTGAATTTTGATAATTTTTCTAGAGAGAGTGATCATTTTTTGCAACTCTGCTTCACTCAAATCCAGTTCTAGCCACGACCCATCATCCATTATTTTCCTCTCAACAACATGATAGCATTGGTCCTCTTCAAAAATGAACAAACATCATCTAGATTTTAGCATATAATTTTTACTTTTCTCCAAAGTTCTATCTTAGACCCTCTCTTCAGAAACTTCTCAATTGATAGATACCATACAGAGTAGCTATAAATATTTTTATACATGTGATTCATTTTCCCCTTTAATCTCTTTGATATGTAGGCTTAGTAGTCAGTGGTATTGCTAAGCCAAAGAGTATATTCATTTTAGTTATGTATGGGAACACAGTTACAAATTGATCTCCACAATTGTTTATCCCCACATCTCCTTCAAAAGTGCATGTGTTGCAGATTTCAAATTAATGTAAGGAAAAACTTCCAAATAATTAAAACTATCTAAAACTGGAATAGACTACCTAAGAGGGTAGTGGACTCTCCTCATTCAAAGTCTGGATGATGTCTGCTTCCAGTTATAAGGTAGATGAAATTTTTTTAAGAATAAGTTGAAACAGATGGCTTCGGAAGACCCTTCCAAGCTAGACAGTTGGAACTCGGAGTCGGCCATTTTATTTAATGATAATTTCATCAGTCAAAGTAGTAACAATAGTAACTCATCTAGCTCATATATATGTGTGGTTGTATTTTTACAAGATATTTAAGAAAAATGACCTGACTTGAGCCTCACAGTAATTAACCATAATGGTTTAATTTCCATGTTCTAGGTTATAAGAGCCCTGAAGGCAGCAACTGTATTTTTTTTTGTCATTGTATTCCCCAGCAATAGCTACCTAGCACCCTATCTCTAACACTGTAGCCATCTAATACATGTCTGAATGAATGGGGAAACTGATACTTAGAGATATTGAATGATTGACAAGTCACCCAGCTAGTAAATCAGACATGAAATTTCCATTAAGATGTTTGTTAATCCACATTCAGAACCTCATTCACTGTGCTGTTTTTCTATAATAATACTATTACTTTAATCTTTACAATTTCGACCCATTACCACAACTGAGGTACTATATTTGCTTTCTTTATGGCTGATAAATACATAAATACTTTATGGCTGAAAATTACAGATCAGCAAATTTATCTCAGAGATGTTGAGTGACGTACAGAGAGTCATACTACTAATATTTTGGACTTGAACTCCAAGCCCAGTGCTCTATCTGTTAGTGAGGAAAGATGACTTCCTGCCTTTTCTTTCATTCTTCAGGGTTATAGCATTCTGTGATTGTGATAGATATCTCCTTAAGCTCCTACTGTGAACTTGGCTCCAAAGACATTTTTCTTTGTTGGCAGTTAAAACTCTTCCACTTTAAAAAGAAGCAAAGCACTTTCATATTTTAAGTGCTCTTTCATAACATGTCTCTTTGTTTGTTCTTTCTGAAGTTTGAGAATTTATTCTTTAACTTCCCTGAGGAAAGCATCTTCAACTAAAACATTCTCAATGTGTAAGTAAAAGCACACCTTTTAGAAACAGATTTGGGTGATATATTTCTCACTTCTTCCTAGAATAATATCCAAAATCTGTTAGCAGGATGCTTACTATGGTACTTTGAATAATTACAGCATCTTTAAAAATAAGAATAGAGACATTTTTTCAGCATTTGTCTATTTATTGACAAAAAAAGTGTCTTATAAAAAAGTAAAATTATGCTTAAATTATATATGTATATGTAATATGCATATATTACACACAGCACATTGAATAGATAAGTATATCGAAATGCACACATAATTATATATATTAACACATGTGTATTATCCATGGAGGTACATGTACACATAGGGTACATAGTATAGACATATATGCTGATGTATATCAATATGTATGTACGTATACATGCACCTTGAACAGAACACCACCTTCAGTTAGGAAAACCTGAGTTGAAATCTGATGTCAAGTATTTAATTGTTTTATGACCCTTGGCAGGTCACATAGCCTCTCTTTGCCTTGGTTTTCTCAATTGTAAAATGGGGGTATTAATGTCACCTATTTCCCAAGGTCATTGTGAGTGTCAAAAGAGATGATACTAGTAAAAATGTTTAGCACAGTATCTGGCAAATAGTAGCCCAACCCAGCATAAGTCAGCAATGATGTCAGCATTGGTCTTAAACTTGTTATAAAACAAAACAAAAAACTATGAAGGAACTAAGCTAAGTTATGACATTAATTTCCCTATTCTGCAGAGACCAAGCTGTCATGTGTGCATGCATGTGTGTGTGTGAATTATGCACCTAAGATATTTGAGGGAAATATGAATGTTTATTCTTTACATAAATATAAAATCTAGCATGAAGTGGTTATATGGAACTGGAATCCAAGTTATGGTACCGCGAAAATGGTAGTAAATGGCTGGTGTAGGCAGGATAAAGAAAAAGAAACAACTACAAACCCCTCAATTCCTGAGAATATTGAGGGGGAAAATATAATATTATATACTGAGGGGGGAGATATTATAAGCTAGGCTAGAGCCTGAGAGAATGGGATGAAAGTCAACCATGTTTTATACACACATATATGCATATATGTGTAAGTATACATATATGAATACACACACATACATATATATGTATATATAATTTCCATTTCCTGAAGATAATTCATTCAATTTCCCCATCACCCCTTATTTAATTATGTTCCCAATGCATTATCCATTTGTAATTGTACTTTCTGTCCCAGATATATTGTTATTATTATTTTTAAATGAATAGGCAAGTTCTATAGTTTGTTCACATAGCTAAGTGTCATCTAGTCAATATATATTCTTCATACACTGGGATTTTATTGTGTGGGGCCATTAACCATGATGTGAACTGCATAAAGTACCAATGCTTTATGGTTATGAGAAAGAGAAAAAAAATAGACTGGACAATTGAAGATGAGCATCATTCAGAGGGCAATGATTTTATGATGAGTGTGAGTAGAGTTCAATGTACAAAAAATGAGCGAATTCTAAAAAGGGCCAAGTTAAAAAAATACCAAGAAAATATATGATAGGAAAACAACTGCCTGATCCCATGGTAAGGGATGATATGGGGCAAGTCTGAATTTTCCATTTCATTGAGATGTCAGGAGAAAGCAAGGAAAATCTCAGGTCTACCGAGTAGCCCCTGTAGAAAACATATTAGAAGACCATAAGCAATAATGGTATGGTAATCTAAAATAATGACTGAAAGGAACATACAGAATGATAATATTTCATTTCCACTTCAGAATGTTGAGCTAATTGAACCTTAAATTTGGTAGAATTGAGATATTAGGCTTATTTAAAAATGGAATCTCAGGATCATAAATGATCTCAGAGAATAAACATGATTCCTCTTCTCTGTAATACACTAAAAGTGATAGCCTTTACTTGAAGACCTCTCATTAAGTGTAAACTTAATACCCTCTGGCACAGTTCATTCCACTTTTCAATAGTTCTAATTGTTATTGACTTTTTTGTCCCCTAACATTAAACTTATATATACCTCTTTGCATCTTCCATTGATTACTCCTGGTTTTGTGCTCCAGGTCTAAGTAGCACAAGTGTAACACTTTTTCTGAGTGACAGGCTTTCAAATACTTGAAGACATCTATCCTGCCTCTTCTGAGTCTTTTCCTCTCCTGAGAAGTTCACCATTTCTTTCAAAGGATCTTCAAATAACATGTTTCAAAATCCTTCACTATCCTAGTTGACATGCTTACTTTTAAAATATTTCCCTTAAAATGGGAAATGTAAAACAGAGTATCATACTGCAGGTGACTAAACAAGGCAAGAAAGAAAATAATGTTTAAAATAAGAAATCTGGCCAAACCCCATAGACAATGAACCTGAGAACAAGGACCAGAAGAAAAATTCATTAATGAGTCCAAAGTCTATAAAATCTAAATAAATGAACGTACTTAATTTTTTTAATGCAACATTGCCAGATTGAGGAAAATTGACTTTTGTGGATTACAGACCTAGTTGTGGTATTACTGAGTCAAAGTGTAAGTGCAGTTTATTCCTTATATACTATAGTTCTAAATTGCTTTCCAGAATGTCTAGATGACTTAATAGTTTAGGATTTTAGAATACCATGGTTACAGTCATCATGCCATTGACCCAACACTAGTACTGTATTGCTCTTTTATACCTGTTGCCCAGATTGGCTGTCAACATGCTATTATATGCAAAACTAGTCTGATTTATAAGGACCTGATGGAGTATGAAGTACAGATCCAAAAAGCATACATAAACCAATTCAATATTGTTCATGGATTCCTGAATTCCCTAGCTCCACTTTGACCACTGGTCCCCAAGCCCTTTTCTGAGTCTAGAGTATTTCCATCCTTATTTCTTGTTCTGTCTTCAGTCTTATTAAAGCTTCTCACTGTGAGTTTACAGTCATTGCTGCTGACATCAGACATCATAGGAGGAACTATACAGGAAAGCGTAGGAAGAGTGTGTGTATGTGTGTGTGTATGTGTGTCTGTATACACACACATACACACATATAAGTACATATACATGTATATACATACATATGTATATATACATGTGTGCATATGTATGTATGTGTGTATGTGTATATATATATAATTTCTATATTTTCTAGTATGTAGGATTTAAAGATGAAAAATAATCCAGTTCAACTTCTGTGTACTGGTTTGGAAAGAAAAGAGAAACATTTTAAAATGTGTGGGGATGATCCCCATGATAAATAGAGAAAGGACAAAAGCATTCATTATCCCTACTCTTTCAAGTCCTAATTATCACATTTTGTTTCATAGTTTGAGAATTTAACTCAGCTTTGTTTTTTTAATCCATTGTGTGTTATGAAATAAGCCAAGTGTCAAAGAAGAGCAAGTAATTGCACATCTCCTTTATCCTAATTTCCTATATGCATACAATAGGCTATTGAATATTATCATCAAACAAAATTAGAAAATGCATTTAAAGTAAGGTTATTTATCATATAGAACATGTAAATTGAAGAACAAAATATTTCGATCATCTATATAGACATATATGTAACTTTGATGCTTGAAATCTCAATTATTGAATTTAAAAATCTATATGAAAATAAGACATACAGAGCTAAAAAAAACCCCCAATATTATACAAAAGTATAAAACAGGCAGACATATTCAGATATAGGTCCATGACTTCACTGTCATGCCATACCTTCCACTGGTGTAGTTTAGAAGACCAATCTCCTTTCTTCTGTTTGATTCTAATCAATATCTTTTCAGAAATCATCCCATAGAGAAGCTATTCAATAATTTGGAAACCTTTCTCTGTATATTTTTAATAAATTAATTTATTTATTTTCTTGTTTACATCATCCATTTCCATGAGATTTTGAGTTACAAATTTTCTCCCTATCTTTCCCCTACCCAACACTTCAAAACATCCATCCTACTGTATAACCCTTCCACCAATCTGCTCTCTCCTGTGTCCTCCCCCTTGCCCCTCTGACTTTCTGGGAGGGCAGAATGGATCTCCCTACCACAGTGCCTGTATGTCTTAATTCTGAGTTGGATATAGTTAATCATAATAATATATATGTACTTATATATTTTTAACATTTCATTATAGAACTTTAAATTCTAGATTCTTTCCCTTCTTTCCTTGTCACCCATATCCACTGGAGGGACAAGCAATAGATACAGGCTGTACATGTGTAATTACACAGAACATCTCCATGGTGGGCATATTGTGAGAGACTGATTATATGTCCCTCCTTCCTATCCCAACCCGCTTGCTGTATTCTCTCCCCTGTCCCTGTCCCTTTACAGAAATGTATATATCCAGCAACCTCCCTCCCCATCTTGCACTCCCTCTGTCATCCCACCTCTCATCCCCATCCTCCCTACTCTCCTGTGTGGCAAGATACCAACTTTAGAGTTTATGTCATTCCTTCTCTAAGCCAAATTCAATGAGAGTAAATGAAAGTAAAGTTGTTAACAGTTATTCCTTGCCTCTTCTATATGGGATGATTAACCCCATTTTGTCTCTCCCTTTCTACTCTCCTTCTAATCTGTCCTCTTCTACTTCAGAATTTCAACTTCCCTTCATATTCAATTGATCCTGTATCCTCTTTCTACAAATATACACACATGCTCAGATATGTATTCATAGGCATAGATAGCCTCCTATATAGGCATATGTGTAGGTTTACACACATACACATACACACATATACATACACACGTGCATATACATACACATGCATACATACATATATGTATATATACACATGCATGCACACACATACACACATATGTGTATAAATACACATATACATACACACATATACATACATATACACATATATACGTACATGTATATATAGGTAAATGTATATGTGTGTGTGTGTGTATGCACACACAAATATATATATATACGTTTGTATTCCCTTCACCTATCCTCATACAGAGAAAAGTTTTGTGAGTTGCTATTATCGTTTCTCCATACTGGCATATAAATAGTTCAACCTTGATAAGTTCCTTATGATTTCTTTCCCATATTTACCTTCTCATGCTTCTTGTGTTTGAATGTCAAATTTTCTGTTCAGTTCTGTTTTTTTCAGCAAGAATGCTTGAAAATCCTCCACCTCACTGAATGACCATATTTTCCCCTGGAAAATATTCAATTTTGCTGGGTAGGGGATTCATGGTTCTAATCCTAACTCCCTTGATCTCTGGAATATCATATTCCCAGCCCTTTGATTCCTTACTGTAGAAGCTGCCAGATCCTGGGTTAGCCTAACTGTGTTACCACAGTATTCAAATATTTTCCTCTTGGCAGCCTGTAATATTTTCTCCTTGGTGTGGGGATTCTGGGACCTGGCTATAACCTTTCTAGGAGTTTTCTTTTGGGGATCTTTTTGAAGAGGTGATCAGTGAGTTCTTTCAAGTTCTATTTTGCCCTCTGATTCTAAAATATCAGCACAATTTTCCTTGAGAATTTCTTGAAGCATGCTATCTAAGTTCTTTTTGTGATTATGGCTTTCAGGTAGTCCAATAATTTTTAAATTGTCTCTCCTGGACACATTACCTTCTGTTTTTTCATATGTTTGTAACTGCTTAATAGTATCTTGGTTTCTCATAAAGTCATTTGCTCCACTCTAATTTTGAAGGAATTATTCTCTTCAGTATGCTTTTGAGATTCTTTTTCCATCTGGCAAATTCTACTTTTTAAGGCATTCTTCTCCTCATTGGCTTTTTAAGCCTCTTTTGCCATTTGACTTAATTTGTTCTTTAAGATGTAATTTTCTTCAGTCAGGTTGTTGACTCTTTCTTGCACCATTCTCATTTCCCTTCCCAATTTTTCCTCCACTTTGAAATATCAATTATTTTGGAAGAAAAAAAAAACCCAAAGCCAACCTAGTCATAGACCCCATTGAATTCTGTGAGCCTGGTTATCAGAAAGACATCTGGTCCCTTGCTAGACCCCTGCTCTAAGCCTTCCCAGCTTAATGATATTTGGCAAAGGTTGGTTCTACTATCATAGCTCAGGCCAAGAGTAATAGAACTTTGGTGGAGGTTATAACTATTCTGGAGTGTAAAAAAAAATGTTAGCTTCTTAAGAATAGAAGACATTAGCAGTAGGATTTGCGTTTAAATATTCCCAATGCTTTCCATAAATTACTTTTATCTATTTGTTAAAGGGATTTTAAAACTTCTACAACTTATAACTCTTCTTTTTTAAAAAAAGCATTTACACATGGAATCTTGGATCAGGAATGGGCCCAAAATCCTGTGATGGCTATTTTATCAACGATCAAATACAAAACCTTTTGTCAACCCTTTAAAGCCCTTCACAATCCGGGTCCTTCCTTCCTTTCCAGTTTTACACTTTTCTGAACTCTACACACCATATAATCCATCCATAGTTCTTGTTATTCACAGCCAATACTGTATCTCTTGATACCATCCCCTTTTAATGGTTGTTGCCCTTGTATTGATTACTCTCCCTCCTCACCTCTGCCTCCTAGCTTTCTTTTGTATTCAGCTCAAACCCCACCCTCTGAAACAAATTTTGCCCTATCTGCCTGAGATTATCTTCTGTTTACATGGTACATATACTCTATGTAAATGGTATCCTAATCAAGTTCTTCGGTGTCCCCAAGTTAGAATGACTTAGACAATAAAATCAGCATTCCAATAGATATTGATCGATCAGTATATAGAGATGAATCTAAGATGATTAAATGCAATAGGAATAACTGAAAAGTCTTCAATCTGGGCTCAGAAATGAACTTCACAAGTTCAAAATGGAGAAAGTAAGGCTAGAAATTAGTTTGAAAAAGATTTGGAGATTGAAGAAGAAAAGGATTTCAATATGAATCAATAGTTTGGTATGGCACCCAGAAAAGTGAAACTTATTTTTAACTGCATTAAGGTAGGTATGGGACCCAGGATCCCTGTGATACTCTGTCCTGATAAGAAAATCACATCTGGAAGATTTTCATGACTACAACTAACTGAAAAGTACTCTAAATTATGAATTTGAAATTCTGAGGTTGGTTTGTGATTTTGCCATTGTGTGATTTTGAGCAAGTTGCTTAATCAATAGAGATCTTAATTTTCTCAACTGAAAAATGAAGATATTAAAATAGATTATCTCTAAGGATGTTTTCTTTATTGTGATTCTATTCTGGCTTTGTACTATTGAGTAGGAAATAGTGGGAACCAAGACTGTTCTGCTACACATTCACATACCATACCTGCTATCTTTAGCATTACAGCTCCTGTCCACAAATGGATTTACCACTGACTGAGCTCTTAGTCTACTCCTTGCAGGGCCAACTCAATATTTATAGCGCCAACACCAACACTGAAACAATTTAGTGTGATCTCAGAACACATGAAAACTGACACTACTCACATGTCAGAGCAACAAGTGAATTCAACCCTTCACTAGTAAGGGACTTAGTTCCAAGTCTCTGTCTATAATACTATATCTCACTTCTCTGTTTCAAAATAATAGAAGAATTAGTTTCCACAACCCATACCTATCACTCACTTATCCTTAGTATTTTTTTATCCTTAGAATTAACTTAAACATCTGTTCTTTCTCTCTCTAAAAGGGTAGTTAGTATTAGCTTTCCCTAACTCCATAATGAGCACTTCCTGGGCCCACTTAGGTTTCAAATAGAGAGAACCATCATTATGACTGATGAATATGATTCCCTTAAGTTACTATGAAGTAACTCCTATCAGGAGATTTTTTTAGATAAGGAGGAAATTTGTTTCCCTAGGCTATTGCTATGAGTGTCTACAGTTCCTATCGTGATTAATCTTTAAATTCATCCTGTTGTTCCTTAAGAGGATGTCCATTAATGCTCCAATGTCTCTCCGAGGTAATTGTATTACCCTTCATTACATTTTCCTAAGCAAACTCCCTAATGTCTTCTCATGGGGAGATTCCATTAAAAGTGATCAGCCCATGTGCCAGTCTTTGTTATACTTACCTTCTATATGCAATCAGTTGCCAGATTTTGCTAGTTTATGTAAAATCTCTCACAACCATCCCTATTTTTGTACTCTAATACTCTTATTCAGGTTCTTATTCCCTCTCACCTGTACTATTGTAACAGCCCACTAATTGGTCTCTTAAATACACAAAATTCCTCATCTCTGATACATCTTCCACACAACAGCCAAATCAATATTCCCAAGGAACACTTCTGACTATGTCACTCCCTTCTGAAGAAACTTCAGCGGTTCATTATTGCATTCAGGAGTGAAAACAACAACTCATCCCTTTGGTGTTTTAAATTTTTACAACATACTTCCGACCCATCTCCCTAGATTTTTTCACATTATTTCCCACTAACACACTTTATATTCTAAGCAAAATGACCTTCTTGTTCTTGTCCATATCTAATATTCCATCCCTTACCTCCCTGTCACTTCACAGGACACCTCAACTCATACTCCCTCCCCTGGGGTATCCTCTATCCTAACCATGACATTTTAGGACTCCTAGTGAGTAGGCTTTTTTTTTTCTGACTCCTATATTGATTTGGTATTTACTTATCTGGGTCAGTACACGTTCCATTCAACCTGTCTTCCTCCTAGTCTCCTTCTATCCCTAAAAATGTTAGCTCTTTGAAGGCATGAACTGCTTAGGCCTTGCTTTGGTATCCTGGGACCTAGTAGGCCCATACTGGATGCTTATTACACAATAAATGATGAATTAATGAATGGATAAATGTATGACCATGGACTCTGACTGCTAGGATTCCACGATAGTTGATAAGTAAATGCCTGGGGAAATGGAGAAGAGTTCAGCAGGTATTTTTTCCAAGAAAGTAGCTTTCACTGGTTTTGTGACAAAATCATCATTGCTCTTTTTTGGTACATTTTTCTATTCCTAAGAGATCAAGTAGCTTATAAAACAGCCTAATACACTAAGCTTTCCACAACAGCATATGTGACAAAAAAGGAATTAAAACCTAGAAAAAGTAAGGAAGGTAATTTAATATCTCCTTCATCCATAAATGAATTGTTCTACCACTGGGAAGTTTCACTTTATTCTCATATATACCCGATATAGTGACCAGTTTAGGAACCTCAGCCCAAAGACCTGAGCTACCGATGCTTTTGATAAGTTATCTAAAATCAGCCTCCCAACCTGAAAATAGCACTGATTCCCTTCCTAGAACTATGTCACCACCAACTGAACTCAGGCTCTTACAGCTCAAATACCCTGACTCTCTGGTTTTAGTAATAAAAACTAACTTTTTCTCTATGACATTCTGATGACATCCCCAAATCTTACAGTATAACTTTGAAATGTAATACTCTGTATCTCTATAAGTGTTCAAATATCCCTTGAAGTCCCACTTCTTGAATTGTCTTTCCTAAGTGGAATGGAAGTAATTGTCTTCTCCAAACTTATATTGAATAAGAAATTAAATGAGTTTTTGAGGTTTCAGGGAACTTGAACATTTATTTAATGAATAATGAAGAGATTGTGGCCTGGAGAAGTAAAGTGTCTTATGCCAAAGGTACCTATTCTCACATACATGCTACAATTTTAATGAATTATGAACATTTACATTGATGTTTATCTATAGTGCATAATTTCTTAATGGCTTTATTCATTACTTATTCAGGTTCCTGTCTAAGGGCTCTCACATATTTTTCTTTACCCATCATTATTATCCACAATTTTTTATAATAACGAAGACATGAGCTATACTTATTAAATGTGTTCCACGCAGTAAGCAAACATATGCAGACACTTTGTAAATTACATCCTGATAGCAATGATTTTATAGTGCAAAGGTAATGGCATTAGTGAAACGTAAATTCAGCCTATAATACTGGAATTGGATATTTGACTTAAGTATTTTTAAATTTCATTTACTTTTTAAAATCAGTAAGAATAATCTAACATTATGGAGGACTAATTACTGCCCCAGAAAATAATGCACTAGCATGCTTTTTCTATGCATTACAAAGATTTACCTATGAAAATTATGTAGTCAGTAGATGGCACTGTTTATTTTACTAATGATAACTGACCATTTTTATGTTGTTATAAAATGGATTGGCTGATTGGATTATTTAAAAGAAATCTATAGCTGTGTGTAAGTTTCCCACCAGACTAGCCCATTTGATTTCCCAACATTATGTTGCAAAGGCTTCAGTGAATAGAGGAAATCAAGGGTGAAAAATAGGAAAATCCTCAGTAGCATTGTTTATCATTTATGTTTAATACAAGCCAACTTCCTTCAAGGATTTGGTGCAATAATTCTCAAAATAAAATTTGCATTAAACATTTATATAGTTACTGTATTTTTTATAAAAGATATTTTTGTTTCACCAAAGAAATATAAAATTATGCTCTTTATACATTATGTGAATTTCAGTTCAAGTTAGTTTTCTACATAGATCCCTTTTATAACTTAGGTTTAGGAGGAAAAGTAATAGTCATCAGTGAGTTTGGACTTCTACAGAGAGACATAAAATGCTGAAATGTACAGAAAAAAGGGAAAATTATCATAGAGATTCAATGGTATCTTGTAAATTTTGTTACATTAGGCTATTCAAAGTTACTGTACTTGGAAAACTAATTGGATTTTTGTTGTATTGCCCATCTCTGTGTCTTTGAACTGGCTATACTCTGTTCCTTAAATGTTGTTCTTTGCCTCCATCTTTTAGAGTATCTGGCTTCCTTCAAGGCTCAATTCAAGTGCCGCCTCCTGTATTTACACAAACATGAATGTACTATGTATATAATATACATATGTGTATTTGTGTGTGTATGGGGAGAGAGACAGAGACAGAGACAGAGAGAGACACATAGAGAGAGACAGAGACAGAGAGATACAGCGAGTGAGTTTGTTTTTCACAAGGGAAAGACATAACAATAATAGCAATAAGAGGGATGTGGAAAGTTTTTAAGTGGGGTTTTAGCTGGAATTTGAAGAAATTCAGGGAAACCAGGGCATGGATATGAGGAAGAAGAGTATTCTAGACATAGGTATCAGTCACTAAAAATACATGGAATTAATAGATGGAGTGTCTTAAGGGAAGAATAACAAGAAAGCCAGTTTTATTGGATTATAGAATACATTTGAGGATTAAAGTGTAAGATTGTTGGAAAGATACAAAAAGAACAGAGATTTTATATTCAATACTGGAGGTAATAGGGAGTGGACATATATGAAATATATTATGAATACATACAAAACAGGATCTGATAAGAGATTGGATATGCAAGTGGATATGGGTGATGAGTTAAGGATGACACCAAGGTTGTGAGCCTGTTTGTAGAGTGATTACCTCAATAATAATTGAGAGCTTGGCAAGAGGGAAAGATTTTGGGGGGAAAATAGTTCTATTTTAATCATATATTTTAGATACTTGTGGAGGACTTCAAAATGTCCAAAAAACAGTTAATAAAGCTGAGCTAGCTAGAGATCAGGGAGAGAAGATTGCATGCATAGATCTGGGAATTATCTGCATAGAAATTATAATTATCCTCCTAGGAGTTGATCCATCACTAAATAAGGTAATATAGGGGGAGAAGAAATGGATGATTAGAACAGAATTAAGGGGTATACCCAAGGTTAGTGTCATCTTTTATTAATAAAGATACAGGTAGAAACTATGGAGTGGTCAGCCAGGTAGCAGGAAAACCAGGAGAGAATAGTGCCTTGAGAATGAGAAGAAAGTACCCAGATAGGAAAAGTGTTCATCAGTACCCAGGATTGCAGGGAAGCTAAAAGGCTTACAAACATGACATAATATATTTGGTATTTAAAACATCTCTAGTAACTTTAGAGAGAGCAGCTTCAATTAACGGTTGAGTTCAGAATATACTTCTCAACGCTCTTGAAGACTGGATTTCTTCTCCACTGTAATCAGTCAGTAAGCTTTTATTAAGGTTTACAATGTGCCAGGCATTCTATTAAACCAAGTCCTTTCCAGATCACTAATGAAGTCACTGTATCCAAATGCAGATGCTTTTTTTTTTAACTATTCTCCTTTTATTTTAAGTCAGTGGGACATTTGATGCGAAAACCATCCCCCCCCCTCTTAGCAGTAAAACAATTCAGTTCAATATAGAGTAATGGTTTATATAACATTACAACACAAACTGATTTAGTCTCTTTTTGTGCACAGAGTTCTATGGTTGATATTGAAAGACATGAAACTTTTCACCCTCTGGAATTCATAGGACAGAGAGTAAGAGTAAAACTATGAGATTTCAACATCGGTTGCAAAAGGGAAAGGACGACAGACTTTCAAGAAGGGTACTTTTGCTTCTTTTTTTAGTTCCCCTACCAACCTGTAAATTCTGGAGAGTGGGAAACTTCATGACCTCTCAGATCTCTTAGGGAAAAAAATGATATGTCAAAGATAAAACAACTTCAGCTGTTTCCATGTTTGAGGACAAGTGGAATCCAAAAGGAGGTTTAAAAAGGCTTGAAATGATGTTCACTGACCCTGAGTTCACTCAGCATCCCTTTTTCATCTCCCATGTTACTGATGGTAAAGTTACACAATCAGACTCAAGGACCTGACACACAGGTTAGGGCTTGCATCAAGGGCCAACATAACACTGCACACCTCCCTCCCCCTTTTCAGTGTTCTTGAGATGTAAGCTCCAGGCTGCAGAAGTTTTGCCATATAGGATAGAAAGCCAGATCAGCAGGCATCAGCCTTTCAGAAGCAAAAGCATGCTGAGGTCCACAACCCCTTAGCACCAGGACTGCAAAGCTCTGAACAGCTGGTGCCTTGATGAAGAATCCCAGAACAGTAGCACAGTGACTCTGGCCTGCTGCTTCCTTACCAAAGCACTGGAGAACAGAAGGAGTGGCACTAGCCACCAGGATAAGATTCTGTATGCATGGAGGGGTGAAAGGTTGCACAGCACTCCATTAAGCCTGAGGGAAAGGACACAATATCAAACTGTAGCCAGTATTTCCCACCCAGAAGTCAGTTGAAGCATATTATTAGGCTTGTGAATTATGAACTGCCCAGAATGGAAGAGCCTGTGTAGCTTTGATATCCACTCCCCAAGGAAACCACAATAAGAAGGAACAGTCAAATAGTGAATATAGGAAAATGAAAAACAACAAAGAAAAAACCTGAAATTATTGAAGTTCTTAGAAATTAAACACACACATGCACACACACACACACAAACACACAGAAAGATTTTAAACATAAGCAGAAAAATCAGTCATGGAAAATGAAATAGATAAAGATGTAAATAAATTAGCAAAGAAAATTCCTTCTGGACCTGATGAATTCCCAGAAGAATGCTATCAAATTTTTAGAAAATAGTTAATACCTATACTTAACAAAATATTTTCCAAAATTGAGAAAGTATCCTACCAGAATATTTTTGAGATAAATAAAGACATTATAGCTAAGTTAGGGAAAGATGAAACAGAGACAGAAAACTATAAGATGATAACATTTAAGGGTATTGATACAAAATTTTAAACAAATATTATTAGAGTATTGCCATTGGTGTTCATTTTTTTCAGTCATTTACAAATATACATAACTCCATGAACCATAACATGCCAGGCACTTTTATCTTCCAAAGTCTTCCTAAGCTCATGGTCATTGCTTTCATGACACTATCTTTCCTTCCCAATCCTTTGTCTTCAATCTTTCCCAACACCAGGGTCTTTTTCAGTGAGTCCCATCTACTCATTAGGTGACCAAAGTATTTATGCTTCAGTGGTAGTAATTGTCCTTCCAATGAGTCATTTGAATAAATTTATTTAAGTGTTGACTGATTTCTTCTCCTTGCTATTCGTAAAGCTCTCAAAAGTCTTCTCCAGCATCACAATACAATGGCATTAATTTGGTGGTGCACAGTTTTCCCTATAGTACAACTCCTACAGTCATACATTGTTACTCAAAAACAAAAACAAAACATACCTTTGACTCTAGGGATCTTTGTTGACAAGGTGATATCTCTACTTTTTTAGTTTTAGTTTTCCTTCCAAAGAGCTATCACCTTTAATTTCATAATTACAGTATCTACCTGCACTGGTACTTGAGGCCAAGAATGTTAAATGTGACACTGCTTACATTTTTTTCCCCTTAGTTTGCCAGGAATTGAAAAGACCAGTTGCCATTATCTTAGTTTTTTGGTGTTTTTTTATGTCAAGCTTCAAGACAGCTTATATATTTCTCTTTTACCCTCTTCAAGATGCTTCTTCTTCTTTACTCTGTGCCATCAAAAGAGTATCTTCATATCTGAGACTTTTATCATTTTTTCTCAGCAACCTTAATTTTGGCTTTTGATTTCATCCACATTGGCATTGCATAGAATGTACTCTGAATATGAGTTAAATAAATAAGATGACAATACACAGCTTTGTTGTACTTGTTTTCCAGTCTTAAATCAATCACCTTTTACATATTTGATTCTAAATGTTGCTAATTGGTGCATATTGTTCAGTAATTTAACAACTAACTGTACAGAGCTTCTCCATCTTTGGCTACAAAATATGAAATTAATCTGATTTATGTGTTGACCATCTGGTGATGTCCATGTACAGAGTTGCCTTTTGGGTTGTTGAAAAAGTGTTTAGTGTGACCAGTGAGTTATCTTGATGAAACTCTGCTGGTTCCTTCCCTGCTTCAATTTGTACTCCAGGGTAAAACTTACCTATTATTCCAATTCTGTTTTGATTCCCTACTTTAGAATTCTAATCCCTTATGATGAATGCGACATCTTTTTATGTTATTTCTAGAATATGATGTAGGTCTTCACAGAATTGAGCAACTCAGGTCTATTTAGCATCAGTGGTTGGCACATAGACTGACATTACTGTGTTAAAGTTTTCCTTTAAGATAAGAATAGAGAAGAAAATAAGAAAAAAATTACATGTGCACAGCAGAACATAAGAGAATATTCAAAATGTAGCAATAAATTTCCATTTCAAGAAATCAAGATAACAAATGCCACACAGTGTTCAAAGCTATCCATTATTTCTTTGTTTCCTTGTCAGTTTTCTTTTCTTCTTTCTCCTTTGTACTTTGTTCTTTCCCCCTTCCTCTACCTGCTCCCAAGAAGGCTACAATTATGTATGTGTGTGTGTGTATACATACACACATGTACGTGTTTGCATATAAAATATATAATAATAATCGTTATGGCATTGGACTTTTTTTTTACTTCATCACTGAACATACATAGCTGAGCTACTTTTTGTCCTTGATCCAGCCATTTCATTCTTTATGGAGCTGCTTGGAGTTGTCCTCCACTCTTTGCTGGTAACATGTTCTACACCTTCTATCCTTAGGGACTCATCTTTTGGTGTCATATCTTTTATCACTTTAATACTGTCCATGGTGATTTATTTGCAAAGAACTGAAGTTGTTTGTCATTTCCTTCTCCAGGGATCACCTTTTGGCAGACTTGCCAATCTGTCCTGTGTAACCCTGAATGGTATAGCTCATAGTTTCATTGTTCTATATAAACCCTTTCCCCATGACAAGGCAGTGATCCAAGACGAGGCTGTCAGAGTACAGTGACTGATCCATGAAATCATTCATTATGATCAAGTGGAATTTTTACCAGGGATGTGAAAATAATTCAACTTAAAGGAAACAATCAACATAATCATATTAGGTACCAAAATATCCAAAATCACATGATCATCTCAGTAGATGCAAAAAAGACTGACAACTTATACAAGATTAATTTTTTTCAAAAAAAGCTTGTAAAGTAGAGGTATAGAGGAACTTTTATTTAATACCATAAAAAAAATCTAAGACAAAAGCAGCCTCATATTCAATGAGGATACCGTAGAATCTTTTCCAATAATGTTGGGAAAGAAACAAAGGTGCCAATTCTTATTTCACTTTGACAAAATGTTTTTTGATATATTTCTGGAAACAATAAGCCAAGAAAAAGAAATTAAAGGCAGAATGATAGGTAAAAAGAGAGAAAACTGTCCCTGCATGATAATGATATGATGGCTTGCTTTGGAAAGAGTAGGGGTCCACAGATTAACTATTTGAGACAACAGCTTTATCAAAGTTTCAGATAATAAAATACATTCATCAAAATCAAGAGTATTTCTATATGAAAACAACAAAACACAAGAAGTAATAAGAGAAATGGAAATACCATTTAAAATAGCATGAAATATACAAAATATATGAGGATTGAACTAAATACACAAAATATATGTATAGATTCAATTAAAATATTCCTCTAATTTAATAGATTTAATTTCTGGAGGAATATTTGGTGTTTATGTGTAAGCTGTGCCAATATAATAAAAATATGAATAGCACCAATGTTAGTTTATATTTTTAATGCTGTGCTACTCAATTTACCAAGAAGATGGTTTTCTCAAAGTGGATAAAATAAACCTCAATCTATGTTATCAAACAGCAATCCAGAATTATTTAAACAATCAAAACAAATCAAAGTGGATAAAATAAACCTCAATCTATGTTATCAAAACAATCTGGAATTATTTAAAAGAAATGATTGATCAATAGAACAGAATAGACAGAGGAGAGTCAGAAACAATAGAATTCAATAACAATTTTGATACAGTAGAAAGCACAAATTACCTCAGAAAAACTAATTATTTGATAATTAAACACTGCAGATATAATTGGAAAGGAGGTTGGCAGAAATTATAATTAGGCTAACACTTTACACCATATACCACAACACATTCCAAATGAATAGATACACTTACTATTAAAGATCATACAATAGGAAAAAAAAGATGAGAAATGAATCATATACCTCTTATACCCATGAGTGGGTGTTGTAGTCTTAAGTAAATAAAAGACACAGGTAATGATAAGAAATAAAAATAGATAATTTTGATTACTTGAAACTGAAAAGCATCTACACAAACAATATTAATGTGTCTTGGAAAAGAAGGGAAGCATTTAAATGGGGGAAAACTTTATATCAAAAAGACCCCCTGCATGCAAAAATATGTATGATATATATGTGTGGGTGTATGTATCTATATAGTATTTATTTATTTTGTATCATGTTTATTGTATCAAAAAGAGTATTTACAACTACATGTAAAAATGCTGCAAATCTCTAATAATAAGAGAAAATCTCTAATAATAAGAGAAAGCAACCTTAAGATCACACCATTCAGACTGACCAAATTAAAAAAAAATAACATTTAATGCTAGAGAGGTTGTGGAAGGATAGACACACTGATATATTGCTGGTGACTTGTGAAATGATACTGCCATCTTGGAATGCAATTTGAGATTATGCAAAAGAAATTAATTAAAATGTCCATACTCTTTAAACTAGAAACCTCATTACGGGACTTAAACTACAAGGAAGCCATTGATAATATGAAAGTCCCTATTTATGGCAAAATATTTGTAGCAGTATTTCTTTGTGAAAACAAAGAAATAAAAACAAAGTAGATATATGTCAGTTGGTGAGTGACTAAACAAATTGTGGTACATTAATATAATGTAATATTTCTGTGCTGTAAGAAATTATGTGGGAGTGGCTAGGTGGTGCAGCGAATAGAGCACTGGTCCTGGAGTCAGGAAGACCTGAGTTCAAATCCAGACTCAGACACTTAACACAAAAACTTGTCATGTGACCTTCGGCAAGTCACTTAAGCCCAATTACCTTCCAAAAAGCAAAAAAAAGAAAAGAAAAGAAAAGAAAAAGAAATTATGTGAGTAATAAATAAAGATAAGAATGAATAGATCTATATGAACTGATGCAGTGAAATCAACAACAAGACAACAGTAATGACAGCATTCTAAATGGCCAGAATAACTACGTCCCAAAAATAAAAATAAATGTTGTAAAATATTAAAGATCAAGCAGTACATATTTCAAGAGATATGAGAAGACAAACCAGACTCTTTCGTGGAGATGGGATTTCCACAGATGTTACACATTACACACAGTTTAGGAGTTTTTCAACGTGTTAAACAGTTGTGCTGATTTATTTTTTCTTCTCTAAATAGCAACAACAGTAAGTTGTTATATGGTATTATCCTCTGGGAGAGGCATAGGAAAAGATATACTTCGAATCTGCTTAGAGTCATTTTTAAAGGTATGTGGAGGGGTAAAGGGGAGAGCTCAGGTGAATTTATTTATTTTGGAATTTATTCTGCCTTTATTACAGCATCTTGACTCTGCACGCCACCCCCCACACACCATTGTAAGCATTTTTAGTCAGGTGCTCGTCTTTTCCTGCCTATGTTGAGATGTGAAATGGAATATAACAATTAAGAAAAAATTAGAAAATTAAAAATTATCTACATGATCATTTTTCTTTCTCTATTGGGAGAGAGCCCTTATTTATAGATACATTTATACTCTTTGCTTCTTCAGAACTGTGTGTCAGATGGCATATTTCACTGATTACTATGCTACCAGAAAGTTTACAACCAAATTCACTGGTAAATTGCTGTTCTATAAGTCAGGTAGCCTATACTCCTTCCCTTTCCTTAAATGATGTGTTTACTACTAAACAATTTATTGTGGATTATATTTTAATTTATATGCCATTTCAAGTCTACTCACATATGCTGACATGTTACCAACATGAACAGTAAATGAAAAAAACTAGAAAAATAATGTCCTTCTTCATCCTGAAGCAAAAACAATCATTTCACATCTAACCAATTATGTATTATATGTCTTTGGATTGTCTTCTCTGTCAATTACCCATGGGAAATGACTGACTCCATCCAACTAGCATACTCCCTGAATGGCAGTCAGCATCCAGCTGGCGTGTACTCAGGGAATGGAAACTAATTTTAACATGCAATGAAGCAAAACATTACTAGGAAGGTAAATTTGCTGCTGTTGCTCCAAAAAAATCATATAATTCATTCTAAATTGATATTTGGATTATCCACACTACTGCTCTCCCTCCATTAACACAGATAATAGAAAGTAGAGTATTCGGATAAAAATAACTGAACCATATTCATAACTCACAACAAACTTGTTCCCTGTTAGGTTAAACTGACTCACATAATCACATAATCTAAAAACTGGAAGAGATTTTATAGATAATCTCAACCAAGTTATATATGAACAGGAAATTGTTCTGTAGCATTCTGTATTTGAAGACATTTTTAACTAGGTATTTGTTCCTGAGAAACCTCATTCCATGTTTATCAAGTGATGAGAGTAGGACTGAATTTGGAGTCAGAAAAGAGAGACTGAATCTTGATCCTGCTATTGAATATCGGAGTCAATTTAAGCAGGCACTTATCCTGCTGACCTCAAGCTCCTCCAATTTAAAATGAGGAGTTTGTACTAAATCATCTTTAGATCTAATAAACTATGGTTTCATGATCAAAAGTTCTAATGGGAAAAAAATTAAGAAGCCAAACTTGCATTGTTGTTGTTTTTTTCACTATTAGGATCCCAGGCCAAAATTTGTCTCAGGGTCTTCCAGTCTTTGTGTCTAGTACCATATTTGGGATTCAATCATGAAAATCTAATTCCTCTGTAATATAACTGTGCTTTGAATGTTCCCAACAATGATGACACCCTAATTTCTTTGTCTTATCTCCTCTTTCATAGGGTAAACATCCTAGCTGATGGTAAACATCCTACTGACATATTGTCACTTTTCTTGCCTTTATAATACCCTTCTGCCCTCTGAAATGTTAAAATTACTTGTAAAATGTTCTTAATGAGTTTTAGGATAGTATGAGGGGTATTTCTGGTCCATTCTGAAATTTTAGCACTCAGAAGGATTAGGTGAGGGAAACCCTAAGCATACAAGGAAGAAGAGAAGTGGTCTTCAGTGTGAAGAAGATCAACCAAACACAACAACAAAGCGATCACTATTCTGTTTTTATTTTCCCAGGGAAACCTGATTTAAAATATCATAGAGATCATGCTTACAGATTAGCTTGCAATTTTATTCTGTAAAGTAATTTGACTCTCTGAAGAAACTGGATCTCATCAACTGAGACAAAAAGTTGAAGGGAAAGGCTCAAAAGACCATAGGGGTAGGTGGTTATATATGTCTGGAGGTTATGATCAGTGATATTTAGTTCTCAGCAAGGACACATAGATATTTCTAATTTGTTTTATGATTCTTTCTTTTGGTGTATTCCACATAGAATTGTAATGAATATTATACAAAATTTTTACATCATAAAATGTCTAAGTTGCTTTTCATCCCCAGCAGAGGCAGAAGCTGGAAGAAGTGAGAATTAATACTACAGGTGTAGCCTAAACAGAACAGAACACATAGACAGTACAATCTCCCTTATATTAGACATTATACCTCTCTCAAAGCTTCTTTCTTCTTCTTCTTCTTCTTCTTCTTCTTCTCTTTCTTCTTCTTCTTCTTCTTCTTCTTCTCCTTCTTTTTCTTCTTCTTCTTCTTCTTCTTCTTCTTCTTCTTCTTCTTTTTCTCTTCCTCCTCTGTGGTTCTCTTTCTCTGTCTATCTGTCTGACTGTCTCACACACTCACTCACAACGAAACAAAATACATTTTAATACTAATATTTACTTGGTAAAGTTAACTATGTAGAGTGTTCCAAAAGTCTTGATGAAGTTGTAAGCTGTTAATACTTTCACTACTATTTTAAAGACAGAGATACCCTATATTACTGTAAATGCTATAAGAATGCAACTTTAGAACTATCACAGTTAAATAAGACTGAGACAAAAACAAAAGGTGAGTGTGAAAAGATTTGAAAATATTACTATTGATAATTGTATATTTGTAAAGCATGCCATACTATCCAGGAAATAATAGAATCTCTAGAAGAACCTCCTGCTCCTTTCTCCCACCTTCACCCATATAACACCATCCATTTATTTTTGGAGAGAGTATTTGTTAAAGGTCAGAAGAAAGAATCAATCATAAAGGATAAGAACTGATAGATTATGATTAGGCGAGTTGGTGGGAGTATCACATGAACTAGATACTGATAGTAATAAAAGATGATATATAACAATTTAAAGGTTGTTATGTACATAACATATGTCATCTCATTTCATCCTCACAACAGCTATATGAGGTAGGTGCTATTTTCCCCATTTTAAGATGAAATAGATGTTTGGAGACATGGTGACTTACTCATCGAAGTAGTATGTCTAACTATACCTCCCACATCATGCATTTCTACATTTAATAGTTTGATCTTAAGTGTAGGATTTCACATTTATTTTTTCCAAATCTTATATATTTATCCCATTGTTCTGGCCTTTTGCCATAATTTTACATTCTAATTCCATCATCCAACAGTGTTGACCACCCTCTCAAATTCATTCCATCCATGTGTTTGTGCCATGACATTTTTGGAAGACCCACAAAAATACTGCAACAATCTATAATAATTAGTTCATTGCAGAGTTCAGAGTGCTTCCTAACCATCAAAGCTGAAGTTCATTACCTGTTTTTTTTTTTGTTTGGTTGAGTGTTTTTTGTTTGCCTCGCAGACTCCTTTGACACTCTAGTGAAACCAATGGACTTCTTTTCAGAATAATACTTTTGAATGAAAAGAATAGAATGCATATTATTACAAAAGAAACCTATTCTATTAAATGCATCTACCAAAATATTTTAAAAGTTCATAAATCTCCTCATTCCACTAAGTTAAGGACCCCTGAATTAGAACAATCTTAAAGTACAATTGATTTCACTTATGATAGCGGGAGACCTCTCTGTATAAATCTCGATGCAAAGGATGGCTAGTAATTTTCCAGGTATTTTACAGACAGATTTCTTTTTAAGATATTGGTCAGGCCACATAGCTTCTGAGATTCTTTCCAACTCTGTATTTGTGAGAGGCAATGGTTTTATTTCTGTGCATCAATAAGGAGTTATCATTGTAAGAAGCAACATAATAATACAACATAAATATGCAAAACTTTTGTGTTAACTCCAACAATTACCTACGGCAAAGAAATGACAATAATCCAAAGTTTTGCACATTTCATAACAAATAGTTCTGAGAATCACTGCTTTTGGAATATGAGAAATTATTTAACCAAAGGAATTTCTGTTTAAGGCTACCAAGAAATCCTGTTCTATGAAGTCTGCATTTAGAACTTGATGAGTATGCTACATTGATCCTGTAGCATCTGCTCCATTAACCTCTGTTCTGCCCTTAAGTAGGATCCTAGCTTAGATGGTATCTTCTCTTAGCCACTGATATGCTTAACAGTCATGCTGGCATTTTAGATGAAATTAGGAGACAACAAAGATATCCTCTCTTGGTATGGTTAGTGATCACCTCTTTCCCTTAGAGTTCATATTTCCTCTTTTACTTAGAGCTTGTATTTCTACCAAAAAAATACCAGCATGGAAATTTACTCTTATTTAAGTTTTAAGAAAACATGTATCACTCCAACAGTGAATGACATTTCCTTTCTATCTCTGGGCTTCTTAGTCATCCTTTACTTACATAACTGTAGTATCCAATGCAATATTTATGCCAACTTTGTATTCTTTCAATCTTTAGGAAATTGGGGTTGCAAATCCCTTCTATAAGAATCTGATTTTTACATATATAGTGGAGAGGTTTTATGTTGTCTTATCTTCAAAATGGGATTAGTAGTATACTAATGACCTCACAGGGTGGTTTTGTGGGCTTTGTAAACATTAATGTCCTAATTAAATAAGGATTGATATATTATTATTATTCTATTACTCAAGTAAATTTCCTTAGGCCCTAGGAGGTAAAAGTTAATTCATTCCCATTAAAATATTATTCTGAATACATGGTTACATGCCTTTAAGCCCTGTATGTAATTGTCCTAAATTAGACTGGGGAGAGCGAAGAAATTACCTTAGAATCCTTTTTCAAACTAAAAAGACGCTAACATATAGAAAAGGGAAAAATGACAAAAGACTAAGGAGTCAGTATGATCAATTTTTTCAATTATCTTTTGCCTAGAAAGATACTAATTAATGAGATATTAGAACTTGCATCTATAGGCACTCAAAGAAGGATATTTTATAAGAACTTACCAAATTTATGGAATTCCACGACAGCATTGGATAGAAAGTTCATAGTATCATTTGTGTAATATTATTAAAATAGAAATCATGTTTAAAATGCAAGACACTATGATACCTTAGAGGATGACTCCTAATGAAAAGATATAGAGAAAATAGCTTTTTAAACAGCAGAGTAACATTTAGGCAGGAATAATTTTTTGATGATATCCATGAAACACCAGCATGAATTGTCATGGGAGATTGTGGACCTGTATTTTTTAAACCATATTAAGTTAAGGATGATTCACATCTGGCTAGGGTGATTTTATGGAAGTCTGCTTGAAGAAGAGAAGTAAACAATGATTTCCAAATCAATGTTTTAAAGGTCTGTGCCATAGTATGGCCTTGGATATTCTGGAACATAGGATCTTCTTAGGGAAAAATGAGATAGAAATAATTCATATAATTAGAAAATGCATTAGAGATAATTATATATAATTATAAAATATTGATATGGTAATAATCAACATATGTGTATACTTGCATATATACATACATACACATACAAACACATACACACAAAGCAGTAAGTTTTGTAAAGCACTTCACATATGTTTATATTTTATCTCATATCTCACTTGAAAATATGACCATACATTATGCAGAATAAGCTATATTCACATCCTAAAATGATAGCTTCTCTCTATATACTATTCAATTCAGTAATATTAGCTCCCTTAATGTTCCTCACACAAGACTCTCCACTACATGCATTTTTCTCTTGCTGTTCCCCATACTTGAAATGAGGGAGAGGGCATGCAAACAACATGAGAAAAACGAGTTATATATTGGATGAAAAAAGAATTAATCTTAGATGAAGGCACTAGCATGAAAAGGTTTTGGGGAAAAATACAACAAAAACAAACTTCTGACCATGGTTGAATATTATAGCTAAGACCTAAAAAAAAGCCAAGAAACCAGACAGCAGAGATCCGAATGAGAGAATTCCAGGCATGGGAATAGCCACTGGAAATGCATAGAGAGTTATTATTACATCTTTTGTGAGGAACAGCAAGGAGACCATTGTCCCTGGATTATTAAAAAATGTGGAGGGAAGTTAGCATTTTTGGATGTAAAAATGGGTTGCTTATTTATTTCTACACCATAATGAGCTGTAGATTCACATGTACAGTGTCATTGGAAACTTACTGGTGACGTTGTAGAAATGATTCTAGATCTAGTACCTTCCAACTATAAGAATTTGTGTGATTATGTGATTTTGTAATATATGTAAGAGTTTTGTATATAGCATCTTTATCTTTTTGTTTGTCCAACACCTTCTAGAAGAGAGCCTTTTATATAGCAGATGATTGAGATCAATTGCTTCAGGCTCCTTTTTCCCAGAGGCAATTAAAAAATAGACCACTAGTGTAACTGATAAGTGTCCCTGAGTGTAGCTTCTGATGTCAACCCTAAATTTGTAATATCCAGGATATTAAAAATTGGTACATTCAAAACAGGATCCACATCCCTTTAACAATTGCTGTATAACATATCATCGCCCTGTCCCATCGATGAGCTGGAGGCAATTCAGGACAAAAAGACTTCCTTGCCTTGGGTTGCTTTTGAAGATACAGCTACATATACTTAGGATTTTAATCTTTGAGCCTTCCCAAAGTGAAAACCCTTAGAAGTCAGTGATATGGATAATGTGCACGTCCTTTAGCTTTTAGGTATTAATGGTCCACTCAATTGATTTATTTACTATCAAGAAACTCTGACATCAGATCTACTTAGTATAAGCCTCTGTCTTTGTTCATTGAAACACTTATACTTGTCCATCACAATATATGTACAGTAAATATTCATTGTTGATGATGCTAATTCTACCTAAAGATACCCCAATCCATCGATTAGCAAAGTTTGCTAACATGGGAATCTATCATGGTTGTAAAAATTAAATCACCCAATACATTAAAGTCACATCAAATGTGTTTATACTTTGTCAAGTATATTATTATTCAAGAGAGTCTCTCTAGCTTTAGAAGCAAGTATTCAGGATATTTTCCACTCTAGATTAAAATTCAGTAAATTATCAGGCATTTACTTTTCTTGGATCATTTTTTTTGCAGCTAAGCAATTTCTCTTAGGACTGGTTTCATATTACCATTTGCCAGACTCACTACAATGGGTTTATTTGGCAAAAAATAAATTGTTTTCTGAGTTACCTAGGATAATTGCAAGAGAGTGGTCATTAAGACTCACAATGGGTTTGACCTTTACTGTCTTCATTGTGTTGTCACTGGTATTCTACATGTGGTATTTTGTGACTCATAGATACATAGCATCACCAGAAAAATATTGTTAATTAAAAAGAAGGATCTTTGTTGCTAGGAGGAGTCTGTGGTCATTAAAATTTTTACATAATTCCCCTAAAACATTCTTCATGTCAAACAATACCAGTCTTTAAAGAACTAAAGTAGAGGGTCATTCAAAGGTCTGGAGAGGTGGATGTTAATGGCAGTTAACTGTCACATTACTAATAAAATATAGAAGAGGAATATAAAAATGTTATAGTAGAGTTGTGTGATTTGAAAAACTGGTATGTCAGTCATGTAAGAGTTAACCAATGAAAGACTTTTTTGCTCATTAGCATTCATGAAAGGTGAAAAAATGTAAAGATAGGAACCCATAAAATTAGAAATTCGTGCAAAGACATGGACAAAAATTGCCCAGGATAAGAAAGAATGAATAATTAGCAATATGAACTTTTTAAGGGATTGCCCATATCATTGAGAACACATATGTCAACATATTATAGAAATATTATCTGAGGAGTGTTTGAAAGAAAAAGTGATGTTAAAAATACATTGTATGATTTTATTTGTCAGGATAAATATTCCTTGTGGAAATATTGGCCTCAAAAAAATAATAAAATTCTGTAATTTGTGTTTCACATGTGATTAAGATAACCTTGCATATAAATCTTGTTTTGTCTATATAGTACTACTGGAATGATTAGTTTGACCTAATTTAGTTACTAAGTTAAAAATGGACATTCAGGCATTAAAAAAAATTCAGAGGAAATGGACAGTAAAACAATACTACTGGGTGCTCTGAACTTAATGTTTTCAGAGAAACCTAACCACAAAATAATAAGAAAGAAGTTAAGGAGATGTATGCAAGTTTTTTTTATTTTTTTTTGTTTTGTTTTTTTACAAAATTATAAATGACTGGCCTCTGGAGAAAAATGAATGAGAAAAACAAAGTTTATACCATTTCTCAGCTGTACATAGAACCATCAAAAAACTGATCACATATAACAGAAAAGAAATACAGAAGAGCAGAAATATTAAATGTACCCTTTTGGACAATGATGCAATAAAACTTACATTCAACAAAGAGCCTTGGAAATACACACATACATATATACATAATACACAATATATAAAAACAAATTAATTAAAGATAAGTAATCCAAACTTAAATGATGAGTGAGCCAAAGGAAAAAAAATGATAGAAGGAATTAAAATTTCACAAACATGATAAAAAATGAGACAAACTATCAAAATTTGTTGACTGCAGCTAAAGCAGTATTTAGGGGAATTTTTATGCATCAGAATGCTTACATCAGTAAAACACAGGAAATGTAGATCAATGAATTGGGTAAGAAACACACAAACAAAAAAAACCTAGAAAATCAAATTTAAAATATTAAATTAAACCTCAAAATGGAAATTCTAAAAACCAAATGAGTGATAAATAAATTTTAAAGTAAAAGCAAATTGAATGAATAAATAAAACTAGGAGTTGGTATTATAAAAAAAATCCCCAATAAAATCGATAAACCATGGATCAATTTAATTTACAAAAAAGAAAGAAAACCAAATTACCTATATCAAATATTTTTAATGAAAGGGGTGAAATCAAAGCTATTACCAAGAGTTATTTTGACCAGTAATGTGCCAGATAAATAAAAAATCAAAGTGAAATGGAGGAATGTTAATGAACACATAAATTGTGCAGATTAGCAGAACAGGAAATAAAACACTCAACTCATACCATTTTAGAAAAAGTAAGTGAATAAGCAATAAAGGAGATCACTTTAAAAAAATCACAGAACCAGATGGATTTTTAAGTGAATTCTATGAAACATTTAAGAATCAATTAATTACCATACATTATCTATTTGAAAAAAAATAAGTGGAGGATCTCAACAGATCACAAATATAGTTTTGATACCTCAATCAGGGACAGCAAACACAGAAACTCGTAGATCAATTTCCCTAATGAATATTAATGTAAATTTATTTTAAATAAAACAATAGCAAGGAAATTACAACAATATCAAAATGATCATACACAACGACCAGGAGAGATTTTTTTCTTTTTGAAAAATTTTAATAGTATATTATTTTTCCCCAGTTACATATAAAGAAAAAAATTAGCATTTATTTTTTTTTTACAAGATTTAGTAATTAGTCTATGATATTCCTATAGGTTTCCCTTTTAGTATCTCTTTCAAGTAGCAATCAGTCATGTCATTTTCTTTTTCTATTTCTACTTTCCTTTCTTGTTTTGACATTTGAGGACAAGTTCATTTATTTCTTGTATTAATGCATCAAGATTTTTTTTTACAATAACTTTCAAGTAGTCTGATTATTCCTATGTTTTCTCTTGTTTGTCTGTTCTCCAGATCAATTTTTTTTCTTATGAGATGTTTCACATTCTCTTCTATTTTTCCCATTCTTTTGTTTGTTTTCTTATTTCTTGGTTTTTTAACTTCACTGGCTTCCCTTTGACAAATTATAATTTTCAAGGGGTCACTTTCTTCTTTAAAATTCTGGATATCCTTTTCTAACTGGTTGATTTTCTCTTCATAGTCTTGTTCTTCTTGTATTGTTCTTTTTTAATTTTTAATTGCTTATATTATTTTTTATGTAACAAATTTTATTTATTTCTTGTTTACATCATTCATTTTCATGAGATTTTTGAATTACAGATTTTCTCCCCGTCTTTGCCCTACCCCAACCCCCAAACAGCAGTTCCACTGTAGAGTCCCTCCCCTGGTCTGCTCTCTAACTTTCTGGTAGGGCGGGGGGGGGGGGTCTCCCTATCCCAGCCCCTGTATATCTTAATTCCTAGTTGCAGGTATTGCAGAGCTTTAAATTCTAGATTCTTTCGATTCCTCCTTTGTCACCCATCCCCACTGGAAGGACAACCAATTCAGGCCGAGTAGGTTTGATTATACAGGACATCTTCATAGTGGACATATTGTGACCATGATGATATGTACCTCCTTCCTATCCCTCCCCCAACCCTTGTTCTGTTCTGTACCCTGTTCCTGTACCTTTATTGAAGTGTGAGCATCCACCATCCCTCCCCCAGACCCTGCCATCCCTTCCATCATACTGCCTTTCATCCCCACACCCCCTGCTCTCTTGTGTGGCATGATGCCCATTTTAGAGTTTATGCCATTTCTTCCCTAAGCCAGATTCAATGAGAGAAAATGAAAGTAAAGTTAAAACAGTTATCCCTTGCCTCTTCCACATGGGATGATTAACCCCATCTTGTCTCTCCCTGTCCCCTCTCATTCTAGTACTCTCCCATCTTAGAATTTGCCTTTTAAAGTATCTTCCCTTCATATTCAATTGATCCTATGCCCTCTATATACCCATGTATACACATGCTCAAATATGTATTCATACGCATATATAGGCTCATATATAGACATATGTGTAAATATACATACATATCCATTTGTATTCCCTTCACCTATCCTCATGCTAAGAAAAGTTTCATATGTTACTATTATTGTTTTTCCATATTGGCATGTAAATAAATCAAATTTGATAAGTTACTTATGATTTCTTTCCCATGTTTACATTCTTATGCTTCTTGTGTTTGATTGTCAAATTTTCTGTTCAGTTCTGGTTTTTTCAGCAAGAATACTTGAAAGTCCTCCACCTCATTGAATGACCATATTTTCCCCTGGAATAATATGCTCAATTTTGCTGGGTAATTGATTCTTGGTTTTAATCCCAGCTCCCTTAATCTTCAAAATATCATATTCCTGGCCCTTCTATCCCTCAGTGTAGAAGCTGCCAGATCCTGGGTTATCC
>CM053593.1:77790693-77833028 GCA_028646575.1 Pseudocheirus occidentalis | reverse complement strand
ATATATATTAACATTTGATTGTAGATCTTTAAATTCTAGATTCTTTCCCTTCCTCCATCTTCACCCACCCCCACTGGAAAGACAAGCAATTCAATACAGTCTGTACATGTGTAATTACGAAGAAAATCTCCACAGTGGACATATTGTGAGAGACTGATTATATGTCCCTCCTTCCTATCCAGCCCCTACCTTGTTCTGTTCTCTACCCTGTTCCACTCCTGTTATAGAAGTGTGTACTTCCAGGAACCCTCCCCCCCCCACCCCGGCACTCCCTCCATCATCCCACCTCTCATCCCCTTTCACTTAATCCTTCATCTTATGGGTTGATAATTCTGGAAACTGCCACACCACTGATCCACTCTCCTTATGGCTCCAGCTGCATCTCATATTGGCTACCAGTGCACTTCAATGAATCCTTCCTGCCTAGCTGCTTTCAGAGGGACATATGTTTTTCTGTATTTTTGTGTGAGTTTTGGAGCCCTAAAATTTGTTTAGAGTAATATTTTATGGGTATTTGAGGTAGCTATGTGAGAGCTGCAGTATTTTCCTGCTTCTACACCACAGTCTTTTCTCTGCCCCCCAATCCTTTGTTATTTATATCAAGGAAAATAATGTGACAGGGAGACTTAGCATGTACTAGGTAAAGGTATCTCTGTTGTCATTAGCTATGTTTTGCAAATTTTAAATGAAAGATGGAGTCCCTTTGTATGGGTGAGGTCATCCATATACTCTTTTCTGGAAAGATATGGTGCTTAAACCACACTCTGAAACACTGCAGAATAGCCTAAATGATCTTCATAAATGCCATAAAGCGATAGGCCAAGGCTTCATATTAAGCAGAGGAAGAAAAAAAAAAAATAAAACAAAGGTTTGTATATTTCAGACCAACAACACGGTAGATAGATAAGGAACCTAGGACTTAATAGCAGAGACTGAATCATATGATAGACCATGCATTACTTCAGGAAAACCAAGCTTCTCCGTGAAACAAAATCTGACTTTTTTAACATTAATATTCTTCAGACTATACAACAAATCTGAAAATCATGGAATTAAACTCTTTTCAAAGAATCAAAACTATAGGTCACAGAAAGGATAAAAATCAACATAAACTAGATGTTGTTATGTCATATTGACTCTCCAAAATTGTGCTTGATAGCACTGAATAAAGAAAGAGATAAATTATCACAAAATGAAACATATGAATTATGAGATGAGATGATAAATGATACCTAAGTAGATAGATGATTCATTTGATGTCTACTATATACCAGTCATTCAACTAAGCAATTTGGTCTTAAAAATACAAGCAAGCAAATCAATCATTTGTCCTTAAGGTGATCATATTATAATAGAGGAACACAACACATAAAAGAGGTATGGAAAGGAGTAGGGAAGAAGAGTGTAGTATGTCTGGGGTATGGTAAAAAAAAATTGAAAGAAAGACTAAAAGCCAGGTGGTTCTCTGCTAGATAAGACAAAATATCAGCTATCACAAGATTAAGATTAGGGGAGAGAGGACATTAAAATTCTTTGGTGGGATGAAAATAGTAAGACAGTAGGACAGTACTGAAGACACTGCTGAGAAGTGATGTGATTGTTCTGACTCTGTTGACATTGCAATAAGAGATAATGAGTTGTATTTGTACAAAATTTCTTAAGAAATCTAGGGAGGAGCCCCTATGTAGGAGTGCTTGAAGGAGATGGAGATGAATTCATAGATTTAATGGGGGCTATAACATTGGAAGGAGTTTTCAGAGTTATGAGATCATAACTCCAAAACAGTATTGAATCAATGCTCTGATCCAGAACACCAATCTATGACTCATGATGACAATTTTGGTCACTATTAGTTGTGAACTTTTTCTCACTTAACATCTGAGATCTAAGTCTCTTCAGGCACTTACTGTGATGTTTCTGATGTGGCTTTTTTTTTGGTGGGGGTGGGCAGGCTAAAGTGTAATAAGGTGGCATTAGAATTGTTTCTATTGATTATTTAATCAAATCTTCAAAATGTAATTAAATATAAAATAATAAAATAATGAATAACAAAATGAACAATAACCCATTAATTTTACATGATCTTAAATCTCTTAAATGCAAATATCTAATTCAAGCACTATTGTCTAACTATGGTCTAAGTTATTGTCTAACTTAATGATAAGCATTTACTTACCCTTTTCCTTAGGTTATGTAGCCTCTGAAATTTTTCATTCACTTTTTGACTCTACTCAGATCATTAAGACTACTTTGCTATGAAGATGCTTCAAATTAATCTAATATTATAAGCCTGGTTTTAAAACATCAGTTTAATTGATGTATTTAACCTATTTACTTCCATGTGGCTAATTTCACCATGATTATTGATAAAGCAGGGCTATTATTAAGATATACTTGGGGCGGCTAGGTGGCGCAGTGAATAGAGCACCGGCCCTGGAGTCAGGAGTACGTGAGTTCAAATCCAGCCTCAGACACTTAACACAAAAAACTAGCCATGTGACCTTGGGCAAGTCACTTAACCCCAATTGCCCTCCAAAAATAAAAAAAAAGATATACTCAAAGAAGATAATATTTGTAAAGTGATTAGCACACTGCTTGACACAAAGTAGGCACTCTATGAATGTTAGCTACTATTATTACTAAACGCATGATTTCAGTTAGTACTGTATGAAACAGAGGCAAGAACATTATTGACTGCCAGGTTTCCCCTGTTCTTGTGATTATATTTTTCTCCCCAGTAGAAAAGAAATTGGCACATGTCAAAAAATATGTTCTCCCTTATCTTTTACATTAACTTACACTTCTCTTAAGCTCTAGATTAGCTAAACACAATACTTTTCTACTACCATGTTTTAACATCTTTCTGCAACAGGTCAATTGAAGATACATTGGAAAGTTTTGACTCCCTGTTTCTAGTAGTGGAACTTTGACTATCAGTTTATTTGACTGTTAAATATAGATATTATTTTCTGTCTCAGGTATTAAATAAAGTGTCTTTTATCAAATTAACAGAAGATCTTTTTCTTTCCTTATTGTTTTAAACTTTAACATAAATTGAAAGAGAATAAAACTGTAAAGAAAACTGTATTACAAGAATGGCATCAGCATTTTAAAATCAGTTTTGTTTTTATTACTATACAAATATGCTTTAGAAGAGGCCTAAAATTGTTATAAATATTAAGAAGCGATTGATTTCTTATTATCTTCACCATTTTATAGTCACAAAGTCTTGTACACAGTAGGTGGTGTGTGTTTCTATGTCTCTCTCTTGGTAATAGTCTTAGACAATGGAGCAAGAGATACTGTCTTACTGTTCCTGAAAGATTAAAGTCCCTTGAGATTGTAAAGAAGACTGTCTAAGTGTCTAATTATGTGTACATACTGGAAAGGGATCGGAAAGTTAATCTGAGTGACTTTTTGAGAAACTGACCTTGAACTAGGCTTGTTTGAGAGTACACCTTTAAGCTCCCTTCCATATCTCCTATCAAAGGGGAAAAAATAAAATAAATAGTACAGTAACCTCACAGTCGTCCTATCAACTCAAGGGATTGTGAAAGAGGGATTAGGCTTATTCTGTTAGATCTCAAAGGGGATAACCAGGATCAATAAATAGAAATTATAGAGAGGTAGTTTTAATCTTTATACAACAAAGAAAAATAACTTCTTATTAATTATAGATGTCCAAAAAGAGGTAGTAGGTAGGGGCCTGCCCATGATATTGTACTGGGGATGGTCTTTCCTAACTCTGGGAATCTGTGATTCTATGACTATTGAGATGGTGTGTTCCACTGTTCCTTCCTGTACTTCTGACAGTTTTCCACTGCCTTCTATTTGAATTTTCAGATGATGATTGCCTACCAGGATCTTAGTCCTTTATATTCTACCCATGTGTTAATATTTGTGTGTATAGATATACATACCTTCCCACATATATGTAAGCATGTATACACAGACATCCAGACACACATGTGGACACACATATATACATGTATCTATCTCTGTATAAATGTCAAATATGTCAATATCTGGATATGGATGTATTTCATTAATTTGAATGAATTAGAGACATTAAGTTAAAATGAAAGTGTTATCAATGAAGTAAAGGAATGTTTTGCATGATGCTAACAAGTTCAAGGATGGTGATAAATACAAGATTTACAATCACATGTAGGCCAGAAAATGTATAATTATATTTGAGTACATTCAGATTAAAATGAAAGGAAGCATTTATTTTATCTTAAAAAGCATTGAATCAGCGAGTAGAAACAAAGTAAGTCATTGGATAGATAGTGGGTAAATATTCCAGTATCCAGAAAACTATTATTCCAAATATTTCATTTGAACTTCTTTTACAAGTCATGTCAAATAAATGGATTGCTATTCTCTACAAGCTGAAGATGAGACTCTTGTGTCAAATAAAGGACACACTCAATGATTTTTGCTGGGAGGATAAATGCCTCTCAAATGTAAGAGTTTAAGATTCTACAGCCTCATAAGGATGAGGTTTGCCTAAAAAGAACCAATGCAATTTATAATAATTTCAATAGTGTGTTTATACAGTATTTGAAAGAAAATGAGAGAAGTTGTTTTGTCTTGCACAGGAAGAGAACACTACTTCTCTCTAGTGCTCTGCTAGCATTTCCCACCAGTAATGTAATAGCTGACCATAACAGCAAGCACCCTAGCATACCCAGGATAGCTACTAGCACAGGTTCTTAGATCTGCTTTTCTAAAGGAAAGCAACTCAAAATGGGTTAACAGTCTTACTGTAACTGATCAAATTTATATCATTTGCCTAGTTCAGGGGGAAAAGTCAGTACCATGAATTTCAGAGAATGAAAACAGAATACAAACAAAAGTTACAAGCAGACAAAGAGACAGATCAGCAGATGGGCTTCCAACTGTCTGACTATTACATCCATACCTAGTCAGTTACCAGAGATGGAAGCACCAACATCTGGGTTTTTCAAAGGCAGGGGAAGGGGGGATGCTCAATGGCTTCCCAGAGTCTCATCTGGCCAAATCACACAACTCTTTCCAAAGGGAGCCCCAAAGCAAAACCTCACATCAGGGTATATATAGCCTTCTCCTGTGAATATTTTCACAGCCCTCTTGATCCACTGCCCAATCACAAAGTAAAAAGGCATCAGTGTTACTGAAAAACAAGTGTCCCACCACAGGCTCCATGTGACCACATTCAGTCTATTAGGGGGCAGAGTATACTTTCAAATCAGGGATGGTTCTTAGAGCCACTTAAGCCCATCAAAGTGCCTAGGGGCAGGGAAGATCTTTAGATTCCCATAACACTGACCAAACCATCTTTCTAGAAAGTGATAGCTACTAACTCACCATTATATCTTCTCCTATGAACGTATGCAGGACAGCTTTGGAAGCAGTAAGGAATTAATAATACAGTGAACATCACCTGTTTTAGACTTTAAAATATGTAATAATCCCTTGGTTGAGTGTTATGAGTTTCAACAAGCGGCACATTTCTTTGGTGATGGGAAGACAAGGTTTTGTAATGGTTTTTTTCTCTAAAAGAACTGATTACCTCTTATTTAAGTGAATTATTATATTTTTAAAAAGTATGATTTTTCTCAATTTCAAGATTTCACCATGTAATTTTTTCACCTCAAATGTTCTTTAACAGACACCAGCTTATTTATAAATGCTTGGATCTCTACATAGCTAACTTCTAAGACATATAAGAAGCCACTTATGTCTTATAAGTTTACTGATTTGAATAACAAGAACATTTTATTTCATGTAGAGCAATTTCTGTTTTGAAAAGCTGGTTGCCACTACTCAAATACAATGCCTTAGTTCATGAGGAAAATGCTTATAATTTTCTCATACAAAAGTTTCTCTAAGCAGTCTCCAGTCCTCACAGCTCATAAACATTTCTACTTTCAGGACTAAGGAAACACAATTCTGCATTATTTCTACAAAATTACTAAGACACAAAACTCAGAATCTACTCTAACCATGTGAATTTTTAGTTTAAAACAGTATTTCTATAAGAAATATAGTTTACCTTGATTCTGAGATGGAATAAAATCACAAAGATCAGTAAATGGCTGAGAAAAATTAGGTTCAGGAAAATTTTAAAGACTGGAGAACATTTAGCCTGAAGCAAAAAAAAAACCTAATGAGAATTAATAATGATTATTAAGTAAATGGAGACTTCTATAAAGAATATGGTGACACTGTTTCATCTCTAATGAAAAGAGAAGAAGACATGAGTTTACAAGTGCACAGGGATAGAATGGTATATGCTAATTAGGATTGTTGAATATTTTAATGGATTATAATCTATCAGTGAATTTTTAGAAATACATAGACTTCTATATTTCCTACATGGTTTAAATGGGATTTCACCTGAAAGTAATGGAAAAGCCTCAATAACATTTTTGAAGTTTCTTTCACGCCTAAGATTCTATTGTAGGGTTTCAGAGAGTAGACTTTATCTGAAATGTTAACAGGTCATTCTTTTCCTGTGTTCATATTCAAATATTCCAAAAATTTGTAATATGAAGCAATGTTCAAAGTATTGCTTGGAAGCTTGCTGTAATGGGATAGAAACATAGTGGTTTATTATCTCTAAATACATACATACATATATACACACATACATGCATGTGTTTATGTGTGTGTGTGTGTGTATTTTCACATTTTCTATGATGTAATATTTTGGTTAGAGAGCAGGCAAACTCAGAGCTGTATATAAATACATAGTATGCAAGCTTCTAAGAAGTCCACTTAAAGTAACACAAATTGTTTATGAATCTAGAAAAAAAGTAAATGGGAAATGAGAAGATCCTAGAAGGATAAATTAAGAAAAATAGTAGATCAAATGATAACATTCTTATAAAATTTTATACTTTTGATGTAATATTGGATTCATGGGTTCTTTAATCAGGATAAAATTACATTAAATAATTTTTATGTTTTAAAATTTTATATGTCATTGATTATAACTGTCAACATCACCACCATCATTGTGATTATCCTAGCAATTATCATTAGCATCATGATTATGAAACAAAATGTAAGTGATAGGTAGTTGTGGATACAAGTGAGAGTTGGTGCTATCCTTCCCTGGTTGCAAACATTTCCTTCTCCCTGTTCTAAAAATCAATTAATGATGCTTACAAATATACTGGCAAATAGAACTAAAGGGGAAAGAATAATGTACTTTTTTGTATTCAAATTATAAAATTAATTAAACCCACTTAAACATAAATATGAAAATGACAAGAGGCATATAATTTCCCTCTATAAAAACAAAAACAAAAATTTATCAGCACATTTCCAAGTTACTATGCTAAGAAGTAAGGATTTTAATAACTCAGAATATGACAATAAACAAGCTTTGGATCACTCAAGGCAACAATAAAGCATGTCAATTCTATTTCCTCAATAGGAAAAAAAAACATACACACATAACAGATCGACATAATTCAGGAGATGCTGCTTCCCATAGTCTCTGGTTATCATTATCAGATGGTTAGTGTGATCAAATTATGTTCTCTCAACCAAAATGATATTCCACAATATTTAATCACACATAATACAAGTAATTTCCCCAGCTGCTGTTATCAAATTATTCTCAATAGGTGATAAAAGTAGCCTTGTCTAGCCTAATTTTGCAGATGCCAAGACTATAAAAAAGCTTCCAGTAATATGGACTCAAATAGCTTGGCAAAACCAGAGATAATGTTAGCATTTCAAGTTTTAAAGACAGCTCAATGCCCAACCAAAGGGCACTGTGGGAATATTACGTGAATATATTTTTAACTATAGAATTCAAAATCCAAATGAGAGACTTAACAGCAGACAACTGAATAAATACTTGAAGAGAATAATTTGTTTAAAATTAAACATATCTGCAAATATTTTCTTAGATGGAAAATATAAAATTAGAGTTCAAAATTAAGCCTTAGCATATGTATCATTTATCTTAATCTAAAGCTACAATGGCTACCAATTTGGAATTTTAGGTTAAAAATGCAATTGTTATCCCATTGAGTCTTTCCTCTATATGAAAATCTGTGCATATGATTTTTTTCAATCATTTATAGAGATGTGAGAACTGCATTCTTCCCCATTTCTCCCTCCGAAAAAATAAAAATAAAAGTTTAGTTTAAAATATAGTTTTGGAAGTTATATCATTGGGACCTTCAAAATGGAATAGGAAAAATTAACAGCCCAATTAAAATCATTAGAATGAATATTACTAGCACAAGCATTGTAAAATAAAAATACAAAAAGAAACAAAACTGCAGAAAAGTTGTTGTTGAAATGGAGATAGATAAATGTCCTGTTTTCAGAATTGGTGTAGAATTCATTCTTTAGATTGACAACCACTGAGTCAACTCTAATATGGGCAAAATTTCTAAAAGGTGGAAAGCCAAGTTTCTGATCATATATGAAGATCACTGAGCAAATTTATCACCATAGGTACATTTCACAAGCAATTTAGTATGATCTTGACATGTTCATGTAGAAACTTTGTCATAAGAAGACATTTAAGGTTATATTTTGCTCTATTTTAAGACAGTAAATTCTTGTATTCTTGATAGTATTTAGTGAATAGACTTACCATGAAGATACAATTTGCAATAGGTACCCTGATAGGTAAACAAACCCTAGAGCATAATGTATGCTTAACAAAAAATGAAAATCTTTTCTGTCATGGAAGATGTGCAGCACAGATTTGAAAATTTCCTTTATAAAATAAAATCTTCCAATTGCTCCTATTTTCTTAAAATGTTCTGATCATATTGAGACTCAGAGCTTCCTCAGTGAGAGCCATAAAACCTCATAAGAGTGTGACCAAACAAACAATTCAGGGAAATAAGGCAAAGCAAAAGAAAAACAAAGAATATCCACTTGCCTAGACCATAGCCTGTATCATGTGGATAGTACATTGGGAATGAATGTCAGCATATCTGTCTTGGATAGACCTTGAAAACTGATAGTCTGCTATGATAAGAACTGAACAGCATAAAGTGAACAGACTGTACGCTGGACTTGAAAAACTATATAGCTATTGTGTTGCACAAATAAAAACTGATATCAAAAATGGTTAGACTATTTGACAAAACTACCAACAATGTTTTAGAGTGATTTTCTTCCCACAGTTCCTCCAATTTTGACTTCCCATTTTTTGTTGTCAATACATATCCAATGAAATACCAAAGTACAAAAAAGAGAGACAGCAATTGCTAAGAACAGTCGTGTGTTTACCAAAAACAGATCCAGGTAAATATAATTGACTCCTTTGACAGAAATATTTGGTCAAAATATCAAGTAATATCATGGATACTCTCCAGAGTTTTAGTTCAGGCAAGGGTGGCTTTACCTATCTCAGACTGACTCAAGTTAGTTGTTACATTATCAGTGAGGTCTAAGTCATCTAGTAGTAATACTCTCCTCAGTTTTCTACCTCTTGGAACTGGACAACAAAGAAACTGGGGAGTATGCAAGAGAGTAGCTGTTATTGACCACAAAGTATACATTTTGAATAGGTACAATTAAGCTGATGGAGAAGCTTTTTGGACTCTCTCACCCCAGTTTTCTACTAAGAATTTGGTAAGTGATCATTTGTTTTAATTGTGATAATTGTCTTACATTGTATATGACTTTCTTTTAACTATAAAGACCTCACTAGACCTTGTTCAGCCCAGATATCAGAACACTATAGAAAATACAGTTCAAGGAGAACAGCACAAAGAAAATTTTTTTTGAAGGTTTGTCATATATCCAGACATTTCAAGCCATAAAAAGAGGAAAATGGACATGTGAGAAAAAGAAAACAAAACTCATGGGTGCTTCTCCTCCTCTTCCTCCTGCCTATCCTCCTCTTTAATCTTCTTGTTTCTTCTACTCTTTTCCTCTCTTGTTCCTTAAAAAAAAGTATTTTCACTTATGAGCTTTCTACCTTGTTTTTCCAGATAATCAAACAGATCAATTAACAGAACTCATGGTCAATTTTTATGAACTTTTCCCATGATTGGTATTAGAGGGGGTCATTTGAATTATTTCACATGCTATCAATTTTTAATTTTTTATAAGTATATATGTGTGTGTGTGTTTATGCACACATCTCTCTCTACATGCATACACATACATATATAACCTAAAAGGTATTTGAAATTTTAATGTTTGCATTTTATATCCCCATTCCACAAAAGTTCATAGCAAAACTGAACAATAGATTAAAATATGCAGTCTGAAAGCAGGTTAAGGCATACTATTTTCATTTTTTATGATATTTCCTTTTGTTCTGTTTCTTATTTCATAGTATAATTAATATAGAAATATGTTTACTTGATTGTACAAGTATACATATATCAAATTGCTTTCCTTCTTGGGGACTTGGGATGGGAGGAAGAAAATAATTTGAAACCCCAAATTTTATTTTAAAAATGAATGTGAAAATTATCTTTGAGTATAATTGGAAAAAACAAAATATTATTTCCCAAAAAATAGTATCCATGCAATATGATTATGTATTTCATAGTGTCTTATACTATTTCATAGCTACTCATAACACACTATATACCTATATGTACATATATGTACATATGTAATAAAACAAATGCAAATGATATATTATTAGTAATATACAAAATAAAATTTATGCTACATAAATAGGAATTATATAAAATTATGTAAATTATATATCACATGTGTGTAATATACATACATTACGTGCATACATATATGTATATGTGTGTGTTTGCAAAGCATATCACCTGTATTCTTTCATTTCATTCCCTGTGAGATCATTGTTCTAATTTGATAGATGGAGAAATTGAGATTTTGCTCAGCTGAGTGACTTTCACAAAGTCACACAGCTCCAGTCTGATGCAGGAATTTATCTCTAATTTTTACAAATCCAGGATCAAGAGTCCATTGTAGCTCCTAGCTCTTACTTTTTTACCACTGTATTGCTGATCTACCATTATCTTTTAAGAATCTTTCCTTAGTCTTTTATTATTAAGTTTTAAATTTTCAGAGGTGTTTAGAAACCATCCTTTCTTCAATTGGCAGTACATATATGAATGGTATAACCTGTTTTAGGCATTCCAGAAAAGGCAGCTGCTCATCAAAGAACTCCTCCCTTGATCCCTGCTTTTCTATGTAATTCTACCTTTAAGACCTATGTTGCACTTGAACTAAAGAATCAGCTTGTGAACTAGAAATGAAAGTAATGTTTTGGAGAAAAGACAATTCCATCATCAATGGTAAATGAGAAGAAAAGTCAGGTTAAGTTTTAAATGCAAACAAGATTTGGGGAAGAGTAGAGTTCCCATAACGAATTAAAAAAATTCCATGATCTAAATTTCTCTAAGGGAATTAAGCTCAGTAGCAATGGGAAGTTTTCAAGAATATAATTCTGAAGACACGAATTAACACCAGTTAGAGAAAACAGATGGCCAGCCCTGAATGGGACATTTACCCATGAGATATTTAAGCAATCAGAAGAAGCCCTCCAGCATTATGAAATCACTAATCCATCAAAGTATTAAAGTAATTAAATGCATAATTGTAATCCATTGTAGGTTTGTAGCTTAATCATAAGCTTTCAAATTAATATAAAACATATTGTTTAGGGAAAGTTTTTAAATGTCTATTTCCCTATTGACCATAATCATTCCTCTGTTTCTCTTTCATAATTTATCATATAAGTGTGAATCTGAATTCAGGGATGCTAGAAAAAATGACATTTTGCTTCACTGACTCCAGGAATTAGCATTTGGGGATTCCTTAGTAAATTACTTAATAATAGGACAATTGACCATAATAGCTCTACTAAGCATCTCTCTTATCTTTGGCATAATTTTTAATAGCAACATTCTTATGCTTATTTGAGGTGCTGGCTTTCTCCTGATTTTTTTTTCTGAGACAAATAACCTTATAAATATCTATATGAAATCCTAGAATGACTGCTGTAGTTTTTATGCATGTTGATTAGGTGGCCTTTTAGACATCTTGATGTGCATGGAAGAACATTAGGGGTTTTGCCCTAAATAAGAATTAAGCAGTTAATTTGTAACTTAATTATTTTTAAAAAAAAAGCAACACTGACTATTAATTGTAAAATGATGTGCCAGAAGATGGAAAAGATATACAGTTAGATTGGACTGTATAGAGGGGGAAAAAAATAGGACAAATAATGACGTGTCTAATCATTAAAGTTCTTGAATTGTAAACAAAGTGAGTTTTAACTTTATTTAGCATACAGTTGAAAGATATCTGAAGGGCAAATGATCAGAACTGTGATTAAAGTATTATTTTGGTGAAAATCTGGTGAATGAATGAATCAGAAAGTAGTGAAAGTGAGGGGAGACAATGGAAATAAGGAACTCTTTTAGGAGGCTATTACAGTAATAGATGTGACTGGTAACGAAGACTTGAACTAGTTGTAGCAGTGATAATATGGTGGAGGATTGGTATGCAAGAGAAATTAATGACATGGAATTTGTATGACCTGTTAGTGGTTTGGATTTATGATGTAAGGGAAAGGGAAAAATCACATAGAAGTGGAAGGTTACAAACAAAGGAGAAATGGCAAACAATGTTCCAATAGATAATCATTTTTTAGTAAAAATAAAGTACTTCTTTCAGAGAAACATAATAAACTAGCTTTTAGGTTTGTTGAATTTAGGTACTGGTGAGATATTGCTGGTTGGAAATATGTCTGAAGCTCAGCCAGGAAGACAGATCTGGTTATATACATCTGCAAATTATCTGCTTAGAATGAATCACAGAGGTCACAGATGTAATTCTCACAACTCTTGTGAGGAACTAGGATAACTCATGTCATCCTTTGAATTCTGGGAGAAAAGCTGGGAGTTGGCAACAGCTGACTTGTTTGCCTGACGCTTTGAGCTCTTGGTTTTGTTTTGTTTTTCCTCTTGTTCTTAACAGTACTGATATTTGGTGAGCAATGATAAAAAGAACACCAACGGATTTCATATAACCAAGAGGAACACTTCTGAATCTCCCATCTCCCAAAGGTTTTTTTTTTTCATGGAAAAAGATTGCACTAGGTATGCGAAACAAGAAGTTGTTAGTTGACTTAGAATTTGGAGAGTGAGTTCATCATGAATGACAGCAGGTCTATTATTTAGAAGTCAGATGATAGTAATAAGTAAGGACAAATGATGACTTTAATTGTTTTCATGTACTAAAGATAAATGATTCATTTCAGCACAATTTTAACAAAATTGAGCGTTGGGAGGAAGAACCGCATCCATTCCTCTGCTAGCCCAGTGAGTATGAGCACAGGGAGGAAAGGAGTGCCTCTAAATTTAGAAAAGTTGTACAAAACAAGGCTTTGGTTTGTACAAGGAGAAGGATGAAATGATAGTTAAATAGTTTAAGAATATATTGGATTTTGTAGAGAACAATGTAAGATTTAAAAGAACAGTGTAATGATAAAGGAAATCAGTAAAGTGGGTGAGAACAGAACCTGAAGAAAACTAGAATTAAAAAGAAAAGAGGGAAATTAGAGATGGCAAGAGAATGTTGCTTGAAACTAAATTGCAAAAAATTGATGATGGCTACATTTGATACATTGGTGGTTTCTTGGAATGGAAAAATCTAATTAGAAAAGTTAACTGCTTTCTGGACCTCCTGGAGAGTACATCTGCTTAAGAACTGCATGATTGGATAAGTGATAGATTTCTCCTCCTTGAAGTTCTTCAAGCAGAGGCTGGATGACCGCTAATCAGAGATATGATCATGATAATTCTGTCTTGTATGACTTGAAGTAGATGGCAGTGAAGTGGTTTTCAGTTTTCAGCTTTGGTAATATTCTGAGAATTCAAGTTAATATTTGACATTAACATTTTGGAGAGGCTCTGTAAAATCTCTTCTACAGTGGTTATGCTCTTCCCTCTAAATAAAGTGAGCCAGTCTTCTGGATCAGTGTTGGAGATAGAGAGACAAAGGAGTGGGACAGATATACTCTGCCCATACCCAGTGTATGGTGACCCTTGAAAATTATTGCAGCAAGAAATGCTGTAGCTAACTTATAGGTAGACTTCAAGAATATTTGTTCATTTAAAAAAAAAATTTCCTGGGACTGTAGCTCAGGAACTGGGAGACACTCCAGAGGTAAATGATTTTGAGGTAACAGAAATTCTAAATAGCAGTAGTGCAATATGAAGCCAGGGTCTCTTTTGCCCAAAGTTAGTGATCTTTCTCTTGTATTCTCCTGCTTCTTTCACTGAGGGATTTAAAAAAAATAGTAAAACATAGGTCCCCCTCTCTATGTAATTACAGCTGGTAGACTCCAAGTCTATAGTATTAGTTATTACGTATGTTCCAAGTCCATATTATGAGTTATCCACTATAAATAATCAGTATCTCTAAAATATCATAAAATTCTCACAATAAATGAATGATTGATTACCTCTTCAAAAACAATGCAATAGATACCAATTTACATATCCACACAATTCCAGACATTGACGACAGGGGCTGGCTTTTTATTTGTTTGATATTTATGTTATCAGGGCCTAGAATATTGACTTGCATATAAGTAGTCACTTTGCTTTCTGAAACCAGCTTTGTTGTGATTTCATAGAACATCATCACCTCCAGGACAAGCAAATCACCTGAAATCTGATTACTATGTTGATTGACTCAGTTTTTGATACTCAATACTTTGTAAATATTCAAATTCCTTAAGTTACCTCTCCTCTCTGATTGGAGGACTGGAGAGTAGAGTAATAACTCACCCCCAAATCTTATTTTGTAGAAGACTCTAAACTTTGAGGTCTTTCTGCTTAACTCCATTTTGCATCACCAACTGTCAGTTTCAAAGTCATGGAACATCAAACCCTCATATGTCACTGTAGCATCCTTCCTACTGTTTACCTTTTCATGTTTTTTTCTCTTATTAGATCATAAGCTCTTTGAGAGCAGGGATTGTTCTTTTTTCTCAATTATACTTCTAGCCTTAAGTAGAGTAGCACTTAATACATGGTGCTTAATGGATGTTTATTGAATTTAATCAATTGATTTTAAGGACTTAATGGGGAAAAATCAAGGCTTTGTCTATTGAAATTGGAGAAAGATAAGAAGGCATTATCATAATGTTTATAGGGTTTGTAACAGAAGAGTTTGAGTAGTTGTGTGGCACGGTAGATAGAAGGCAAACTTGGAATCAAGAAGACTTGAGTAGGGTGAAGTCAAGATGGTGGCATAGAAGCAGGAGAACTCCACAGCCGCCCCCCCATAACCACCTAAAATACCTATAAAATATGACTCTAAACAAATTTTAGAGCTCCAGGAACCACAAAATTACAGAAAAACACATCTTCTGCTGAAGGCAGTCCAGCAGGCAGATGGGAAGGGATTATTGCAGAGCTGAAAACAGCCACCCTGAAACCATGGATTAGCTCCAGGGCTGCCAGGACAAGTCACAGCTGGAGCATTTGGGAGAGTGGATCACCAACAGCTACGGCAGTTTCCAGAATTATCAACACATAAGAGCCAAAGACAAAGTGAAAAGTCAGTGGAACTTGGCTAAATTTGAGGGAAAGGAGTGGGTCTGGCCTTCTACTCCCACAGGAAGAAAGCAGCAGAAGCAGCCCCTTCAGCCACCTCCACATGGTTGCTTTAGAGCTCCAAGCCTGCAGATTGAAGTTGGGCCAAGCAGTCATTCAGAGGCTAAGTGTTCTTGTCTTAACGTTCCTGGATCAGTAAAGTGGTCTTGGGTGGTGGTCCTGAGGCGCATTTTCAGTAAGCCAAAGCTCGTGGGGTCTACAGAGATGACAGCCTCCTAATAGGTCCAGCAGCTGTGAAAACCCCAGTGATTTGGGATAAAGCTCTCCCCTCTGAAAGCAGAGTTCTAATGAGCCCCAGAGTCAAGTAATTGACTGGCAACGTGACCAGGCAAAGAAAGCTCAGCAACACAACTTTAGATTCCTTTTTTGGGGGACAAAAAGGATCAAGCATGGAATGGGAGGAAGACAACACAGTCAGAACTCCTGCACCAAAAGCTTCCAAGAAAAGGGTAGACTGGAAACAAGCCATAGAGGAGCTTAAGAAGGATTTTGAAAACCAAATAAGAGAAGTGGAGGGAAAATTGGGAAGAGAAATGAGAATGATGCAAGAAATCATGAAAAGAGAGTCAGCAACCTGACTGAAGAAAATAGCACCTTAAAAAAGATTAACTCAAATGGCAAAAAAGGCCCAAAAAGCCAATGAGTAGAAGAATGCCTTAAAAAGTTGAATTTGCCAGGTGGAAAAAAATCTCAAAATCTCACTGAAGAGAATAATTCCTTCAGAATTAGAGTGCAACAAATGGAAGCTAATGACTTCATGAGAAATCAAGATAGTATTAAACAGATTCAAACACGTGAAAAAATAGAAGGTAATGTGAAATATCTCATTGAAAGAAAACCATTGACCTAGAAAATAGATCCAGGTGATACAATTTAAAAATGATTGGACTTTCTGAAAACCAAGATCAGAAAAAGAACCTTGAAAGTATCCTTCAAGAAATTCTCAAGGAAAATTGCCCTGATATTTTAGAACCAGGGGGCAAAATAGAACATGAAAAAATTCACCTATCACCTCTTTAAAAAGATCCCAGAAAGAAAACTCCTAGGAATGTTATAGCTATGTTCCAGATTTCCAAGATCAAGGAGCAAACATTAAAATCTGCTAAGAAGAAACAACGTGAATACTGTAGAAACACAATCAGGATAACCTAGAATCTAGCAGCTTCTTCATTAAGGGATCGAAGGATCTGGAATATGATATTCCAGAGATCAAGGGAGCTAGGATTAAAACCAAGAATCACCTACCCTGAAAAATTGAGTATAATGCAACTTATAAAACTTTTCTCAGTATGAGGATTGGTGAAGGGAATATAAATGTACATATATAATATGTATGCATACACATATGTCGCTATGGGAGGGTGTGTATATACATATATGTTATATATGTATGTATGCATGTGTGTGTGAATACATATCTGAGTGTGTGACTATATGTGTACATAGACAGAGGGCCCAGGATCAATTGAATAGGAAGGGATGATATTTTAAAAGTTGAAGTTGAGAGGTGGGAGAAGAATAGAATAAGAAGAGACAGGGAGAGACAGAATGGGGTAAATCATCTCATATAGAAGAGGCAAGGGATAAATGTTACAATGGAGAGGAAGAATGTGAAGGCAAAAGGGAATGGGTAAACCTTACTCTCATTGAATTTGGCTTAGGGAAGGAATGATACACACTTTAAATTGGGTATCTTGCCCTCCTGGAGAGTAGGGGAGATGGGAACAATAGGTGGGATGATGGAAGGGAGGGCAGGGTGGAGGGTTGTTAGATGCACATACTTCTGTGAAGGCACAGGGACAAAGTAGAGAATAGAACAAGGGTCAGGGGGAGTGGGATAGAAAGGAGTGAAATATAATCAGTCTATCACAGTATGTCCACTGTGGAGATGTTCTGCATAACTTCACATGTACAGCCTGTATTGAATTGTTTGTTTTTCCGGTGGGGATGGGGGATGAAGGAGAAAGGGAAAGAATCTAGAATTTAAAATTCTATAACGAAATGTTTGTGTGTGTGTGTGTGTGTGTGTGTGTGTGTGTGTAATTACATGCAACTGAAAATTCAGACATACAGGATTGGGGTAGGGAGATCCATCTTGCTCTACCAGAAAGTCAAAAGGGTAATGGGGGAGGACAAAGGAGATATTGGGGGAGGGGCTATACAGTAGGATCACTGTTTTAGGGTGGTAGGGGAAAGATTGGGTGAAAATTTGTAACTCAAAATCTTTTGGGAATGAATGGTGTAAACTAAAAATAAACAAAATTTTATTTAATAAAAAGAAGACTGTTTCAAGTCTGGCCTCTAATTAACTGCTTAATGCTGGGTTAGTCATTTAACCCTCTTTGTCTCAGTTTCCACATCTGTAAAATGTGATGGAAAAGGAAATGGCAAACAATTCTAGCATCTTTGCTAAGAAAAATATCAATGGGGTAACAAAGAATGTAGAATTCGACTCAATGGGGGTCAACAATAAAATCAATAATGAAAGAAAAGTTCATGGAAAACAATGGGAAGTCCCAAGGAGATTATTTTTGTAATATTTCCACTAAAAAAAGAACAGTGAAAATATTAAAGAAGCTAAACTACTATAAAAATTCAAAAATAAATTTAAAAAGAAAAGTAAAAAATGAGTAAAAAAAGGTTTTTACATTATCAGACAATGTTAAGAATAAAAGAAATCAAGAATGGAAAAAAATATCAGTAGAAAATATATACATGAGTCATTATAGCAATGTTATAGCAAAAATACAAAGCCCTAAATTTGGGCAGAACACAAGAAAATGGATTATCAAAAAATTAGCAGAATAAAAGAAATAAATTATTTTAGTAAAAATGTCAGTAGATGGAAAAATACTGAAATAAACAAAGGGATTGAAGGACATTATGATTAAATTAAATGGTTTAGAAATATGTGTGGGAAATATAAAAAAATAGAAGCAAAGATGACTAGAATTGTTTCTGCTTCTTTTTTTTTTAATTGGACAGCAGCATGCTAGAAGAAACAAAGAAAGAGGGAAAATAACTCCACATAATTACTCAAGTGTAAAAAATTGATTTTGGAGCTAAAAATAAAGATAAAAGAGATGTATCTAGGATGGAACAAGGAGGATAAACTTGAAAATGCCCTTGTTCTTAAAACAAAATGGGCAGGGAGAGAAAACATTATTATATTTCTTAAAATCTTGTTACAATATTATTCAGGAATGTGAAGAGCTATTTATGGGACAAGTTGTTTGAAGTGAAACATTTAGATACAATGGTAATGGGAAATAAAGTTAGGAGCCAAGTAGGAGAATGCTTTATATTTCAAAGTCAGAGCATAACAATTTTGCTATTAAATCCTTTAGGGACAATGAAAAATATAGAGTAAATGTGTAATAACAAGTAGAATATTTTTTTAAAATTGGAATTGCATTCCATTTTTGTGTTTTTACTTCATTTTCATTTCTAAATACTTCTCCTACCCCTATGAGTCATCATTTGTAATAAAGCATTTTAAAAAATCACCCCCCCTCCAACAAATACATCGACTAAATGTAACTGTACATTCAGCATCCCATATCCATAGACCTCTATTTCTGGAAAGAAGGGGATAAAATATGTTTTTCTTATTCCTTATTCAAGACCAAGTTTGCTTATTTTATGTGTATTGGTCATACAGCTTTCAAATCCTTTTTCTTTCTGTTGTTGTTTTTCCCCATTTACATTGTTCTCTTCACTGTATATATTGCTTTTTCTTATTTAGTTTACTTCACTGTGTATGAATTCACGTGTCTTTCCATGCTTATGAGAATTATCTATATTTATCTTCTCTTATGGGGACAGTGATGTCCCATTTCATTTATGTTCCAGAGGGTTTGTTTTGCCCATTTTTCTGTTTATCCATTAGTTGTGGAATTGATGGGTATATTCTGTTTTCTACTCTTTGCTAATACAAAAGAGAGTTGGGGGTATGTACAGGACCTTTTTGTATTTTGTATTTCTTTGGGAAAGATGTACCTACTGATAAGATATTTGGGTCTATGGATATGGACATTTTGTCACTTTTAGAACATATAGTATACACTTAATGAATAGTTGTTAATTGCTTAAATCATAATACCAAATTCCTTTCCAGAATGGTCAGTCCTATTCACGTCTCCAACCTAGAATATTAGTATCTACCTCCTTGCAGCTGCTACATTATTTATTCTTTCCTTCTTTTGTCATATTTACCAATGGGGTTCAGGTGAGGAGATGTCTTAGATTTTTTTGATTGTATTTCTTTTATTTTCCATGATTTGGAGCAGTCTTTTATATGATTATTAACTTTCAATTATTTGCTTTTGGAATTTTTTGTCATATACTTTGACTACTTAACTATTGAGGAATGATTCTTGGTTTTACTACATGTCTTCAATCTAGAATTTGCGCCATTTGAAGGAAGTCATGAAATCTGTACAGCTCTTTTTCTTTAGTGATTATAGTCTTATTATGCCAAATTAGTGCAAATAAAATCATAATTGTTTCATTTATTATCTTAATTTCACTCATTTTTGGAGAGTAGTTTCCTGAATATACTTTTGTTGGCAATCCAATCTTCCTTTACCTTAAGCAAAATAGATGCACGAAAGCTATCAAGACTTTAAAAACATGTACTTTTGATACTTTATCTTAAGACTTATATGAAATCTGACCAGTCAGTCAATTAACATTTAATGAGTGCTTGCTATGGGCCAGGCAAAGCATTCAAGAACTTATGTTTCCTAGAGATTGCTGTCCCCTTCAATGTAGTCCTCAGGAAGCATATACAACATCCTTATGTTGTTACCATTATTCAAAATGTTTTTGGAATTCTACTCTTAGAAAGTCCTACAGACCCCATGGAACATTTATTTCTCTGATACTAAATCTCTATCTGTTGAGGGTGATTTGATTCTTTAGAAAATAGCCTAAAGTCATTCAAAACAAAGTCTTTTGAATCAAGTACACAATAATAGAAGAATAAACTAAGGCAATGAGGTCAAAACCAAAATGTCACAAACATCATTTACTATTGTTGCTCATGAACTTCCTCTGAAGGTAATTTCTAAAGAGGAGTTTAAAGGTACTAGTAATGTTATTAGAATAAGTATGTAGCTTTTCAATATGATTATTTTACCTTTCAGAAATCAAAAGAGTAATGAAAGAAAAAATGATATTGGAATCCACCTAGCTTGGTTAAATTTTTTTTTCTTTTCCTTACTGCTTCTCTGACCTGTTATGTCATTTAACATCTTTGGCCCTCAGTTTCCTCATCTATAAAATGAGTGAGTGAGACTAGATCATCTGTAAGTACTCTTGAGGCTACAAACTTGGGAAACAAAGTGATAGTTCTGGTGATTTTTATATGCCCTGTTCAGAACACATATAGAATCTTTTTATGTAATAAATTTTATTTGTTTCTTGTTTTCATCATTCAATTTCATGAGATTTTTGAATTACAAATTTTCTCCCCATCTTCCCCCTACCCCAACCCCAAAACAGCAATCCCACTGTAAAGCCCCTTCCCTGGTCTGCTCTCTAACTTTCTGGTAGGGCAGGGAGGGTCTCCCTACCCCAGCCCCTGTATATCTTGATTCCTAGTTGCAGGTCTTGCAGAGCTTTAAATTCTAGATTCTTTCTATTCCTCTCATATAGAATTTTGTGTAAATTTCTATGCACTACATTTTATTTAGCCAGAGCAATGGATAAAACTTGTAGAAACCGGTTTTTGATTGGTATGGGATAGTAAAGGGGTACGGGTGGTTAACAATATCCTAAGGTAAACTGTTGAATAGTGTTTCACATCAATTATAATATTTATTTCTCATGGAGAATTTCTTGTTAAATATGCTGTGTAAGTTCTCTTTAAAGTTCCAATTAGATGGGATGATTCCTAAGGAGTCATTCCACTCTGAGGTTCAGTGATTCCATATATTTACCAACTGTCTTTGAATTCTGATGAGTAGATATTGTGTATACTTGTAATTTCTCTAAGTCGGGCTTTGGGTCTTATTCACATGGATATTCTGAAAATATATCAAATTGAAGTCTAAATAATTAATGAATATTCTCTCACTTAATTTGTGTTCAAGCAAACTATCTTTACTTTGAAGTCTTTTTTTTTGTATAAAATATTTACAAAAAAAGAACTTCAGTAGTTTCTGCCATTTCAGAGCACACTTTCCTTATGTGAATTGGCTCACATATTACATTACTGACTGAAAACAAAATGCTACAAATATATCTATTATTCGATTAAAAAAAAGATCTGGACCTGTGATTTTGTGATTGTGTGATGACATTGTGATGACATAATGATTTCCTTGTGGGCAAAATCCTTTAACTAATGCAGGTCTACAATTGCTCTGTACAATTTTTAAGAGTTACTTGTAATAGTAAGAGATTAAGTGACTTTTCCTGAGTCACACAATGAAAACATATCAAAGGTAGAACTTGAATTCAAATCTTCCTGACCCTGGGTCAGTTCTCTATCCATTATGCCATGAGGCATTGTAATGCAAATAGAGATATTAAATGAATAAACAGATGATTACATGTAAATGTTAATATAACTTTCCAAGGCATATGTTTCAAAGAGATTAGTAAAAAAGCTTCCTTTCAACATTTTGAAAGTAAATCTGCCAGAATTTTATCTAAAGGATACAGCCATTTTCTAGGCATTCTTTTTGCATTTAGCAATGTTTAGAATGAAATTATTATTTAAATTTAGTAAGGAAAAAACAGTTGATTCAGTCCTATCTAGTTGTTTGAGGAAAGAAAATGGGCGGGTGGAGTTAAATAAACTGGGTCAATTTATATGCAGCAGTATATAAAATAGACAAAGTTGAGAGTTAAGGACATATTTTGGCTAGGAATTTTTTACTGATTGAGAAAAACAATAGCTTTTTTCTCTCTCAGTTTCACTTTTCACTAATAACCAAGAATACAAAAAGGAAGGAAGGAAGGAAAGAAGGAAGGAAGAAAAAAGGCCAGAAAGTGGGAAGGCAAGAAGGTAAGAAGGAGACAAGAGGCAGGCAGGAAGCCAAGAAGGATGGATGGCAGAAAAAAGGAAGTAACCAAGGAAGGACAGAAGGGAGGAAGGAAAGAAGGAAGACAAGAAGGAAGTGAGGATGGAAGGAAGGGAGGGAGGAAAAAGAGAAAGGGAGGAATGAAAGGGGGAAAAAAATTTAAGTACTCAATAACTGCCAGGCATTACACTAACAACTTTACAAATATTACCTCATTTGACTGTCATAACAGATCTGGGAGGGAAGTACTATAATTATACCCACTCTACAGCTGAGGAAACCAAGACAGAGACTGAATGACTTGCCAGAGTGAGACAGTTAATAGGTGGTAGAGGGGAGATTGTAAATAAAGACTTTCTGACTCCAGATCCCACACTCTATCCACTATGTTACCTGGCAGCAATTGCATACATGGGGTTCTTTAGCTGCTAAGTCACGAAACCTAAACTCATGGATCTTCCCTGTTTCTGTTAAAGTTATTTGGCATTTTACTGAAATTAAAATTCAGTTTTGACAATACAGCTTTAAAAAAGAATGACTAACATACACACATACATTTAACTTGCAGGAGCTTCTCTAAAGTAACATTAATATCATTTTCTATTTTTAAATCATGGTATGAAAAAAAATACCAGCAACTCTCATTGACAGTATAGCTTTGTGATTTTTAAAATTTCAAAAAGAAAAAAATAGGAAATGAGTCCAAATGGTAAAAATTTCTGTTGTGATCCAATAGAAAGAAAGAATGGTTTTCACAAAAGATAAGAACCTAGAATGTTACTTAGTAGGCCAGAAATCTATTTTAAATCTTTGGAAAAATGCAACATTTTCACTTTATAAAGATGTGGGATTGAAATATTTGTTTATTTGGATATATTTCTTGCAATGTTTGGTCTTTGTTTTAGCGCTAAAAAGGACCTAAGGGGTCATTAACTCCAAACCTTTTATTGTACAGATCAAGAAACTGGAGCCGAAAGAGACTAACTGACCTGTTCAGTGTGCCTTCGTTGATAAGTGTATGAGAAAATTCAAGTAATTGATTTCATATTATTTCTGAAGTTTTTTTAAAAACTCAGTAAAATATATTAAAAATGCTGCAGATCACTTTGTCCATATCCTCCTCTGGACAGTTAAGGGACAAAAATGAATGACTCTTGTATCGTTATAGACAATAAGCAACCTTCCCACTCATAATAGGGACCCTGAGTCCCTGATCTTATTGTGTATCACTGGAGAATCAAACTTCTTACCCCAGAAGAGGGCTACCCTTTCATACTACAACTCAAGGTATAGTTATGCAGGAATCCATAGTCCTTTGGTTACATAGTCCTCATCCTCTTTTCCTCTACTTCATTCACACTACCTCATTTGTATCTTCTTTATGTTATTTTTCCCTTCCTAAACTATTTGATTATATGAACAATTTTCACAATATTATCAGTCAATCAATACACATTTATTGTATGCCTAGTGTATGACTGGCACTGTGCTAGCCTTTTGTGATACCAAGAAAAAATCATGAACCTGTAGTCCTTTTATGCTTCCTGCCCATCCCTTTTCCACTCAAGTGGTTTTAGAGACATAACGTTTCAAGTAAAAGCACAGATTCAACTCAGTCACCTAAAACTTTGGGGAAAACTAGTTAAAGAGTGGGTTTGTCTCATTAAATATTTTGAAAAACAGCTACAATTTGGAATACTGAAGAGAGGAGGTTCCTTGAAAACAAAGAGAATTGTTATTTGCCCATTTTTGTCTCCTTGTTGTCACCTAATAAAATCCACTCAGAATGAATGAATGAATGAATGAATGAATGAATGAATGAATTAATGAATGAATGAATGAATGAAGCATTAAATCAAACTAGAATTGGTTCTTATGGATAGGTCTAAGATGACTTCAAGTTCCTGTGTAGCTTCTAAATCATCTCTAAATTAAAATCTAAAGAAAGTTTTCGTTTGTATTAGTGAAATTGGCCTATAAAGTACAATACCCTAGTATATATCAGTATAATCAGTGTCATCAATATGTCAGTATAATAGGGCATTACTAAATATGTTGAGTTGCTACAGTGTGATACTGATCCCTTGCTCTGTATCCCTAAGTATAAACAAGAGTAACAGATGGGAGAGGAGGAGACAAAAGAGCAGAATAAAGGCAGAGGACTCAACTGAGCTCTCCCCACACACCTCCAAATACCATCAAATAGTGTCTCTAAACAAATTCTAGGTAAGTAAAACTGAAAAAAAAATTGAGTGAAGCAAGTTTTCAGTCCAAGATAACTCAAAAGGACAGCAGGAAAGGTCTGCTGCACGAGGATGAGAGAGGAGCATATGGTGTCAGTGAAGACCAGTAGGTGGTTTCCAGAATAATCATACACCGGAATTTGTTCAGCCATTTACCAATGGGCACCCCTGCGATGATCAATTATTTGGTACCAGAAAAGAGCTGTTATAAATATTTTTACACATAAAGGTCCTTTCCTCCCCCTTTTTTAAATCCCTTTTTCAATACAGACCTAGTAGGAACATTCCTAGATAAAAGCGTATGCATGGTTTTATGGCCCTTTGGCCATAGTTCGAAATTGCTCTCCAGAATGGGTGAATCAGTTCACAGCTCTACCAACAATGCATTAGAGTTCAAATTTTTCCACATCCTCTCAGCATTTGTTATTTTCCTGTTTTTTTTATCTTAGCCAATCTGACTGGTGAGATGTGATACCTCTAAGATATTTTGATTTGCATTTCTTGAATCAATAGTGATTTAGAACATTTTTTCATATGCCTATAGATGGAGCATTTTTTTTTCATATGGCTATAGATAGCTTTGATTATATCACCTAACAACTGTTGATAACTTTTGATTATTAATTGAAGAATGGTTCTTATTTTCATAAATTTGACTCAGTTCTCTATATGTTTAAGAAATGAGGCCTGATTTTATCAGAGAAACACATTTCAATATTTTTCACTGTTACCACTGCTAACTATATTTCCCTCTATCTCATCTCCCTTTCATTTATTTTATTCTCTCTCCTTAAACCCTGTTCCTCCTCAAAAGTGTTTTGCTTTTGACCACCACCTCCCCCAATATGCCCTCCCTTTTATCACCCCATTCTCTTATTCCCTTCCTCCTCCTACTTCCATGTAGGCTAAGATAGATTTCTACACCTAACTGAGTGTGTATGTTATTTCATCTTTGAACCAGTTCTCATCACAGCAAGCTTCATTCATTCACCTTCATCTCCCTTCTTTTCTACTTCATTGTAAAAGCTTTTTCTTGGCTCTTATGTAAGATAATTTACCCCCTTAATATCTCTCCCTTTCCCTTTCTCCAAGTACATTCATCTGGCACCCATTCATTTTATTTTTTGAGATATCAGCTCTTCATATTCAGCTCACATCTATGATCTCTTTCTATATATGCTGCTTCCAACTGTCATAATAATGACAAAGTTCTTATTAGTTACAATTATCATCTTTCCATGGAGGGACGTAAATCATTTAACCTCGTTAAGTACCTTATGCTTTCCATTTCCTCTTTAACTTTTACGCTTCTCTTGAGTCTTATATTTGAAAATCAAATTCTCTATTCAGCTCTGGTCTTTTCATGAAGAATGTTTGAAAATCCTTTATTTCATTGAAAAATCTATTTTTCCCCTGAAAGATTATACTCATTTTTACTGGGTAGGTGATTCGTGGTTGTTATGCTAACTCCTCTGCCCTCTAGAATATTGTACTCCCAACGCCCCAATACTTTATTGTAGAAGTTGCTAAATCTTGCGTTATTCTGAATGTGGCTTCACAATACTTGAACAGTTTCCTTCTGGCTGCTTGAGATATTTTCTACTTGATCAATGAAATCTGGAATTTGGCTATAATATTTCTGGCAGTGTTCATTTTGGGATCTCTTTAGGAGATGATCTATAGATTCTTTCCATTTCTATTTCACCCCCTGGTTCAAGAATATCATGGCAGTTTTGCTTGATATGTTCTTGAAAAATAGTGTTTAGGCTTTTTTTTTTATCATGGCATTCAAATAATTTTAAATGAGCTCTCCTGGACCTACTTTCCAGGTCCATTGTTTTTCTAGTGAGATACTTGACATTGTCTTCTATTTTATTTTCCATTCTTTAGATTTTGTTTTATTATTTCTTGATATCTCATAAAGTCATTGGTTTTCACTTGTGCCATTCTAATTTTTTTTCATTGACTTGTTTGTTTACTTTTAGTTTACAAGATTCAGTTCCACAATCCCTTGAGTTTCAAATTTTGTCTCCTCCCTCCCCCCCACCATGGCAGCATGCAATCAAGTATAGGAATCTGCAAATATTTTCACATTGTACAATAGTCTGGTTGTATGGAAGAGTTGTAGCCAATGGAGTGAGCAATGGGAAAAAAGAAAGAAAACCAAACATGAAAAAGAATAATAACATGTAGATTGCTTCAGTCTCCAGTTAAACTCCGATCTTTCTAGATCTCTCTCTGGATGTAGATATCTCTTTCCATCCTGAGACTTGTAGAATTGTCTTATACCTGTGCATTGCTGAGAAGAGTTCAGTTTATCAAAATTAGTCATCACACATACTTTGTGTCTGTGATTGTGTGCAAATTTTTCCTGGTTCTGCTCTTCTCACTTAGCATCAGTTTTGTCATTTGGCACAGTCTGTTTTTTTAAAGTATTTTGCTCCATTTTTTTTTGGTTTCTCCTTTCCCAAGTTGTTGACTTTTTTTTCATTATTTTCTTCCCAATTTTCCCTCTACCTCTCTTACTTGATTTTAAAAATCCTTTCAATTTTCCCACACCCTGAGACAAATTCTTAATTTTCCTTGGAGGTTTTGGATGCAGGTGCTTTGATTTTGTTATCTTCTGAGTGTGTTTTGATTTTCCTTGCCACCATAGTAACTTTCTATGGGCAGAATTATTTTTTTGTGTTATTTGTTCATTTCTGTAGCATATTACTTGATTCTTAACTCTTTATTAAAGTAGGACTCTGCTTACAGTAGGGTGGAGAGTGTCCTGTACCAAGCTTCATGGATTTTGTGTGGCTATTTTCAGAGATGCTTCTAGGGACGTATAAGTTTTCAGTTCTTTCAAGGCGGTATGATCTTTGGTGAAGTGTTCACTTCTCTTCTGGCCTAGGCTCTGGTTGGTGAATGACCTCAAGCACTCTTTCCTTCCCTGGAACAGTGAGAAGGGTCCTCAATTCACTGTGGCCTCAAGCTCTGGCTTGCTAGTACTCCTCCTCACTCTGAGACTGCCACCTAGTACCGTTACCTGAGTAGGGGCACAGAGGCCTGCCTTAGTGCTAGCAAAGAGACCCCTATATTCTCCTTTTGACTAGTTGTCTGACCCACTTACTGGCTATAGGCTAAGAGTTCTAGAAGTAGACACTGTTACTGCTGATTCAGTAGCACACAAGGCCTACTCCCAGTTGGCTAGGGCCTGGTTTGGGCTGGCATGGCCTGCGCTGCATGGTCTTCCACTCTCACCCAGGTGTGACAGACCTTTTCTTTTGATTTTCTAAGTCTCTGGAGTTTGTGGTTTGAGAGGAATGGAAACCACCACTTCTGCGGTGCTGAGCATAGAAATGATGGGCAGGATGCGCTCAGAAAAACACGGGAAGATTTTCGTGAACTAATGCAAAGCAAACTGTACTGTATGCAAAGTAAAGCAGCATCAAAAGATGATCAGCTGTGAGTGACTTAGCTATTCTCAGGACTACGATGATCCAAGAGAACTCTGAAGGAGTTATGAAAAACTGCTATCCATCCTAGAGAAACTGCTGATGGTGTCTGAATACAGATTAAAGCATATCTATCTATCTATCTATCTATCTATCTATCTATCTATCTATCTATCTATCTTTCTATCTTTCTATCTTTCTATCTATCTATCTATCTATCTATCTATCTATCTATCTGTCTGTCTGTGTGTCCATCCATCCATTCATTTATTTATTCATTCATTAGTTTGTTTATTTATTTATTCATTCATTTATTCTTTCATTCATTTATTTATTTGTCTAATTGTTTATTTATTTATTTATATTCTTGAGGTTTTGGGGGTTCTATTTTTTTTCACAGCATTACTATTATGGAAATGTTTTGCATGATGACACAGCCATAGCCTATCTCAATGAGGAGTGGGAAGGGAAAGAATTTGGAATTCAGATTTTAAAAACAAGTGTTAAAATTGTTCTTTCATTTAACTGGGGAAAAACAAAATAATAATTTTGAAAAAAGACTACCAGAAATGGTATAGTTAATTTCCTAAGAAGGAGGGTTACTCAAACTCTGTACTAGATTGAGGAAATGTGGTGGAAATGTTCTCTCTAGGATTACCTTTTTTTATTCATTAAAATAACTCAGTCATCTCTTTAGAGACAGACTAACAAGTCAGGACTTGTGACTGCTCACAGGAATTGCATTGTGTGAATTGTATTAATGTTGGGTCTCTGGTGCCTCTCGCAGGGTGATGTCATGGGTTGAACGGATCCTCAGCTAACTGGAGTGCACGCGATCACCTGGGGGTAGAACGCGAAGGCTGCACCTGTTTGCAATAAGCAGGATTATCTCTCCACCTTCGGGGTGATGCCCGATTGGCTTGCTGTGGCTAGGGCATGGCCAGGGGAGGGGCCCTAAGGGGCCCTGGAGAAAGGACTTAAATACAGGCTACCGGAGGTAGAGGGCGTTCCAGCCACGCCAAGCTTAGAGAATGTAGCTAGATGCAAGTCCTGTGTCCTGAGTTTTCTGTGCAGCTGTTTCTCCCAGAGTAAGTGGGAGCTGGGGATGCCCGAAGCCTGTTGAGGAAGAGTATAGATAAGACCTATACATCCTGACCCAAAAACCGTAGCATATTACAATGATTTTAGCAGTGTTAAGGTACTCATATATTTTAAGGAAGTTATGACAACATATCTTCCTTATTAGTTTAGTCTGTTTTGCTTCTTGTGTTCATTTTCTTTATAAGCTTAATCTTATTTGCCCCTTGTATTGATTTTCCATATAGTCTTTTGCACTCAAGTATTGGACTTAATTGATCAAATTTGTTAAGAAAATGTATATTCTTTCTCCAGGTTTTAATTCTGAGATGATTTAGAAGTTACATAATAAATTGAAGCCATTTTAGACCTATCCATGATTGACAAATTTAATTAGTTTTAATGGTTTATTCATCTGGAAATAGGGCAGCTTGGTGGCACAGTTAATGTAGGGGTAGGTCTGTGTAATAGTAATAGGAATTTGAAGATCTTCCTTGTCCCTTGATAGGCTTAAGTGAATTTGAGGACCTTTGCAATTTGAAAATATACTTTGCCTCATAATAGGCTGCATGTGAACCTGTTGTGAGAAGCTGTTTTTCAGGAATGACCACACCTTACTTTGTGATTGGGCAGTGGGTCACAAGGGTTGTGATGTTCTCTGACCCTGGAGAAGCCAATGTATACCCTGACATGAAGTTTTGCTTTGGGGCTCACTCATGGGGAAAGCTGTGTTGATTTGGTTAGATTGAGCATCTGGGCAACCATTGAGCCCCACCCCCACCTTTGAAAACCTAGATGTTGGTGCTTCTCTCTTTTGTAACTAACTAGGTATGAATGCCGTGGTCAGACATTAGGAAGCCCTGTCTGCTAGACTGTTTCTATGTATTTTTTGTCTGCTTGTAACTTCCATTTGTTTTTTCTCTGAAGTTCAGGTTACAACCCCACTGCTCAATCACAAAGTAACAAGGTAGGGGCATTGCTGAAAAACAAGCCTCCCATTACAGGTTCCATGTGACCACATGCAGCCTATTATGAGGCAGAGTATATTTTCAAATCAGGGAAGGTCCTCAAATTCACTTAAGCCTAGCAAGGGTAGGGAAGACCTTCAAATTCCTATTACTATTTTCCCCCTTAACTAGCTAAATGGGGGCGGCTAGGTGGCACAGTGAATAAAGCACTGGCCCTGGAGTCAGGAGAACCAGAGTTCAAATCCGGCCTCAGACACTAAACAAAAAAACTAGCCGTGTGACCTTGGGCAAGTCACTTAACCCCAGTTGCCCTTCAAAAAAAAGCAAAAAAAAAACTAGCTAAATGATAAATGTTTAATTACAGTAAGATTGTTAATCCATTTTGAGCTGCTTTCCTTTAGAAAAGCAGATCAAAGAATCCGTGCTAGCATTCATTCTGAGTATGCTAGGGTGTTTGCTGCTACAGTGTGGAATCAGAAAGATCTGAGTTCACATCTAAACTCAGAAACTTAACCACTCACATAACCCTGTGCAAGTTAGTTAATCTCTATCTCTGTTTTGATGATGATGATGATGATGATGATGACATCATATTTTTTTTCTAAAGCATCCCTTTTGACAAGGTAAGGCAGTTAAAACAAATAATGATTCATATTGTGAATAAAAATGCATTTCTAAAAAATAACTCATTTATATAGTGTTTTCAGGTTTGGAAGGTCTTTCACTTAATGCTCTGAATCAAGTAGTGCAGGTATTTCAGTTGACAGATGAAGAAACTACTAAACTGAGAGGTCAATTGAATTGCCCAGAGTCATACAGGTAGTAAGTAGTTGAGGTGGCATTCAAATCTAGGTTCACTTTTCCAAATCCAGTGCTCTACCAAATACTCCACCCTACCTTTTAAATATAACATTAAAAAGCAAAACATGAATTTTTAAATTTTAATTACACTTGTAGAAATCCTTGTCTTTTATCCCTCTCAGAAGTTTTCTTTCCCCTCCCCCAAGACAGCAGGAATTAGAAATTTGAGAGTTAAACAGAATATGGGTGTTGACACATGGAGTATCTTTTATTTTTACCTTATGTTTTGAGAGTGATAGAGTCCTCCTTTTTCCCCCTCCCCCTTGCAGAGAGTGTTTTTGGATTTTGACTCAAAGAAATTTTAGAAAGACTGCTAGGGGCCAGAACAAAGCATCTGCCAACTTCCTAATACTCAGCTTTTTCAGTGAGGGTTTGAACATCAGCTAAACAGTCACTCATCCCTTAAATTTGACAGGAGTCCTAAAGACTGGATATATTGTTAGGCAGAAAAAGTACAGTGCAGACAATGCTTCTCTGACCTATAACAAGGATTGTCAATTGGTGACGCTAGTCTGGGGTTCCACACATACCCCCCATCTCCAAAAATAAGCAAATATCCATTTTCATCTTCATCCTATTTTTGCCAATTCCAAGAACTGGAAGAGAGAGGGAAAACTTCACTTATGGCAGCAGTCTGGGTAGTTGGCATTTAGAATTATTATCTCTTTAGAATAGCCTTTTATGTTTCTTGCTGTGCATTTGAAATTGAATTAAAATATGATAACTATCAAATCTGTGTCAATTGACTTACTGGAATGCATTGCCAGTGAGACTATGGGGTAGGTAGATATACATTTTTGAATGTCTATAAATCCAATTTGATTTTTTTCCAGTGACAATTGGATGATGAGGGTGGAACTAAGTATGTAGTAGATATAAGAGTTTATTATACATTTTATTAATTGCTTAGAGAGAATAATCCCTGGGAAGATAATCCAAAAGATTAATGCCAGTTAAGCCACAGAGTTGGGTGAGTGAATAGAAAGGTCTGCCTTGTTTTTATGTTATGAAGAAGTCAATGTTCACTCAGTTTGAAAGGGAAACCACTTTACTGAAGGGGAATTTGTTGCTGGGAAAATCCTACCTAAAATTCTTAAAACTGATTATATAAAACTATATATAATATAGTTTTATATATAAAACTATAAAACTGATTATATCATTTGATCCAGCAATACCAGTCTGTATACTAAAGAGATCATTAAAAAATAGAAAAGTACCCACATGTACAAAAATATTTAGAGCAGTTCTTTTTGTGCTGGTTAAGAATTAGAAATTGAAAGAATGTCCATCAATTGGGGAATGGCTGAGTGAGTTGTCCTATATAAATATGACGGAAAACTATTGTCCTATAAGAAATGACGAGTAGACAGACTTCAAAAAAGCCTGGCACAACTTACATGATCTGATACAGACTGAAGTGAGCAGAACCAGGTGAACATTATATAGAGTAACAGCAAAAATGTGTGATGAACACCTTTGATAGACTTTAGCTGTTCTCAGCAATGCAATGATCTAAGATAAATCCAGAAGACTCATGATAGAAAATGCTTTCCATGTCCAGACAAAGAATTATGGAGTCTGAATGCAGATCAAAGCCTACCACTTTTTCCTTTTTTTGTTTCTTTCTTGTGGTTTTGCCTTTTTTTGCTAATTCTTGTTTCATAGCATGACTAATGTGGAAATATGTTTAATACAATTGTACATGTATACCTATATCAGATTGCATCCCTTGAGAGAAAGGTAAGGAGAGGGAAAAATATAGAACCCAAAATCTTATAAAAATGAATGATGAAAAATAAAATTAAATAATAAAAAAGATTTTTTGAAAACAACATAACTGACCATACTTAAGACATAAACATATAGAACCACATAATAAACTCAATCCAGAAGAAGCCTTTGACAAATTACAAAGCTCATTGATACCAACACCTCTACAATGTATAAACACAGAGGGACCTATTTTTAGATAAAAAAAAATCTATCTAAAAATAGAAGGAAGTATTATGTGAAATGGGCATACTTTGAAATGTTCAAAATAAATACAGGAGTAAAGAAGGATACTTACTTTCACTTATGTTATTTGATAAATTTATTGAAATGCTAGCTAGGAGAAGAGAAAGAAATTAAAGTCACAAAAATAAGCGAGAAAAGATTAAATTTTTCCTCCTTTTTGATGACAATGATTTCCTTAGAAAATCCTAGGGAAACTGGAAAAAATACAAATTGAGATAATCAATAGCTTCAGAGAAGTCACAAAATAAATATGCATAAATGAGTGACATTTCTGTATAGAAATAACAGCTTCCATTATGCAGGGTTGAATAAAAATCTCATTAAAAAAACTTCAAAATGCATATACATTTGAGGGATCAATCTGTCAAATAACAGAAAATACTGGTATATATTTGATTGCAAATGTCTCTTAGGAAATATGGACTAAGTCAAATGCTGGAAGAATATTCATTGTTCATTGCTGGGCATTGAAATATTTTAACACCAATATTTCCAATATTAATTTATAGTTTGACAATATATCAATCCAAATATCAAAGGGATAATATAACTTGATAAAATAATTCTTTATTATCTCATTTATGCCAAATTAGTTATTTTAGTTTTGACTATAAAGGGAAAATGAAAGATGGTAGGAATTAAGGGGAATATATTATTAAAATAAGGTTTTGTAAAATATAGAAGAAAAATGGAATAAACTATAAAATGGAGAACCAGCAGTAATGGAACACAATATCCTAAAACCTAATAAATCCTGAAGATAAAACATTTAGTAAAGAACTTTCCATTTCATAACTCCTGGAAAATCTGGAATGCAGAATAACAGAAACTAGGCTTACACGAATATCTCATATGATTTCTTCAGTCATTTCAATCATATCCAACTCTTCCTAAACTGAAGAGTGCTTTTCTTGGCAAAGTTACTGCAATGGTTTGCTATTTCCTTTTCTAGTTCATTTTATGGATGAGGAACTGATAAAAATAGGGTTAAGTGACTGGCACATGGTCATACAGCTGACCAGATTTGAACTCAGGAAGATGAAACTTTCTGTCCTTAAGCCAGCCACTCCTACCCTAAAATGCAATGTCAAATGGTTACAAGGCCAAAAAATATCTTGGAAAAAAAACTTAAAACATAATCTGAAAGTCAAACAAGAGGGAATGAGAACAAAAGGAAAATAATTCAAGAAAATTATTTTTAAAAATTCATTAGGAAAGGAGATAATTTCTTAAGGAAGGAAATAAAAAGGAATTAAAAATTGAATGATACAAAAAGAAATAAACTTGAAAAGATAAAAGGAATCCAAGAAAATTGTGAAAAGAAAGTTAATTTTAAAAAAAGATAAAAATCATAAAAAATAAAATAACTCATTGAAAACTACAGTTGTGCAAATAGAATCAAATGATGTTATAAAACACCAAGATAGAATGAAGCTAGAAAAACAGAAGAGAATATGAAATGTATCATTAGAAAAACACCTGATCTGGGGAACACAACGAGGAGAGACAATATAAGAATTGAAAATTGTGGCAATAAAATAATTTTGATACAATATTGCAAGAAATTATTAAAGACAATTTCTCCGAAGTTCTAGAATAAAGAAGTAAAATAGAAATGGAAAGAATCCACCAATCACCACCTGAAACAGATCCTAGGTAGAAAACTTACAGGGATATCATAGCAGAGTTTTGAAATTTCCAGGTTAAAGAGAAAATACTACAAGCTACAAGAAAAAATAGTTATGGAAATACAACAGAAAAACAATCAAGAATTCACAAGACTTAGCAGCTTCTACACTAAAAGACAAGAAGTCTTGGGACATTATATTTTAAAGATCAAAGGATCTGGGTTTACATCCAAGAATAATTTTTCTAGCAAAGGTTAATATGATACTAGATGAAAAAAAATGAACCTTGAATTATTTTCCTTTTGTTCTCATTCCCTCTTATCTGACTTTTAGATATTTATAACAAAAAGATCAGATCTCCATGGAAAATTCAATATAAAAGATCCAGAGAAATATAAGGGAATAATTAAAGAATAATTATAAGGCAATGGTTAAAGTCAAATTGTTTCCTTATGATATGTGAAAATGTTATTAATATCAGTAATTATTAGATATTATTAGTAATAAGATTCTTAAAAGTGTTGTCTTTGCTAAGGAAGTTTAAAAGACAAGTTGGGGCTAAAGTTTTTATGATGAGGTAATTCTTTAAAAAAGGGTAGAAAATGGTTAAAAGGAGAAATTATCTTGCAAAAATGGTGTGTGAAAGGAAGAACTAATATGGACAAAGCAGGTGGGGGCAGAGGCTGGTAATATGGGAACTGAACTCTCATCTCAATAGAAGAGGAAAACATCTGAAGAAGTTTAGAAGTCTTCTGAATTGATAAAAAGGTGAGAAAACTGGGGTATACAGTGGAGGAGGGACTTTTAGAAGGGTATATAGATTAATATTAGGAGGGTGGAGTGAATAGATAAGAAAGGGAGTTTTAGGAGGATGCTTAAAAAGGAACAAGAGGGCAAGGGGAGAAGATGAAGTGACAGGATAGTGTGAAAAGAGATTGAGAAGGAAAGTAGTGAGTAAAAATAAGATGGAGGGAAATTCATAAATAGTAATTATAACTTTGAACATAAATTAAAAATAATATGGAAATTCATTTGTAAGAACGCAAAGTCAAGAATATCAAAGGAAATAATGAAAAACAAGTGTGAGGGAGGAAGGGAGGAAAGGAGGTTTTGCAGTACCAGACCTTAAATTATATTGTAAAGTAGTAATTATTACAACAATCTGGTATTGGCTGGGGGATGGAGGGGGTGGATTGATGGATTAGAGTGAACATACAATTCACAGCAGCAAATAAACACAATAATCTGTTTGACAAGCTTCCCACAATTTGTCAAAGTTCTCTGTATATTTTAAATGCAAATTGTCTAGACAAATTCAATGAGAAAACATGTTAAAATCTATACGATTCAGCCAATACAATGCACAGGGGAAAACTGATATCTCCAAATGCATACCTCAATAAAATACAGGAAGAAGAAATAAATGAAATGTGTATGTGAGTAAAAAGTGCTAGAAAACACATTCAAAATACCTAATTAAAAGCAAAATAGAAATCCTAAAAATCAAAGGAGATATTAATAAAAATGGAAATTAAAAATATTTAATTAATAAATATAAGTAGGAACTAGTTTTATTTTTAAAACATATAAACCATTGGTTAATTTGATTTAAAAAATTGAATTACAAATTCAAAAAATGAAAAAGGTGAATATGATACCAATAAAGATGAAATTAGAGCAATCTTATTACTTATTTTGCCCAATTTTATTCCTATAAAACTTACAGGTGAAGTTAAATAAATGAATATTTACAAAAATATAAATCACCCAGTTAGACAGGATGTAGATTATTTAAATGACCTTACAGTAGGAAAAAACGAATAAGCCATAAATGGAGGCCCTAAAATTCACCAGGATCAGCTGGATCCACAAGTGAATTTTGATAAATGTTTAGGGAACAATTTCTCCCAATAATATATGAGTTATTTAGGTACAAACAGGTAAAGGAGGAATCCTTTCAAGTCCCTTTTATGACACAAATATAATTATGATACCTAAACCAGGCAGAGTAAAAACAGAGAAAAAATATTTAAAGCAATTTCTCTAATAAATGTTGACTCAAAAATTTTGAATAAAACATTGCCAAGGAGATTACAGCAATATATCATTAAAATCATGTCATGACTAGGTGGGATATATGCCAGAATTGGAGACCTCATTCAATATTAGAAAAACTATGAACATAATTAGACTCATCATTAACAAAAACAATATTCATAAAATTATATTAAACGATATAGAAAAATTTGGCATAGTACAACACCTATGCTTATTAAAAATGACAACAAAAACAACTAGAAAACATGGGAATAAATGGATCCTTTCTTTTTTGTTTGTTTTTTGTTTTTCTTTTTGGAGGGCAGTTGGGGTTACGTAACTTGCCCTAGGTCACACGGCCAGATTTTGTGTTAAGTGTCTGTGGCCGGATTTGAACTCAGGTCCTCCTGACTCCAGGGTCGGTGTTCTATTCACTGTGCCACCTAGCCGCTCCCTGGATCCTTTCTTAAAATGATAAGTAGTATCTTTCTAATATCAAGAGCAAACATTATCTGTAATGTGGATAAACTAGAAACCTTTCCAATAATATCAATGGTGAAGCAAAGATACCCGTTATCACTGTTCAATGCTTCATTGGAACTGCTACCTACAGCAACAAAAGAAAAAGTTAATAACTGAAAGCTAATCCCTTGAAAGAATGAAAATGGCAAATCATGACTCACACTTTGCAGATGATATCATGGTATAATTAGACAACCCTAGAGAATCAATTGAAAAAAAAAACTAACTGAAACCATTAACACTTTTAGCAAAAATTATAGGATATAAAATAAATCCACATAAATCATAAGCATTTCTTTATGCTATCAACAAAATTTAGCAGTAAGATAAAAAAAGAGAACTTTTATTTAACTGTAAACAATATAAAACACATGGGAGTCAGTTTCCATCATACAGATACAATAGGAATAAAAACTTATCACACAAATAAAGACTAATTAAAACAACTGGAAAACTGTTAATTGCTCCTGGGTAGGTTGAGTCAGTATAATAAAACGATAATTCTAGATAAGATCAATTACTTATTCAGTGCCATAACAATCATACTGCCAAATAATTATTTTTTGAGCTAGAAAAAAAAATAATAAAACTCATCTGGAAAAACCGAAGTTTAAGAATATCAAGGAATCAATGAAAAATAAAATGATAAGGAAGGCAGCCTAGCAGTTCCAGATTTTAAACTATATTACAAAGTAGTTATCATGAAAACAATCTGGTACCAGCTAAGAGATCTAAATGATTGATCAGTAGTACTAAATGTTATAAATAGCCATAAATAAACCCCCAAATTCACGATTTGATAAAAATTGGGAGACATTATGGGAGAAAGTTAGCATAGAGCAATATTTCACACTATATGTCAAGATAAGGTAAAACTAGGTAAGTGATTTAGAAATAAAGTATGATTTCATAAGTAAATTAGGGGAGCAGGGAAAATTGTATTGCTCACATAAACAGATAAGGAAAGACTTTACAACCAAGCAAAGGACAGAAAGAATACCAGTAAGTAAAGTAAATAACTTTGGTTATGTGAAATTAAAAAAAAATTCAGGAATAAACCTTAGATGAAATCAGAAGGAAAGAAGGAAACAACAAAAATTACAACATTTCACTGATAAAGGCCTTGTTTTTCAAACAAATATGGAATTCAGACAAATTTATGAAAAATAAGAATGATGCTCCAGCTGGCCATTGACAAAAGAATAGGAAGAAGCAGTTTTCAAAAGAAGAAACCAATGCTATCAGTAGTTACAAGAAACAATTCTCTAAATTACTACTTATTTGAGAAATGCAAATGTAAACAATTCTGAGGTATGACTTCACACTTATCCAATTGTTTATATGTCAGTTATTAAGCATAAAGGGCAAGAAGGGAAGGTGTTGGACAACTGGTAAGAAAGATATTACAGGGGGGTTTTTTGGTTGTTTTTTTTTTGTTTTTTTTTGTTTGTTTTTTTTGCTGACCCTAGATACAGGACTTGATACTGTTTGGCAACTTCATTTTCCTTGGTAAAGACCATACCACAAACCAAGGGATCAGTGAACCTATATCTCGATGGATCTCACTACCTTGGAAGTACCCAAAAATTACAGACCTTCAGAAATTGCTCTGGAAACAGTAATGTTAAAAAGCTTAAAATCTGGAACAGTGCTTTTCCACCTCAAGGTGGATAGAGCCCACTTTGACATAAAGTCAAGCTATAGATTGGGAAAGTGGACAACAACAACAACAAAAACAACAACAACAAAGAACCTGACATAAAAAATATGCTATGGTGACAGGGAAGATCACAACACAAGATCAGAGGACAATAACCTAAAAATACCTGTAAATAAAGCTTCAAATAATGGAATTTGGACACAAAACCAGCAAGCATTCCCAGGAGGGTCAAAGAAAGTGATGAGAGAGTTAGAGGAAAATTGTGAAAATTGAGGTGGTGCAAGAAAATCATGGAAAGCATTTGGCAAAAAAAGGCATAAAAACATCAAATAAAATTTTTAAAGAATGTGCCAAATGATAAAAGATGAATAAAAATCACTGAAGAAAAGAATTCCTTAGGCCAAATGGAAAAGGGGGTAAAAAATTTCACCAACTAAAGAAATTCCTTAAAAATTAGACTTGAGCCAGTAGAAGTTATTGATTATATGTGATAGTACTAAACAATAAAACAAAGTAAAAAAATTAAAATAGAAGAAAATCTGAAATACCTCATTGGAAGAAAAAAACAACAAAAAAATAACAAGCCTCAAAATAGATTGAGGAGAAATAATTTAAGAATTTTTGGACTGACTGAAATCTGTGATCAACAAAGAGCCTATACTACACATTTCAAGAAAATATGGAAACTTCTCAATTATCTTAGAATGAGTGGAAAAAATAGAAATCGAAAGAATCCACCAATTCTTTCCTAAAAGAGATTCCAAAAGGAAAATTCCCTGAAATATTATGAGAAAATATTGAAAGCAGTTAGAAATAAATTATTTTAAAATGATTGACCACATAGGCACTTTGATCAAGACAATGATCCAGAAAGGGAATTAATGAACTTTAAGTCCAAGTTAAAATATCATTTTCACTTCATTTTTCTTGCTTTTTGGGGAACATAGCTAATATGAAATTATTTTTGCATGTTTTCACATGCATAATTGACATCATTACTTACTTTCCCAATGCATGGGGAATTGGATGGAGGGATATAGAGAATTTAGATCTAAAATTTTTAAAAAGAAAATAATGTTCTTAATAAATTGTATTTTAAAAATATAATTTAATTCAAAATATACGTTGCTTTTAAAAAATAATGATTATCGTTTAAATTAATACACAGTTATTTCCCTAGAGATTTATCATTTTTGACATATTGCTAACTTACTTAAATTTCAAGTTCAATGATTTCAGTAATCAACTCTTTCTGCCTTTGTAGTACAGTATTTATATTCAACAGATGTACTTTTGGCTTTTTATAGTAATTCCAAGACTTGTGCTATCATCCATCATGGATAACTACTTCTTATAAGAAATTTGGGTCATTCCTTTTCTCTTATTTCCTGATTTGAATTTCTTGTGCTATAAAACGCAATACAGCTTGAGCAATAGAAGCTAACTTAATAAGAGTGTTTTCTGTGAATTCATGAAAAAATAGTTTGTTCTTAATACTGGCTAGTATGTTTAAGCTAAAAATATAGAGTGGACATACATTGCAGCTGTTTCATATATTATATTTTTATGCAATTCCCAGAGTTCTGGAATCGCATCTCTAAGTAACAAGCAGTTGGTTGAAGAACTGCATTTCTGATAACTGATCATGTTTTCAAATTTATTTTAATTTCATACTGCCAAAAACAATAACAAAAATAATATCTAGTATTTTATGTAAACCTTTAAGGTTTGCATAGTGCCATATGTCTGTTAAGTAGGATTTGCACTCATCTTTCTGATTCCAAGTCCAGTCATCTATTGACCACACCACCTAACTACCTTAGTATTATTTGGGTGTGGGGAAGGGTGAGTCAGACTTTAGTGGGATATCCATTTATATTTCCATGTATTTTATCTTAAAATTATAGTGATAAATATAAGCATGTTTGACAGGCATGTTTGACAGAGCAGGGTAGCTCCCTTACTCTGATGAACCATTTTAGTTTCCTGCAAAGTATATAATAACTAGCATTTAATATTCAAAGGATATATTTTTAGGAAGTACAATTTCAGCAACCATTCCAAGCGAAGTAGAGAAGCAAATTTATAACTCTGTTTCATCCGTATATAATTAAATATTTAAATATATGTCTAATTTTAATTTTTGAGGCAACTGAGAACAGTGAATAAAGTCCTGGACTTGTAGTCAGGTAGACAAATTCAAATCCAGCTTCAGAAACTTATGTGTGAGCCGAGGGACATTACTTGATCTGTCTCAGTTTTCTAATCTGTAAAATGGTATAAACAGCATCCCCCTCCTAGAGTTGTTGCAAAGTTAACAATGATATAATACTTTTAAGGGCTTTGCAAATTTTAAAGTGCTATGTATATGTTGGCCATTATGAATTTAGTTACTTAAAAAATGAATACCTTCTATTTCTAATTCCATGTAATTTATTACTTTCCATACCATATATGACTTTATAGCTACATTAAAGTAAGATATAAGTCAGAAAAGTCTATCAGCTATACCATTCCCCCCCTCCCCAACTAACCATGTATTATTTTCTGACAGGACAATAATTATACACTTTCTCATGGTTTATTTGGTCAGGTTTCATGCCAACTTTTTCTTGGCTTATTTCTATCTCCATTGTTTATGTTTTATGAAGTAATATTGTTTGAAACTAACTTTTTCTCATAAAGCTTTGCAAATGAACTTATAATAGTAACTTACTTTCATACACATTTTAACAATTATAAAACATGTTATTCATCTCATTTGATACTCAAAACAACCCTATTCAACTTAGAACTTAAGAAACTATTATCCCAGTTTTGCAGGCGAGGAAATTGAGTCACAGATAAAGATAATTGCTTCTGGTCTCATAGTTTGCAAGTAATGACTTTAGGATCTCAAGCCACAAAATACAGCACTGCTGCAAAGTTACACCATGCTGCTTCCTTAAATCAATTTATATTTATAGTGGTAATGCCCTTAGTCACTATTTCACAACATCTGACAAAGTGTCAAGTATTTACTGCTTAAGTTGCTTTGTGAGCTCCTTTGGGGCTTCTCATTGTGGCAACCCATTTGTATTTGTTAAACATCTTTAAGAAATTGTGATATATATGTGTGTATGTGTGAGTGTATGTTTTCCTTGATTACCTTTTTATGTCTTTCTTGCATCTTGTAAGTGGAGGTCAAATTTTCCATTGAGCTCAGGCTTTTTTATAAGGAAAGTCTGGAAGTCCTTTATTTCATTAAATGACCATCTCT
>CM053593.1:77767604-77790193 GCA_028646575.1 Pseudocheirus occidentalis | reverse complement strand
AGTCTTTTTTCAGTTGATTTATAGCTTCTAGGCATTCTTCAAGTGTCTTGGAAGCATTTTGTGTGGGAGTTCTCACTGTGTTGTCTTTCTCCTATTCCATGCTTTGCTCCTTTTTGTCCACAAAAAAGGATTCTAGAGTTTTATTGCTGTTCTTATTTTGCTTCCTGTTCCTCGTGTTGGCCAGTCGATTGGTTGGTTTTTTAGTTTGTGGAACTCTGCTTCCAAGGGGGAAAGCTCTGTTCCAAATCGCTGGGGTTTTTACAGCTGCCAGAGTTACTAGGGGGGTGTTGTAGCCCCCACCAGCTTTGGCTTGTTGAGAAGCACACCCCAGGACCACCACCCAAGACCATGATCCAAATCCAGGCTGCCCAACACAAGAGCACTTGGCCCTGATCAATTGACTCAGCCCCGGTGCAGCATCTGCAGGCCAGTGGTGGCAGCCGCCAGTTACAGCAGTTCATGCCTTTCCCCCACTGCTTCCTTGCCCTGGGGGCAGATTGGCTGAACTGCTTTTCCTTCCCCAAATTAAGCTTCCAAGTTCCACTTTCACTGACCATCTCTAACCCTGGTTTGTTAGGTGTGAAGATCCCTTCAGGTGCTATAGATCTTCTCTGAAGTAGACTCACTCTGTGGCTTGGGAGGCTCAGAGCCTCCTGACAGTCCTTGGGCCTGGCCAGGGTTTTGGTTGTGGGCTGGGCTGGTCGCGGCTCCCGGCCTGCTGGCCTGCTAGATGAGCCCCTCCTGCCTAGCTGCCTTTCTCTAAATATTATTTTTCAAGCCTTGGTAGTAGATTGAGGTGTGGTAGATCTTCCCTCTTGTATACTGGCTGTGACTTGGTTCAGCTCCTCCTGACCTCCCTGGGGCCTGGCCTGGCTGCGTTTCCTTTTCAGGCTGGGCTGGCCTCAGCTCCCGGCCTGCTGTGTTGAGCCCCTGCTGCCCAGCTGCCTTCAGAAAGATATGTGTTTTCTGTATTTTTGTGAGTTTGAGAGTCCTAGAATTTGTCTGGGGTCATATTTTATGGGTATATAGGGTGGTTGTGTGGGAGCTGCGTGTACTTGATTCTTCTATGCCACCATCTTGGCTCCACCCCCTCTGCCAATATGGAAAAACCATAATAGTAACGTATGAAACTTTTCTTAGTATGAGGACAGGGGAAGGGAATAAAATGTATATATAAGTATACTTACACATATGTCTAAATAAGAAGCTATATATGCATATGAATACATATCTGAGCAAGTGTGTAGATGTGTATATAGAGGTTATAGGATGAATTGAATATGAAGGGATGATACTTTAAAAGGTGAAATTCTGATGCAGGAGAGGACTAGAATGAGAGGAGACAGGGAGAGACAAAATGGGGTTAATCATCCCATATAGAAGAGGCAAGGGATAACTGTTACAACTTTACCTTCAATTACTCTCATTGAATTTGGCTTAGGGAAGAAATGGCATAAACGCTAAACTGGGCGTCATGCCACACAGGAGAGAATGAAGCAATGTCATTACTTAAACATCTATGCACCGAGCAATATAGCAACCAAATTGCTAGAGGAAAAGTCAATGGAATTAAAGGAAGAAATAGATAGCAAAACAGTACTAGTGGGGTACCTCAATCTACCGCTCTCTGAACTTGATAAATGTAATCTCAAAATAAACAAGAAAGAAGTTAGGAGACAAATAGAATTTTAGAGAGTCTAGACATGAAAAATCTCAAGAGAAAACTGAATGGGGATAAAAAGGAATACACATTCTCCTCAATGGTACATGGCACATACACAAAAAGTGACCATGTACCAGGACATAAAAACCTCACAATTCAGTGCAGAAAGGCAGAAATATTAAATGCATCATTCTCAAAACATGATGAAGTAAAATTATATGCAATAAAGGGACATGGAAAGACAGGCAAAAAACAAATTGGAAACTAAATAATTTAATCCTAAAGAATGAGTGGGTCAAACAATAAATTATACAATCAGTAACTTCATTCAAGAGAATGACAATAATGAGATGTCACACCAAAACTTGTGGGATGCAGCAAAGGCAGTTCTTAGGGGAAATTTTATATCCCTGAATGCATACATGAAAAAAATTAGAGAAAATGGAAGTCAGGGAATTGGGCTTTCAAATGAAAAAGCTCAAAAAAGAACATATTGAAAATCCCAAAATAAATGCAAAATTAGAAATAAAGAAAACCAGTGGAGAGAATAATAAAATTTAAAGTAAGAAAACTATTGAACTTATAAATAAAACCAAGAGTAACTTTTATGAAAAAACAATAAAATTGATAGACCTTAACACAATAAAAAAGACAGAAGAAAACCAAATTTCAAGTATCAAAAATGAAAAGGGTGAATGTTGTTCCAATCAACTTAAATTAATTAAAGTGGAAATTAAAACAATAATTGGAAATTATTTTGGCCAATTATATATGCATAAAATTGACAATCTTAATGAAATGGATGAATATTTACAAAAACGTAGGTTTCCCAGACCAACTAAAGTGGAAGCAAATTACTTAAATAACCCCATCTCAGAAAAAGAATTTGAAAAAGTTATCAGAGAATTCCCTAGGAAAAAATCCTCAGGACCAGATGGATTTACCAGTTAATTCCATCAAACATTTGAAGATCAATTGATCCCAGTACTCTACAAACTATTTGGGAAAATTGGTGAGGAAGGAGTCCTACCAAATCCTTTTTATGACACAAATATCATACTGATATCTAAATTGTGGAGAGACAAAATGGAGAAAGAAAATTACTATTGATTCAAGAAACAAATCAAAAAACATTTGAGGTACCACATCTCACCAGTCAGATTGGCTAAGATGATAAAACAGGAAAATGACAAATGCTGGAGAGGATGTGGAAAAATGGAACAATAATGCATTGTTGGTGGAGCTGTGAACTGATTCAACCATTCTGGAGAGCAATCTGGAAGTATGCCCAAAGGTCTATAAATAATTGCATACCCTTTGACCCAGTAATATCGCTTCTGGGATAGTACCCCAAAGAGATCATAGAAGTCAGCAAAAGATCCATATGTACAAAAATATGTACTGAAGCTCTCTTTGTGGTGGCAAAAAAAAATCAAAATTAAGGGGATGCCCATCAATTGTGGTAAGATTAAACGAGTTGTGGTATATGAATATAATGGAATACTATTGTGCTATAAGAAATGGGGAGGAGACGGTCTTCACATTTACCTGTAGAGGCTTATACAAACTGATGCTATGTGAGAAGAACAGAACCAGGAAAAAATTTGTACACAATCACAGACACATCAAATGTGTAATGACCAACTTTGGTAAAATTGACTCTTCTCAGCAACTCACAGTTATAAGACAACTTTACAAGTCTCAGGATGGAAGGAGATATCTACATTTAGTGAAAGATCTAGAAAGAAGAGTTTATTTATTTATTTATTTGTTTGTTTGTTTGTTTGTTTTATTCATTTATTTATTTATTTATTATTTCATTTTTTAATTAGTTATTTTATTTATTTTCTTTTTTACATCATTCATTTCCACGAGATTTTGAGTTACGAATTTTCTCCCCAACTTTCCCCTATACCCAACCCCAAAACAGCAAACCCAATGTAAAGCCCCTCCCCCAATCTGCTCTCTTTTATGTCCTCCTCCAATACCCCTCTAAATTTCTGGTAGGGCAGCATGGTCTACCTACCCCAGTGCCTGTATAACTTAATTCCCATTACATGTAGTTAATAATAATTATACATATCTATGTATATATAAAATTATTACTTTAACATTTGATCGTATAACTTTAAATTTTAGATTCTTTTGGTTCCTCCCTCATCACCCATCCCCCCTGGAAGGACAATCAATTAAGTACAGGCTGTACATGTGTAATTATGCAGGACGTCTCCATAGTGGACATATTGTAAGAGGCTGATTATATGCCCTTCCTTCCTATCGCCCCTGTTCTATTCTCTACCCTGTCTCTGTCCCTTTACTGAAGTGTTTGCTTCCAGCAACCCTTCCCCCAACCTTGCCCTCCCCTCCATCATCCCCCCTCTCATCTCTGTCCCCCCTACTCTCTTGTGTGGCAAGATCCCCTGTTTAGAGTTTATGTCATTCCTTCCCTAAGCCAAAATCAAGAAGAGTAAATGAAAGTAAAATTGTAACAGTTAGCCCTTGCCTCTCTATATGGGATGATTAACCCCATTTTGTCTCTCCCTGTCTCCTCTCATTCTGGTCCTCTCCCACCTCAGAATTTCACCTTTTAAAGTATCATCCCTTCGTATTCAATTGATGCTATACCCTCTATGTGCACATATACACACATGATTAGATATGTATTCGTATGCATATATAGCCACCTATACAGACATATGTGTAAGTATACATATATACATATGTGTAAGTATACACACACACACATATATACATACATATACATTTGTGTTCCCTTCACCAATTCTCATACTAAGAAAATTTCATAAGTTACTCTTATCGTTTTTCCATAGTGGCATGTAAATACTTCAACTTTGATAAATTCCTTATGATTTCTTTCCCATGTTTACCTTCTCATGCTTCTTGTGTTTGATTGTCAAATTTTCTGATCAGTTCTGGTTTTTTTAGCAAGAATGCTTGAAAGTCCTCCACCTCATTGAATGACAATATTTTCCCCTGGAACATTATACTCAATTTTGCTGGGTAGGTGATTCTTGGTTTTAGTCCCTGCTCCCTTGATCTTTGAAATATCATATTCCAGGCCCTTCGGTTCCTCGGTGTAGAAGCTGCCAGATCCTAGGTTATCCTAATTGTGTATCCACAGTATTCAAATTGTTTTCTCTTGGTAGCCTGTAATAATTTCTCTTTTAACTGGAGATTCTGGAACCTGGCAATAACATTTCTAGGAATTTTCTTTTGGGTATCTTTTTGAAGAGGTGATTGGTGAATTCTTTCAAGTTCAATTTTGCCCTCTGAATCTAAACCATCAGGGCAATTCACCTTGAGAATTTCTTGAAGGATGCTTTCCTATTTGTTTTTTTGATCATGGCTTTAAGGTAAACCAATCATTTTCAAATGATCTCTCCTGGATCAATTTTCCAGGTCAGGGGGTTTTTCAAGGAGATGTTTCACATTTTCCTATTTTTTACTGCTCACATTAACCCTCTCTACATTTTTCCATTCATGTTTTCCATATTATTTTTGGTTCCCATTACTTCCCATATAGATTTTTGAAATAGTCTCCTAAGTACTCTTCTTTCCTAGAGATAAATCCCCCAACCTCACCCAAATCCATATAAGTGTGTATATAGTAGACAAAAATATGGCTATTATAAATATGTATTCTTCAAAAGTTCAAAGTAATATCTCACAAGCACAGGCATGACCAAGTTATTCTCTTGTAGAATAAATTACAGTTACTCTTTATTGTTTTTAGGATTAAATATAAATTGTTTTCTTTGGCATTTAATTTCCTTACATTCTGGATCCAACCTTTTTTTAGCCACCATGACTTGTTTTACAAAAGTAACAGTATGTTATCTGGCTCTGGAAAGCTCTTTTGTGTTTTCCTTACACACTCACACACATATGATGTATGTATGTGTGTATGTATATAGATGTATATATACATATTTACACATATACGTATGCATACACACATGCATGCATGCATGCATGCATGCATACATACACATAACCACAGAAGTTGCTTTTCTGGATGAAGACTGGGAGCATCTCAACTGGATTCATTGTTTTATGTATGTGTGTATTTGTCATTATTTCTTCATGTATGTGTGCATGTATATAAATAACACAAACACACATATATACATGTATACCTATTTTTCATGTGTATATATATTTTTCATATGTGAATATATGTGTTTGTAGATAGATAGATAGATAGACCCATGCACAGACACACACATATGTGTGTATGTAATGTATATGTACATATTCCAAAACTGCAATGCATCCCACGTATCATTTGTGTGAGTGTTAGCTTTAAGTATTATCCATCTATTCTTTACCATCCTTTATAATTCTCATCCATAACCTGGGAGGATGATGTATGAACAAGGCAATATGGACAGCACCAGTGATGATGGTGAATATGCCGACATAGTTCTGAATCACAAAACATAACAGACTCTACATATATAAGACAGAAGTAAAACATTTTTCAAACAGCAGAAAGTTAAATCCCAACACCAGAAAACCAAATTCATCATAGCATCAAAAAGATCTACAAACAACAACACTTCAGAGACCAAGACCATCCCAGAGCCTTCCCACAAACAAACCCACACAAGCCCAGCTCTCCTGGGTCCTCCTTCCTCCCTCTGTTGTAACTGCTCTGACTCCCAGCTTCCTCTCAGCTCTTGTCTACCCTTACTACCCCACCCATTCAGCAAACTCCTCCCACCACAGGCTCCATGTGGAAATATTTGGCCTATTAAGGGGGCAGGGAAAATCTTCAAATTACTATTACCATTAAAGATGCCCTCACACCATTTTGGTGCTTTTGATCTCCCTCTCTGTCTGTCTCTGTCTCTGTCTCTGTCTGTCTGTCTCTCTCTACCTCTCTCTCTCTTTACCCCTCTCTCCCTCTCTCTTTCCCCCTCTCTCCCTCTCTCTCTCCCTCTTTCGGTCTCTGTCTCTCTCTCTGTCTCTCTCTGTCTCTGTCTCTCTTTCTTTCTGTCTCTGCTTTCTTTTCCTGCATACCAGTGGAACATGGGGACTATCCATAACTTATCTCTCACCTTCCCAATGTGACTGCCTCATATAACTGGTATAGTAATTATACAATGTGGTAGTTTTTAAATATCTTAATTTAAATCATATGAACATTGTGCTTTCAAAATAGGCAGAAACTGTGGCATGCCATGTGCATGCTGATAGAAATCTTACCTCTTAACACCAGTACTAATATACTGAGGTGATTATTCAAGTGGAATGGGTAGTCACAACTGATAACATAACTGTGCTACAAAATGATTTAACTTAAAACAGTTTGACAGCATATATTTTCATGTGCATGTCAATGTTTATTAACTTTTCTTTTTTACAGCACTAGCTCAAAAATGATTTAATATGAATGTAGGAAGTAAAACTGCTTTTGAAAATGGTACAACCTTTGTTTTTTATGATTTTTCTAAAGTGTGTATTCTGACTCATTCCCATGCTGACATTCATTTCCTTTCCTGTTATCAGTATAAGATTTGAACGACAGCAGATATTATATTAGTCTAGATGAATGCTTCAATTTTGTTCTTATTCCCAAAGTAATTTAGTCATTTTAAATTTCATATCCTCACTTAGGTGTTAAGGGCTATGACTCATTTTTACCCCCTTATTCTAGGAGGGGTAGAAGACAACCTGAGTTTTTTCTCCTTAAAGCCAATGGACTTAGTATTTTTTTTTTATGTAGCTGATTTTTTTTTGCCAATAACATACCAAAGAAATATGTTTTAAATATGGACTATGCAAATTAGATCCTTCCTCAGAAGAATATAATTATTTGAAAACTATTTTTTACTGGGTCAGATAAAGAAATAATATTTATAAGAATATAATATCCAAAGTATTACTTCATTACAAAGTTTATCTTACTAACAATCCACATCTAAAATTAATTTCATTCAAAAGAATTTACTATTCTTTTGCCATTTGAATTGAATTATTTTATGGCTAAAATATGCATATAAGTTATTTCTACTACCAGTGGTCATCAGTTGAATGATGGTGACTACTTTAAAATGGTTTTGGAACTGGGAATTTTATTATCTGGCACTCATGTAAGGGTAACTATCTGCTTCCTTTATAAGCACTCGGGGTCAAATGTCTCAAAAGAAAAATTAGTGCTATTTAGAAATTAACAGAAATAATAAAATATGTCTATGAATCCAATAGACAAGAGACCCCTCAATCAATAAATCTATAGCTGAAAACGTAAATTTTCCATGACATCCTTCTTCTGTGTAAGATAAGTTTACAACAATATGGAAGCCTGAGATTTACTCTTGCATGTTTTGATACTTTCCTCAAGGGTTTCCTTATTCACAATATATTGATCTTTTCTCAAAACTCTTAACAAATTTCTGTCCATATTCACTTCTGCATTTTTGTTTCCTATAGATTTTCTCAGTTCACAACTAGTGGTGGTAGCACTTAATGGATCCCATTTATTTTTTATTTTTTTTAAGAAACCAATGTTTATTTTCTATCAGCATTTTTCCAACACTATTAGAGCATCTGGGTTTTAAGACTGTTCTGTGGTATTTCCTTCCCACTCAGTGACCTGAGTAGTAGGAGCAGCAGAGCAGTCCTCAATAGCCAGCTGAGCACTCCAGTCTTCAGTGGGGAATTGTTGAATGGACACAGATGGGACCTGTATTCCCTCAGACCAATCAGCCACCCCTGGTTGAGTACCAGTGAATTCTGTGGCAGGTGAAGTCCATTCACCCTTAAATTCTTCCTTTTTCACTGATTTCTCACCTGCGGCCTGCTCTTCCTTTTCAATCTCCTCTGTATCCCTGTAGAAGTAAAGATCAAGCATAATCTCCTATGGGTGTTCCCAGGAGATGGTACCATGCATCCCTAGGACTTCACAGGCCAACATGCACCACATCAGACCCTTGAAGTGAGCTCCCTTGTTGTTACATGGAATAGCAATGTCCACATAGCAAAGTGGGGGTTCTGCGTTGAACAGTGCTACTATTGGGAGGTTAACATACGATGATGCAGTCAGAGGCTGGTGATCTGCCCCAGGATCAGTGACCACCAAGAGGCGAGACTCCCTGAAAGCTGCCTGAATCTGGTTTAGAGATGTCCAGCAATAGGTGTGGCACCAGTGGCAGCAGCAAATTTCAGAACAGCTTGCAGGCCTGTGTTCCTGGATGAGATGACACTAACATTGGCTGGGTTTTCAATGGCAACAATGGCACAAGTTGCAGCAGTAGTTTTTCCCAAATTCTCTTCAAATTAATGATGTAGATGCCATCACTCTAATTTGTACCACCCAGATGGGCTCCTGCAGCAAGGAATTTGAGGACATCCTTCTCCTTCATCTGTAAGACATTTAGGGCTCCAGACATGATGACAGTTTCCCTTCAAAGTTACCACAGAAATCTAGAACAACGCCATATGGAACCCTTTTCAGGGCAGGTCAGAAAACCATTTATTTTTCTCCTTAGCCTCACTACCTCACACCTCAGGTCTTTTGCTGGCTTCCATAGTTCTTTCATTCTATATTGTATAGTGTTCCACATTTTCCTCATGGAACCAGTTATCTTTTTGGCCCATTTGAAGAAGCCACTGTGTAATCAGTTATTCATCTAAACTCCTTCAACGATCAAAATTGCATCTTGGGTCCAGTGTACCTCCATTCTTTTGAAACCTTACTTTGTACACCTTGGTCCTTCCCCTCTTAAACCATAGTGCATTCTGGTAGCTCTGGATAACTTTCTTCTTGTTGTGATCTTTAAAGGAGTTTCTCTTTTCAACTACATCCTAATTTATTATGATTCAGTTCCTTCTCATCTTGGCCCTAGCACCCAAGTACTGGGCCTCCTAATTGCATATCCTAAAACGTCTTTTGAGTTGTTCTCCAGGCCTTCGTTATTTGTCTATATTATCTGTCTTTATGTATGGTCAGGTAAGTTGAGTATTCTTCATAAGCAATATCCAAATTAGAGGGAGGCTGTATAGAATGATTTGTTCCTGGAACAGACTGATATATTAAGGGATAAGAAGGTTTGTAATTCGCACATAATAGAACAATGTAAACTACTAAATCTCCAAACTGAACAGACATAAAATAGAGAGACTAGATGAATACAATGACAATTTTAAATCATCTTTTCAAAGAGATTATAAATGCCTATTAAAAATTCAAAAGTTTTATCAACCTTTCGTATTTGCATTGAATGTATTAAATTTGCCAATATTGTTATATGTATGCTAGTAACCATTCTCACTTCTTCTTTCTGATTTCTGCAGTAAGAAGAAAATATATTATTTGAGGGATATGTATGTGAATGAAGGCCGGGGATTCACAATGTTAAAAATTCTCTCATATTCTCAGCTTCTCAAGTCACCTGCTCATAGAGAGGTAGAAAGGAGTAGGCTAAGGAAGAACTGGTCAGATGATATGCAAAATAAGTGCCTCTTGCTTTCATTATCTGTTTATTTATGAATTATACATATGTATTTTGACTATGAATTACTAATTTTGATAATTTATAAGCAAAAGAGATATCACATTTGATTTTTGAAAACAAAGTAGGACAAAGGAGTATGGATTACCAGAAAAAATGGATAAGTATCCTTTGCAATAATAGTATATTAAATTTTAACTTCTCCTTAATTGTAGTAGTATATATCATTACTATCATAGCTGACCTTATTGGTACATATTCTTGTTCTAGTATGCAGCAAAATATTTGTAGAATTTCCCTTTTTTTTGTAGTAATAAAAAACTGGAAACAAAGTGTAGATGCCCATCATTTGTGGGATAGCTAAATGAATGATGATATATGGAAGTGAAAGTATATTACTGCATGGTAACACATGATGAATATAAAGAAAACGGGGAACAATGGGAGGAATTATATGAACTGATACAAAGTATGGTAAGCAGATGTAGGAAAACAATATACAACTGACTATAACAATGAAAATAGAAAAAAAGTAAAATTGCTTAGCACTGTGCAGTTATAAGAAATTTCAGTGGATGAAAAAGATATGAAAATATTTCCTATTCTTGCAGAGTGATAGAGAAACTTTTGATGTGTGACATTTTATATATGGTAGACTTGCTTTCATTTGTTTTGCTGAAATGTTTTTTTCCCCCTTTTGTAAAATAAGGGATAACTCTCTAGGTCAGTGGTTCTCAATCTTCCTAATGCTGCAACCCTTTAATACTTGCATGTGGATGTATCTGCATATGGGTGGACCCACCTGGAGATGGATAGAGGAGTGGTGTCTTGGTTCCTAAGAACATCAGAAATATGTGTTTTCCAATGGCCTTAGGCAACCCCTGTGAAAGGGTTGTTCCACCCCCAAAGGGACTGTAACTGACAGATTGAGAACCCCTGTTCTACATGGAGCAGCGGTTCACATACATACATACATTCTCATAATGCATCAGTGATGTATGTATTATGACGTGAGTATATTAAAGTACGTAAATAAGATCAAATTTTTAAATATGTATGTATCCTAATATACTGATAGCACATACAATCCTAGCTTAATAATTCATCAAAGATATTCTGTTTATTTGGTTGGGAATTTTTATTCTCTAACCACTCATTTAATCTCTGGGCTAAAACTATTACTAGCAGAAGTTAGTCACCACGCTACGTAAAGTTTCAAAGCTCAACATAAATAAAATAAACTAAACATGCAAGGAAATACAGTGTAAGGGAAAGAGTATTGACTTTGGATTCAGAAGTACTGGGTTTTAATCCCAGACATGTTATTGGGTGACTTTCACATTATTTTTCCCTTTGTTAATTTGTTTTCTTTTGTTAAATGTGTATAATGCATCTCTGTGATTATTTGTAATTCTAAAATATTATGATTCTATGTACACACCTCTTAATGCATTAAAGAAACCAGTACATTAGAGTTGAGGGCATGGCAAGCAGGAGCTTTAACCAGTAGTCCTGGGAATTACATCAGCCTTTTATCCCCTTATCAATCAGGCAATTGAGCAAATATTTAAGTACCTACTATCTTTCAGGCACTGTTCTAAGCACTAAAAAAAGCAAAAACAAAACAAACAAACCAAAAATCTAGGCAAAAGATTGTCCTGATCCTCAAGAAGATTACAATCTAATGGGGAGACAATATTCAAACAAATATGTACAAAGCAAGCTCTCCCTCTCTTCTTTTCCTTCTGTGTGTGTGTGTGTGTGTGTGTGTGTGTGTGTGATATAGGAAGTAATTTGTGGAAAATATTATTTCCAGATTTGGTGGTTAAAAATTTGAATTAATGTTGACATAGCTGACTCCTTGCTTAATGAACTATACCTTATTCTAATTATAATAAAAATTGGTATTCATGTGGTGTTCATTATTTGCTAAATGTTTTATATGCCCCTTGATAGAATTTTTTTGTCCTCACAAAGATATGAGATAGACTCAACTGCTATTATTTTTCAAGTATTCCCAGTGAGTGAACTGAGAATGAAAGATCAAAAGTAACTTGCACGTAGTCACATAAGTATTAAGTTTAAGAGGTAGAATTTAAAGTCAGGTCTCTCCTGATTCCAATTTCAGGATTTAATTTCTAAGTTTATGCAGCTGCCTATTTGTTGCTGTTCATTTTACTTCTACTGTAAGATGTTGTGGGACCCTGATGATGTTCATGACAAAATTTTCTAAATTGTATATATCAAACTCTGTCTTTCATCCAGTTTAAACAACTATTTTCATCAAAGGAATAAACCAATTGATTTCTTTAAAAAAAACATAGAATAAACTCATAAACTCAAATTTTAAAGAAAACATGAATAACTATGAGAAGGGAGGAACAAATTAGCTTTTCTTGTGTTGGCTTCATAACTGGATTTAGAACCTGATTATATGCAACTTGTTCATTTGCATGAATAGATTAAAATTTGGAAAAGACCTACAAATAGAGGTGAAAACAATTGGGTATATTTAGCCTGGATAATAAAATTCTTGAACTCTTGGATTTCAAAATAAATAAATATCTTGAATTTGTTTTCAGATCTTTGTGAGATCAAGTTATTTCTAAGGTACCCTCTAACTCCTTTTCTGTGTTTCAGTGAGATGCTCATATGTTAGAGAAGTGTGGGAATGACCTAAGTGTCTGTATTGTTTCTGAGGGCAAACTTGTTGGTTTACATCTTTAAGTACAGTGCCCAAGATGTAGCAAAGAATAAATGGTATATATTCCTGTACTTTTACTGTTGTCAAATATGAGTGTGTTATAGCTGCAAAATGTTTCAATGTTCCCTGTCTTCAGAAGACATGTAGGGAAAAAAAATATCACTCTTTTTCAGGGGATGGGATACAATTGTCATCTTGGCTTCTTAGATATCCAGGGCCCCCACCTTGAATAATCACACTGTTAGAGTGACAGACTATCCCCTTGTCTAAATGAACAGAAATAATTTATCTGAATTAATTTCTGCTGGATTTTTGTTGTATCTCAGTTTTGGGAGCATGGTATAAGGGAAGAGGGAATGGGAAGAAACACAGTGCTGCCTTTTTAAATTCCCAGAGGATTGATGCTCATGAAGAACAAGGTGATAGAGGAAGGAGTTGAAGTTTTGCTCAATAATTTTTAAGGTTAAATAATAACATTAAATATTTACTAGCTCATTTTATCAATCTCACATAATTGCAGACAGAAGGAGTTAGAAAGTTTTGCTAGAGATTATGAAGTTCTGGACAAGAAATTGAAAATATTGAGGGCAAGGTGGCATTTACTACTGTTAAATTGAAGATGGAAGTTCTTAATAGAAAAATCAGATTAGGGAAGTGATTAAGAGGATGGAGTTTGGTGAATAGATAGAAGATTGATGTGCATGTAAACACATACAAACATTCACACATAGATGGATACACATGTTGACAAAATATTTATTGCTCCCTATAATCCAGGCACTGTGCTAATTGCTAGGAATATAGATAGAAACAATCAAGCAAGTCCCTTCTGTGAAGAGTTTTACATTGTATGGAACATGTTAAGGGGAACTAGAAAGTCAAGCATGAGAATGCAATAAGAGATTGCTGGTAGATGTGGAGAAGGAGATATCCAGAAAGAGTTCAAGAGTGAGTGGGGTGAAGAACGGTTGCAGTCTTTTCTAAAATGATCTTCAAATACAGACCTCAAGAATTTTGAAAATAATCCTGTGGAGAGAGTCATGAGAGAGACAAATATGATTCAGCTGCCTAACAATTGAAACAAGAAGCCAAAAGTTTTCCAACACAAATGTCCTGATGATATTCAAAAATATTTGAGACTATATTTTGCCTAAAAACAAATAAATCTGCTAATTTGGAAATAATTTACTAACTATGAATCAAAGACATGTAAAGAAGCAAAGTAACAATATTATTTAGATACAAAGAGAAAAGTTGGGGAAAACAGTGATAAAGATCGGTAGATAGAAACTCATAGCAATTAAGCATCAAAATTCTATGAGTCTTAATCTCAAAGACACTGAAAAGGAATCTAGGGAATGAATAGTATGTAGTCATAATTAGCAATGAAAATAAGCTATAATGGTTAGCACCAAAAACAAAATAGAACCTGAGACCTTTGGAGGAACAAATATAAAAGACAATGGGAATTTTCTAGTAGAAGGAAAGAATGAAAAAAAAATTAAACATTTACCAAATGCTAGGAATTTTGCTAAGTGCTTTACAAATATCTCATTTCTTCCTCACAATAACCCAGGGAGGTATGTGGTTTTTATCATCTTCATTTTACCTTTGAGAAAACTGAGAGTGACTTGCCCAGGGTCACAGAACTAGTAAATCTAAGGATGAACCTGAATTCTGGTCTTCCTGTCTCCAAGGCTGACATTCTGTATGTACTGTGCCACCTACCTCCTTCTTTATTGGCTTGCAAAAGATGTGTTTTACTTGTTTTTCCATGTGTTCAGAAAATGAAGTCTCCTTGTTAGAGGAATCTGTCACCCATCTGCAGGATATAATGTGAATAAAATGTTTCCTGAAAGGTTGGAAAAAATGTTTTATAGAAAAAAAAAAAGAAGAAAAGTAATCTTAAAGGCACGGAGAAAATTAAATAATGTTCATAACATCGGAGGCCTGAAGAATGTTCCCCAAAGAAGGGAATAAAGAAATACTGACACCTAAGGCCACCTAAGTAGGGAAAAGGTCCTTCCCTAATGAAAAGTCATCAGGATCCAGAGTCCCAATCAAAGGACAGAGAACACAGTATGGATCAGTATTGTTACCTTTTAAAGGGATCTGCTATCCGAAACTGATATTAGCAATAAGGGATTTAATATCACAGCACCATAATATCACAGAATAATAATAATAGTAATAATTATATATGTGTACATTTATTTATGTATATATGTGTGTGTGTGTGTTTATGTATGTATGTATGATATATATCTACAATTCAGTGCAATGGATTTTGAACAGAGCATTGATCAACAAATCAACCACTTTATTTTTAGAGAGAATCGGGGAAGGAGTGGAAAAAGAGAAACAGAGAGACACAGAAAGAGACAGAGACAGATAGAGACAGAAAGACAGAAACAGAGAGAAAAAGACATACAGACAGACAGACAGAAAGAGACAGAGGTTTGCCCAGGGTTGTATGAACAATATGCAAAGAGAGGCAATGATTTTATAAGGATCTTCTCTTTCTAAATCTAGCATAAAAGTAGTGAGTCTAAATTAGAGTGCTGCACCTGGAGTACGAAAGACCTGGGTTCAAGTTTCGCTTTGAATCATCCTAGCTGTGTGAACATGGTCTAGTGAATTTCTCTGGGCATCTCTTTCCTCATGCACAAAACAGGGATCAAAGTACCTGAAGTGCCTACCATATAGAAATTCTTTTGAAGTTAAAATCATTTAATGTATTTAAAATACTCTGCAAACTTTAGTGTATCATAAATACCAATTATAATTGTATTATATTGTAACAACTACACAAAGCTGCTTTTAATTATGAGCTTCAAAAGCTTTTCCCTAGAATATGGACTGATTTTTAAGTGTTATTTATTTTCCAGAAATATTCCACATATCCTAAAATCTAGATCAGCTTAGATGAAGTGGTAAGCAACTACTATCCCATCAAAAATGCCTGTTTCTTGGAGCAAGGCCATATATTTGGATCACGACAAAATGTCTCCTAAGATGTGTCAAATTTCTTAATCTCTTCCCACATTGTTTGTGACTCACATGGGGTGGGAGGGAGTGAAGTTGGAAGGAACTTTGAAAACATATAAGGATTAGGGTATTTAGATTAAGAATATGACGATGTGCTTTCATTAGCACTTTCAGTTACTGTCAGAGGCTTCAGAAGATTAAGGCATATTTGAGAAGCAAACAACTTAATAAGAAGATGCTTTCTCTGAATGAAATTTTGATTTTTGTAGCACAATTTAAGACAGAGAAATGATGGGTCTTTGACCAGGGAAAAAGTACATTGAATGTGGACAGTTGCAATACATATTTCCCTGAAGATTTGAGATTCTCATCAAGTAGGCTGTGAACTGAAAATGGAAAGAGAAGGAGTAAATTTGGCACATATGACAAAATCAGAAATCACTGAAAGTAACAAGTATGACATTAAAGAAGGTTTATGAAGAGAATAAAAGAATTAAAAGGAGACAATGCCCAAGTAAAGGAGCAATGAATGATAAAGAGTAACCCACTTCAATTCTTTTAAAATTTTTAAAATATGCTTTTCTCATAGAAATTCTCTATAAGGTAGATAGAACCAATATTATACTCATTTTACAATGAGAAACCTCTGGGATTGAGAGATATTATTTACCCCAGGGGCTGCTTAGGTATTAAGTATAAGAACTGAAATAAAGGGTGATTAGGTGGGGCAGTGAATAAAGCACTAGCCCTGGAGTCAGGAGGACCTGAGTTCAAATTTGACATCAGATACTTAATATAAAAACAAGCTGTGTCACCTTGGGCAAGTCATTTAACCCCAACTGCCCGACAAAAACCAAAAAGTTAATAAAATTTTTAAAAGATTATTGTTAAAAAAAGAATTGAAATAATGTATTTTGTTGTTAAACCTGATGTTCTTACCACATGATGCCACAACCCCAGCACCATCTGTGAACTCTGTTATAACAATAAATAGCTAACATTTGTATAGTGCTTACTCTATGCCAGACATTATGTTAAACACTTTGCAGTTATGCGCATATCATCTCATTTGATCCTTACTACAACCCTGGAAGGTAGGTTTTATTATTAACCCCATTTTACAGATGAGGAAACTCAAGCAAAGAAAGGTTAACTGACTTGTCCAGGATCACACAGCTACTAAGTAGTGAGGATGGATTTGTACTAAGATCATCTTAACTCTAGGCCTAGTACTCCATCCAATGTGCCACCTAGTTTACATAAAATGTGAAAATTAGGGGAATAAACAATTCAGATGAAAAATCTCAATTCATGGAATTTCACCTTAATATTTATTATTTTAGTAGTTGATTGATGTCCGTAGGTGCTTAAAGGTTTGTAATGTCCTTTATAGACATGATCTTATTTTATCATCATGGGAAATCTGTGAAGAAAATACTGTTGTTATTATTATCCTTGATCTTAAATGAAGAAACTGAGAATAATTTTTTTTCCAAAGGAATAAATTGTTAAAAAAAAAAGTTAATACAGTCTTGTATATTTCAGGAATGTCTCTCCCCCTCTTGGAAGAATTTTACCTATCAGTGTGGATCCAATGACCACAGCTAAAAGTTAGGAGGCCAAATTCAAAGTAAAGAGAATTATTAGCTTGCTTAGGAATCTCTTCTTGCTGATAGCAAATTCAGATTCCTGGGGTACAGATTTGGCTTTTATAACCTTTTAGGTCAATTAACAGCATACATTCAATCAGTAGTATTTTGTGAAAACTTAGGATGAATTAATAAACCATTCATAGAAGGGTGTGTGTCTCCATTCACAGAAGGGAGATCAGTCATAAAAGAAAAAGCTTGCAATTGGATGGATTTTTATAAGAAAACATTCCGTCTTCAAGGGCAGGAGGCAAGGAGAAATGACTAAATACATTTGCAATTGTGAAAGAAATCTTTTATAGATAAAATATATAGTCACCTATTTTAGGACAGCATGTAGTTGTTTCAAAAGTGAATGGCACCTTCTGCCTTGTATCTTCGCAAAGTTCATTTATGTTTTATTTCTCCTTCAAAAGGGGATTTTCTATCATTTATGTATTGGAATTGGAATTCTATATTGTTATCTATCAAAGTGTTGCAGAGTTGTGGTTCTTATTACCACTTCCCATAATTAATACATAATAGGAAAAAAGACAAGAATTGAACATTGGAAAGGTGATTGAGATTATTTGAGTTAAGATTGTTAGAGACAGGAACCAGAATGATAATATAATAGTACTAAAAAAATACTTGGGGAAATGAAGGTAATAGATGATAAATTGGGAAAGTGGTCCCAAAATCTGGCACAGAAGTATAATATAGTAATGTAGAATTCAGTTATACTTCTCTCTCTTCTAAATGCAAAGCAGAAGATAAATCCCTGAGTTGTGTTAATAGCTGCATTATTCAAATTATGGAGAAAGTGAAGAATACAAATGATATTTTGTATTTAATTCTGATCAGTGAAGGAAACATTGACAGCCAGTGCAGTGACAATTAGAAACTTTAGAAGAAAGTGACCCAGCCATCTCCATCATACTGTTTATGATGGAGGTGGGGTGGAACTGAAGGATACAGAAATAGACTGATGAGTGTTCTAGACTTTTGGAAAAAATAAATTTTGAGGCAATAAAGGAAAGGATTTTTAGAGCTTCATCTTTATAATTCCACAGGAAAAGTGGCCTAAGAAGAACACAAAACTCCAGAGTAACTTACTAGGTGACTTAATGGATGGAGTGTTGGGCTTGAAGTCAGGAAGAGGAATTTAAATTCTACCTTTTCCACTTACTGGGAGACCATCGTTAAATCATTTAACTTTTGTGTACCTCAGCCACCTCATATGTAAAATGGGGATCGTTATAACATCTACTTCACAAGGTTGTTGTAAAGCTCAGATAAGATGATATGTCTAAAATGCTTTGCCAACCCTAAAGCAATCTCTAAAATGCTAGAACATTTTTTTGTTATGAACAAAATTCTGATAACTCAAAAATAAATCATTCCAGTGAGAGTGGAAATCACAAGATATCTGTAGAGACTGAGTTATGTAGCCTGGGAATTCAACAACCATGTCAGATTTTACAAAGGCATGCTTGCATCAGGGAGATGAATGAAGATGACTGTAAAAGAGTGGCAAATGACTATAAGTATAGTATTGGGAGTGCTGAAGCTGAGGGTGATACTTAATTCTAGGTCCCTAAAAGTTAGAATTTTTAATTATTTTGGAAGGAAAAAAAAGAGTCATTTGGAGACAAAGGACTCAGATTCAAATCCACCCTGGGAATTTACACATTCTAAAGGTATCAAGTTTCCTATACTAGAAACAAAAGGAGGAAGGAATAGAGATAGATAATCCCAAAGATAATCTCAAATATCTTGCTATAATATAAAGAACAAATAGTCACCCAGTCTGGGCTTGAAGGCAAGCTTATAAACTTGCCTCATGCTAATAACTAAGGAAACTTCACTTCCTCTTAAGCAGCCTTTTCTACTTTCTTATGTCTCATATTATTTAGAAATTATTCCTGTGTCAATGGACCTGAGTGGTCAGAGATGAACAGAGCATGCCAGAGAGAAGAGATTTGGGAATCAATCATAAAGAAGTTTAATTTTTTTCAGCCAGAAAAACACTCAAAAGCAGAAGCACAAACACACACACACATCCTCCTTAGAAGAGTCTTATACCCAAAGGCAGGTCTTACACCCATTAAAAAGAAAAGCAGGGGTGACTAGGTGGCGCAGTGAATAGAGCACCGGCCCTGGAGTCAGGAGTACCTGAGTTCAAATTTGGCCTCAGACACTTAACACAAAAACTAGCTGTGTGACCTTGGGCAAGTCACTTAACCCCAACTGCCCTCTAAAAAGAAGCAAAAAAAAAAAAAGCAAAAGAAACTACACACAAGTGAGCTAGACCACAACACAATCGTTCTTAGTAGTTCCCACCACAGGTTGATGAGTGGACAATGCAGGTATTCCCGAGTTCTGTATAAACAATTCTTAAGGGGGAGCTAGGTGACACACCAGCCCTGGAGTCAGGAGGACCCGAGTTCAAATATGACCTCAGACACTTAACATTTATTAACCATGTGACCTTGGGCAAGTCACTTAACCCCAATTGCCCTGCCTTAACCACCCCCCCTCCAAAAAGCAAAAATATAAAAATAAAAAAAATAATTATATATATATATATATATATATATATATATATATATATATATATATAGAGAGAGAGAGAGAGAGAGAGAGAGAGAGAGAGAGAGAGAGAGAGAGAAGCAGTTCTTAAGTTGATTGTCTTAAGGTCTTAAGTCTTAAAGGTCGTTGAACTTCGTGATTATTTAGCAGGCTACAGAAGCAGTTAGCATGGTAGGAACAGGAGTACCAAATCTAGTTTGGTTACATAAGAACAAGAATTCAGGAACTGTTTTCTCGTCAGGAAATTTTGATGGATGACTTTTGGCTGTGGCTGCAGCATGTTAACTCTTAGGTCTCTTGGAAATAGGGGAGCTTCAACAAATCTAAACATTTATTGATTAAAATGAAAATTACAAATCCCTTAGTGAATACCTGGTAACGGTCAAAGCAATGCACTTTACCAGAGAATGAGGTCATTCAAAGCAAAAAGTTGTTATGGCAAGCTCAGGGCATAGCCTGCTTGCTGGCTTTAGCTCTGGAAAATACCATGACACCTGAAATCAAGGCTGATTTTTCCTGTTTGCAACATCTTTTAATTGTTCTTTGTTCTCCCTTATGGGGCCAAGCAGACAATTACTCCCTTTCCGATCTGATTTTCTTTCAAATACATGGATATACCTGACATTTCTCCCTTGTTTCATTTTCATTCCACTTTGAGTCTTTGTCCATAGTTTCTTCAAGTGGCATGTGGACAATATTGTCCACTATAACATGGAATCAAGGTAAGTTACCATTTGATTTTCATCTTCTAAACATTCTTCAAGTTATTAATCTCTTTCCAAAATGGTGACACCTAGAGCACCATCAAACATTCCAACTGTTGCTTGAATAGGGCAGAATATAGGGAGTTTATCGCCTCATTATTCTGGGAATCTATGCCTCTCTTAATGAAGCTAAATATTATAGTTAGCTTTCACCTCCTACCACGTGACAATTCTGATTCATTATATGCTTATAATTTGATAAAGTAACAAAAAATGTTCAGAAAATAATATATCTAGCCAGGCCTCTCCAATCTTGTATTTATAAGCCTCATTTTTTAGCCTAAGTGGGAGACTTGATTGCTTTCCCTGTTAAATACCATGTTATTAGAAAGCCCAACATGTTCTCCCCTGTTAAGATTCTTTAAGATCTGACCCCTGTCATTCTGCATGTTAGCTGTCCCTCCCATCTTTATTTAATCTACAAAAATGATGAGCATTCTCTCTATGCCTTTATCCAAGTCATTAATAAAAATGTTGAGCAGCCAGGGCCAAGAAGATCTCTCTGGGGCACTCCATTGGAGACCTTCTGCCAAAATGACACTGAACCAAAAAGATTTTGACAGGCTTTTCTCTCCTCTATCACAAACTTAAAAGAAAAAAATCTATAAAAGCTTCCCCCAATATTTCCATCATTTCCATGCCAGTAACCAGTTTCTTCCTGTTCTTAAGAATTGAATCCAATGTAAATTCCTTGCTTTGTGCGTTTTCCCCTCCTTTTTTAGGAATGCAATTATCACTAAGGCAAGTGGAAAATAATTCAATGTTATGTTTTTAAGCAGAGAGAGGGCTCTAGCAGATGTCTGGATAACTAAAGTCCCTCTCACTATCATATTGTTCTTCTTTGCCAGGATTGTGATTTGTTTACATATTTCCCCTTTCTGTACAAGGAATGTGTAGTATGATAACAAAATTAATTCTTTATCTCTTAGCTCTCTACCATGCTTTCCATTTAAAGTTCTTAGATTTATCGCAAGATGGTAGGATTTAAATATTCATTAATACTCATCCCCTTTACCTTTAATATTTTTTCCAATGAAATATACCCATATGGAGTGACATTCCAATAATGAGTTTCATTTCACTCAGTCTTAATAGTATGTATGAGCAAGAGTGTGCAGGTAAGTGTTTAATAATCAACTATCAAAAAATGCTTGTACAACACATGTATGAATTTACTTTGAATTATTAATGGTCCCTTTATCACTTTCTTAAGTCTATTAAATCTATATAACAACAAATCAAAACATGATTATTAAATTTTTCTTTATATTTTAATTGTATACTGAGTTATAATGCTTATACGGAAAATTCAATCAGTTCTCAAGTGCTTGTATTGGATGGTTCCAGCATATCACTGTGAATATGGGATATCAAATGTGTGTCTTTGTTTTAGAACTGAGAGGAATAATTATTAAATAGCAAATTATTGGGGAGATCCCTCACTTTCCCAAAAATTTATCTCATCTAGACTAGGTGGAGTTGTTACTTCACCCAATGGGAAAATCTTAGGAAGAATTTAATCTAAAGTGAATTCCATCCCATTGTGTTTCACTCACCCAGGTTTGAGCAGGAGAGTAGATCCTCTGTCTAGATCACCCAAGACTGGACACAATTTGGAAAAAAATGACAGGATCAATGTCACATCCCCCAGCCTCTCATTAGACTAGGTCCACTTCTCATTATAATATTCATTTTCTCTCATTACTTGTTTTTTTTTTAATTTTAATTTATTTTCTTGGTTACATCATTCATTTCCACAGGTTTTGAGTTACA
>CM053593.1:77723845-77767104 GCA_028646575.1 Pseudocheirus occidentalis | reverse complement strand
AGATCCAGGCCGCTCAACGCAAGAGCCCTTGGCCTCGATGGGTTGCGTCAGCCCCCCTGCTATCTGCAGGCCGAGGGCTCTGAAGCAGTCCAGTGGGGGCCGCCGCGGCTCTCAGCCGTTCGTGCTGCAACAGCCGCCTCCCGCTGCAACAGCCGCCTCCCGCTGCCTCCTTGCCCTGGGAGCAGTTTGGCCGGACCCGCTCTTCTCCTCCCCAGTTAGCAAAATCCACCGACCTTTCTCTTAGCCTTTTTGTCTTCTGGCCTGATAAATGTGGTAACTCTGCCTCCAGTGCAGCGGATCTGCTCTCCTGCAGCCACGGCTCCCTGCACGCTGCCCCAGGGTCTGAGCCGGCCTGGGTTTCAGCCGCGGGTCCCAGACTGCTGCAAAGAGCCCCGCCTGCTGCGCTGCCTGTAGTGCTTTCTGTCTTGTGGAGAGTTTTGGAGCTTGAAAATCTGCTTAGCGTCCCATTTTATGAGTTTTTTAGTGTGTTTGTGTGGGAGCTGTGGTGCTTTGCTGCTTCTACGCCGCCATCTTGGCTCCGCCCCCTCTCTCATTACTTGTTAACCAGTCAGAATAAATTGCCTTAGGAACACCGATTCTTCTAAGGCCATAGAGCATTGTGTGGGTCCCATGAGGGTCTTTGGCATTCAAGAATATCACTGTCCCCTTTTATTAATTTTATGCTAGCATGGTTAATAAAATTAATAATTACCTAGGAACTATGTCTTTCAAACCTTTTAAATGTCACAGGACTTTGTCTTGCATTTTGCCTATCTTATAGCATTTAGACTTTTTACCAATTGTTCTTTTCATGGATGTTGTCTCCAATGAGTTTCTAAATGACTAAACTAATATTTTTCTTCTTTCATTGTAGCTACTCTCTCTAGTAGAATAGCTTGGTAGACACATATAAGCAGTTTTAGTCCTCTTGGTTTTTTTGTTTGTTTTACAATTTAAAGTCTTTTGATTACATTTGCAAGACATCTGGCAAATATATTTTTACCAGGCTTTATTATGTTAAACAGTCTCATGTCAGGACTCTTACTTTCCTATATTTTCATATGAGGTCAGAAGTCTAACCCCATTCTTGGACATCATTTTCTTATTTTAACTTCTTTTTTTTTCTTTTTTGGAGGGCAGTTGGGGTTAAGTGACTTGCCCAAGGTCACATGGCTAGTTTTTGTGTTGAGTGTCTGAGGCCGGATTTGAACTCAGGTCCTCCTGACTCCAGGGCCAGTATTCACTGTGCTACGTAGCCACCTTGGACATCATTTTCTTAGTTGGTTGGTGTATCACTTTTGCAATTAATTTTCTCCTTTATGTCCCTTGTCTTCAGTTAGCAGTTGGGGGGACTGTAACTGGTTTGATTTTGGTTTCCATTCCTTGTCCAATACTTTCTTTTCTCTGACAAGAGTTCCTAGATTCCTTTTGGAAGTATCCTTTATGCTCATCAAAATTACCAAAAAAGTCAGTAGTAGATTATCCACTTTGATAAGGATTAGGAGATTCTCTGTAATGTCTTAGATACATACATACCTCAGGTACATAAGCAGAGCTCTCTAATATTGGAATCATATAGAGAAGTAGCTGCCTTTTTATCCCTGAAGAGGAATTCAGAAGCCACTATTACTTTCCTTTTCTTTCTCTAAACGTTACTAGTAGGTTTTATTTTTTTAGTTTACTTTCCATGATAGTGTAATGGTAATTAATTTAGCAGGTACTTGGTCCTTAGTAACAAAGGGCTAAGTACTTCTGTAAAACAGGTCTAGGGAGTGAGCTCTGTCTCCTGTGTGAAAGAAGCAGAAAGTATGAACTTTTCTCCTTTGAACAGAGGGCATGAACTCTGTCTCCTGTAGCTGACGTGGCAGGAGGGGTTTGGCTGAGACCAGAGGCCAGTGTGTGTATATAAGAAGAATTTCAGAGACAGAGAATCAGAATCAGGAATGTTCCTCCTGGTGGCTCCCAGTGGAGGAAGAATCATGGAGACTGAAGCTAGCTGAGAAAGAAAGAGAGAGAGACAGAGACAAGAGATTCTCTCCTATCATCTGGAAGCTGACTGAGAACTGAGTTGGAGTTTTCTTGAGACCAGAATCTGGTTAAGACTGAAGTTGCTGCTGCCTGGAAGGCTGAGATTCCTTCTGGGTCCTAGGGCCAGCCAAACTGCTGGAGGACTGAAGAAGCATGACCAGGATAAACCTTTGTTTGTTTGTGGTTTGGTGGATCCATTGAGAAGTGGTGAAGGGTTTGAGATGTGCTGGATCCTGTGAGCTTCAGTGTGTAACATAAACTGCTCAGAGGACTGGACAAGAAATTGGAAGCAGTTTGCTCCTAAATCCAGGTGACTATTTGGTGGACTCAGGTAGGAGATGGGACCATGGAAGGGGATCCAGGGAATCTGAGAGACTACCCTGAGTCAAGATGAAGAAAAGGCCTCTCCTTGGATGCATGATGAAATGAAATTGTAATAGACATGTAATTTTCTAATGATTGTATTTAGTGATTAATGATACTTAATGACCAATTGCTAGATAAGTGACTGATTAGTTTAATCTATGACTGCCCCATGAGTGGAAGATTGATTATTGTATTATGAAATGACTGAATGATTAAATAAGGAGGTTTCTCCCCTTAGGGAAACCAGATTATTATTCTTTTGTTCTTTTCTCTAAATATTGTGGCCACTGTAGTGAAAACTATGTGGCCATTCTAATTTTAAGCTATTGTGAACACTATATTGTGATTTTCTGTGATAAGATGTAATGTTTTGAATATTATATTGTGATTTGTTGTGAATGTTCACCTTGATTTGTAATGTAATAAGTGGAGTGTTCACTATACTGTGTGATCAGAACCTTAAAGGCTGTTCACAGTAGCATTCTTTTGGGAATCTGCTAGTGCAAGGCATTACAGATAGACACACACATATGTGTGTATACACATTGCATACATATGTTATGCAGAACCTATATACACGTCAGTTCAACATAGTGAATGCATGCCCTTTATATAGTATTTGAGGTATATGTATATAATTGAATATATAGCAATGTACATTTATGCATGTTTCAGTTTACATGTTTATATGCATTTATATTTCTGTGTCTCTATGCCTATCTACGGATGTATGTATGCTATATGTGCATATTTGTTGGAATGCTGTCTCCCTCATTATTATGTAAGCTCTCTGAAGGCAGGTCTATGTTTTCAGTGTTCTTTGTATCCCCCGCTCTTAGAATAGTATATGTACATAGCAAGAAATTAACAAATGCTTGTTGACTAACTGACTGACTGTTAATTATGATTGCTTTGTTTTATCTTTCTTTGGAGGCCAAATATCTACTCCTCATAGCATTTAGCAACCCAGTTATCAGGATGAGCCTCCATATTTTAAACGGATGGACACAGTTTTCTTTTCCTTCCCTTCTTCCTCTGAGGGCTCTTCTTCCACTTTCAAAAATCAGGACAAAGGTTGAGTTTCCCCTCTGTTACCTTAGTTCCTTTCCGTTTCTGCCTCCAATTATATATCCCCTTTTTTGGAGGAATGGGGGAAGGGAAGAATGACTGCATTGTGCTTTTAAAATTTCTATAAAAGTATGATTTATTTTTAATTTTTTTTTCTTTTAAATCTTTTAGTTTTAAATTTGATGACATTGTTCTTAATAACCTGGAATAAAAATAGGCATTGTTCAAGTCCTTACTGTCCAGGGAAGAAATACTTTTACAAATATAACATAGATAGCAATCATTTGGATATGAGAAAAATAAAAATCTAATTTTATTAGAGCCCTCAGTCTTTTTCATTGCCTCGATATTTTTACCCTGCATTTCCTAAAACATCATTTTGTTGTTATTTTTAATCAATAATTATAGGCAACTTCCTTCTCTTTGACTCAACAACATCATAGCTATACTTTATCTTTCAGGTTTTTTCTTTAATAAAGCTTTTATTTCACCAACATATTTGATTTACTAATCCAATTTAATATTTGTTTTAATTGCCCTTCATAACTTATCTTGTCTTAGTAACTGCCATCTTCTTTTCTTTTTCCTTTAATTTAGTATTTCTCTTTGGAGCTTTGCTTTTTAATCATTGTTTAAATTCAGATTGAGTTCCCTCCCTCATTTTAGATGAAGCCCTCCTCTATCAGCTCAATTATACTGTCTTCAAATTATCCTCAAATACTTACTACTTTCTTCAAAACTTTTCTCCCCAAAATTTAATCTTCGGCTTTCTCCACAAATCCAGTGCCCCTCAAAATCATTCTCATTATTGCTTTCTTCTTATTCAGTGAGTCAGCTAGCATTATATAAACACTTATGATATGTGCCAAGCATCTCCTGTTCTGCAGCACCTCCTGCTACCTTATCTTAAATGAATCTAAATACAATATGTTTCTGGAGACTGTTCCTCAATTTCTCCCACATTTATATCCTTAAATTCAATATCCATCCTCTTTAAATCCAAACTCCTCCAAATCATTTTCACAATTTTCTTCTCTTTCCTTTTCTTCTATAAAATTAGAATGGGCTGCTTTGAGAAGTATTGGTTTCCCTTCTCTTGGAGGGCTTCAGGCCAAGGCTCAATGACCAGTGGGGATACTTTTGGAGAATGATTCAAACTAAAGTCCCTTTTGCTTTTCAAATTCTGGAATGTTGTGATTCTTTCTGAACGTGTATGTGTGTGTGTGTGTGTGTGTCTGTCCGTCTGTGTGTTTCCCACCACTCCTCCTACAACTTTCCCCACAGAAACTGGAAGTAGAAAATCAAAATATGTTCCTTTTTCCTTTTGCAAGTGTTATGTATATGAAGGAAGAAATGATGCCCAGAAGATATCCTTTGAGCCTTGGTTGAAGGGGAATGGAATATTTTCTTTTCTAAAACATATAGAAATACATGCTTTATCTCTGGATGATGGATTCAAAACAAGACAAATTAGTTAACATATTTCAACAAGGCTTTTGCTAAGCCTTAATGATATACTTGATAGTCTAATGGCAGGAGATAATAGGGGAAAATACAGTTTATTTTTATATTCTTTTTCAAATTGGTGTCTATAAAAATTTTAAAAAGAGTAGGACTGGTAATAAAACATGAAACTAGTGTAATCTGTGATAGAAACACATGAATGTGTAGCAGGCATAGATTTTCTGGAGAGATGTCAGTCAGATTTATGAACTGAATTTCATTGTCTAATGTAACTTGGATGCTGCCTTCATTATTCAATATATTTTTGATTGCAAAAGAACTAATGATATTTAACAACATGCTATCATTTAACCTAAGTGTTGGAAAGGAGCTCACATCAAAATTCAATTAAGTTCAACCAATATTTTTTAGTTCCTCTTTTAGGCAATGTGCTATAAAAGGCTCTAGGTTAAACATACATTTTAAATATGACATGACTTCTGTTCTCATGGCATTAACAAACTGCTTTCATACAGTTACTTACTGCATTACAGTGGACAATCTATTACGTCATCAATGTGTTTATTCACTTTACCAGTTTAGGACAAATCCCTAAAGTGCCCTCTAATCTTGTGATATTGTTTTTTATCTCTTCCTGTAAATTTCTTACAGAAAATCTACCCAATCTGCTAGAGTTCTCCATCTTTTTCTCTTAATAATTAAGAAACCTATCTGCTTCTTTCCATTCTCTCTTCAGAATCATTCCACCTCTTTTTTTTTGTAATGAGAATACTTCTCATGAAGAAGTTATCTTCTATATAATCCCAAGTCCTGTATAACCATCACAAATCTTTCCATTTCCATTTTCACTCTTTAAAATTTCACTTCTTCTGAGTTTGTGGTGGTCTACCATTGGTAAGTATACAGTGCGACCCAGAGATGGAGTCAAAGAAACTAGTTCTTGTTAGGGACAATATCCCCCATAGTACTGAAGCAAAAATTGTTTGATATATCAAATCTATCAAGTTAAAAAAAGAAAGAAAAAATAAAAGAAAAACAACAACAAAGGTATACAATGAACCCTTTGATTTTTTAAAGAGCATTTTTATTGACATTGAACATTTATCTTCTCCTTGGGTTAATATTGGATTCATTGTAGCATATGTAAACTGTACTATTTCTAAATCATTTAGTACTTTCTCCTTTTACTCCAGGAAATGTTGCATATATGAAAGATTGCTGGAGTAAAAGTCAGAAAACTTGACTAACTTTTTGGCAGTGAGAAAGCCATGTAACCCCACTAAGCCTTAGTTTCTCCATCTCTACCTCTAAAGAGTCACTGCCAAATTAAAAAAAAGAAACTTTAAGCTATTGAGTATTACATACATGATAGCTGTTGCTATCATCACCATCATTATCATCATTACTGGTACCAGTAGGAGGAGGAAAATGAGGAGGGGGAGGAGGAGGGAGAAGAGGAGGAGGAGAACAGGAGGAGGAGGTACAAGTAGTAGTAGTAGTAGAAGTAGTAGTGGTGGTGGTGGTACAAGTGATACTAGTACTACTACTTTTGCTGATGCTGCTACTACTCCTAGTATTTGGATTAATTTTTACTGAATTTATATTTTTGAGCACGAACATGTATATCATCTTTGACAAATTTAGAGGGTTAATCACACTGCCTTGTGGGAGATGTAGTTAGCTATAATAAAGAAAGCATCTTGTGAAATTTGAGAATAGCTAGTAAGAGAGCTGAGAGTCCCGAGGGTTTCTAATGAGGTTCTTGTGAATAAGACTGTGAAGACAGCCTGGGCAAGAGAACATACATATACACACACTAGACATATAAAGATACATATCTATATCTGTATATCTATGTGTCTATATTTAATTTTACCAACAATTTTCACAAAGGCTGGTCTAGCAAATTTTCTCTTACATGTTAGATGACAATATCAGGATTTTTTTTTAATCCTGACTACTTTAAACAAAAGACTGGATCTGATAAGATAAAATTCAGTAAGGTTAAATGAATACTCCTACATGGGTTCAAGGAATAAACTAGCTAGATTTCAAAGAAAAGATCATGACAGTTTGCTGAACTATAGGTTCAATACCAGTCAATGTTGTAAGCAACATAGAAATCAGTAAAATTATTGTGATCTTAAGCTGCATTAAGAGAGTCAGATTGTTTAGAATGAAGACGTTAAACGTGTTTCTTGTTCTAGTATGACTATAGTTAATGAGTTATGTGCAGTTTTGAGACATATTTAAAAAGGACTTTGACAAGAGCTCCAATGGAGAGCAAACTGCTTGAGAACTAGAATTGTTAGTCTAGTATTCACAGAACATGCATGAAATAAGCAAAACCATGTATACATACATATATATGTATGTCTGTATGTATGTGTGTGTGTATATATACATAGATATTTAATGAACAGTTTTAAAGGCTTTTTTAAACTGATACTTGAAATTAGTAACATCAGTAGAGAAATTTATACAGTAACAACCATTATAGTAAAACAACATTGGAAACTAATTGAACTATGATCAATACCCTGTTAAAATTGAAACTTCATCTGTCCCTCTTGAACTACTCTCTCCTCTTCCCTAGAGCCCTCTCCCATTGCCTCTAGTCAGTGTGTGTAATAAATTTATAAGTAACCCAATTAAAATGGCAGTATTAGGAAGCAGGGTTGCAAAAAGGAAACTAGAAGTCACATACAGATCATCCCAAGGATCGAAGGATCGTAATTTACCAACTTTATCATATATTCATCAAAATTTTTAATTAAATTAAACTGAATCAACAACCTAGAGTTGTTTTTTTATTTTTTTCCAGAGGATGACAACCAAAGTAATAAGGAGCCTGAAGACCAACCACATGACCACTGATTGATAAAACGAGAAGACTGTAACATTAGCAGGATTTTTTTGTCTTTAAGTATTTCAAGCCTTTCCTATGGAAGTCACGTAGTAGTAATAATAATAACAACAATGTCATCAATAATAGTGATAATAAGTAATAACAGCTTAGTTTTCATAATAATATCTTATTTTACCTGAATTATTCTACTCACCCCCAGAATGTAAAATTAAGGAGCATAAGTTGCAAAGAGACAAATTTTGCCTCTTTTAAGTAAAATCCTACTAACACTTAAGCCTAATGAAAAATAGGCTTACTTTAGAAGTTGATTGTCCTACACTGGACACCTTCAAATGGAGACCTACCGACTTTTTGATGGGGAAGTTGTAGGGAGTGATCCCGGATTGGGGATGACATCCTTTCTCTGATCTGGTTAACATAAAACCAGCTCTTTGCTTTGCTAAAAATAGTTGAACCTTTAAGTAACATCAAAAACATGAACTATTAAAAAATAATATTGTATTCTTTATTCAAGATATGTCATTTTATGTCTTATAAATCGAGCTATTAAAAAATAACAGGTCAAAGAATCCACTTGGAGAAGATGCTTGAAATAATCATAAAAATGAAACCTACTTTTCCCTTCATAGGAGCCATTAACTTTCCAACATATCCTTTAAGGGAAATTTCTTGATTTCTTTCCAAGATCATTTGCAACTTAAAGAAAAAAGCTTCTCTAAGATGTCTACCTATCATGTTTATTTCTGCTCTCACTGAACCAGAACATAATACAGAATGCAAATAAGGAATTTGATTGCCCTAAGAAAGACTTTAAAATTTCCCCTCTCTCCTTATACTTGAACTGTATGGTAAGAGTGATAGCAACAGAGGGATTACATTTTCTTGAATCTTTCTAATATGTGATATTCCTTATTTTGTCACAAAATAAATATTGACATCATGGAGAGTAAAATTTCTGACATGAAAATATGCAGATTTATAACAAGGCAAATTAGCCCCTCCTCCCCTTTTTCATCATTGAATTTCATCATGCATGTTAGATGAATACTTACCCTGCAACTTTAATCTTGATGGGTACCAGAGTTTTCCATGAGAATTTTTTCCCAGAGCTTTACCTTTTTTTGGATGATTAAGGGATTATTTTTGTTTTGAACTGGTCCATGATTTCAATGGTATAGAGAACTTCAATAATGCAATTCTCTTTAAAAAGACAGGGCAGCATCCCTCTTTTACAGATGAGTTAAGTGAGGTTAAAGGAGACTGTGACTTGCCCAGAGTAACACATGTGGTAAATATCTGAATCAGGAATTAAAAATCAGATCTTCTTTGCTTCAAGTTCAGCATTCTATTCATCATTATCTCCTTATTATCACAATATACAGTCTGATAGAATTTTCTGGAGCACCAAGAAGATAAGTAACTCCTATCATCACAACGTCAGAATCAGAGCTTCAGTCTAGGACTTTCAGATTCCAAAACTGCTTTTCTATCCACTGGTCTTCGCTGCCTCTTAGGTTATCTAAAATTAATTAATTGTTCTCTTTGATTTTCTGTTTCCAAGCTATGTACTCTTTTCTCCTACTCCTTTTCAGAGATTACTAGTCTAAACAAAATTGAATTCTTAAACTCTCCCCACTCCCACTAAAGATGGTAAAGTTCTTCTTTTTCTTAATCCTCTATGGATTTTTTGTTTTTGTTTTTTGTCCAAGGAAGGTATTTGAGACCAAGGATTGGAACTCATTTGTTATTGTAATTTGTCAAGAAGCAGTTTTCTGTGTGCTGACCTTAGCTTTTTTTTGTTTGTTTGTTTCATTCAACTTATATATTTCATTACTCCAAGCCTCAAGTTGCACATTTATAAAATAAGAGTCTTGGATTAAATGACATTTATCAAATATCCTTTTTAACTCCAAAATTATGTGTCTATGAAATGCAGTGAGGGAAGTTAACTGTTTGTCTCTGCTTTGGGGGAAGCTACCAATAAAGATAATTCCCTGAAAACCATATTGACTTCATATTGAGAGCTATATTTTTTCCTTGTTTCTCATGACCAAATATTGTTAGATATGTAATAAGTTTTAGAACAGATAAACAATCCATGGACCATTGTTGAACATTGATTATAAAAGATGTTTTAAAAGGGAGAAAAGTAATTGATCTGGAAACAAAGGTTCTGTTTTCAAATTCTACCTTTTATGTGGGACCTTAACCAAGTATCATTTGTAAAATATCAGGATAAACTACCTGTCCTCCAAGATAACTTTCAGATCAATCCATATCTATGAACCTACAGTTTTATGACCTGTAATTCAGATAAATGTGTTTAAAGTTGCTAGAAAGAAATAAAAATAAGTTCAAGGTCAGATAATTAAGTGAGTCATGGGGAATGAATAATAATCATATGATTTTAATTTTATGTCAAATCATGATCTTAAAACACATTTTGGGCTAAATTGAATTTTGAATCTTGTGTAATAACTTTTTAAATTTTGTTTCTATTTTGTTTTAGAAAAGAAAAACAAGTGACAAATATTTATTTATATTGGAATTTCCTGCTATTATGTGCACCTAAATAGTGCCCACAAACATCATAGTAAATTTAAAGCACAAATTGATAAATAGGAGGGAAGAGAGAATAAGAAACAGGATACTTTGAGATAGTAAACAAATTATTTCACATGCTAGCCTTACATAATTTCACTATAATCATCTTAATAATTATGGAAATGATTCATTTTATTTAAATCTTTAAGGATTTAAATGTAACACCATACACTGGTGAGCTAATGGGAAAATTATGTGAAGCGTGAAACAACAGATGAGGGGGCTTATCTGTATGTTGTTAGTATCAAGGGAAAGGATGTCCAGCAATTTATGTGTTCAGAGGTTATTGTAGTCAGAGCTATTTTTGACAAAAAAACGTCCTAATTAGTTGCTCCCAGCTTCCTCTACCTCCTGCAACATTATAGCCCATGAGATCTACTCTGTTAATTAGTTTTCTCAGTGGGAGAGATTTCTACTTCTGTTTCTTTTTTTTTCTTTTTGATGAGATAGACAATATTTTCTATTCACATGGCTATTACAGATTTAATTTACCATGAACCACCTCTTCTTGCAGTGATATTAGCATATTTCTTAAAATATGACATATAAACAAATAATCACTCTTCATCACATAATTTCAATAAAATGTTAGTATTCCATAAACCTAGATGATAGGTGAACTTGGCTACCACAAATAACTAGTTCTACAATTGAGGAAAATATTATATTTATTCATGACTTAAACATATTTTTAAACTATTTCCTTTGGATTTTCAAGCATAAAAAATGAACCTTCAGTAGATGGAAGGAATTTTAAAAGGTAGTTATTTAAAGCTTCTGAAAACTGTCTACTTTTCTGGGGTGAATTTGTTTTACATTGCTTACCCTCTTTGACAGGTCAGGTTCCCAAAGAGCACGAGGACATTTTGTCTTTCCTGAAGTCTCTAAGGGTATTTCTGAGGCTTTGGAGTATCTCCCTCATATAGTGTAGTTCACAAGCCCCCAATCAATATGTTTAAGCTTTTGATTATTGGCTTATATTGATTAGTAAGCTAGAATTAGATATTAGAAAGGAATATTTAATAATCTCATAAGAACACTTGATCCAAAACATGGATGCCATAAATCCCGAAGTCTGTGACATAGTCTCCAACAAGTACGTACAGAGTCTAGGGAAAATGGCTCAAGTGGAAATCTTTTTTGTCTCTTTCTGGGCAATTTAAGATATTAAGGTGAGCTTTTTTGGTTCATGGTGTCCAATTTGTTCTTAGTTCCCAATGCAGACATGGTAGTTCAGGTGCAATGGTAGGCTACTGATGAAAAATTCCAAATCTCTGGACCTCTGAAATTAAGTACGATTTCCCCTATTCAAAATGGGAATATGTGGTATGTGACTGAAGCTGATGCCATGACTCCACCTCCAGAAAATTTATTTTCAAGATCTCAGATAAAACCTTTCACCACTCAGCTTCTAGAGTCTCTGACTCACAATTTCAAACTAAATTTCTGATTTTATGAATTTATAGAAGCCCCAATTGTTGCAATTAAATACATCAACCAATTTGAACAGATTTCTTGTTACACCTAAATTAAATGTCTTTGAATTGTTGGTTCATTGGTTCAATGGGGGTTTTTAGACCTTTTTCATTCTTAATTTCATACCTCTGTTTTATTGATTAAATACAGATGTGCTTTCACCATGTAATGCTGTTGTGCCTAAAAGAAATAGAATTATTTATTGACTGATTAAATTGATTTCTTCCTTGCATATATTTATTTTTAATTTATTTTATTTTAAATTAAATTAAATTATTTAATTTTGTTAAAATTTAATTATAATTATAATTAATAATTTGTTTTTAAATTAAATTTAATTAATTTAAATTAATAATTTTAATTATCCAAAACTTTAAAATTATAATGCCAAATGGTCCCCAAAATTGAAAAAAAATAGCTTATATATAACAATTCTCAATTATATGCAATAATTTTACAATTCATTTCATAAAAGTAAAGTAATAATTACTTAGTGACTACTATGTACTAGTTACACCCTAAGCTCTGGGGATACAAAAAAGTCCAGATAGACTCTCCTTTGAGAATCTCACAAGTGAATGGGGGACGGGATGGAAACAACTACAGGCAAAAATATGAACATTTACTATATGCAGGTAAATGTTCATTGCTAGTTTTCAAAAAGGATTAATGATATCATTGAGCAGTGTCCTAACTCAGACATGTCCTGGATTTAAGTGAGGCACAGTAGCACAATTGGTCAGCCTCACCTCCCTTCAGTGTCATCAAAGGCCAGTGGCAAGACAAAAATCAAGACTACTGGCAATGACATTGGATATAGTATATGACCCTGGTGTCTTTGATGCCTGACCAAACCCTTAGTGCTTCACAGTGCCTACTTCATCTGCCTTCATTCCCACTAGAACAAATTATTTGCTTCCACTGATCCCACCAGGGGAAAGCTTCACATACTTAGAGGAGACACCCCCCTCCCAACTCACTGACAAGCTTTAGACCTGTCAGTTAGTTACCCACAACTTGGTTTAGTCTTTCTTTTGAGATGATTGTACTGGGGCCTCTTTGCATGCTACCTGGAGGTACTGGTGAAAGTTGAGTGATAAGTAGACACCAAAGATGGATGAATAGTCATCAAAAGATCTCCAAATGCTCTTGTACCAGAGATGTTAATCCTTCTTGAACACCCCAAACACCCAAGGGTAAGTAGGGACTATTCAACAGAGAGAAGGCAAAAGAATTAAGAAGGATTGGGGAAGATTTGCTGAAGGAGAAGGGATTTAAAGTAAGGCAAGAGGCTGAAATGAAGAGGATGAGATTCCAATTGCAAAAGGGATAGCTTTAAAATATTGGAGTCAGGAAGTGAAGTATTTTGTTCAAGGAATATCAACCAGGTCAATGCCACTTGACCTCACACATTCGGGTATGGGAGAGGTGGAATGTACAGGGTAAGGATACTGGAAAACAAAGGGAAAGGAAAGGTGGTTAGTTTATAAGGGGTTTTGAAAATCAGAGATGATTTTATGTTTGTATTTTATCCCAGAGATGATAGGACACCACTGGAGTTTATTGGGGCCTGGGTTATCATTTGTACTGCAAAGGGGATGCCCAGTGCCATAGTAAGTGACAGAATTAGGAATCAAATCCATGTCTTCTGATTGTAGTTCATATCCTAAACTCTCTCCATTTAATCCATTGCCTCAGAAATTTCCAATAACAATTAATCTTTGTGATTCATAAATTATTCAGAAACATAGAAAAAAGACATGTGCTATCTAATGATTCTGGAAGCAAATATTGTATTGAGTTTTGAAGCCTAACAAAGATAACACTAAAACAAGAAATTGCAGACCAATTTTCCTAATGAATATAGATACACAGATACTGAATAAATTATTAAGAATACAACAGGATAAAAAGCATTATTATTCATCATCACTCAGCAGGATTCATGCCAGGTATAAAAGACTGGATAAACACTAGAAAAACTATTAACATAATAGAACATTAAAACAAACACAAAATCTAAGCCAAAATGATTTAATGATAGATGCAGGAAATAACCATTGATAAATTTCAAAATGAATTCATGACTTTATATATACACAGACACACACATATACACATATATACATGTGTGTATATACATATATATACACACACATACATACATACATGTATATGATTAGAGAAATAATACAGGATTTCTGTAAAGATCTCTAAAGCCAATCATGAGCATCTCTCCTGAGGACTGCTGCTGTGAATAACTTTAAGGATTTAATCACATAGTATAGTGAACTCTCTGTTTATTCAGCAATAAACTAAAACAATACATAAAAGAAACTAAATCACAAATTCACAACAATATAAAATAAGAAGTTATTACTAATGTGTTCACATAGTCTTAAACAATCTTGTCCGTCAATACAGAGTACCCAAGTAAAGTTCTTTTTCATCTTGACTCAAGGCTGGCTTTCAAACTTCATAGTTCCTCTTCCACTGACTGAAAACTCCCATCTCTTTCCTGAATTCACGTGACTCTTGCCTGAACTCGCATATAGGCAGCTCTCCACTCCTGTTTTATACTTCAACTTATGAGCTCCACTCCAGGCTCTTCACAGTTTTTGGTTCTAGGAAGATAAAGCTTAAAAGAGCTACAATATTTACATACATTGTCATAATCATCTCAATTCACTTTCTGTCTGACAAAGTAAGGCAAATCAACCTACAAGGCTTCTGTCTGAGAAATAAAACACAAATCAACAGTAAAGTCTCCTTACAGGACTTCTGTAATAGCAGGAAAGTCCTCTTTCAGGACTTCTGTAACAACAGTAATCTTTCAACAGACAAAATGCTTTGGTTTGACAAAGTAGAATCAACATAAAGAAAAGAGAGTACTGTTATCACAAACATTCTGTCTCTTAACTCTCAGAAAATAACACAGATTAACAGAGTGCTGAAATTGCAAGTATTCTCCCCCTCATTTCTTGTTCCCAGCTCTGCTTGAACTTTTTTCAGCTTGGCTCCTTCCTGTTCCACCCTTCCTGTTCCTCTCTTTTGGCAAGCTACTCCCACCATGGGATCCATATGATGATATTAGACCTATTAAGGGCCAGGAAGATCTCCAAACTCCCTTAGGCCTATTGAGGGCAACACCATACATACGTTGTTTCCAACAAAGGGTCACAAAGGTGATGCTCAAAGGCACTTGAAAAGCTGAAACAAGCAGCAAAGTACTGGTTTGCTTGCCATTAAAAGATCTTAGACTATGGAGACCATGGAAAAGAATAACACACATATGCACATATATGTATAGTTTGAAAAAGTTATATACATACATTCTTATGTATATATGTATGCATGCTTGTATACATACATACACTTGTGATTCTACATGCATGCATATATATACATACATATATATATACACACGATATAAAATGAAAATAACAGCTTGAGAAGGGTATATGACAAATTTAACAAGCAAGAACTTGACATCTAAAATAGATAAGTAATTGAAAGGTAGCATATTCTCTGAGCATAGTGTTAGAGTCAAGTGGTCCTTGTTTAAAAGTCCCTTCAGATGATTAATGTGATCCAGGGCAAGTTGCTAAACATATCAATACCTAAGTTTTCTTACCCAAAATGAGGAAGTTAGACCAGTTCACATATTATAACTTCAAATATATAATGATAATTTGCAAAACCAAAACAAACAAAAACCTAGGTCAAAATGGATACATGGTCATAACAAACTAATAATAAAAATAGAGAACAAGAAAAGAGTTATGAAGGGGGAATGAGATTAAGAATCACTTAAAGAAATACTAAATTTCAGTAATAACCAAAGAGATACAAATTAAAACAATATTGGAGTACCTTATACTCATTAAATTAACCAAAATAATTGAGTAAAGAACCTCTAATTTGGCAGGGTTGTGGAAAAACAGTTATACTCATACATTGCTGATGGAATTACCAACTTGAAGAATCTTTTCATGAAGCACTCTTAACCATAAGCAAGAGTAATCATAGAAATAATTACAACTAGGCAAAACCAAATGGGAGAGAGAAGGCAGGGACTCACGAGAGCTCTGCCACAAACCCTTCCAAAGATCTGTAATCAATGCTCTAAAACAAATTCTGGAGTGGTAAAACCCACAAAAATATGGGGTGAAGCAATCCAACCCAAGACAGCTTAAAAGTTTCGCGGAAAAGGTCTATCACATCAGAATGAGTGCAGTACAATCCAGTGCAGGCCTTGCCAGTGCAGACCAGATCCCAGCAAAGAGGAACATGTCTTCAGAGAGAGTAAACACATATCTACAGTATCAAAGTCCTTCCCTCAGTGCCAGCAAAGACATCCTTCTGATAAATTGTTCAACTACCTTGCCATCTTTAGGTAGAGAACTCCCAGGTCAATGAGAAAATATTTCAAGAAGCCAGGAAAAAACAATTTAAGTATTACTGAGCCACTGTCAGGATAACACAAGATCTAGAAGCTTCTACCTTAAAAGATCAGAGGGCTCAGAATACGATATTGCATAGCTCAAAGTTGCTAAGATTACAACCAAGAATCACCTACTCAGCTATACTGAGTATAAATTTTCTGAGAGAGAAATGGACATTCAATAAAATAAAAGACTTTTAGGTATTTCTGATGAAACAACCAGAGCTGAATAGAAAACTTTACTTCCAAATTCAAGACTCAAGACAAGCATAAAAAAAAAGGTAAAGAGGGAGAAATCATAAGGAATTTGGTAAGTTTAAATTGTTTACATGTCTAAATGGAAAGTTCATTCTAGTAACTCTTAAGACCTTTCTCATTGTTTTTAAAAATATTTTATTTATTTTCTTGTTTACATCATTCATTTTCTTTTTTTTAATCAATCAACCAACAAATATTTATTAAGCACCTCCTTCATGCCAGACACTGTGTGAGGTTCTGAGGATACACAGATAAAATTGGCTAGGCTTATACTTCTTTCTCGCCTGTACATTAAGACCTAAAGTAGGTTTAGGTAGTTAAATCTTTGCCTCCCTATCTATTCCTCAAGTTCAACCACAAACATTTTGGAGAGAATCTCTCCCTATATCTTCATGCCCCATACTTAAATATGTGATGGGACAAAAATTTTATCTAAGAAGTCACGTAATGGGGTAGGATATGATTTATATTTATGTAGAATTTGAAAGCTTACAAAAGCTTTACACTTTCCCTTATTTGATCCTCAGAACAACCTACAAATGAGGAAGTCTAAGCAAAATTAAGTGATTCACCTAGTCATAAAAATCTCAATTCTGCCTAACACGAAATTCAAATCCAGATGTTTCTGACTCCAAACCCAGTCACTAATCACTATTTCATGCTAACGTCTGGGGCAGACAGACATTTTCAAAAAAAAAAAACTTCAGGCAACAAGGAGAAAGAAATCAATTTAAATTACTGTGTGTTTACAAAGTGTGTACTATGTGCCAGATATTACACTAAACACTGGAAACAGAAGTGCAAAAGAAAGACAGTTCCTGTCCTCAAGGAGCTTGCCTTCTAAAGAAAAGGGCAGTACACAAAAAGCAGGTACAGGGATCAGTGAGCAGACCCATAAGGCAATGGAATGATATGCCCTCTCCATAACCAATGATATCATTGATGGGATTTCTGTTCAAAGAGCAAAATGTAGAAAGTTATGAACAGGGATTGCAGATGGATGTGAGGGTAGTGTCTGTTATGGGCATGAGAAGAAAATTTTGAGGGGTCATAATTCAGTATGGCCACAGGGTGGGAGCTTAAGAAGTCATATGTAATTGGAATTTCATCAGACTTTCTATCTCCCTTTGGAGCCATAATGATGCTTTTTAGAGAAAGAGTCAGAGGACATTTTAGAGAGGACTTTAAGAGAAAGAGACAGAGCCAGGGACAGGGAGGGACAGAAACAGATAGACAGGTAAAGAGAGAGGGGTGTCTTTGCTGACCTTTAATGATAGCATCATGATACGTTGGAAAGAGCAATCACTGGTTTTGCTACTTTCCAGCTGTGTGACCTTGGTCAGATTATTTAAAATCTCTGTGCTTCAGTTTCCCCATTTGCAAAACATGGAGGGTTGAATCAGTGGATCTCAACTATACCTTTCCAGATTTTACATTCTATGAATTGTATTACTCTATTATTATTTTATTATATTATTTTTGCATTATTACAATATTAATTATATTATTCTATGAATTATATGATCATCTTTTCACTAGGAGTCACAGAGCCTTAATTTAAATTGAATAATGAGATCTGAAGACATTCAGGAAACTGTATTTTTCTGGGAGTGGTCTTATATATCAGGATGGGATTTTCAATAGGATATTCCCTATTAAAGGCCTCTAGTCTTGATATTACCCTGTACAACTAAAATAGTATGATTTAGTGTGAAAGGCTTTGAATTTGGAGTCAAAATGACCTAAATTCAAATCCTTCCACTTACTACTTAATGTAAGTACTTACTACCTATAAGAAACCAAATCCTATCTCCTGCCTGGTGAACCTTTGAATAAGTCACTTCTTTAGCATCCTTATCTGCAAAATGATAGGACTGAGACTTATTGATCTCTAAGGACCCTTTCTAACTCCTCCAGTGCATGATTCTGTAGATCATTTTTGCATTAAGAGATAGGACAAAAATTTAAATTTAAATTGCAAAACAAAGTTTGACAGCATTTGGGAGGATGGATTCTGCTGGAGTGGCTCTGGGAATCAAAAAGGGATTTGGAATCTATGATAACACTTTTTTATGTAATAAATTTTATTTGTTTTCTTGTTTACATTGTTCATTTTCATGAGATTTTTGAATTACAAATTTTCTCCCCTTCTTTCCCCTATCCCAACTCCAAAAAAGTGATCCCACTGTAAAGTCCCTTCCCTGGTCTGCTCTCTAACTTTCTGGTACGGCAGGAAGGGTCTCCCTACCCCAACCCCTGTATATCTTAATTCCTAGTTGCAGGTATTACAGAGCTTTAAAGTCTAGATTCTTTTGATTCCTCCCTTGCCACCCACCCCTGCTGGAAGGACAATCAATTCAATACAGGCTGTGTAGGTGTGATTATACAGGACATCTTCATAGTGGACATATTATGACAGTGATCATATGTCCCTCCTTCCTATCCCTACCCCCCCTTGTTCTGTTCTCTACCCTGTGCCTGTCCCTTTATTGAAGTGTAAGCATCCAGCATCTCTCCCCCAGACTCTGCCCTCCCCTCCTTCATCCTGCCTTTTATCTCCACACCTCCTACTCACTTGTGTGGCATGATGCCCAGTTTAGAGTTTATGCCATTTCTTCCCTAAGCCAAATTCAATGAGATTAAATGAAAGTAAAGTTGTAACAGTTATCCCTTGCCTTTTCCACATGGGATGATTAACCCCATTTTGTCTCTCCCTGTCTCCTCTCATTCTAGTCCCCTCACACCTCAGAATTTACCTTTTAAAGTATCATCCCCTCAATTGATCCTATGCCCTCTATATATCCATTTATACACATGCTCAGATATGTATTCATATGCATATATAGTATCCTATGACATATGTGTACGTATACTTATATATCCATTTGTATTCTCTTCACTTATCCTCATGCTAAGAAAAGTTTCATAAGTTACTATTATCATTTTTCCATTTTGGCATGCAAATAATTCAAATTTGATAAGTTCCTTATTGTTTTCAATTTTCTCCCTGTCTTTCCCCTACCCACAACCTGAAAACAGCGATTCCACTGTAAACCCCCTCCCCCAATCTGCTCTCTCCTATGTCCTCCTCCATTGCCTCTGTAACTTTCTGGTAGGACGGGGATCTTTCTCATTATTGAAGTAGTTAAAAAGAGTATATAGAGAAAAAGAGTACAGGTGTGAGTTGAATATAATGCTATGAGAAATTTAAAAAAATAAAATAAAGGGGTGAGAAAGAGGAATATATTAAGAGAAAGGGAAAGGGAGACGTAAAATGGGTCAAATTATCTAACATAAAAGAGGCAAGAAAAAGCAGAAAGGAAGAGCAAGAGGGAAGACTAGGAAGGAGAAGCTTGAATCTTACTTGGACCAGAATTGACTCAAAGAGGTAATAACATTACACAGCCAATTAGGCATAGGAATCTATATTTGTCCTACCCTACAGGAAAATAAGAGCAAAGGGAGATAAGGTAAGGATGGGTGCTCATAAAAGGTAGGGTGGATTGGGGAAGGCAATAGTCAGAAGCAAAACACTTTTGAGGAGGGAAATGGTGAAAGTGCAGAGGAGATAAAAAAAGAAGAGGGGGGGAATGGGATAGAGGGAAATACAGTTAGCAATTGTAACTGAAAAAAATTGAAGCACATTTAGCTGATAAAGATCTCATCTCTCAAATATATAGAGAAATGAGTACAATTTATTTTTTAAAAATGACATTCCCCAGTTGACAAATGATCAGAAATTATGAATGGTCAGTTTTCAGTTGAGGTAATCAAAGCTGTCTATAGCCATATTAAAAAAAATACCTAAATCACTACTGATTAGAGAAATGCAAAATAAAATAGTACTGAGCTACTACCTCACAACTATGAGATTGACTAATAGAACAGAATAAGAGAATGATAAATGTTAGAGGGGATTTGGAAAAATTGAGACACCGTTACATCATTAGTGTAATTGTGAACTGATTCAACCATTATGTAGAGCAATTTGGAACTATGGCCAAATATTTATCGCATGTCTTTTCTGTTGTTGTATAATTGGAAACTAAGGGGATTCCCATTAATTAGGGAATGACTGAAGAAGTTGTGTATGTGATTGTGATGGAATATTATTGTGGCATAAGAAATGATGATTTCGATGCTCTTTGAAGAACCTGGAGAGACTTATCTGAACTGATGCAAAGTGAAATGAGTAGAACCAGGAGAACACTGTACACAGTAACAGCAATATTGTAAGATAATTGATTATGAATGACTTAGCTATTATAAGCAATATAATGATCCAAGACAATTCTGAAGGACTTATAATGAAAAAAGTTATCCATCCCCAAAGAAAGAAGTAATGAAATCTGAATACAGATTAAAATATACTTTTTTCTTTTTACTTTCTTTTTATTATGTTTTTCTTTTACAACATGACTGACATGGAAATGTTTTGCATGATCACACATTTATAACCTATAGCAAATTCCTTTCTTTCCCAATGAGGTGAATGGGAGGCAGGAATAGAATTTGAACTCATTTTTTTAAAAAAAATGAATGTTGAAATTATTTTTACATGTAATTAGGGAAAATAAAATATTTTAAAATGTTAAAAAATAATTACAATTATTGTCAGGTAATTGATAAACATTTATTAAGTGCCTACTACACACCATGCATTTTATTAAGTGTGAGGATCTTAAAAAAGTAAAAGAAATTCCCTCTGTTGATGAATCTCACAGTCTAGTAGGTCAAATAATCCATACTAATATACTTTAAATATTTATTGAAAATAGACAAAGTAATTTTTGTAATTCAAAAACTGAAATAACTTAAATATATATCAATATGGGAATGATTAAAAGAATTGTAGTACATGATTGTAATAGAATAGTTTAATGAATTTAAGATCAACAGGGAAGAGGAAAATAATGAAGTAAAGAACTTTAGCTAGTAATACAAAGTGATTTTTATTTAAATCAGAAACTGATGAAAACTGAACTGGAAAAAAACTTGAAGAACAATAGTTAACACAGAGTTAAAGTTTAAGGTAAGTGTGCATTAGATGGAAACATGTGTAGCTTCTCAGTCAATTCAAGGCACCAGGACTGAAGTGTGTTTTATGGCTCTAAAAGAAATTGTAGATGTGTTTACTAAGATACTGTCATTGATTTTTTTTTAATTACAGAAAATAAAAGAGGGGATGTGTGACTATAGATGGGCAAACTTCTGATTTTTAAGAGTGTTTAGCAGTGTCTTACACATAGCCAAAGTTTTATAAATGTTTGTTCCCTTTCAAAAATAAATATTTTTTTCCTAAAGTGGAAGAAGCAAGAATTGTCAAACAAGAGGTCAGTGAATTTTACTTTCCTAGAAGTTTTACAAAAAGAAATTATTAAAGGAATTATTTGGTAAGAATCTTAAAATGTGGTAATACTACTCCCTAGGAGAGCTTCCTCAAATATGAATCATGCCAAACTAATGTCATCTGTATTTTCCATAGGATTGTTAAATTTATTGGTTAACAGAATGCCATAGATAACTATGTCCTGGATTTTATCAATATATTTGACCACATTTCTTTTTTTTTTTTTTTTTTTTTTTGCTTTTTGGAGGGCAGGTTGGGGTTAAGCGACTTGCCCAAGGTCACATGGCTAGTTTTTCGTGTTAAGTGTCTAAGGCCGGATTTGAACTCAGATACTCCTGACTCCAGGGCCGGTGCTCTATTCACTGCGCCACCTAGCCGCCCCTGACCACATTTCTTATAAATCTATGAATAGATTGTTTTCATGGACTTGGACAATCCAATAGATTCATGGATTTTGGTTCAACTGAATAATCAGAAATAAAGAGTAATAACTAATGGCATAATATTAACCTTGTGTGTGCCCAATGGTGGAATAGTACATTCAGCATCTTTATTAGTGACCAGATCATAGAATAGATGTATCACTAATCAAATATGTTGGGGAGTAGAAGGCAGGAGGTATTGCTCATAGATCAGATAATGTAATCAAGATCTAAAGATATCTATGAGGTTAAAATAATTTGCTGATCTTCTCTCTTTTCTCTTGGCCCACACAGCAGCAGCATAGGTAAGTGCCATGGTCTTCATACTGCTAGAAAGCTCCACCAGCATAGGAGAGACCAAAAGTGGCATTACAAACAATACAAGAAAGCTCATTTGGGCACTGCCTTGAAGGCAAACCCATCTGGAGGGGCATCTCATGCAAAAGGGATCGTCTTGGAAAAAGTTGGTGTGGAAACCAAGTTGCCCAATTCTGCCATCAGGAAGTGTATGAGAGTTCAACTGATTAAGGAAGACAAAAAATAAATCCCTGCCTTTGTTCCCAATGATGGCTGCTTAAACTTTATTGAGGAAAATGATGAAGTTTTGGTTGCTGGATTTGGTAGGAAAGGTCATGTCGTTGGTGATATTCCTGGAGTCTGATTCAAGGTTGTAAAAGTTGCAAATGTTTTTCTTCTGGCCCTGTACAAAGGCAGGAAGGAAAGACCATGATCATAAAAATTGTATGATGTCTTTGTCATAGTAAACATTTTTCATGTAACAAAAAAATGATAATTGACTGATATCGTGAAATATATTAAGGACAAATGTAAAGTCATAAATAGGGAAAAAATATATAAAATAACTTTGAAATCTTTACTAACAAAGATAATTTTGTTCAATCTGATTATTGCAGAATCAAGAGATGAATAAAATAGGATTCTCATCTAAGGGAAGGCAGTGACCAAAACATACAGACCATAACCAAAGGAATCTACCATTGCTAAGGAGGATATCCAACAGAATTAAAGTTGAAGAGGGATTTCTTACAAATGAAAACATTGTCCAGATGGCTCTGTTTGTATGTGACTTCCTTTTTTGCTGATTCAGTAAAACTATGAATCACTGGAGAGCCTTCTAAATGCTATACATAATTATTCAAAATTTGGGACTTTGTTCCCATGTAGAACATTGAATCAAGAATGACAACAAGTTGTGAGCCTGAAGGACTGGTAGAATGATGGTTTTCTTGGCAGTAAGTTGTGAAGAATGGAGAGTGTGAACAAAATTGCAATAGAAGAAACATTGCATTGGAGAAATGGTGTAAAAAAGATGTGAGATAAGGGAGTGAACACAAATGAAGGTGATCTATTAACAGAGTAATGTCAAAACTATGTAAAAGAACATCCAGGTTTCTCTGAAACCTAACTGGAGTTCTGGGATTTGGAGGAGTGATCTTGAATGGCTTATGGGCTTTTCCTGTCAGCGTTTTTCTTAGAGAGGGTAGGAGGACAGAACAAGGAACTTTGATGGACAAAGTAAGTTCTCACAACAAGCAGAGCATTCACATTTTGTCATGTGAATTTATTCATAAGAATAGAGTTACAAACTTCAACCAAAATCAAAGCTGGGTTAAACTCAAAGAGCCTTGATTTATTGAATAATTTGTATCATTTAAAGAAATGGTCTAAAATGGGCAACAACTCACTATAAATTACAAAAATAGGCACTACTAAATACCTAGCAAGAAATGACCTGGTAAATAAAAATATACATCAGAAGATTAATATTTTGAATAGGAGCTAAAAGTCTGGGATTGTGATGGCTACATAGGCAGCTGTAATGGTAATTAATTTAAATGTGAAGACTCCTTTTTTGTTATGTCAAGTAACCAGGTACTTAGCCCTTAGTAACTATGTACCTCTGGGCTAAGTACCTCCGTGAAAGAAACAGAAGGTGTGAGCTCTGTCTTCTGTTGCTGACAAAACAGGAAGGGGTTGCCTGAGACAGGGGTTGCCTTATATGCCTTTGTGCATATAAAAAGAGGCCCAGAGAGAGACAGTCAGAATAAAGAATTTTTTTCTTCTGGTGGGCTCCTGGTGGAGGAGGAAGAATTTTCACAGGATCTGGAAGCTGGGATGCTACTTGCTGGACTGAGAAATGAGTTGAAGGTTTCTATTGGACCAAAATCTGGTGAAGGCTGAAGGTGTTGCCAAGAAGGCTACCTAGAAGGCTGAGAAGGCCACCTGGAAGGCTGAGATTTCTTGTGGATGTTAGGGCCAGCCAAACTAGTTGAGGAATGGAGAAGCATGACTGGGATAAGACTTTTTTTTATTTGTGACTTGGTTGATCTTTGAGTTGTTCCAACAGAAGTTGTGAAGATTTTGAGATGTGCTGGATCCTGTGAACTTCAATGTATAGCCAGAACTGCCTGGAGGACTGGACAAAAACCTGGGAACTGTCTGCCTCTGAATCCATGTGACCATTTGGTGGATTCAGGTAGGACCTGGGATCATGGAAGGGAATATAGGGATCTGAGAGAGCATCCCAATTCAAGATGAAGAAAAGGTCTCTCCTTGGATATTGAATGCATGATGAAATGGAAGTTTACTAGACACCGAGGGGTGGAGGGTTTGTGTAATTTTCTAACGATTTTATTTAGTGATTAATGATACTTAGTAATTGTGAATCTGGATAAGTGACTGATTAAGTTAACCTATGATTCTCCCATTGTTGTGCAGAGAATAAGAGCACTGAGACCTGGGTTCAAGATAAATTTAGGTGTGGATTTATTGATTAAGCATGCAAATACCAGTGTTCACTCGAATTGGTAGTAATCCACTGAGGCTACAAGCCTTGTTTAAAAAGGCTAAAACCACAAAAAACACAATCAGGGAGGGGAGCAAGCAGAAACCATGATGTACAGAAGCCAAGAAGAGCTATTGGTTAGATATATAGGTCAGGACTTATTTGGGAATATGGTGCAAGGGTACAAGGGCACAATCTTCCTGTGATATGAAGATCCCTCCTACAAAAGGGTAGAGGGAACAGGGTGGAGGGTCATAGTCAGCTTCCATTTGCAGGGTGGAGGGGTCATTGGGTAAGGGGGACTAGAATTCCCTAGAACTGGCCTGGGACATGTTCTGGCAAAGGGTGTAGGGAACCTGCTTGGTCTTTACATAAGATAGTCTTGCAACATAATGAAATTTGTACACTTATGCTGATTCAGGGAGAATATATAGAAAGCTGAATAGGGAAGGAGGGGGTGAGGGGAGTACACCTTGGTCAATGCCCAGGCATGCTTTAAGCACTTTCAAGCTATTACAGGGTATGAGGTAGAGACAAAGACAGAAATATAAAAGGGACTTAATTGTTGGCCACAAATTAGATTGTATGTAGTGACCTGGGATTTGGGTTTGGGTACAACACCATGAGTGGAAGATTGACTATTGTATTGTGAGATGACTGACTGACTGAATGAGAGGCAAACCTCCTTAGGCATATCAGATGATTATTCTTTTGTTCTTTCTTCTTAATACTGTGGCCACTTTGGTGAAAATAATGTGACCATTCTGATGTTAAGCTCTTGTGAACACCATATTGTGATTTTTCTGTGATAAAATGTAAGGTTGTGAACATTATATTGTGATTTCTTGCAAATGTTTGCCTTGATATTTTATGGAATGAACAGAATGTTCACTGTACTGTGTAATCACAACTTTACAAGGTGTTCTTTTGGAAGCTGCTTGTGCCTTGCATTACAGTGGCCAAACCATTTCCTCCAAGTAATCCCATGTCTGTGAGATTTATGAACGGTTCTTTATCATTTTGCTGAAGTGAATATTGTAACAAAGAAAATGCTTCATTTCTGTCCTTTTCCTTTGTTTTTACCACTGCCTGTAAATAATAAATATTATATCCTAAGTATTATTTTTATTCTGCATATAAATTGAATTAATTCATTTCTTTAAAAGTATATTAATTTCACATAATAATCTACAATCAGACACAAGTGCTTTTCACTGGATAGTTATATAATTATTGTTATGTATTTCTATTGATTATATATAGGGAACACAAGTGGAAAATGCCAGTGATTATTTAAAAATAATGAAAAACTGATAAAGTCAGGGAAATAAATATCTGTACAAAATGTTAGGATAATTAACTGTAAACTTCATGAGCTGAAACTGGGAAAATGCCACTTATGAACTATATACAATACTAGTAGGAAAAGAAAGGGAGTGAGGGAAGGAAGGAGGGAGACAGAGACAGAGAGAGTGAGAGAGGGGGGGAGGGAGGGCAGGAGAGAGAATTGAATAAGTTCACAATGGAAAAGGTGTTTTTATTTTATTATTTAAATACCAAGAAATGTGGAATTAAAAAGAACTTTAAAAGCTATGTTTATAACGTATGTATATATTTATATGTATATATACACATACATATAGACATACACATATATACGTATACATATACACATACACATACACATACACATACACATACACATACACAAACACATACACATACACATACACATACACATACATACATATACATATACATATACATATACATATACATATACATATACATATACATATACATATACATATACATATACATATACATATACATATACATATACATATACATATACATATACATAAAATTTTCAGCCATGTAGTTTGGTTTGGGACCTGTGATTTCATCAGTAAAGGAAGTTTCTGGTAAGGAAACTTCTACCAATGCAATTCACTAATTCTTTTGAGGCTCATCAGCCTAACTGAGTTGGGTGGGTCATTAAGAGTTTCAAGTGGCTCTCCCAGAATTACACAACTAGAATTGTGCAGAGAATAAGAGCGAGCTGAAACCTGGGTTCAAGAAAAATTTAGGTGGGGATTTATTGATCAAGGGTGAGACTACCTGGAGTGTAAACTCAAATCTGGCTGTGGAGAGTGAAAGTTCAAACAGTGTTTATAAAGGCTAAAACCACAAAAACCACAATCAGGGAGGAGAGCTAGTATAGGCAATGATGCACAGAAGCCAAAATCACCTATTGTTTAGATCTATAGCTCAGGGCTAATTTGGGAATACAGTGCAAAGGTACAAAGGGGGGTCCCTCCTGGAGTATGGTGGAGGGTACAGGGTGGAGGGTCATTGGGTAAGGGGGAGTGGAGAATAGTCAGTTTCCCAGAACATGCCTGTGTCATATTCTGTGTGGAGGGTGTGGGGACTCTGCTGTATCAGCAAAACAAAACAAGATGATTTCTTAAGGTAAACTTGTACCTTAACCCCAGAACTGATCCTTGTATACAATGATGATTCAGGAAGAATATACAGAATGCTGATTCAGGAAGAAGAGGGTTCGGTGACTACACCTTGGGCAATAAGCAGGACTATGCCTTAAGCTATTTAAAGCTATTCCAGAGTGTAGGATCAAGACAAAGATAAACATATAAAGGGGCTTAATGGTGGGCCAAAAATCAGGTAGCAGTGTAGTGACCTGTGATTTGGTTTGGGAACAACAGAATTAGGCCAGTATTTTTAAATATCCTTATTTCTTTTGAAGTCTCCAGGATCCCAGGTTCTTAACCTTCTTTTTGTATTGAATTTCTAAACAAATGAAAGTCTCTTTAATATTACCAATGAACTTGCAAGGGCTAAAATCTATTGCCTTTTCTCCATCCTCATCTTTACCACCTTCTCACCCTTTACACTTCCTTCTGTCAGGGTTTCCAAAAACATAGAAAGGTTTTATCTAGGAATATTCTATTATCTGCTCAACTAAAACTTTGGAAGCAATTCTATTACATGATTAAAAATCTTCCCAAAAATGTTTCATTGTTATTTTAACCCAATGGTTACTGTTAAAAAAAATACCACTTCTTTCAATTAGTTTGTAAGAACGAGTAGTTAACATAAGGGAAGAGGAAATGTCCTAAAAAATAGGATTAAAAAAATGATTATTATTTAGAAAGCACAGCTAAAGATGTGCTTCTTCTAATTTTAAATATATTTGTAAGGTATCTTTTTTAAGCTATGAAAGTCATTAAAATCAAGTATTGAAATAAATTTAACTTATAAGCAGAGATTAGGATAACTCTATCTCAAAGTATTAAATCAAGATTTGCAAAAATAATGAAATGTGCTCATTGAAATTGTTCTTACTTAAACTTCAATGTTAATAATAGTATTTTAGCTAGAATAAAAGATAAAATATTATTTTTCCTGACTTGTGACCCTAGGCATTTCACTTAACCTTACAGTACCTCAGGCAGCTCTCTGAAATTATATATTTCAGAGAAGGTATTGACCTATATTGGTATGGGAAGAAATTAAAGGTCCTGCCTCTACCCCCTATTTCTTCTCAATGTCATTATTTTGAAATTTTCCATTATTATGTTTCATAATATGCATATTAATTCAGTAATTTATGTATATAATTTAGAAGTAAGTAAATATATATTTTTGGAAATTGGAAAATCGTATTTACCAAAATAGTAAATGGTTGTATCATCCAAAAAAAGTTTACAGGTCTAGGGAGATTAAATGATATAAGCCTGTAGATAGAAAGAGACATTAGGAACTGAACAGTAATTCAGGATGGAAAATATATATTGTAAAGGAGAGTTATCTGGGGGAAGAGACTGTGATAATGAATGAAAAACTAGTCAGAGAATACAATTTTGGAGGTTTGGAGTCAGTTTTCATATTAAGCAGTCCAATCATCTCTAGAAAATGTTCTGTCCCTTGTAAATCACAGAAACTCAGTCATAGAATTGGAGAATTTGAAGGCTCCTTAATAGTCATCTAGTCCAACTCGTACACAAAAGGAATCCTCACTCTCATATTTGACAAGTGATTACAAAGTCTCTGGTGGAAGACTTTCAGGAAATGTGAAATCACCATCTCTCAAGGCAGTTCTAATTGTTAGTAAATGTTTTTGTTTGTTTTTGTTTTGTTTTGCTTTTTCCTGACATCAAGAACAAAATCATCTTCTTAAAACTTCTTTCAATTGATTTTTGTTCAGCTCTCTGGTATTAAACAAGACAAATGTAATTTCTTCTCTAAATAATTTCCCTTCAAGTACTAGATGCCATAATTTTTCCCCTGAATCTTCTCTTCTCAAGACTAAACATGGCTGGTTCCTTTAGTTAATCCCTATATGAAAGGCAATACACAATTCAGATTACCTTCCTCCAGATCAGTGGTTCTCAACCTGAGGGTTAGGTTAAATTTGTAACAATGAAAAATACATCCTGAATATCAGATAGATTCATAACAGTAGCAAAATTACAGTTATGAATTAGCAATGAAAATATTTTTACGGTCAGGGGGTCACCACAACAAGAGGAACTGCATTAAACGGCTGTGGCACTAGGAAGTTTGAAAACCACTACCGTAGACACTGAAGCTTATTATTGGCCTTTTCAAAGTATATTGCTTAGAACTCAGCAGAATATTTCAGATGATGACTTATAAACATACAATATAATAGAATTACCCAAATGCATCCCACCTCCACCTATTCCTGTAAACAATGCCTGTTTTAATATAGCTCAAGATTAAATAAGCTTTTTTGACTGCCACTAAAATTATTTTATATGATTATGATTTCCTCTTACATTCATCCTGTGATACTCATTGCTTTTCTTTTCTGTACATTTCTTTTAAAAATCCTAGTTGGTCAATGAGTATTTTTGTGAATCTACTCATCTTTTTAGAAGTATCTTATTGCTTATCATCATTGAAAATGTTTCCCTTTATATCTTAAGAATTCCCTTCTTGTATCTCTTAACCCTTCTTTGTTTGCTTCCCTCTACCTATCTTGTTTTCTAAATGCTTTCAAATCTGCTTTCCCCAAATCTAGTGTATACAAGACTATGCCTGGACATCTTCTATTTTTCATAGATTCTAGGAAAAAGTGATCGTTGCCCTCCTTCCATTCTATTTTCCTTTCTACCCTAGCAACATATCCCTTCCTTTAATAATAGCAAGATCTACCTCTGAAGGATGTAATTATCACTAAGTAAAGAAATTATCCTACTTCTGTCAGAGTTCTAGCTGATGTCTGGAAAAGTAGATTTGGTCATCACTAAAATGCTATGCCTTTCTGTGTCATGTCTCCTCTATCCTCAAAAGTAAAAAAAAAAAACCAACAACCCCAAATTTACTCAATCTAACCCTTCCCTCTAATTTTCCCCCATATCTTTCATCCCTTTTATGTCAAAACTTCTTGAGAAGACTGTCTATAACAGATACCCCCTTCTTCTTTTCCTCTTGCTCCTTTCCTAACTTTTACTCTCTGGTTTCTGATCTCATCATTTGATAAAAAAATTATTCTTTCCAAAGTTACTAATGATTTCTTATGCATCAACTTTAATGTCATTTTCTCAGTCTTCAGCCTTCTTTACTTCACTTTATCTTTTAATATTATTAATCATCCTCTTCTTGATACATCCATTTCTCTAGGGTTTCAAAACACTACTCAATCATGACTGAAAGCCTCTCAGTCTGAGTTCAATTCTCTGATGTTTGTGTTTATTTTGACCTAACAAGTAACACTAAGAAAACACAGGTTCTTCACACAGCCAGCAGGACACCATCAATACAAACACTCCTTGGTTACAGCAAATGGGGAAATTGTGAATCCTGTGGATAAGTTTGCTTACTTTGTCTGTATAATATTCATGGACATACATGATGAATTCACATATTCATTGCCAATTAGCTCAGTGTTTGGGAAACTCTGAAGGAGAGTGTGGGAGAGAAGAGGTATTAGAGTGCCTTCCAAACTGAAGGTATCCAGAGCCATTATGTTGACGTCATTGTTGTATGCATGTGAAACCTGGAAAATATACCAGTGATATGCCAGGAAACCAAATCCTTTCCATTTGAATTACATTAGGAAGATTATAAAGATGATTTAGCAAAAGGTACAGATATTGAGGTCCTTTCTGGAGCTGAACTACCAAGCATTCATACTCTACTGAAGAGAGTACACCTCTGATGGGCTGGCCAGTTTGTTCAAATGCTGAGAAGTATGTTTGCCTAAAGTGCTATTTTATGGAGAATTCCCATGGAGGCAAGCACTCACATGGAGGTCAGAAAAAGTGATAGAAGAATACTCTTAAATTCTTGCTGAAGAACTTTGGAATTGATAATGAGATATGAGACATTGGCACAGAACTGCCCAACATAGCATACCTATCTCAAAGAAGGCATTGTACTCTATCAGCGAAGCAGAATTGTAGTAGCTCAAAAGAACCATGAGACAAGGAAATTTGGAGACATCTCCGCTCCAAATGTTCATATGGATTATATATGCCCAATCTGTGGTAAAGCCTTCCAAGCTCATATTGGCCTGATCAGTCACAGTCAAGCACACTGTACCTTGACCACAACATTGTGATGCCATTTTGATCTTCCTCAAGAATGAAGGAAACAACAAACTTTTTCCTGGTTCTCCTTCAATTTGATGGCTCATTTTCAGTTATCTAGGTTACATCTGCCAACAATAGCTATCTTCTAGAATTCTGCCCGGCGTCCTCTTCCCTTCTTCCTCTATACTATTTCACTTGGTGATCTCATCAGCTCCACCACTGTTTCAATTGTTATTTCTATATGGATTATTTTCAATTCCACTTATCCAGTTCAAATTACACTGGTGACATGCAGTTTCTCATTTTCAACTGCCTATTGGATATCGTGAATTAGATATCTTATAGACATTTTAAAAAGAACATGTGAAAAACTAAACTCATCTTTCTTCCAAAAAAATCTCTCCTTTTTCTAGCTTCCTTCTTACTACTATTGAAGATACCACCATTTTCAAAGTTATGCTTTCTCCCAACCTTGGTGTCATCTTCAGCTCGTCACTCTCACCACACATACCTTATTTCTTGTCAAGGCATGAGGATTTAACCCTTGTTACATTTCTCAGGTATGCCACTTTCTTTCCTCTAATGTTGCTACCATTTTAGTGTAGGCCTCCATAAATTCAACCCTAGACAATTGAAAAGGACTACTGTATGGTTTTCCTGGCACAGATCTTTCCCCATTTGTAGTTCATCCTCAACTCAGTTGCCAATGTGTTCTACCTAAAGCATGAGTATGACCATCTCACCATGTATTTGATAAGCTCAATTGATTTCCTTATCACCTCCAGAGTCAAAAATAAAATTTTGTTTAGTTCAATATCTGCCCCCACTTACCTTTCCAATCTTTTTACACTTTACATGTCCTCACTTCCCATGAAACTTTTAATCCAGCTAATACTGGTCATTATGTTGTTCCCTGAACGAGACACTACATCTCTGTTTGCCAGATATTTTCACTAGTTGTCCCCAGTTCCTGGAATGCTTTCCTTCATCTCTGCGTTTTCAATTTCATGGTTTCTTTCAAGTTCCAAATAAAATTCTACCTTCTACAGGAAGCCTTTCTGGAGCATCATTCATTCTAGTACTTTCCCTTTATTGATGATTTCCAAATTATCCCATACATATCACATACACACACAGCTGTTCGCATGTTATCTTCACCATTAGACTGTTATTTTCTTGATAGAAGAGACTGGTTTCTTTTTTTTACCTTTCTTCATATCCCTATACCTTAGCATGGTACTGCACAAAGTAGCAGCTTAACAAATGTGTTTTATTTGACTGATTATTGGGGCGGTGAGCTGTTTCTCAAACTTTTCATGTATTTCTTCTTTCAGTTCAGGCAGTCTATATTATACACCAGTGACAAATAATTTCTGTTTTTCTCTTCAATAACCTTCACCCACATACTCTCTGGGGCAGCTAGGTGGTGCACTGGATGGAGTGCCATCAGGAAGACTCCCCTCCCTGAGTTCAGATCTGGCCTCTGACACTTATATGACTTTGGTTAAGTCTTTTAACTATGCTTGCCTCTAATCTGGAGAAGGAAATGACAAACCAGTCCAATATTTTTGCAAAGAACAACCCAAAAAGGGCACAAAATCAGACACAATTGAAACAACTGAACAATAACAACAATTATTTCATACTTTTTCATTCTGGTTCCTAGATTTCTTCATGAGTTTATATTCTAAATACACAGTCTTATTTACAGTCATACCCCCTTTTAGCTGCACTGGTTATTTTGAAAAACATAATAATTCTGAACCATGGTACAGTTGAGTCATTGCATCAAATCTCAGTGGCCAAATTAGTCTCCTTGTGTTAATAGCTGTAATTGATAATTTCTATGGTTGCTTTATATATTCTCTATATTGATGTTTAAATGTTAAAGCAAAAATCCAGTCCAAACCTAGATAGAAATTACATATGTCTTATTTGTTCATGAATACATTGACAATATATATTTTATCATCTTAAATGTGGGCAAAGGTTTTTTTTTTATCTTGCAGCACAAAGGAAGAAAAATCACAAAGAACAAAATTATTTTGTAAAACATTGTGAAACAAGGCTTCATTTTCAGTAACATGTCTTCAAAATCCATATCTGTTATTTATATTTTCCAGTATAATACTACTGCATATGTGACCACATTTTTAGTATTGTGAGATGTTTTGTTTTTTCCTGTAAAAAATAAATTCCTTATTCATGTGGAATTTTCTTTAAATAAAAATATTGTTATTATCAAGAGAAGTTCTGTATTAGGATGTGTTTTTACTTAATTCATTCAATTTTGGCATGGGGAGTGAGAAAAAGGATAGGCAAAGAGCATCCTATATTGATTTATATTAGCCCAAACCAGTAGTAACTCCCTTCCTCACCCCCATCCCAAAAAACAACAATCATAACTCAATTTCATACCCCAGTACTATTTTTTTTAATGGAAAGTCTGTTAAAGATAAGACAAATGTTTCTTCATTTCTTCCATGCAGCTGCCACATGCACAATATGTGGTGAATCAGATAATGAAATGTTATATTACTATCTAATTCAATATTGTTTAATAAACTTGGTCTTTGTAGTCCAGTCTAGCTCTTTTCAGAATAGGCATCTCTAACTTCAACTACCTTTATAAAAAGAAATTCCCTCCCCCAACTTAGCCTATTTAAATATTCTGAAACAGTTCTCTTCTATTTTCTCTTTAGCTAAGATATCATGGTTTCCTCTAGTTTTCAAAGACTTGGTGCCAGATTCTTGATTTTAAATCTTCCTTCCATGTACCTTATTTCTAGACATCTAGGTATCACTATTTTCGCAATATAAATCTCTTTTGTGACAGTAACTGGTTCCCCAAATTGGCATGTCTAGCTACTGCAATACTCATCCATTCTGATTTCAGACTATCCTGAATTCTCATTCTTATACAGAAACCTGCCTGTGCCATTTTCTTCTCAAATGAATTGATTTTCTTTACAGACCATTTATTTTGTGATTGACATAAAATGGTATTTCTTTTTAAAAGTTTCCTCATAATGCCAAACTCATGATAAGAATATGTAGCTATAACATATCAGAAGGAAGATAACATAAGTATAAATCTCCAAATCATGATATTTAATGCTTGGTTAAGCCATATTTTTCCTAACAAGTAAACAGATACCATGTACAGTATCAAATGAAAGGTCAAAAGCAAGGATGTCATATTTGTGATACTTGCTTACAAAAAAAATGACTGTGATGCAGAAAACATAGGGAAATGGAAAGAATTGCTGCATCTTTTTTTTATAAAAATCTCACCAATTATCTTCAACTAGCATTCAAAGTTTGAGAATTACTTGTGAAAGTAACAATTCACATTGAAATTAAGGAAGTCTTAGGTAATTTCTACAAGTATAGGGAGGATAATTTTACTAGCAGTAACGTTTAGTGATTTATTCAATACAGGATCAAAATTGTAATGATGGCCTAGATTTTATAAAGACATATTCAGGAAGATTTTTTTTTTCCTGTCTCAACTTAAGATATCATTAGTGTAGACAACTTCTGGTATAGAAATTCTCTTTATGGGGTTGGGTAAATCCCCTTCAATTCAAAGTCTTAGAGAGATTCTTGGGTTCATTGGGAGGTTAAATTACTTGCTTATGACTTCAAAGACTTCATTTTTATGCTGCCTCTCAAATACATGTGATACAAAATATATGGATATAGATATACACCATAAATCTCAGAATTATCATGGAAAAAGACAGAAAAACAGATGCTGGGAGGGGAATAACAGAGAGAACACAGTGTAGTAAACAAAGTCCTTGTAGTTAAGATGAGTTACATTAATGATTGCATCTCATATTATACTTCTAAACAAGTCTCATTGGCTATAGAAATAGGCATACATATAGATGAAGGTATATCTATTTCTATACTATCTCTGTGACCATAGGCCCATAGGATCCCAGATTTAGAGTGGAAAGCAACCTTAGTAATTCCACCTAGTCCAACTTCAATCATTCTTAAGGTTTAGTCTAAAGTACAAAGGCTATCTGCCTCTAGGTTGTGATTAAGTTATAATATCTGTCACTACTAGATACCCTCTTAAGGACTAGTAAGTACCGATGTCATCCACCCCTAGGTCACAAGCAACTTACTATCTCATCAGTCAGCACTGAGGACTCAAGTAAATGTCCTTTTTCATCTTGACTTGAGGCTGATTTCCAAATTCCATGGCTCCTCTTCCATGCCTCCCACTCTTGCCTGGATTCACCTGACTATTGCCAGGATTCACAGGTAGGCTTCTTTCCTATCATAGCTCATGGTGACTACTTCACTCCAAACCCTTTGCAGTTTGTGTTTCTGAGAAGACAAAGGTTAACAGATCCACAACAATATTTACACTCATTAAACTTAGCAGAGGTACAATATTCACATACATTGCCAACACTATCATCTTAACTCACTTTCTGTCTGACAAAATAACACAAACCAAAAAAAAAATTCTTCTGTGTGAGAAATCAAATACAAATCAGCATTAAAGTCCCAGAGCTTCTGTAAACAGCAGTAAAGCCCTCTTTTAGGACTTCTATCCAAAAGCAAGAGAAGGCTTTTGTCTGACAGACCAACAGACAGAGTGCCGAAAATCACAAGTATTGCTTTCAGTTCTGCTTGGTCCCAGCTTGTACTTGAGTTTTTATCTGCTCTGCTCCTTCCTGTTCCACCCTTTCTGTTGCATCCTTCCTGTTCCACTCTTTTATCAAGTTCCTCTCACTTCAGACTCTATGTGGTGAAGTTAGGCCTGTTAAGGGCAGGGAAGTTCTCCAAACTCCCTAAGGCCTATTAAGGGCAACACAGGGTATACTGTTTCCAACAAAGACTTGATATAATCACAGGTTGAGCTCAAAGGCATGTGAATAGTTGAAACAAGGAACAAAGTACCACTTTGCTTGCCATTACAATTGATACACCCCAGATAACACTCCAAGACAAATGGTTTGTTAAATTGCAACAATGTATTTTCATTGTCCAACAATGATGACATTACAATTCCTGAGATCACTATCTCCATCTGTAGCTATATTGTCTATATCTATCTATACCTATATATAAAGTCAATGATGTTTGTTCAGATCCATAGTATAAGTTTAAATCTGATTTCTCAATGTTTGACCCACTCACAGAATTACATAACTTTTGCCTGTAGATTTAGTGGCAGTGAAAAAGACTATAGAAAGTTCCTAGGTAGTGAGGTGGCATAGTGGATCGAATCCTGGGCTTGGAATCAGGAGGAATCAGGCCTGGAACCAAATCCAGTTTCAGTTAACTTACTGGCTGTGTGACCCTGGGCAGGTCAGGTCGCCTCTCTTTGCTTCTGAGTTACATCCTATCTAAATTGGGGATAATATAGCACTTATCTCAGCAGGTTTTGCAGATCAAATGGGGCAATTTTTAAAGTGCTTTGCAGTTCTTAAAGCTATATATAGACATATATATATATATATATATATATATATAGGTTCTCCTTTTTTGCTATTTATTTTTTTATTTTTTGGTTTACATCAATGATTTCCACAAGATTTTGAGTTACAAATTTTCTCCCTGTCACTACCCCACCCACCAACACAAAATAGCAATCCCACTGTATATCTCATCCCCTAAGCTGCTCTCTCCCATATCCTCCCCCATCAATCCTCTGAATTTCTAGTAGGGTAAGATGGATCTCCCTATCCCAGTCCCTGTATATCTTATTTCCCAGTTGCATGTAAATAATAGTAATACTAATACTAATTATTATTATTATATGCGTATATATACACACACACATATTTATCATTTGATTTTAGAACTTTAAATTCTGGATTCTTTCCATTCCTCCTTTGTCACCCACCACCAATGGAAAGTCAGGTAATTCGATACAGGCCATACATGTGTAGTTACGCAAAACATCTCCACAATGAACATATTGCACAACATGGACTATATTTCCCTCCTTCCTATCTCACCCCCCCTCCCAGTTCTGTTCTCTACTTCATCCCTGTCCCTTTACTGAAGTGTGTTCTTCTAATATCTCTCTCCCCCACCCTGCCCTCCCCTCCATGCTCCCCCCTTTAACCCCTTCCCCCCCTACTCTCCTGTAGGACAAGATACCTATTTTAGAGTGTGTCATTCCTTCTGTAAGCCAAATTCAGTGAGACTAAGGGTGACCCATTCCCTTTTGCCTTCCCATTCTTCCCCTCCATTGTAGCACTTTGTCCCTTGCCTCTACTTATATGAGATGATTTACCCCATTTTGTTTCTCTCTGTCTCTTCTCATTCTATTCCTCTCCCAACTCTTAATCGCACCGTTTAAAACATCATCCCTACCTATTCAACTGATCCTGTGCCCTCTGTCTACATGCACATAAATGCCTACACTCACATATGTATTCATATGCGTATATACCCCCTATATAGACATATGTGTATGTACATATATATATATATATATATTCATTCATTCATTCGTTTGTTCGTTCGTTTGTTCGTTTATATATTTATTCATTCATTCATTCATTCGTTTGTTTGTTTGTTTATTTATTTTCCCTTGACCTATCCTCATTCTGAGAAAAGTTTCACAAGCTACAATTCTCCTTTTTCCATGCTGTCATGTAAAATAGTTCAACTTTGATAAGTTCCTTATGATTTCTTTTCTATGTTTACTTTCTCATGTTTCTTGTGTTTGGACATCACATTTTCTGTTCAGTTCTGGTTTTTTCCTCAAGAATGCTTGGAAGTCCTCCACCTCTTTGAATGACCATATTTTTCCTTGAAATATTATACTCAGTTTTGCTGGGTAGGTGATTTGTGCTTTTAATACTAGCTCCCTTGATGTATGGAATAGCATATTCCAGGCCCCACGATCCTTTAATGTAGAAGCTGTTAGATGCTTGGTTATACTAACTGTGAATATCTACAGTATTCAAATTGTTTCTTCTTGGCAGCTTGTAATATTTTCTCCTTGATCTAGGAATTCTGGAACCTGGTTATAACATTCCTAGGAGTTTACTTTTTGGGATCTTTTTCAAGAAGTGATGGGCAAGTTCTTTGAAGTTTTATTTTGCCCTCTGTTTGTAAAATATATATATATAAGCAATTTTCCTTGAGAATTTCTTGAAGAATGCTTTCTAAGTTCTTTTTTTGGTCATGGCTTTCAGGTAGTCTAATAAGTTTTCAAGTTGTCTTTCCTGGATCTATTTTCCAGGTCAGTGGGTTTTTTCAAAGAGATATTTCATATTTCATTCTATTCTTTCATTTGTTTTGATCTGTTTAATAGTATCTTGATTTCTTATAAAGTCATTTGCTTTCATTTGCTCCACTCTAATTCTGAAGGACTTATTCTCTTCAGAAAGCTTTTGAGATTCTTTTTACATCTGGCAAATTTGACTTTTTCAGGCATTCTTCTCCACCTTTTGGTCCACTTTTACCATTTGAGTGTTTATATTTTAAGGTGTTATTTTCTTCACTCAGGTTGTTGAATCTCTTATGATTTTCTTGTATCATTTTCATTTCTCTCCTCAATTTTTATTCAACTTGTCTTATTTCGTTTTTAACATCCTTTTAAAGCTCCTCTATGGCCTCTGTCCACTTTGTATTTTCTTAGAAGCTTTTGGTGCAGGAGCTCTGACTGTGTTGTCTTCCTCCCATTCTATGTTTTGGTCCTTTTTGTCCCCCAAAATGTAATCTAATGTTTGATTACTGGGCTTGCTTTGCTTCCTTTGCCTGCTCACATTGCCAGTCAGTTTCTTGGCTTTTGGACTCAGTAGTAAAACTCTGCTTTCATGGGAGAGAACTCTGTCCCAAATTGCTGAGGTTTTTGCATCCACCAGAGCTATTAGGAGGCTGCTGCAGCCCCCACCACCTTTGTCTTACTGAAAATGCACTTCAGGACCACCACCCAAGACTGCAATCAGATCCACACAGCTCAAGGCAAGACCACTTAGCCTCTGAATGATCACTTGGCCCCCCTCAGGCCTGGAGCTTCTGAAGCAGCCACTTTAGACTGTTGCTTGCTCTGGAGGCAGTTTTGCCAGACCATCTCCCCCAAATTTAGCCGAGTTCCACTGACCTTTTCCCTTTGTCCTTGGCTCTTGTGGTTTGGTGATTCTGGAAATCACCAAAGCTACTGATTATCCACTGCCAGAACATTTCGGTCCCAGCTTTTCCTAGATGTCCTGGGGCTGAAACCACATGTGGCTGAGCTCTGCTTCCAGCACCCTGCAATGACTCCTGGCCTGGCTGCCTTCAGCAGGAACTTTGTTATTTGGTCATTTTTGTGGAGTCTGGAGCTCTAAAATTTGTTTACAATCATATTTCATAGTTACTTAAGGTGGTATTGGGGGGAGCTCGTGGAGTTCTCCTGTTTCTTTGCCGCCATCTTGACTCCACCCCTAAATGCTTGTTCTTAAACCTTATACATTTACATACCTATACTTATACAACTATACAAGTAGAAAATTACAATTCTACCATTATATACAACAATATATTATCACTATGCACTTAAAAGACAACGTATGTGATGGACTGATAGGTTATTAGGAAAATATTTGAATATATCCCTCTTTAAAATTAAGAAATCATGATCTCTCTTATGATTTTATTGATCTAAAGGGCATTTCTTTCTCCCTTTTTAATGTGCAGTATATAAAGGTAGAGTTCAATCTTCTACTACTTCTCTTTAGAGGCTTCATCTAATCCACACTTTTCCTAATGAAACGCTCATACCTTTTCTATTGAAATTTAATAGAGCTACTATTCTATATTAGTGAGTTCCCTTCCCCCACCATATGAATCATTGGGGAAGGTAATTAAATTTAATAGAAATTGCTCTCATTTTGAAGATGCCATCAATTTGGAATCACAGGGGAAGTAATTAAATGTAAGAGTAGTCCTGACTTGTGAATGAGCATGCAGATTACAAAACCACAGCATTTTGAAGCAGGAAGGACCTAAGAGGCTAGTAATTTAATTTATACTCAAATAAAAATCCCTCCTCCAACATAGTCGTTACTAAAAGATCTCCAGTGAAGGGAACTCACTGGCTCCCAAGGTAGTCAATTTAACTTTGGGATAGCACTAATTATATGGAATATTTTCCTTGTATCAAACTTAAATTGGAATCTCTGCAACTTCCACACATTGTTTCTTGTTCTGCCCTGGGGATCAAAATAGAATAACTTATCTTCCCTATGACAGCCTTCCAAATACCTAACTATAACTTCCATATCGCTCTTATCTTCTCTCTTCTCCTAGTTCCTTCAACCAGTCCTAATGTGGCTTGGACTCAAGCCCTTTTACTAGACCAGTCCTTGACCCCTGGTCATTCTCTAGTTGATCATGTCAGTTCTAAATGCAATATTCAAAATTAAAAGTAATCTGACAGAGTACTATGGGATTATCACCTGGTCCAATAAACTTATAAATTAGCCTAACTTCACATTAGTTGCTTTTTTTTTATTGCCATATACTATGATAGATGTATATAGTGAGACTGTAGTAAATTCAAATTCCCTAGTTTTTTTTTTCAGAACTGCTGTCTTTCTATTACTCATCCATCTTACTCTTGTGAAGCTGATTTTCTAAAGAGTAACAGACTTTTCTTCCTTTTAAATTATATCTCATCACGTTCACTGCAATGTCCTGTTAATATATTTCTGGAACCCAATTCTGTCATCCAACATGTTAGCCAGTCTTTCTAGCTTTATGTTGCTTCTAAATCTAGTAAGTTTCTATCAATGATTTTATCTAAATGTTTTATAACAATTGATAGGAATAACATCCCAATTTTTGAAAAATATTTAAATAAACTGGATTATTTCTTCTGCCAAAATCCTCCTTGACCTACTTGGATTAGGTTTAGGCAATCTCCATAGTGCCTAACAATTCTAAGTCCATTTATTTTATGTTATCTAGAGGGCAGCCTGGTATAATAGAGAGAGCACTCAAGAGGGAGCCAGAGTCTTTGTGTTCTAATCTACCCTTTGCTACTAAGTGTGCATTTAGACAAGTCACTTTCAGTCTTTGGCCAAAATAGTTTCCTTCATAAAGAGCACCAATTGGCTTAATGTGGAGGTTACCACCATGCTGTTAGTCAAGCAGGCAGACAACTTCAGTGTCATCATTGACTCCATAGTCTCCCTAAACTTACTTATATCACCTCCATTATCAAATCTTATCATTATTAGGTTTATATCTCTGATATGTTTCCGTTTTTCTAAACTCACAGCTACCAGCCTGACACAGACACTCACCACCTCTTACCTGGGCTATAGCAATGGTTTTTCAGTTGATTTTCTTTCTTTAAGTCTCTTCCCATTCCACTCCATCATCCACCTAACTCTGATTCTTGTATTTCCTTTCCTGATCACTTGCAGGATTTTTTTGTGAATTAAATTGTAAAATTTAATCACTTCTGTGTTTCACAGGTTGCATTTTTTTTCTGGAAGCAATTTGTGAATTGACCATTTGGTATTTAATTTTCTGAGTTTAAAGGTCCTGGGCAGTTGTTTCAATTATTTCTTTCATTAGACTGTTGAGGGTTTTCATCCTGTCATATTCTTTTGGGAGAATTATGAATCTTAGGTTGTCTCCATATTTCCTGTTTTTGAGATTGATATGTTTTGCTTGTGTAATGTGAATGGGAATTTGAAGATCTTTCCTGCCCCTTAATAGACCTAGGAGGGAGTTTGAAGACCTTTCCTGCTTTGAAAATAAACTCTGCCCCCAAATAGGCTGAATGTGGTCACATGGAGCCTGTGGTTTGAGGAGGTTTACTAAAGGGAAGCAGAGCCCATAGGAAGCTGCGTCACAGCAAGCCAGATGGGTGGGAGAGAGAGAACACTTGGGCAAAGAGTCAGATAAGCTTGTGAGTAGATATTGATATTGCATTGGTTTGGAGGGGGAGTACCCTCATTAAAGAGTTAGAGACATTTGTGAGTAAATATTGATTTTGTATTGGTTTGTGGGAAGGCTAAAGGATGGCATGGCTCTCATTGTTATTATGGCACCTGAATAGCTTTGATACTATGATAGTATTGGCTTACTGGTTTTGGGATTGGGTTTTCTGGTGGCTAAATAAATACTTCAGTTCTATCTATCTGGAGAGTTTGGTATATTTTGTGATTAAATGTCATGCAATACTTATAGTCATGGTCTTTATCATGATCATGGGTGCTGTAAATATTGCATTGGTACCACAGCTTGTAGTGGGAGAATACTTTCTTTCTTTTAATTTTATCATATTTTGCTTTGCTTTTCCTAGATTGTCCTTCACTTCTATGTATTTGCATTCTCAATCAATTATTCTCTCTCTCTCTCTCCTTCTCTTCCTCTCTTTGCTTGTTTTTTTCCTACCCATTATCTTTGCTGTTGTAAAGCCAATCAGCAGTAGATTCCTGAGAGAATGCTATTGTGAACAGCTTTTAAGATTCAGTTTACACAGTATTAGTGAACACTCTGTTTATTCCATTACAAATCTTTATTCAGTACAATGTTCACAGT
>CM053593.1:77695496-77723345 GCA_028646575.1 Pseudocheirus occidentalis | reverse complement strand
CCAGCTCCCTCCTGAATCTGCCAGACAGTCACCTAGATTCAGGAGCTGAAAGCTTACAGGTTCTCGTCCAGTCCTCAGGGATGAACAGCTCCCAGGTCCTTGTCTAGCCCTCAAGGCAATCCCTGGCTCACACTGAAGTTCGCCAGATTCAGCACACCTCAAACCCTTCAGGACTTCTCTTGCCTGGAACTCAAGGATCAGCCAGGCCACCAACAAACAAAGTCCCATCCTGTTCATGTCTTCAGTCAGCCACTGAGCCCACAAAATCTGTCTGTCTCTGAAATTCTCCTGCTTATAAACCCTGGCCTTCTCCCAAGTCAACATGGTTCAGGGGAGTGTCTCAGCCAATGGCATTCTTCCATGTCAACAGGGAAATTCACACCTTTTCGCCAGGAGGAATTCACACCTTTTCAACAAGGGAATTCTATGCTTAACACTAGGTTGCTAGGATCTGCTTAACATCTGATCAAACAAATTAATTACCCTTACAGCTATGCAGGCCATATACTCTACTCTCATAATTTTGAATTGTATTTTGAACCATGAAGGAATAGTATGTTGTGATTCCATGTTCTTCACAAATTCCATATGGTTCCCTGTCTCATTAAGTGTTGGATCATTTTACTTTGTTTTTTAGTATTTATTTGGAGAAATCTTAAGTTCTTTATAAAATCTGAAGGGCATATTTTCTTTGGTTGTTACTATTCAACCTGCTGAATTATCTATTTTTGTTCAAGGTGGGTGAATTTTATTTTTCATGTGATCTTTTATAATTTCAGTCCCCTATAACTCACTTTCTGACTCTCTTCCCTCTAATTGTGACTCCCTTAGGGTCCAGATCTCAAATCAGCTTAACTTCCTCCCTCTCTAGGCAATTCATGGTGCACCATCTTAAGTTTCCTCCCCAAATGACTTTTGGGTATTCTGAATCTGGCCTATAAGCTGGATACTATGCTCCTTCCCTCAGATTTAGTGGAATATTGCACAGTCCCTCTCCTGTACAGAATACTATCATTATCCTTTTCTTACTTAGTCATTTGGCTGGGCACCAGCAGCTCAGAGCTTTGTAACACTGGTGCTATGGATTTATTGCCCCCAGAAGGCTTTTGCTTTTAAGGGGCTATACTCGTTCTGTCTGTCTGTCATGAACAGATGAATTTTCATAACCTTGAGATTGGGTCTCCATGGCACTGAAAAGAAATGGGGGGTGGATAAAGGTGCAGTAATGGGTTTTTATTTTGATATAAGCCTGTGTTGTGTCTTTGGCTCTACTACTGATTTCTCCCAGATGTTAGTTGGAGATACAGAGGAGGGGTGCTGAGTGAGTTGGGGGTCAGTGACCATCAGTTCATGGGCTTAAGAGGATTGTTTTACTATTCCTTTTGAATCAGTGCTTATATGGCATGGACTCGAGATTCTTTGCCACCCTAGTGACTCTTTTATAGTAGGTGTCAATATAGAGCACTAGGAGTTAATGTTTTCCCCACTTCTTCTTTCTTGAATAAATGGGATAAGGTTGAGATCCACACAGATCAAACTTACTTTTTCTATGAGAGCCATTCTTCTCTTTGCCAGCCTCACTTCTTTCTTTTATAGTGCTCTTTATTTATTTATTTCAATTTTAATCTTTTATTTTCCCAATTACATGTAAAATTTAACATTAAATTAAAGAAATTTTTGAACTGTAGAATTTCCCCCTCCCTCCTTGCCCCTAAAACCAATGAGAAAGGAAGCAATTTTATATAGGTTGTACATGTGTAGAGATGAGTAAAATACTTCCATGTTTGTCATGTTGCAAAATAAATTTTGGACAACCCCCAACCCCTAGAAAAATAAAGAAAAATTATGCTTTAATCTCCATTCAGACTACATTAGTTATTTTGATGATATTTAAATTTTTTTCAATTATATAAAAACACAATTTTCAACATTATTTGTATAAGATTTTGAGTTCCAGTTTTCTTTTTTGTCTCCCTCACTCCGCTGTCCCCTCTTCAAGATTCCAAGCAATCTGATATGGGTTAGACGTGTATAATTATGTAAAGCATATCTCCACACTAGTCATGTTGTAAAAGAAGTAAAAGGAAAATAAAACAAAAAGTGAAAATAGCATGTTTTAGTATGCATTTGATCTGTTTCAGTTATTTTGTTCAATGTGGATTGCACTTTTCATCATGAGTCTTTTGGAAGTATTTGGATAACTCTATTGCTGAGAAAAGCTAAGTCACACACAGTTAATCTTTATACAGTGTTGCTGTTATTATTTACAGTGTTCTCCTGGTTCTCCTCACTTCACTCAGCCTCAGTTGACATAATTCTTTCCAAGATTTTTCTTTCTTTTGGAAATCCACCTGCTCATCATTTTTATAGCATGATAGCACTCCATTACATTTATATGCCACGACTTATTTAGCCATTCCCCAAATGATGAGTATCCCCCTCCAATTTCTGATGCTTTGCAACACAAAAAGAACCACTACAAACATTTTTTTGTAAAAGTAGGTTCTTTTCCCTTTTTTATGATCTCTTTGGGATACATATCTATTAGTGGTAGTGCTTGTTCAAAGGTTATGCATCTTTTAAAGACTTTTGGGCCAAGTTTCAAGTTGCTCTCCAGAATAGTTGAATCCCCAAACCAGTTAACCAACAGTGTGTTAGTGACTTATATTCCCACATCCACTCCAACATTTGTGATCTTCCTTTTTTGTCATATTAACCAGTCTGACTGAGCTGTGGCAATTTTCATTTCTCCAATAAATGGTGATTTAGAGGAGTTTTTCATACAACTATAAATAACTTCAATTACTTTATGTGAAAAGTGGCAGTTCATTTCCTTTGACCATTTATCAGTTGAGAAATGCCTATTATCTATATCAACTTGACTCAGTTCTCTCTATATTTGAGAGATGAGGTCCTTATTAGAGAAATTTGATATAAAATTGTTTTCATAGTTATGATTACTATGTATTTTCCTCCATCATATTTTCCCCTTGTGTATCACACTGTCTCTCTAAATTCTCCCTCTCCATTCTCAATGTATTATGACTTTTACCTCCCCCAATTATCCCTCCATTCTTTCAGCCCCCCTCTCCTTTTCTTTTAACCCTTCCCTCTAGTTTCCTTTATACCTATAGTAAGAGATGTTCATATGCCAAACTGAATGTGTTTATTATTCCCTCTTTGAGCCATTTCTGATGAGAGTAAAGTTCAAGAATTCCCTTGCATCTTCCCCATCTCTTCTGGAAAAATCTCTTTTTTGCTTCTTTTATGTCAGATAATTTATCCCATTCTTTTTTCCCTTTCCCTTTTTTCCAAACACATCCCTCTTTCTCCTTAATTTATATTTTATTTATCCCATCATATTCAATTCACACCTATATCCTTTATACAAACTCATTCTAACTGCCCTAAAAATGAAAAAGTTTTTAGGACTTATAAGTATTATTTTCCTAAGGTATCTAAACAATGTTATCTTATTGAATCTCATGATTTTTCTTTCCTGTTTACCTTTTTTTGTGCTTCTCTTGAGTCTTGTATGTGAGAGTCAGTATTTCTTATCAGCTCTGGCTTTTTCATCAGGAATGCTTGCATTCTTTTATTTCATTAGATATCCATTTTCCCTGAAGCATTAAATTCAATTTTTCTGGGCATGTAATATTTGGTTGTAATTCTAGTTTATTTACACTCTGGACTATCATATTCCAAGCTTTTAGATCCATTATGTAGAAACTGTTGAATCTTGTTCTGTCCAGATAATCACTCCATAATATTTTAATTCTTTCTGTTTGGCTGCTTGAAATATTTTCTCCTTGACCTGGGAGCTCTGGAATTTTGAAAGATGTAGTTTCTTTCCTTATCTCTTTTAATTAGATCTATTTTTTCTTTTGCTTTATCTGAGATGAGGATTGTGACCCTTGCTTTTTTTTTGTACTTCAGTAGAAGCATAATATAATCTTCTCTAGCCTTTTACATTCATTCATTATCTCTCTGCTTCAAATGAGTTTTTGTAAAAAAACCAGACCAAACCAAACCCAGTATTGTTGCATTCTGACTTTTAATACATTGTGCTATGTGATTTCATTTAATGGGAAAGTTAATCCCATTCACATTCACAGTTAAGATTACTGTATATTTCCCTCTACTCTATTCCCCACCTTTATATTTTCTCTCTGTTTTCATCCTTTTCCACCTCACCAATGTCTTGCTTCTGACCACAACTTCCCTGGATTGGCCCTCCGTTCTATCAACCCCTCTCCCTTTTCTTTCCCCTTTCCCCTCCTACTTCTATCCATCCTTTTCACTTATATCCATCCTCTTCCCTTTCTCCCCCTTTTTCATACTACTTCTCTATATGGCAACTACATCTCTATGCCCAATTGAATGCATATATATATATATATATATATATATATATATATATATATATATATATATAATGCCAAGCAAAGGCAACTTCCAAGTTTCAGATTACCAGAATAGCAACCCCCATTTATACAGCAAATATTCACACATCAGAGAAAGTCAAAATGCAATATAACTCATTCATTTCACAAGTAAGTTCTCTGTTCAATCCAAGCCAGTCAAAGTCTCTTCTCAAATGGAGATCAGACTACTCCACCCCTAGAGGGTACATTCATTTAAGGCAAGCCGTCAGCAATCTCAGTTCCTGGGGAGACAAGGCTCAACAAAGCTATGGCCAGTGTCCTCATCAAGTCACACTCTGCCTGTAGAACAGTCCCAGAACCCCTGAATGTATTAACAAGGCCCTCTTCCAGGATTTCTTGAACATACAACAAGAAGGTCCTTCTTCAGGGCTTCTGCACCAACAGCCAAGTTCCAGGACCTCTACAACAGCAGCACTGTCCACCATCAGGCAAACATGAAAAAACAACATGAAAACAGACAGACAAAATATTGGCATCACAGCCATGCCTCCTCAGTTCGCAGCAGTTCCAGGTGGCCTTCCTCAAAAGTCCTGGATAACTCCAATGGGCTCTTAGCAATCTATCTCAGCAACTCAGTCACCACAACACTGGATACTGCTCTTCCCAAAAGTACTTCTTCTTCTGGCCTTCTCTGGGCTTGAGCCTTTCTTTAATTCATGGCTCCTCCCAATTTAGCCCTTTCTCTTCATGTCAACCAGTCCATCCCACAAGTGGGATTCACAAGCTCTGGGTCTTAATGCTCAACCCAAAAGCCAAGTCAATTCAGGGGCATCTCCATATTCCATTACCATTACAATATATTATTCCTTCTTTGAGCTAAATCTGTTGGTAGTAAGGTTCAAACAATTCTTAATCCCCTTATTTACCTCCACTGTAACAGATCTTTTGTGCCTCTTTATGTAATGCAATTTATCCTATTCTACCTCTTCCTTTCCCCTTGTCCCACTGCAGTCTTTTCTTTCACCCCTTGTTTATACTATCACACCAAAGTCAATTTATACCCATACACTCTGTCTATATATACTCCTTCTAACTGTCCTAATAAAGGCATGATTCACAAGAGTTACAAAAATCATCTTCCCATGTTGAGATAACAGTTTAAATCTTTGTGGATAACATTTTGTTTTGTTATTTCCAGCTTAACTTTTTATGCTTCTCTTGAGTATTATATTTGAAGATTGAATTTTCTGTTCAGCTCTGGTCTTTTCATCAGGAAATCTGAAAGTTCCCTATTTCATTGAACATCGATCTTTTTCCCTGAAAGATTATGCTCAGTTTTGCTGACTAATTGATTCTTGGTTGTAATGCAAGCTCCCAGTTTGAAAGATTATATCACCAAGGTAATGAGGAAAATGCTTCTGTTTGTTGTTGCTATAGCTTTAAAATAAATATCTATTTGTAAAAGCTGATGTAATGCTCATTGGTTAACTAGGATTGAGTGCTAGTTGCCAAGACCCAAGGACAAATATTTAGTTGGAACTTGATATAATAGAAGAGAAAGTAGCTCCCCCAACCCCTCTAGGTACCAAAGAATCTTTAGTATGGGTAATAAGTTAAAATTTAAGATATTTAGCCCAATGTAATTAGGTCCAGCTTTACAATTGTCAATTTTAAGAAAATAAATAAATAAAATAAAATAGTCTTTCTGTTGCCAGTTATCCTCGTCATATTCACCCTAAACAGAAGTTTTATTCTTTCTTTGAGTATTCTTTCTTCTACAGTATTTCTGTAAATACTGAAAAATTCTGTAAAAAAGAAACAAAACCAAACATGAAAAAGAACAATAGCATACATTGCTTCAGTCTCCATTCAAACTCAGGTCCCTCTAGATCTTTCTCTGAATATAGATATCTCCTTCCATGCTGAGACTTGTAGAGTTGCCTAATAGCTGTGCATTGCTGAGAAGGGTCCAGTTTATCAAGGCTGGTTGTCAAACATACGATGTGTCTGTGACTGTGTACAAATTTTTCTTGGTTCTGCTCTTCTCACTTAGCATCTATTTGTATAAACCTCTCCAGGTAGTTATGAAGTCCATCTCCTTCCCATTTTTTTTATAGCAAAATAGTATTCCATTACATTCATATACCATAACTTGTTCAGCCATTCCCCAATTGATGGGCATCCACTAAATTTCCAGTTTTGTTGCTACCACAAAGAGAGCTGCAATAAATATTTTTGTACATATGGGTACTTTTTCCACTTCTCTAATCTGTTGAGGTACAACCCCAAAAGTGGTATTACTGGGTCAAAGGGTATGCAATTATTTATAGCCTTTTGTGCATAGTTCCAGATTGCTCTCCAGAATGGTTGTATCAGTTCATAGCTCCACCAACAATGCATTAGTGTTCCAATTTTTCCACATCCTCTCCAGCACTTATAATTTTCTTGTTTTGTCATCTTTGCCAATCTGACTGGTGAGATGTGGTACCTCAAAGTTGTATTGATTTGAATTTCTTGAATCAATAGTGATTTGGAGCATTTTTCCATATGCTAAAAGATATCTTTAATTTCTGCCTCTGAAAATTGCCTGTTCATACTCTTTGACCATTTATCAATTGGGGAATGACTTGTATTCTTACAAATTTTACTTAATTCCCTATATATTTTAGGAATGAGACCTTTATCAGAGACACTGGTTGTAAATATTCTTTCCCAATTTCTCACTTCCCTCTTACTCTTGGTTACATTGGCTTTATTTGTACAGAAGCTTTTCAATTTAATTTAGTCAAGATTATCCATTTTGCATTTTATAATGCTCTCAAACTCTTCTTTGGTCTTGAAGTCTTCCCTACTCCATAAATCTGACAGGTAAATTATTTCTTGCTTCCCTAGATTATTTACAGCATCAGCCTTTATACCTAGATCCTGCAACCATTTAGACTTGACTTTGGTATTCAGCATTAGATGATGGTCTATGCCGAGTTTCTGCCATACTATATTCTAATTTTCCCAGCAGTTTTTGTCAAATAGTGAGTTCTTATCCCAGAAACTGGTCTTTGGGCTTATCAAACAGTACATTACTTTAGTCATTGACTACTGAGTCTTTTGTACCCAATCTATTCCAGTGATCCACTACTCTATTCTTTAGCCAGTACCAAGCAGTTTTAATGACTGTTGCTTTATAATAGAGATTAAAATCTAGTACGGCTAGGCCACTTTCCCTAGCATTTCTTTTCATTAATTGTCTTGATATTCTGGACATTTTATTCTTCCAAATGAATTTTGTCACTATTTTTTCTAGTTTAATATTTTTTTTGTAGATGGATTGCTATGGCACTAAATATGTAATTTAATTTAGGTAAAATTATCATTTTTAATATATTAGCTCAACCCAGCCATGAGCAATTGACGTTTTTCCAGTTAGTTAGATCTGATTTTATTTGTGTGAGAAGTGTTTTGTAGTTGTGTTCATAAACATACTGGGTTTGTTTTGGCAGATAGATTCCCAAATATTTTATAATGTCTACAGTAACTTTAAATGGGGTTTCTCTATCTCTTGGTGGTGGACTTCATTGTTAATATATAGGAATGCTGAGGATTTATGTGGGTTTATTTTATATCCTGCAAACAGATTATTTGAAAAAATAAGACTGGTTACTTAATTTAACCAAGCTATCAAAGAGGAATACCTAATTATAGAGAAAAAATGCTTCAGCAAAACATATGCTAATTATAAATATGAGGAAAATAAGTAGAATAGCCAGAAATTATTCTTTATTGTTATTTGTGGAAAAAATCATAAAACCTGAAAAGAAATGGTTACCTATAAATATGAAAAAATGGAATTAATAAAGCTGCTAAAATCTCAAAAAGATAAATTAACACAAAATTACTTTGTGTGAACACAAAGTAAAAAAAAAACAATGCTTAACTTGTATTTACAAAGAAATCCTCAAAGAGAGAGCTAATTTTCCACTAAAAATACTAAGGATAAAGAAAGAAGACACTAGATCAACCTTGTTTTATGATGCATATTCTCATTTTATCTAAACCACAACATGATCAAGGAGAGAAACATAGCTATGGAACAATTAAACAAATGAATATAAAAATTTTAGATAAACTATTTACAAAGAGAGCAGATTTCCTGTGAAATTATTTTGCTTTTATACCTGGAATACCATGGTAGATCAATGTCAAGAAACTATTAAAAATATTTTAATTTATTTTATTTTCCCTCAATTTCATATTAAAACTATTATTAACATTTTATTAAAAGTATTTTTAACATTAATATTATTAACAGCCAGATTTGGAGCTTTGCTGTGTTTCACAGACTTCTGGCTTGCCTACAGGACTGCTGCCTTGCAGGAAGGTAGGGTTTCTATGGTGGATTGGCCCAGGCTTAGAACCTTGGTGCAGGCCCCCGGCTTTGAGCTTGGCTGATGCTGCTCTCAGTTCTTGCTCCTCTACTACCTCTGTGAGATAGACCTTTTCTGTTCTGCTAGGAAGGTGCTTCCATCATCCTAAATCAGTTCTGTGATGGTTTTCAAAGTTTTTGGAGTATAATTTGGGTGGGCTTCAGAGGATTCCTTAAAAGGAAAATAAACACTTTACTTCCGATCTATTTTATCTAAAAACAAACTTTTGGCATATACGTATGTGTATGTGTGTGTGTGCATATGTGTGTGTGTGTGTGTGTGTGTGTGCATACCCAATGATCACAGAAATGTAAAGATTGCCACTTTTTCTAATTTCATTTATACCGAACTATTAGCAATCTGTAAGGGTGATAGTAGTTAGTTGTCAACATTATTCAGTAGTTTCAATAGAGTCTGACTCTTTATGACCCCATTTAGGATTATCTTGGTAAAGATACTGTAAGAGTTTTCCATTTCCTCCTCTGAAAATGAGGAAACTGAGGCAAACAGAGTTAATTGATTTCCCAGGGGTCACAAAGCTAAAGATAATAATGTATCCCTCTTCTCTCTTCCCTCTCTCACTTAGTAAATTCATCAGCACCCAAGAGTTTAATTCACATATCTATATAGATAACTCACAAATCACCTGTCTGTCTCCATTCTCAATGTCTCTCCTAAGCTCTGTTTCCAAATCACTGACTGCCTCTTTCATAGTGCTTGTCAAGCTGATGCAGTGAATAAATTGCTGGTCCTAGAGTCAGGAGGACCTGACAGGAAGAGGGCACTTAATAGCTTTGTGACCCTGGGCAAATCACTTAACCCTGTTTGCCTCAGTTTCTTCATCTACAGAATGAACTAGAGAAGGAAATCGAGAACTCCTACAGTATCTTTGCCAAGATACTCTACATGGGGTCATAAAATGGGAGCAATATTTGTTTCTTTGATTACTTCATTTGTTGATCATAAGAATTTAATAAGATATTGTATATGAAAGTGTTTAAGAAGCAAGCTGTAATACCACATGAAATTATAGGCTAATGTTATTTATGCTTCTATTCAGATGACTATGTACATATTCAGGTTTGAAATGGTGAAACCAAATCTCCCACTCAATGAATATTACTTCTTACCCAATAGATTAAAGCTACAAAATTGATTGGAACAGTTTCTCTAATAGAAGCAGCTAAATTATTCTTAAATTGATTAATTGATTGATTTTTTTTCCTTTAATGAAGAGGGGATAAGAAACATTTATAAAAGCAAGTTTGTGTATGTCCTGGTCTCTCCAGGGAGAGAGCTGCCTGGTAGCTTTTAGTTCATCACTTTTAGTTTAGTTTAGTTCATACTGAAATATCCTTCTATAATTGTCATCACACCTCAACTCTGCCATATGTATGTGACTGAACTGAGTTAAACATTTTAACAAGTGATCATATTTTAGATGACTAGGGTTATTCTGGGAATTATATTCTATTCCTAAAGGAGTAATATTCATTGATGTGGAAACTTCTTCTATCAACTTGATTTTTTTTTGTCCTGACATCATATTAGTATTAGGAACAATAACTGAGAAAACTCCTACTTATATACAGTGATACCTCTTGTGCAACATATGGTCTTAAGTGAATTGCTTGGGTCTCTGAGGAGGGCTTAATCAACTTTGCCTGAATCACACAGCTGCTGTGTGTCAGGGACAGGATTTGAACTCAGCTCTTTCTGAATCTGATGTTATAACACAAGGATTTCAGTTCTTACAATATGAGTTTAAGAATTCTGAATCAAACTATAATCAAATTGACTGATTTTTTTTCATGCCTAATGTAAAATGAGTACTTAAAAATGGAGATTCATATTTCTTTTTTATTTGGGACTTGCCAAATTATTACATTATGAAAAACTAGGGTTTTATATAAAATTATCTAGTAAGTTATATTTTTTCCTTGTGTAAAAGCAATTTTTTAAAATGTATGGGTGACAAGGTTAGCTTCCCACAATATGTAAAACTCTTACTTAGGCATGACAAACTCCACTTACTTTCCTTGTTTATTACAACCTGATACTAAAGGCTGTAAAAAAAGGGTTCCTAAAGATAGGCAGTTCAGTGGTATACCAAAACACTCAAATTTCCTCAGTGTCCTAGGGTTAACTCTGGTAAAAGAGAATGTTTTTATTATTTACTCACTTCAGTTGTATCTGACTGTGACCCCATTTGTGGTTTTCTTGGCAAAAATATTGGAGTGGTTTTCTATTTCCTTCTCCAGCTCCTTTAACAGATGAAGAACTGAGGAAAACAGGGTTAAGTGATTTGTCCAAGATCACACGTAGAAATATATTCCCCCTAATCATCACTTTAGCTCTTGACCACTTTTCAATACGTTTTTCATCTACCCAACCAGTCACCAAAATATAACAGTCATACAACACAGCTTATTTACAATATTAGACATGATAATACTTTTGATCCTAAACACTACAATTTACTTAACAATTAGGCAAAATAAATTTCACACATATTAATGTATTAACACAAAGACATAAATAATAAATGTATTATATTATACATACAACTGAATTGAAATGTCCTGCTATTACTCTTTTTAAAATTTTAAATTAATTAATTAATTAATTATCTTGTTTACTTCACTCATTTCCATGAAATTTTGAGTTGCAAATTTTCTCTCCATTTTTCCCCTACACAACATCCCAAAACAGCCATTCCATTGTATAGCCCTCCCCTAATCTGCTTTCTCCTTTGTCCTCCCCCATCACCCCTCTGAATTTCTGATAGGGCAGGATGGGTCTCTCTACCCCAGTGCCTGTATATCTTAATTCCCAGTTGCATGTAGTTATTAATAATAATAATAATAATAACAACAACAACATATGTAAACATATATATTTAAGTTTGATTATTAACTTTGAATTCTAGATTCTTTCCCTTCCTCCCTCATCATCCACCCCCACTGGAAGAACAAGCAATTCAATACAGATGGTATATGTGTAATTACGCAGAACATCTCCACAGTGGAGATTATGAGAGACTGATTATATGTCCCTCCTTCCTATCCTACCCCCTTTTGTTGTATTCTCTACCCTGTCGCTGTCCCTTTACTGAAGTGTGTACTTCCAGCAACCCTCCCCTCCATCATCTTACCTCTCATCACTATCCTCCCTACTCTCCTGTGTGTCAAGATACCCAGTTTAGAGTTTACATCATTCCTTCTCTAAGCTAAATTCAATGAGAGTAAGGGTGACCCATTCCCTTTTGCTTTCCTATTCTTCCCCTCTTTTGTAACCATTATCCCTAGCCTCTTTTATATGAGATGATTAACCCCATTCTGTCTCTCCCTGTCTCCTCTCATTCTAATCCTCCCACCTCAGAATTTCACCTTTTAAAGTATCGTCCCTTCCTATTCAATTCATCCTGTGCCCTCTATGTACACATATATACACATACTCATATATGTGTTCATGTGCATATATAAACCCTCCTATATAGACATATGTGTATGTATACACACAGATATACAGATATATATATGTATGTATGTATTCCCTTCACCTATCTTCATACTGAGAAAAGTTTCATAAGTTGCAATTATTGTTTTTCATGTTGGCATGTAAATAGTTCAACTTTGATAAGTTCCTTATGATTTCTTTTCCATGCTTCTTGTATTTGAGCATCAAGTTTTCCTTTCAGTTCTGTTTTTTTCTTCAAGAATGTTTGAAAATCCTCCACCTTGCTGAATGACCATATTTTCCCCTTGAACATTATACTCAATTTTGCTGGGGAGGTGATTCTTATTTTTAATCCTTGCTCCCTTGATCTCTGGAATATCATATTGGAGGCCCTTCAATCCCTCAATGTTATACTCTTAATATCTATAATATTGAGTGAATATTCATTTTTAGGAATCTGGAAAAACAAACAAAAACATGCAAAGAAAATACGAGTGCTTAATATAACTCAGAACTCCTGAATGAAGAATGTCGTTGGCTCCTTCAGGAATATCTGCACAACACAAAGCTGTGTTTTCACTCACTGCTTAACTGTTGGTATCCTTATCACTTTTCAGTGGGCATCATCATATCTCTCTTCTACTGGAACATAACATTTACAAGCTCTTTCAAAAAACACTTAGGAAGTGTTATATCTTAAAGTGAATAGTATTTCTCCATAAGACAGAGAACCACAAAGCTTATGAAACTGGCTCTGTTGAGCAGACCAGCCAGTTATTCACTTACCCTGACATTATGCTGTCCAGAAAGAATGGACTTTATAACAACATACCTCAGATTAACTGATGCAGGAAAACAAATTTAATCAGGCTCTACCTAGGATACCAAAACAGTCAGCATTTCCTTTGCTTTTCCTTCTCAAACCAGAGGGATCAACAGAGAACAAGGAACGCGTATCAGAAGGTTTACCTATGTAGGTGGTGCCAAAGGTCAACAGCCGCCACTGACATTAGTAATCAATGAAATAAATTATTTCTCACATAAATCCAGAGTTAGTTAACTCAAGCCTTCTGTCACCTGCAAAGCAGAATCTTTTTTGTCTAACTCCACCTGCCCCACTTTCATAATGCCTTGTTTTATTCCTTTCCTTATGTGAAGCTATATGGTGAAGTGGATAGAGTGCTGGCCCTGAAGCCAGGAAGTATTCCTCCTCTTGAAATCAAATCCAGCCTCCAAAATTTACTAGCTTTGTGATCCTAGAAAAATCACTTAATTTCTATCTGCCTCAGTTTCCTCATGTATTAAATAGAGATAGTAATAGCACCTACCTCCCAGGGTTGTTGTAAGGATCAAATGCAATAATGTTTGTACAGCTTTTAGCACAGTGCCTGGCACATAGTAGGCACTATATAAAGGTTAGTTATTAATTTCTCTTCTTTTCTTAAGATCACCAAGAGAGCCATTTCCAGGATTTTTCTAACTGCTCTGTGTTTATGACCCCTGATGGTGATTGTTTCAGAAGGGACGCATGACTTATTTCCCTATATTTGAATGTAAGCAGTTTATCCTTGTTTAGCCCTTTATCATTGTTCATTCATGTGCACCCTTTTATGTTTCTATTCATTTCTGTATTTGAACTTCAGAATTTCTCTGCAGCTCTGGTGTTTTCATCAGGAATGATTCTAAGTCTTTTACTTCATTAAAGGTCCATTTCCCAACCCCCTCACCATACCTGTGTGGCATTATACTCATTGTTTTGCTCGGTAAGCATTGGCTCTAAGCCTTTTTCTTTTGCCCTTTGCAAGATTATATTTGAAGTTATTTGCTCCTGTATAGTGGTGCCTGTTAAATCATGTATGATACTGACTGTGGCTCCTGGGTACCTGAATTCTTTCTGTTTCCTTGTAGCATTTTTTTTCTTCTCCTAAAATGTACAGATTTTGGCTGTGGTATTTTGGGCAACTTTTCATTTTGTGGTTTCTTTCTGTAGATGATCAGTGGATTCTATCTCTACTTTGCCCTCTATTTCTAAGTGATCTAATAAATTGAAAGAATTCTTGAAATATATTGTTTTAAAAATATATAAAATTTTGGTCAGAGCTTTTTAGGTAATCCAATGATTCTTAAACTATCTCTTTACCTTTTGTTTTTCAGCTCAGTTGTTTTTACTCTTTTCACTTTATTCCCTATTTTTTTTACAGTTTTTTCGCATTGCATTTGTATTTCCTATTGCTTCATGGAGTCATTGCCTTCTGTTAAGTCCATTCTATTTTCAGGGAGTTTGTTGCTTGGAAAAGATTTTAAATCTCTCATGTCAAGCTGTTCATTCCTTATAATTCTTTCTAATTTTCCTATTTTTTTATAAAGTGCTCACATTTCATTTATAGACACATTATTAATTCTTTTTTTAAACTCTTACTTCATCTCTTCCCAGAATTATAGTTGAAATTTTGCCCATGATATTTTTCCCTGAAACTTTGCTTGTAAATGCTTCGTAGTCATTCTCTTCTTCTGTGTTTTTGCCTTGAGCTTTTCTACACTACAGTGATATTGATGTTTTGGATTCAATGCAGATTTAATTCTTGATTGGTCTTATTGTGCTTTATTGTGGTATGGAATGTTGAGTTATTCCAGAATCTCTGAAATAACCTGGGTACCTACAAGCTTTCAGTGCTCTCAATTATGGTCTGGTCCAGGGAAAAATCTGACGGCTGCTACCCAAGTCTGAGCTTCGTAAGTTCTTCACTTAGGATTTGAGTTTGCATTCTGCTATTGGATTTTGCCCTTATTACCCCACTGGAAGTTCTGTTGGTACACAATCACAGAATTATAGACCATCCTTTTGTTTGGGATTTTTTCCCTCATTATTCCTCTATCAGCTCAGCTAGATGCTAGACCTGAGATTCTGTCCTGCTCCTAATGTCTGATCCACATGTCTGCTACTGCTACAGCTGAACTTCTTTCTTTCTCTGTACTCAATCCCAAACCTACCTAATCTAGAATATTGCCCCTGAATTCAGGTCTCCAGTTCACTCTGTTTTGGATCTGTGATCCAGTCCTCGGCAGAGGGGAAAAAAAAGCTGTTGGTTCATATCTGTCTCTTTGGTAAGGGCCCCAAATGCCTCATATCTATGCTGCACAGCCTCTTTTTATGTGACCCAGGCCAGACTTCATCTCTAGTGTGTGTAGACCTCTCTGTCAGTCCCCTTATGTGGAGCTACACTGGACAAATGACCCACTATAACATTTTCTGGATTTCCTCCTCGCCATTTGATCTGGTGCATTTTCTTGTTCTTTTGGAAGAAGTTTTGTGGAGGAGCACTTAACAGTACTGCTTCCTACCACTACTTTTGCCCTCACCTTTTTAGTTGAGTAATCCAATAAACATTCATTAAGGAATTACGGTGTGCGAGGCACTGTGGATACAGTTAATAAATAACAACAATAACTATAATAATGTTCCTGCGCTTCAAGGAACTTACAGTCTAAACGGGGAGTTGTCCAGTTGTTTCAGATATGTATGATTCTTTCTGATCCCATTAAATTATTTCTTGGCAAAGATTCTGGAGTAGTTTGCCATTTCTTTGTTTGGCCCATTTTCACAGATGTGGAACTGAAGGAAACAGGGTTCAATGACTTGCCCTGGGTCACATAGCTAGTAAGTATCTAAGGTCGAGTTGGAACTCAGAAAGAGTCTTCCTGACTTCAGGCCTGACACTCCATCCAGTTGGCCACCTAGTTGTCATCTAATGAGGTAAGACAACCCAGAAAAAGAGGCAGAAAGAAGGGGAAAAGCACTAGAGGGAAAGTATGGAGTTGAATCCAGATAGTGCAGCAAATACAGAGTACAGTGAGCCAGAAAGTCCCATTTCTGGCCTTTCTAAAGGAAGACAGTGAAAAGAGTTTGGCACTCTACCCTCGTGCCCTCAAATCAGATGGAAGAGAAGACTGAGGGAGGGGGTATCAATCAAAAATTCAAGTTAACCCCCCCATTGTGATGAGAATAAAGGTGAAGAACTAATCCTTGTAGGTACTTATTGTTCCCTAGAGTTAAAATCAGTTAGGCCAGAAGATAGAGAGTAGGCTTTCAATGTACAGATGTTATTAAGACAAAGTTTGTTTTTTCTACTCTTTTTAGCTATCAAAAATGTTGATATCTTTCCTTTTTTAACAGGAGACCAAAAGGGTGGCTAGGTGGTGAAGTGAATAGAGCACCAGCCCTGGAATCAGGAGGACCTGAGTTCATATCTGGCCTCAGTTACTTCCACTAGCTCTGTGACCTTGGGCAAGTCACTTAACCCCAAATGCCTTGCCCACCCCCCTCCAAAAAGCAAAAATAAAATAAAATTTAACAGAAGAGAAAAATCTTTTATTTCACAAAAAACCCTGATTTTTTCCTGTCCCTTGCAGAATGAAACTGCTCCATTTTTCTTGAAAGGATGGTACATATTACATATGTGAAATAGACTAGTGTACTTTAGTATTGTCATAAAATAATAGGATTGTAAGGATCTTTAACAATCCATTTCCCTTCCCTAAATGACAAATTATCAAAGGATATGAATAGGTAAATTTCAGAAGAAATCAATACTATAGTCTATAGTCATATAAAAATACTCTGAATCACTACTATTTAAAGAAATGTAAATCAAAACAACTCTGAGTTACCACCTCACTCATATCAGTTTGGCTAACAGGAAAGAAAAAGAAAATAGCAGATTCTGGAAAGGATGTGGAAAATTCAGGCACTAATGTACTGTTGGTGGAGTTGTGAGTTGGTCTAACCATTAGGAGAATAATTTGGAACTATACCTAAAGGACTATAAACTTGTGCATACCTTTTGATGGTGGTATGAGGTCTGTAACGTAAAGAAATTAAAGAGGAAGGAAAAGGATCTATTTATAACAAAAAAAAATTATAGCAATAATTTTGTGGTAACAAAGGAATGGAAATTGAGGGGATACCCATTAATTGGGGAATGGTTGGACAAGTTGTGATATGTGATTGTGATTTTGATACTATGTGCTATAAGAAATGATGAGGTGGGGGGAGGAGCAACTAAGTGATACAATGAATACAGCACTGGCTCTGGAGAAAGGAGGACCTGCTTTAAAATTTGGCCTCAGACACTTGATAGACTTTCTAGCTGTGTGACCTCAGCCAAGTCACTTAACCCCAACTGCCCTGCCTCCCCCCTCCAAAAACACCAAAATAATGATAAAGGGGATGATTTTAGAAAAAAATCTGGAAAGCCTTATATGAATTTATGCAGAGTGAAGTAGTAGAACCAGGAGAATAGGGCACACACTAATAGCAATATTGTAACAATGAACTGTGAAATGCTTCGCTACTCTCATCAATGTTGTGATCCAAGACAGTTCCAAAGAACTCATGATGGAAAATGCTCTTCACTTCCAGAGAGAGAATCAATGAAATATGAGAACGAATTGAAGTATAGTTTCTTCAACTTATTTTTGTTTTATTTTGTTTTTGCAACATGGCTAATATGGAAGTATGATTTACATGATTCAGTTGTAATTGATATTACATTTCTTAATGAGTGGAGGAGGAGAATTTTGAACTCTAATATTTGAAAAAATGCACGTTAAAATATCAAAGCAATATGCCTTTTAAAAGAGAGATCAAGACTGACATAATTCTTTTATTAGACAAAAAAAATGTTAGAATTGAAAAGGAGTGACATAACACAGGCAAAAAAAAGAATACAAAAAAGGGAAAAATCCTTCTTTGACAATGAAAGTGATGAATGTCTTGAAGATTTATTAAGCTGGAGATGATGAAATGATGAGAATCATTAATAAAGCTGGGATAGAGTCATGGGAGAAATAAGCCAAAGGAGACCAAATTTTGAGAGAGAAAAAAAGATTCTTTCTATTGCAAGTGTGGAAATATTGTTTTTAATAAGAGACTATTAAACAAATTCACGTGGCAAGAATATTGTTTGCATAGATACCTTCCAAGCAAAGGCTATATATATATATATATATACATATATATATATATATATGTAATTTAGAGTTCATTTGGGGAAATTTATTAAAAATGTGAGATAATTATTTTTTAATAAAATTTTAAAGGGTAGACGAATCGACCATAACCCCCTTAATCCAGATAGTATTTACTCAGGGGAAATGCCCACTCAGTTGTCAAAAGAATAATCATTTTAATTATTATACTCATTTTGTCTCTTTACTTTTATCACAGGAAACTTTTACTTGTCAAAATTGAGAAACTTAGTGCTTTTCAGAATGGAGGTTACTCCCTGAGAGTTAAGTGAAGAATCTGACCATATGTGTTCTCTATCTCAAACTAATCAGGTACATTTTGCATAGCTGCAGAGAAATCTCTTGTATCCTGAGGTGATGAAAGAGTTCTGGTACTTCTAAATATCCCTAACCTTTTGAGAAAGCTATTTTAAGGTGGAGGAAACATAAATGGTGATTTTCTAAACTGTGTTCTTACTAACAAAGATAATTTTTGTGTGTGCTTTTCTGGCCAGTATTCCTTTCATTTAATTTCATTTTTCAGTTTTGTAAAACATTAAGGATGTTGCTGAAGAGCAATGGAGATCAATCATAAAGAACTTCTTTTGGAGTTAGGAAGACATAAGTTCAAATCCCGATTTTGACACCAACCAGAAATATGAACCTGGGGAAATCATTTAGTCACTCAGTGCTCACAAACAACTCTCTATGACTATATAAATAGCAGAGCAGATGCTGATCTGCATTGGGTAGTGGGAACTTTCTCATGGGAATTTCATAAACCAAGGTAATGAAAAGTCTGGCAAACACAAAACAAACAAACCAATATGCTTCTCAGTTTCATTTGAGAATGATCATGAACAGGGCTTGAGGGCATTTGGCTACATATGATAAATTCTTTTTAAATATACCACAACTGAAAACAAATGAAAATTCCATATATCATAGCATATGTAATATAAGAATATGACAGGGTTAAAAAAAACAAACAACTAAGTAATGTGTTACTATTCTATTCATTGTGCTACTCATCCAAAGAATTTGTAAATTGGCTGTACCCTGATTTTAGTATTATAATTATGTCTTTTCTGTAAGCCAGTGTACCTTTGCAATGAGTTGCAGAACTGGAGTTGCTCAGAGTGGAAATTCAAATTACTCAAGGTGGGAAAAAATGATACATAACTTGGCAATAATTTCTTTCCTTCTCCTATAATAAAATTCCAAGTTAGAATTTGTAAGACTCAGACAGGGACAGAATCTGCAAGAAGCAGTTGGACTTCATTTTTTTTTAATGTGCCAACAGAAACCCATTTTGTAAGTGCTAGTTGGAACCTTATCACTCAGTGATTGCTGTAGGCTGCTGGAGGATTATTACTTCCATAATAATCATTCTGGAATCTATTCAACAACCACTGGATTAGCATGTAGCCTAGATTAGCTCTGGGACTGACAAACAGCAAACACATCATGTTTGCTGTCTCTGAAGCATAGAAGTAAAAGAGCATCCCTTTCAGATGTGTTTTTTTAAATTATCATTCTTCTCCATTCCTAACCAGAATTTTTTACCCCCTTAGTCTTCCTCAGCATTACAGTCAGAGAGGGAGTTTCACATTTGTGTCACTAGAAAGTTGCCTGCACTCACATACTATGTGAACATTCTTTGTTGTTTTTCCTAAGCAAATGCAAATGCAAACAAACTTTGGGTTCTGCTCCAAACCTGGCTTACGTGGAAGGTCAGTTCCAAGACACAGCTATTATGACTGTGCTCAGGTTCTAGAAATAGCTTGAAGGGTATAGGATGGTGATCTAATAGAGCACGAACATTCACCAAAGTGTTTCCCCATGCTAATTAGTTGATATCAATTAATTAGCCTGACTTGATTAGCTTTTACAAATGACTACTTAATGTATTGGTGTAGTTGGTACAAAACATCTCTCAAAAATCAGTGATGTAGTCATTTACCATAATTTGCAGAGTCCAGGTGGAATTTGGCACTACCTTTGGAGCTATAATGTCAAACTCAAACAGAAGGAGGTAATTTTTTATTTTAACATAATAGATAATAAAATACATAATTTAGATTTTAAATAGAAATGTTGCCAAATCACACTTAAGGATGGCTTGGGCAGGGGCAGCATGTTTGACACCTCTAATTTAGAGTACATGTGGAACATGAGGTCATTCATAGTTTTTTGATGTCTCTTTGCTGGAGTCCTTAAAATATTCCCATTGGGTTTGGTATAATTTCTTATTCTGGGGTCAGTTTAGAAACTTGAAATTGTGTTCAGTTTGTGACTGAGTCTGAGACAGGAATTTTTTACTTGCTATTCCAGATATTGAGGGAATACCAGTGAGAAGATGGAAAGCTTAAAATTCCCCAGGCCCTTCAGAGATCAAAAAGTCTTCCTCCAAACTAGGATGGAGTGAGGGGTGGGAAGAAAGGTAGGACAAGAACTCCTAATTCCCAAAGTTGTTCTTGCTCAGGTGAAATGAGTGAAACAGCTGATTCCAATTAAAGCAAAGGCAAAAGATAGGAGGATCAATCTCTCAGTCAATCCAAACAGACTTCCTGTTACACTTAGGTAGATGTACAGATGTTTTCACAAAGGTGAACAATTCAGATTTTATTCTTATCTGGTAAAGGAATCAAGATAATGTGGGTTGATTTAACACCATTCATACATAGATAAAGTTCTGCCCTTTATCCAGAGTCCTAAGAATTTCTAAATATCTTGTTCTCTTCAGCATTATCTAATGATTGAGAGGCATTTCAGTGTAGTGAAGGTAACATTGAACTTACTGTCATGGGACCTGCATTTGAATCCCAATTCTCCCACCTATGAGACTAAAGAAATTCAGTTTTCTCATCTGTAAAAGAAAAGAGTCAGGCTGGATAACATCAAATGTACCTTATAGGCTCAGATCTACAATGCTAAGAAAGTTTAAAGTATGGGGTTAGCTCAGTTCATTGAGAGCCAAGGATAAAATTTATGTCTATCATTTTTTTTCTCCAGAAATAGGGGGAAGGGAACAAGATACTGTACTCAGGTAACCTATTTACCCTTGGAGAGAGACCAGAAGCAAAAAGTCAGTTAATTGTTCAGATATTTCACAATAATAATAATGATAATGATAAGCTGTACTAAAAAGATGCATTCTTCAATGCTTCAGAATACATACAAAATTTACCCTCAATGTAGAATTCATATAAAATCAATTAGAATCACATAATTCCTCATACTCTTGTCTGGTCAGACTCTCATTCTAAGGTACATCTAGCTATTTCACTCTTTTTTTTTTTTCGCTTTTTGGAGGACAGTTGGGGTTAAGCGACTTGCCCAAGGTCACATGGCTAGTTTTTTGTGTTAAGTGTCTGAGGTCGGATTTACACTCAGGTACTCCTGACTCCAGGGCCGGTGCTGTATTCACTGTGCCACCTAGCCGCCCTAGCTATTTCATTCTTACAAAAGATTCCGCATGATTGCATTTGTAAGTCAATGTCAAAAGTGATAGGAGATATCCTTCTGTTATAAAGGTCTCCTATCTGGTGACGTACCTCAAGAGAATGAATATTACAGAAATTAAAATTATAGGAACTAAAAAGGCAGTTTTGAAGGACCAAAAATTGTAAAAACCTGCCCAGAATTATAAGTTGTCAAAAGCTCTGGTGATTTCTTGGCTGGTGTCTCAGAGAAAAAACAGAATCCCCTCATAGCATAAAAATAAAACTGTTTGGAGTCAACACAGAGGCTGCGTATTTTTTTTTGTCCTGAACCTCATATACCATGGACAGCTGGACTGGCTACATTACATTGCTATAACTTAGTAAGAAAAATTCTTTTAATGTCATTGTTCATAAAAAGTCTAATTCTTTCAGAAATTAGAGCATAACATTTGAATATTTGACTTCTTAATGTGAAGAAATTTGGAATCTGACTCTACCCTAGATTTGGACAGTGCTCCAAGCAGGAATAGAAGATAGATATATTCCACAATACATTAAGCATTCCACACCCTTTAGGATACTGTTTGTGTAAAACTACATTTGCAGCACTATATGATAGATTTCAGTATAAGTACAATACTTAAAAAGCTAGTAAGGTTTTATGGTTTTTCAAGCCAAGAGAGTTTATCACTTTTCAATAAGACATCTTATTGCCCTATGAAAGGATTTATCTAACAAAAAGTATTTGTATATGCACACACAATGCACATGTGTATACATACATGTATACATGCAAATACATGTACATATTATGTATATGTACACCATCCATTGTATATGTATATGTAGGAGTGTTTGTATATTTGTGTGTGTGTATATATCTGTGTCATTTTAACAGAGGGTATTTGTATAAGAAAAAATTAGTTGTTATGACATAGCAGAATAATCAAATTGACTCATTGAATCAAGTCTCTGTCCAAGGTGCAATAGGTTAGATGAAAGTGATTATCTTGTTCCTCTCACTCTATTTCTGGAGACTTATTCTTTTCTTTTCCCCTTGTTAAAAAAAGGTCTCAGAAACCCCTTAATGTTTATGAAGACCTATCCCTGCCAGAGTAGGAGGTATAAATATTTGGAAAGCCATAAAAGTGTTCGTGACATCCAGGTAATGATGGGATGTAGATAATCAACTACACACTATCCTCTATATTTGAATCTCTTCCCTTTAGTCATATCATCATTCACTCACTACCATTGCCAACAATGCCTTTCTCCTATCATTAGGTTTCTTAGCTCTTACTTGCCTACTGCTGAATGTGCTGGAGAAAATCAAGCAATTTTGACAACTGAGTCCACTAAACATTTATAATACTAAAAACCAAATGGACTCTCAGAACTGCATGACAATCCTTTCATTCTTCTCTGAAATGTTTTCTCTCACCCTCCCCATAGTACCCATCCTCTATTGTCTATGACCCTGCCTAAATACAATATGCCACCTCTGTACTCTTCTTTCTAGAAGAAGCCCTCATATTCTAATTTGCCAAGAAATGAGACCCCATCATTCCTTACTCCATACCTCAAAATCTCTTTATATTATCTCCCATAATATTCTCATTTGATTTACTGTCTGAGAAATAGAAAACTCCTATATCAGAGTTAATTCCACTTACTCTATTTGTTCCCCAATACCATGCCCTCCCATCTCCTCTAGATATTTGGTCTGCCAGTTAACCTTCCCAAACAATCCATATTCATTCTTTTCTTTATCCACTCATATGCTTCCCAGTACTAAAACAACAAGAAAAAGCAATAACCAAAAAGTAAATAAACAAACAAATAAATCCAACCCTTTTCCTTAGCTCTGCCACTCACTAAAGTTATATCTTGTATTTTTAAAAATCTTATATTCCTTTTCCTTTTCATAATCAAACTGGAAGAGAGAACAGTAATATTTGTTGTCTCCATTTCCCCATTTCCTATTCAAGCATTGACCAATAATACTTGATTTCTGACCTCATCAGTGCAGTGATACTGATTTCATGGAGGTTGCTAGTAATTTATTATGTTCTAATGAATTGGTATTCTCTCAATCATCATTTAACTTGATCTCTTTTCTAAACCTTTGGACATTGTTACCTACCCACTCATTTTAAAGATTATCATGTCTGTTTCTCTCTTTCAGTTTTCCTCCTTCCTTTCTGACCTTTTTGTCAGTCTCCTTGACTTGTTCATCTTTCATCCTTTGATAATTAAGTGTGAATTTCATCTAAAATGGGAACTCTACTAATGTTTCTCTATGCTCTCTCAGTGATTTCTTTACCTACTATGGATTCAGTTATAATTTCAATTGATATGGCTCCAAAATCTAAATATCAAACCCTCATATCTCCTTTCAACTATACCTTAACATCGCCAACTGATTGTTAAATAGTTTGTATCAGTTGGTTCTTAAGCATCTCAAATTCGACATGGGTGAAACTCAACTCATCATCTTTCTCTTAAATTTATCTTTTCTCCAGACAATTTCATTCGAGGTTTCCACTATCTGTCCAGTTACCCAGGATGGAAAACAGAAATTTCTCTACTCTGCCCTATGACATGTCAAATCAGCTGCCTACAGATTGTTAGTTCTACCTAAGTTAATCAATGAATAAACAAATATTTATTAATGTTTATTAGATACAGACACTATCAGCTAAAGTTAAGAGACAAAAAACAATCAAACAGTCCCTTCCCTACAAGATAGTATATACTTTTGGGGGCAAGGGAGAAGTCATGTACACATATAACTATATACTGAAAATAGGAATAGGAGTAAGGACTGGACCTATAATTTCATTGATATAAAGAATCCTAACATGAGCAACCTCCTTCAACCAATTCCCATGAACAATTTAACTAGAATTTAGAGAGCTGAGAAGTTAAGTGATCCACCCAGTATTTCCATCAGCATTTCTGTCAAAGACAGGACATGAACCTGGGGCTTTTGGGCTAAACATATTGCTTTTCAAACTACAAAATAAATAAATAAATAAATTATGAATACAGAGAATACAAGCAGAAAAGGTAAATGAAGGATAACATTCTTTATAACAAATGGGTCACATAAAATCACAGAAAGAATAAATCTGAGGGTGGAGTCAAGATGGTGGCATAGAAGCAGGATAACTCTACCTACAAGCTCCCCCCACAATCACCTCAAATACCTATTAAATATGGCTCTAAACAAATTTCAGAGTTCCAGAACTCAGAAAATGACAGAGAAACAAAGCTTCAACTGAAGGAAACCCAGCAGGCAGACAGGAAGAGCTCATTCCAACATGCTTGGAGCAGAGCCCAGCCCCATGTGGTTTTAGCCCCAGTGTGTCAAGGAGAAGCCATGGCTGGGGCTTTCAGGAGACTGGATCACCAGCAACTGTGGCAGTTGCAAAAATTTTCAACCCATAAGAGCCAAAGGGAAAGGTTAGTGAAACTCAGCTAAATTTGGGGGACAGGGTCTGGCCAACCACCTTCAGATCTAGAAGTGGTCTGAAATGGTGATCCTGCAACACGGAATCTAGCAGCTTCTATATTAAGGGATTGAAAAGCCTAGAATATGATATTTCAGAGATCAAGGGAGCTAGGATTAAAATCAAGAATCACGTACCCAGCAAAACTGAGTATACTGTTTTAGGGGAAAATATGGTCATTCAATGAGGTGGAGGACTTTCAAGCATTCTTGAGGAAAAAAACAGAACTGAATAGAAAATTAGACATTCAAACATAAGGAGCATGAGAAGGTAAACATGGAAAAGAAATATCAAGGAATGAATCAAAGTTGAACTATTTATATTCTAACATGGAAAAATGAGAATTGCAACTTTGGAAATTTTTCTCAGTATGAGGATAGGTGAAGGGAATATGTGTGTATATGTATATACACACACATACATGCACATATATACATAGACATATGTCTTCATAGGAGGGTGTATATATATATATATATATGCATATGAATACATATGTGAGTATGTGTATGTATATGTGTACATAGACAGAGTTCACTGGATCAATTCAATAGGAAGGGATGATATTTTAAAAGGTGAAATTAAGAGGTGGGAGAATAATAGAAAGAGAGGAGAAAGGGAAAGACAGAATGGGGTTAATCATCTCATATAGAAGAGGCAAGGCATGACTGTTGCAATGGAGGGGAAGAACAGGAAGGCAAAAAGGGAATGGGTCAACTTTACTCTCATTGAATTTGGCCTAGGGAAGGAATCACATACACTTTATGCTAGGTATGCTAGCCTACAGGAGAAGGGGCTGGGGGAGGGGGCTGAAAGGAGGTATGATGGAGGGGCAGGCAGGTTGGGGGGAGAGTTTTTAGAAGCAAACACTTCTGTAAAGGGACAGGGAAAAAGCAGAGAATAGAACAAGTGGGGGGCTAGATAGAAAAGAGGGAGGGGGCAGAGCCAAGATGGTGGCATAGAAGCAGCAAGGTTTTGCAGCTCCCACACAGCCACCCAGAATACCCATAAAATATGACCCCAAACAAATTCTAAGGCTCTCAAACTCACAAAAATACAAAAAACACATCTCTCTCTGAGGGCAGATCAGCAGGAGTGGCTCATCAGGCAGGCCAGGAGCTGAGGCCAGCACATCCTGAAAGCAAAACATGGCCAGGCCCCAGGGATGTTGGGAGGAGCTGAGCTGCAGCCAGTCTACAAGAAAGAAGATCTACAATACCTCCGGCAAACTCCACATCTACCAAGGCATGAAAAATAAGGATTAGAGAAAGGCAGTTTGGAAGCAGGGGCTCATTGTGGTGGGCAGGAGCCGAGGCCAGGCCAGCCCACAATGGGCCAGGCCCCAGGGTGGACCAGGAGGAGCTGAGCTCAGCCCAGCCGTAGCATGAGTCTCCTCCCACACTAATATCTTCCAAGACACTTGAAGAATGCCTAGAAGCTGTAAATCAACTGAAAAATGACTTTGGAAAAAAAATGAGAGAAGTGGAGGAAAAACTGGGAAGAGAAATGAGAATGACATGAGAAAATCATGAAAAGAGAGTCAACAACCTGACTGAAGAAAACAACACTTTAAAAAATAGATTAACACAAATGGCAAAAGAGGCCCAGCAAGCCAATGAGGAGAAAGATGCCTTAAAAAGTCAAATTTCCCAGATGGAAAAATAATCTCAAAAGAATTCTGAAGAGAACAATTCCTTCAGAATTAGAGGAGAGCAAGTAGAAGCTAATGACTCTATATAAAACCAAGATACTAATTAAACAAATGCAAACAGACGAAAAAATAGAAAGCAATGTGAAATATCTCCTTGAAAAAACTACTGACCTGGAAAATAGATCCAGGAGAGACAATTTGAAAATTATTGTTCTACCTGAAACCCATGACCAGAAAAAAGAACTTGGAAAGCATCCTTCAAGAAATCCTCAAAGAAACTTGTCCTGATGTTTTAGAATCAGAGGGCAAAATAGAACTTGAAAGAATTCACTTATCACCTCTTCAAAAAGATCCCCAAAAGAAAACTCCTAGAAATGTTATTGCCAGGTTCCAGAATACCCAGTTAAAGGAGAAAATATTAAAGGCTTCCAAGAGAAAACCATTTGAATACTGTAGAAGCACTATCAGGATAACCCAGGATCTGGCAGCTTCGACACCGAGGGATTGCAGGGCCTGGAATATGATATTTTGAAGATTAAGGGAGCTGGGATTGAAACAAAGAATAAACCATCCAGCAAAATTGAGCATATTATTCCAGGGGAAAGTATGGTCATTCAATGAGATGGAGGACTTTCAAGCATTCTTGCTGAAAAAACCAGAACTGAACAGAAAATTTGACAAGCAAACACAAGAAGCATCAGAAGGTAAACATGGGAAAGAAATCATAAGGAACTTATCAAATTTAAATTATTTACATGCCAATATGGAAAAATGATAATAGTAACTTATGAAACTTTTCTTAGTATGAGGATAGGTGAAGGGAATACAAATGTGTATTGATATATATATATGTGTGTGTGTGTGTGTGTGTGTGTGTGTGTGTGTGTGTATAGTTACACGTATGTCTATGTAGGAGGCGATATATGCGTATGAATACATATCTGAGCATGTGTGTATATGTGTATATAG
>CM053593.1:77662476-77694996 GCA_028646575.1 Pseudocheirus occidentalis | reverse complement strand
TCTATGTAGGAGGCGATATATGCGTATGAATACATATCTGAGCATGTGTGTATATGTGTATATAGAGGGCATAGGATCAATTGAATATGAAGGGATGATATTTTAAAAGGTGAAATTCTGAGGTGGGAGAGGACTAGAATGAGAGGAGACAGGGAGAGATAAAATGGGGAAGAGTCAATGGATAACTGTTACAACTTTACTTTCAATTACTCTCAATGAATTTGGCTTAGGGAAGAAATGGCATGTACTCTAAACTGGGCATCATGGCACACAGGACATTAGGGGGCATGGGGATGAGAGGGGGGATGACAGAGGAAGGGCAGGGTCTAGGGGAGGAAGGCTGGAAGCACACACGTCAGTAAAGGGACAGGGACAGGGTAGAGAACAGAACAAGGGGGGGGAGGGATAGGAAGGAGGGACATATGATCACTGTCACAATATGTCCACTATGAAGATGTCCTGTATAATCACATCCTTCCAGCAGGGGTGGGTGACAAGGGAGGAACAAAAAGAATCTAGAACTTAAAGCTCTGAAATACCTGCAACTAGGAATTAAGATATACAGGGGCTGGGGTAGGGGTACCCTCCCTACCCTACCAGAAAGTTAGAGAGCAGACCAGGGGAAGGGCTCTACAGTAGGATCACTGTTTTGGGGTTGGGGTAGGAGAAAGACAGGGAGAAAATTTGTAATTAAAAAGTCTCATGAAAATGAATGATGTAAACAAGAAAAGAAATCAAAATTTATTTAAGTTGACTGTGAATACACACAAAAAAAGAAAAGAGGAAAATACAGTCAATGTTTCACAATAAAAAATAAAGAAAAAAAGAAAGAATAAGTCTTTGAAAGAGAAAAATAATTATGAAACAATAATCAAAAATTTATGGGATGAAACTAAAGCAATCCTCTGAGAATTAAAGCACGATTAGTCCCAATAGTATATAAACTATTTGGAAATAAAAGGGAAGAAAGAGTCCTACCAAATTTCTTTTATCACATAAATATAAGGCTCATGCCCAAACCAGGAAAAGTCAAAATGGATCAGTGGAAATGATAGGCATAAATTACATTATAGTAAATGATCATAGAATTCTCATCTTTGATAAACCCAGAAATCCAGGCTTTTGTAGTAAAAAGTCACTATTTGACAAAAATTTCTGGGAAAACTGAAAAAAAAAACAGAATGACATAAACTAAATATAGATCAACATCTCATATCATATATCAAGATAAGATCAAATTTAGTACAAGATTTACACATTAAAGATGATGCCATAAATAAAGAGATCACGGAATAATTTATCTGTCAATTTTATGGATGATGGAAGAACTTAGGACCAAAAAAATAGAGTTTTGCACAATATAAAACTAGATCATTTTGATTATATAAAATTAAAAAAAATTTTTTGTACAAACAAAAACAATGAAACCAAAAATTGAAGAAAAGCAGAAAACTGTGAATTTTTTTACAAAAAGTATCTCTGATAAAGATCCTATTTCTCAAGTATGTAGAAAACCAAGTAAAATTTATTTTAAAAAAATACATGTCATTTTCCAACTGATAAATGGCCAAAGGATATGAGCAGGTGGTTTTCAGATGAAGACATCAAAGGTAGGCATAGGAAGAAGTGCTCTAAATCACTTTTGATTAAAGAAATGCAAATTAAAACAATTCTGAGGTACTACCACACAATTATCAGAGTGTGGCTAATATGACTAAAAGGAAAAAAAAATGTTGGATGTTGAAGGGGAAGTGGGAAAACTGGAACACTAATGTGGCATTAGGGGAGTTGTGAATTGATCCAAACATTCTGAAGAGCAATTTGGAACTATGCCTAAAGGACTATGAAATCGTGCATAGCCTTTGATCCAGACATACCACTGCTATATCTGTATCCCAAAGATATTCAAAAAAGGGAAAAGGATCTATTTATACAAAAATATTTCTGACAGCTCTTTTAGTGGTGGTTAAGAATTAGAAATCAAAGGGATGCTGACCATTTGGTGAATGACTAAACAAGCGGTGATAATGGAATATTGTTGTGCTATAAGAAATTACAAGCATGACGATTTCAGGAAGATCTGGAAAGACTGACATGAACTGATGCATAGTGAAGTGAACAGAACCAGGAGAAAATTGTACACAATAAGAGCAATATTGTTCAATGAAGAACTGTGAATGACTTAGTTATTATCAGCAATACAATGATCCAAAACAATCCCAAAAGACTAATACTGAAGTATATTATCCATCTGTACAAAAAGAACTCATATTAATTGAATACAGACTTATACATGATATTTTTTACTTTCTTTCATTTTTTCTTTTATTCAATTATTCTTGCACACAATGATTAATATGGAAATACTTTACATAATTGCACATATATAACCTATATTTGATTCCTTACCATATGAGGGAAGGTAAGGCAGGTAGGGAAAGATAGAATTTGGAACTCAAATAAAATGCTCTTTAGAATTGCTCTTTAAAATTCTCTTCAGAATGTTTGGATCAATTCACAACTCCCCTAATACCACATTAGTGTTCCAGTTTTCCCACTTCCCCTTCAACTTTAAATAAAAATGTTAAAAATTTTTTTAAAGTAATTTTCGTGATGCCTAAATTTAACCATGTAGTTGCTAATGTAATAAATTACATTTCTCCCCTATTACCTTTAAAATTATGTATAGGCTTGATTGGAAGGAAGGAAACCAATATTTATTAAATGCTTACTAGGTATTATTCTAACTAAGCACTGAAGATATAAATATTAGCAATAAAAAGCTTCCCTGCTGTCAAGGAATTATGAACCTCATGAGGGAAAATAGTGTATAAATGGGAGCTGCAAAATGAGAATGAGAGAATAGGAACAAGAAGGAGTGGTTTGGAAGTAAAAAAAAGTCAGGAACAAGATCAGGAGGAAGAGAAAGATAGGGTAGTCCATACCCTGCTACAAAATGGAGCATCTAAGGAGCATGTACTTAATATTAGGAAAATGGTGCCAGACTTACTCCAGGATGGGCAGCCTGGAGCTGCTGTATACTGTTCCAAGGCAAGGAGACCATAGGCACTGAAGAAAATTTTAGGAGGAGCCAATAGGAAAGAGGGCATGGTTTTGAATTCCAGAAAATTAGGGACAAACTTCGGAGAAGAATAAAAGGTGGTCAGCATCAGCTCTTCCACAAAATCGATGTTCCTAAAGAACTTCATCAATAGAAGGGAGTTAGGCCTTGTGGAGGAATATTCTAATGTAAGCAGTCTGTAGGAATTGTTTGCTGTTCTAGGGCAAAGAGTCCTCAGGATGAGCCAATAATTGAGAAGGCATGGTTTCGAAGTCCAGAAAGTAAGGTACAGGGCCAGAAGGAAAATTTAAAAGTCTAATATTTAAAGTTTCTTTTTTAAAATTTTTTTTCTTTTTGCTTTTTGAAGGGCAGTTGGGGTTAAGTGACTTGCCCAAAGTCACACGGCTAGTTTTTGTGTTAAGTGTCTGAGGCCAAATTTGAACTCAGGTCCTCCTGACTCCAGGGCCGGTGCTCTATTCACTGTGCAACCTAGCTGCCCCTAAAGTTTCTTTTAAAACCCTTCACAGCCTGACTTTCACCCATATTTTCTTAACCTATATTTTGTTACTTACCTTCACATGCTATATCCCTGCCAAAATGACGTTTTGTGATTCCTCCTACATGTGGCAATATTTCATTGCCCATTTCTTTACGTTTGTACAAGCTGTTCCAGGTGCCTGGAATGAACTCCCTCCTCATTATGAATTACTTAGAATCTTTAGTGTCTTTCAAATGTCATTTCCAATGCTATTTTCTTCAAAAATCTGATCCAAATCTCCTTGCTACTGCTGTTTTTGGTCCCCAAAATTAGTATCTTGAATTTATTTTGTATATATTTATTTGTATATATTCTCTCGTAATACTTAGAGAAAACTCCTTGAAATGAGGTAATACTTCATTTTTGTCAATATATTCCTAGCATTTCCTACAGTGCCCAGAAGACTTAGTAAGCACTTAATATATTGTTTGATTAAGAGAATATATAGATATAGATATATAGATAAAGATATATAGGTATTTAGATATAGGTATACATATAGATATATAATATGGCATAAGGAGAGAAAAAATTCCCTTTTTGCTGATGACCTGATGGTTTACTTAGAAAATTCCAAAGAATTAGCTATTAATAGTCTCAGTGAAATAGTAGCATCTGAAAACAACAACAAAAGCAATTTCTGTATTAGAATAAAGATATTGATGATGAAATTATATAAATGAAAATCTCAGTAAAATAACTAGAAAATGTGCAAAATATTTTGGATTAAAATTGGCACAGCACATTTGGGTCTGATTAAGGATACAATTATGAAATATTGTTTTAAAACAATGAAGAACCACTTCAGTAATCAGAGGGTTGTTGATTACTCAGGGATGGACTGCAGTACTATAATAAAGTGGTGGTACCTAAATTGCTAGATATTAACTTGCTGCAACACATTAAAAATGAAACATTATGTAAGAGAAGTACTGCAGTGGATGTCATCAAAGAAATGTATGAACTAAAAAGTAGATTGACTACTCACAGGAAAAGACCAAGGGATAAATGATGGGGAATATTCATGTTTTACTTGGAATAAAAACATGCAATGAAGACTCCCTTACTCTCAAATACATAAGTTTGACCCATTGTGCAAACTTATGGGTATATATGGACTAGAGTTATAACCATTTTACAGATGAGGAAAATGAGGCAGATGATAGTTATGTGATGCCTGTTTTCACACAACTAATAAGTATCTGAATCAGAGTTTCAGCTCAGTTCCTCTGGAGCCCAAGTACAGAGTTCTATCCCCTGTATCCCTTACCTACTTACATACCTCTATCACAGTTCCATTGGGGTATTGGGTACTATATCTTCCTAGATGTTCATAGTTAGGCTAAATTGATTTTCAAAGAGTTTCATATTGTGTTTACATGTGGTGAGAGGACTGATTCCTTTCTTGGCAGAAGCAGTGGTTATGATTGTGTATCAAAAGTAGAAAGAAAAGAAAAGAATTACAGTTTTTACAATATCCACTGAAATTAATTTAAATGCACATATTCTGAATTTGTGATATATTTACAGTGACAAATGAGTTGATACATATAGGAGGAAATACGTTATATGTATAGAACGCTATGAGGCAAGTTGCATAAGGGAGGGTATTACCACGTTGAAGGACAGGTGAAAGGGACATCAGGGGCTATTTTATAGAACAGAAAATGGAGTCCCAGGGAAAGGAAGTGCATTATCTAGGGTTAAATGGGTAGTAATTAGAAAAGGAAGGATTTAGGGGCGGCTAGGTGGTGCAGTGAGTAAAGCACCAGCCCTGGAGTCAGGAGTACCTGATTTCAAGTCTGGCCCCAGACACTTAACACAAAAACTAGCCATGTGACCTTGGGCAAGTCACTTAACCCCAACTGCCCTCCAAAAAGCAAAAAAAAAAAAAAGGAAGGATTTGAATCCAGTTCTCTGGCTGCAGAATCATTATTCTTTCTACTATACCAAGCTGCCTGTTAACAGGCATGAGTAAGAGGTATGACAAAAGTCTAGACAGACTGTGATTTTTTTTTCCTAGACTGCAACAGTTTTATAGCCATGACTCATATAATTAAGGTTTTGACAGGAAAATAGCCATATTAGTTGATAGGGAGCAGTATTGATATAACAGTACAGTATATCCATTTAGAAATAAATATCGTCATGATATAAAACTAGAGATTAATGTGATTAGTTTCTCTAATATTCAGTACTTCCAAGAACTACTTCTATATAAGTATGAGGAATTCCTCTACCAGTGGAGACTGCACTCACTCTACTACTATAGAATCATAGAATTGGACCTGGTGGACACATCAAAGGTCATCTCATACAACCCTCTAATTTTACAAATGAGAAAAATGAGAACCAGAGAAATGCCTTACTAAGGTGACATAGCTGGCTTGCAGCAAAGCTGGTATCAGAACCTAGATCTTAATTTCAATTCCAGGGTCATGATACATCACAATGATGTGCAAGAAGTGTTTTCAGTAGAGAAATTCACCACCCTGCCTTTAACTTATTGGAAAAGCTTTGAAATTATTTAAGGTATTCCTTGCAAAATATACATTATCTTTCACTGGACATCTTATTCAAGGCATCTACCACTTACTAGGATCATCAAGAACAGAACTTCAATGGCATAGTTAACAAAACAAAATAAATCTTTAGGTATTCCTCCATTCAACAAAGAATTATGCAAATAGAATTTTATTACATAATTTACACCAAGGGGGATGATAATTTCAATAATTTTACAACCTGGCACCAACATAGCTTTTTACAACCAATTTACATTGGTGTCCTTTGCATACTCTACAATGAAGTCAAACTGAGTTTACTGTTCTTTACATAAGATATTCAATTCCCCACCTCCATGCCTTACCTGAGGCTTTGCCCAGCAATTGCCATGCACTCTTTACTTATCTCTACCTCCAAGAAATACTAACTTTCTTTGAAACTCTGCTTAACGACCAACTCTAGATAAGATCTTCTTTAATCTCACCAATTGCTCATGACTTTTTTTTTTTTTGCTTTTTGGAGGGCAGTTGGGTTTAAGTGACTTGCCCAAGGTCACATGAATAGGTTTTTGTGTTAAGTGTCTGAGGTCGGATTTGAACTCAGGTAATCTTGGCTCCAGGACTGGTGCTCTATTCACTGTGCCACCTACCCGCCCCAGCTCATGACTACTTTACTGACATTTGCTTTTATTTACTTTCTGTGTTTTGTATTTTACTTTACATGTATCCACATATTTTTCTCTTTTATATGATTCAAGGTCCTTAAACACCAGACATGTTTTGTTATTTGTGTTCTTATGTTCCCAGGGACTCAAATAGTGGCAAGTCCATAGCAAATACTCAATAAATGATTTCTGGTTGATTGGATAATATATCTTTTTGATTGTACTTGAATTTTAAAAGTGAAATATTGGTGTATTTCTGGTTAACTGAGTTTTTCTTGTGAAAGTATCAACTAAACTTCCTTAATGTAAGGCTTAGTTTCTGCCAAACTGCTTTTAAGTTTCCTAGCTATTTTTGTCAGATGTTGAGTTCTTATCCCAAAAGCTTGGACATTTGGCATTATCATGCAATAGTTTACAATGGTCATTTACTATTGTGCGTTGTGTACTTAAACAATTCTACTAATCCATCAGTGGATTTCCTAATCCCTAGCAGAATGCTTTGATGATTACTGTTTTGTAATGTAGTTTGAAATCTGGAACTGTCGGTGTCCTTTTTTTAACACTGATTCCTATTATATTCTTGATGTTTTCTTCTTGATTATACATTTAATTACTATTTTTTCTAGGTCTACATAATATTTCCTCAGTAAATGGATTGGTATGACACTGAATAAGTAATTTAATTTAAGTAGAATTTTCAGTTTTGTTATATTGCCTCAGCCTACCCATAAGCAGTTCCAATTTCTCCAGTTGTTTAGATTTCTATTTGTGTGAAAAGTGTTTGGCAATCAAGTTTATATAGTCTCTGTTTTTGTCTTGGCAGGTAGTCTTTCAAGTCTTTTTCATTGTCTAAAATTCTTTTAGATGAATTTCTCCTTCCATGGCTTCCTGCTGAATTTTGTTAGTATATAAAGAAATACTGATGATTTATTTTATTTTATATACTGTTACTTAAGTTGCTAATGATTCCTACTAGTTTTTTTAATTGATTATCTAAGGTTCTTTAAGTATATCATCCTATCTCTCAAGAGTGATATTTTTGTTTCCTCATTGTCTATTTTTATTCCTTTAGTTTCTTTTTCTTTTCTTATTGCTATAGCAAACATTTCTAGCACAATATTGAAAAAAAATTGTGATAATGGACATCCTTGCTTCACTCCTGATTTCACTGGGAAGACTTCCAGTTTATCCCCATAACAATGAATCCTTACTCTTGGTTTTAGATAGATATTACTTTTCATTTTAAGGAAAGCTTCATTGTTTGAAGTGCTCCATATATTTTGTAGTGTTTTAGAGAGGAATGGATATTGTATTTTGTTGAAAACAACAAAAAAGTTTTTCTGCATCTATTGATATGTTATTTATTTGGTTACTGATATGGTCAATTATATTGATACTTTTCCTAATATTGAACAACTCCTGCATTTTTGGTATAAATCCCATCTGGTCCTCTCATATGATCTTGTGATACAGTGCTATAATCTCCTTCTTAGAATTTTGCTTAAAAATTTTGCATCAATATTCATTAAGGAAACTAATTATGTTTTTCTTTCTCTAATTTTTGTTCTTAATGGTTTTAATGTTAAACCATGTTTTGTCATAAAAGGAATTTGATAAGACTCCACTAATTTTTTCCCTCACATAGCTTATATATTACTGGGACTAATTATGTCTAAGATATTTCTCTCAGAATTCTTACATTTCACTTGTAAATCTATCTGGTCCTGGAGTTTTTCCTTAGGGCACTCATTTATAATTTGTTCAATTTCTGTTTTTCTAAGATTTTGTTATTAAAGTATTCTATTTTCTTTTTATCTGGGGAGTTCATATTTTTACAAATATTCTTACATTTCACTTAGACAATCATTTTACCAGCATAAAATTGGGCAGAAATAATTTTTAATTATTTCTTTAATTTTGTTTTCATTGTTTATATATCCACCCTCTTCATCAAAACTCATTTCTCTTATCTTCTACGTCTCCTACATAAATATAAATAAATAAATAGATATATAGATATATACATACATATTGTATGCCACACACCCTATCATTACTCCCTCCATTCGAAAAGTTCTTCATTGGATGTTTCTTTTATGTAAGAAAATTTCCCATTTTTCCTCTCCTTTGCCTTTTCTCCCAGGCAACCATTTTTCTAACCTATTTATTTTCTTACATCATCCCAACATAATTGCCTCACTCCCATACCCTCTTTCTATGTAAAATCCTTCTAATTACCCTTATACTGATATAATTCTTAGATGATATATATACTATTTTCCCTTATAGAAAGAGAAACAATTTAACCTTATGATTTTATTAGCTCCCTTATGAGTTTTCTTTTATATTCACCTTTTTATATATCTCTTAAGTCTTGTATTTGAAAGTCCAATTTTCTGTTCAGCTCCATTTCCCCCCCCCCCACTCAGGTATATTTAGAAGTACTCAGTTTCATTACATATTTATTTTTTCCATTGATTACTCATTTGGACTTGTTAAATTATTCTTGTCTGCATTCATTTCTGGAACATCATATTTCAAGTCCTCTGCTATTTTATTGTGGTAACTGCTAAATCTTGTGTGATTCTGAATGTAGCTCAATAGTATTTGAATTGTTTCTTTCTGACTGCTTGAAGTATTTTCTCTTTGACCTTGGAGATCTGAAATTTGAATATGATATTTGGGGCGGGTTCATTTAGAGATGTTTTTCAGGAGTAACCAGTAGATACTTTTAGTTTTTATTTTACCCTCTAGTTCTATGATAGTGGGATAATTTTCCTTGAGTTTTTAATTGTTTTTTTAAATTTTGATTGACTTGTTTATTTACTTTTAGTTTACAGGATTCAATTCCACAATCCCTTGAGTTTTAAATTTTCTCCCCTTCCTTCCTCCCACCCCATGGAGGCATGCAATCAATTATAGGATCTGCAAATGCTTTCACATTATACAATAGTCTGGTTGTATAGAAGGGTTGTAACCAATGGAGTAAACAATAGGAAAAAAGAAAAAAAAACTAAACATAGAAAAGAATGATAGCATATCTTGCTTCAGTCTCCATTAAAACTCTGGTCTTTCTAGATCTTTCTCTGCATGTTGCTATCTCCTTCCATCCTGAGACTTGTAGAGTTGTCTTATTTCTTGATCTCTTATAATTTGCTGGCCCAATTCTGATTTTCAAGAAGTCTTTTTCTTCCTTAATATTCTGGATCTTCTTTTCTAACTGGTTGACTTTCTTGTCATAATCTTCTTGTTTTTCTTGGATTGTTCTTTTTTTCCCCCTCAATCTTTCTCATTTGATTTATAAAGTCTTTTTAAAGTTCTTCTATGTATTCTTTTTGGATAGTGAACATTTGACATTAATCTTTGCAAGTAGTAAAGGATTTCTTTGCTTCAGTATCCTACTCTGAAGATGAACCACAGTCTTCTATATTTCCATAGTGACTCTCTCTGGATGGATTCTTTCTCCTTTGCCTGTGCATTTTTTTGGTAATAGTTTAGCTTCTATAATCACCTCTAGGTCTGGGACACAGGGGATTGTATCTCTGGCCTTAGATCCTCCTTCAGTTCTCCCCTCTGACCTTGAACCCAAACAAAGACTTCCTGCCTCCTGTAAGTGCCCACAGAAGCCCCATCCCACTGTTTCTGCACTCACAGACATATGCTGGTTCCTTCTCACCCTGCTGCATCTCCATAGTACCATTAAGTCTGGCGTTCCTTGCCAGCAGATATCAACCTTGATCTTCCCACTTCAGATGCCCAACTTCCTTCACTCTAGCAGGGGTAAAAGTTCCTGTAGTTGGGCTGAATCAGCCTCCCGACCCAGCTAAGCCCATGGCTTACTGTTTTTATGGTCCCTAACCTGGGGGTGTTTATTCTTCACAGGAAACAAACATCATCCTGGAATTTTTCTACATATCTTCTCTGATTGACCCAGGAGGATCACTGTTTTGTTCCTACTCTTATTTATTTTCTCAGCTCTATGTTTGACCTGAGGCACTATTTAATTATTGTTTTTCAACTTAGTTCTTGGGGTTTGGAAGTTTTTGATATTTCCAAGTTGCATGATCTGGGGAGAGGTCTGTTTATTATTCCCTTAGTCTGTAATCTGCTCCTTACCTAGCAAGAATCTCTGATCCCTTGGCATTTCAATTAATACTCTTTCCCAAGGTGCTTCTTCTCTTGGACTCAAAGTGATTCTGCCCCTTAGATCTCCCACTCTTCTTGACCCCAAAGTGCTCAAAGTATAACTCAGAAGTGTGTTTTTCAATGGACTTGAAAAATATCATGTGGTCTGGCACCAGTCCTAGCACATGGGGTACACTGCAATCCTTTAACAATTGCACAGCCCCCTTACTGTCTCTGGCTTGAGAACTGAAACTGCTGATGCTTTTGTCAGCTCTTTCCACCACTGGCATTTTTTCCCCGTGGGCACTGGGCCAGCTTCCATATCACAGATTTCTCTGACCTTCTATATTATATTGGGCTAGAAGAATATCTCATTCTTCCCTCTTTTTTTGACTCTAGCAATCCAGAATTTGATTTGAGACATTATGTTAAAGTTATTTGGAGAGGAATGTATGTAGAACTCAGCTAAGTGCCTTCTAGACTCCATTGTATTGGTTCTGTCTCCAGAAGTCACATAGCAAGCTCTTAATAAATACTTATTATTAACCAATGAAAAGCTATTATTATTGAAGTGATTTTATCAATCCTGCAGAAAAATATCCAATAAAATTTTCAAATGATTGTTTTTAATGAATGACTTCTTATTTTTCCCTTAACTTCAAAAAATATTGTCATTGATTTCTAACCATATCTACACGTCCAAATAGGTTTGATGGAATAGAGTAAATGAAAGACAAGTCAAGTCAAACTAGTCTTTTATTAGAGGAGACATGAAATCTATTTTTCCAGATGTTTTCTTTCTCTGAAGCAATTTTTCAATTTCTTTCCCCAAATGGTTATTCTGGAACTGAGTAGAAATAGTCTAATCAAAACCTCTTTGATAGTTAGCCAATGATTATTTTCTTCTAGGGTATTGTTATAGTAATACAATTGGATGGATCCAGTGCCATCATTTAACAATCCAATTTGACCTAAGATACATATAGCCATAAAATCAGTCACTTAATCAATAAACATCTCTTAAGTATCTGCTATGAGTCAAGTACTATGTTAATTCATGGAGTTACAAAGAGCACACTTCAACCATCTAGCCCTAGAATACCTTATATTTTATTGAAAGATAGAACTTGGGGCAGTTAGGTGGCACAGTGAATAGAGCACTGGCCCTGGAGTCAGGAAGACATGAGTTCAAATCCGACCTCAGACACTTAACACAAAATCTAGCCATGTGACCTTGGGCAAATCAAACTCAACTGCCCTCCAAAAAGCAAAAAGAAAAAAAAATTTAAGCTTATTAAAAAAAAGAAAGAACTCATAAACTAATGTAAAAATGAAGAGATGTTAGTAACAACAGAAATCAAGAAAGTTCTAATTTCAGAAGGTTTCATTTGAACTAACCTTTAAAGAAAACTATGGGTTTTAGGTATCAAAGAGGAGAAGAGAGTCTATTCCAATCATGTGGCATGACAACTGAATAGGAATGGACTTATATAAGTGTGATGTGATGTCCTGTGTGACAACAAGGAGGTTCATTTGATTAGAACTATTAGAACTATTGATTAGAACATAATGGAGAGATTGTACTTATAAGCCTAGACAAGTAGATTGGAAACAATCTATGAATGACTTCACGTTACAAACAGATAAATTTGTATATGACCCGAGAGGTAATAGGTAGTCATGGTAGTTAATTAAGCTGGACAGCAATGTAACCATATTGTGCCCTATTAAAATCACTCTGGCCAATATGTAAAGGTTAGATTGGAGAAGAGAAAAACAGAGGAACTGAACCAAGTTACTAATGTATTAATGTTATCATCATCTAATCAAGATAAAGAAGTGTTTTACTTCCCCATATGGTATACTTTTGAGCCAATGGAATGATAGAATTTACGACATGATGGCTAATAATGTCACATTTTTCTCCACACAATTTATTCTTCTCCATTCACTACTCAAAATATACCATTAGCATGGTCAATAAAGTTGTTGCCTGACTGTGTATTAGCGCAGAGTAGGATAAAGAAGCATGGTTGGATATCAATAAATAATTAACTACTGTTTTCTCATTTACAATGTTCATCATCAATTTCCTTTTGTCAAACAGCTTAATAGCAATACCCCAGCTGGAGCTGGAAACCACCATATACGACACTGCAGGAATCAAATTCTGTTATGATATTGAGCTCATGAACTTCTCTGGAAAGTGAGATTGCCTGAGGAGCTCAGAAGGCTGACTTCTCCATGAATGATATTAGTAATAATTAGAATGCACATTTGTCTGCAACAGAGTAGCCCAAACAGAAGAAAGAGAAGGACAAAAACAATGTAGAGTCACTCCATTCAGAATGAATGGGCCAATAATTGACAGCAAAAGAAGGCAGAGCTTTGTAATGAATAAATGCTAGTATATTCTGTCTTGGACTTGAAGTAATGGAATAAAAATGACTAATAAGAAGTTGATATCTAAGATAAGAAAGGAAATAAAAATAAAATACTTAACTGCCCTGGATGAAATCAAGTCATCTGATTCAGGTGAATTTCATCCTCAAGTAAGAGCAATACAAGTAGCCACCCACAGAGTATAGTAGATACACACCTCTCACACAGTTATGTAGACACTCACTTTCTGATTGGATCTCATACTGGCAGGTCAAAATTCCATGAGCAAAACCACCATCATCTGGTTACATTTAAATTTATTTAAGGTATCTCCTAGAGGCAATTGCGAGGAGAAGAAATGCACTCACCTTATTCACCATACCACTCTGAGTCTTAACCAATCAATTTCTATTTTTTTTGCAATAAAAATTCTATTTTTTTCAGTCATTCAAAATAATGCCCCTTTTTTAATCTTAAAAAACAACTACTTAACCATAAGCAATTAAGTGTTGCTGTGGATAGAGCTCTAGGCCTGGAGTTCCAAAGACTTGAGTTCCAGTCCAGACTCAGACATTTATAATTGTGATACTAGGCAACTTTTGACTGCATCAGGTTCTTCAAGCAAAAATGAAGGAAATAATTGTAACTACCTCACAGAGTTATTATAAGGATCAAATAAAATAACATTCATACAGTATTTAATGCAGTACCTCATACATAATAGGTGCTTAATAAATGCTTGATTTCTCACTTCCAGTATGACATATATAATAATACATATTCATACATTGGAATAAGTGTATAAATAATATAATGAAATAGGTCGCAATCCAAATGTATATGGGGTCACATTCTCTATCCAATGATACATACACTGCATGTAGTAAAAATACATGTCAATATTCTTTCAGGTAAGAGAGTGAAACAAAGACTTAGCCAATAGATTTTTATCTTCAGAACATGAATAGCTCAGTTTTCCTAGTTCCAGTTTATATGGAAGAGGGCAGGAACCTCTCTATCAAAAAGGCAGGGTAACATGTAATAGAAAGACCATCCTCATTGAATTGGACCAGATATGGACAGTCAATAACTAGCTCTAGCCTGCTACCCATGTGATGAAGTGATGGACTTTTTATTGACTGCTAGTCTGTCAGAATGATTCAGCCTGATTTTTACCCTGACTAGCTTAAATGTGAGTTATATGTTGTAATCCTCTGTAATGAAGAGCCCTTTGACATATGTCTCTTGAAGAGCTAGGCCTCTTCACTTCTCTATCAGCTGTGCTTCTATGGACTTCATTATGCTTTCTGGCAATCTCGTCATCCTAAAATATCACGTCAGTCAATAACTTCATACCTTATTAATACTCTCTGCTCCTGGGGGCATTCACTCCCACTGGTTGGAGACAGTGGAGAGTGGAGAGTAGAGATCTCTTTCCAGACTATCAGTATGAGTGGGAGGAAGGGTACCATAAGCAGTAAGTCCTTTATTTCCCACTCCCCTAACTCTTCTGGACTTTAACACTGTCAGAACCAGAAGAAATGGGTGTAAGTCAGAAAAAGAAACACGTTTCAATTTGATTTAAAGGGAAAAATATTAAGTATTAGAGCCACTCATAGAATGGTCTCCTTCAGTAAGTAGTGGGCTTCTACTCACTAAAGGTCTTTATACTATGGCTGGATGAACACTTTTCATTTATATCATATTGGGGAATTATTTTACGGTATGTGTCACTGCAAAAGTCTTTTGTAACTCTGAAATTCTGTTATATTCACTAGGGTCTCATCCATTTGTGCATTTCTAATGTTCTTGGATCCTGTAGGGAAATTCAGTGACTTAATTCAAGCTTTGAGCATAGGACAAATATCCTTTTACAGGGCTCCATTGGCCCTGCATATGCTGTGAAATTAGAAGTATCAATGACTGTCTGTGAGAGGCATCAAAAAATTCTGCACTCTAGATTATTTCCCAAGTACAGTAATTGCTTCCTGATATTACATATGGTGTACTTCTTTTAAGAAGAAAAAATCATAGATATTGGTAGGCAAGTGCTGCTTCTAAATGTATTATGATTGTCCAGTCCATCAGCAGAAATGAGTTTGGGATTAAACTGTCAGGATAATTCATAGCCTTTCTTCTTCAGGTAGATCAGTACTTCATTTAAACCTACCTAATGAACACTGTACAGAACAAATTACTTGTACAATGATAGATTATAACTGATAATACTCCAAAGGGTGCAAATTAAGGGATTCCTTTTTCTAAAAAGGTTTTAGCCAACCTTGAAGGATTGAATATTACCACACGTATGCTGATGTATTCAATAAGGGAAGTTAGGAAACATTAGCAATGAAGCCATTTGTGATGTAAAAATAGAAGCAAGAAATGATTAAAGTTTTTTTTAATAAGAAATTCTACCAGAAAAATCCTCAAGGTGAGGACTCAGAGAGTTAATGAAAATGATTTGTCAGTAAGTTACAATTTGTCTATATCTGGCTTATTTGTTAGCCTGAGAACTAGCTTCCTTTTGCATATCTTCCTTTAAAGATTTCCCTGGATGAAATATTAATGTCGACATCCTGGCTAAAATCCCTCAAAGATGTGATGTAACACATAGAGTTTTGAATTAAGCACATAAATAGCTAGGATTGATGAAGTTACCAGGAAACAGCTTTCATTATGACACATGAATGTGCATAGTCAGGTGAGAGTATGGAATAGAGTTTAGATATTAGGTGAATTTTGAAAAGAAAAAAAAATAATATGAAGCAGGTAGTTGTGGAAGGCTACAAGAAGGGGATAAGACAGTAGCTGGGTCACAGAGAACCATTTTTGCATATTGTCTCTGCCATTGGAATGTGAGCTCCTTGAGGGCAGGAGTTGTGTTTTTTCCCCCTTTTTTGTATCCCCAGTTTTTACTACAATGCTTGGCAAAATTTAGTTGCTTCATAAATGCTTATTTGTGCAGTGGTGGTGGTGACGATGATCATAATGATGAACATGATGATCTTGCCTCAGGGGAATCTTCATGTGTTATCCAGGAGTAGTGCATTCTAATCAATGCAGATAGAAATTCTGCTTTGCCTTCTCATCCTTTACAATTGTAATCCATATGTCCCACCCCCACTTGTAAATTCCACAGAAATTATCTAAATCTTCTAGTACTACTGCAGACTCTCAGTGTAATGCATCGGTTCTCCATCTGTTGGCTTTCACTCTCCACATATGACCACATTAGTATTGACAAATTGCAATGATAAAAATATTGAATACCATGAATATTAGTAAACCGAAGTTATAAGGGCATTTTTGAGATATGCACATGACTATATTCAAGATCAGAGAATTTGAGAGATGGCTGGGATCTCAGACATCATCTGATCTAGTCCTCTCATTTTATAGAAATCTTAGGCCAGTAGGGAGGAAGAGAGCAAACAATAATCTATTAAGAGCCTACAATATCCCTGCCACTATGCAAAGAACCTTACACATATCATCTCATTTGATCCTTGTGAGGTAATCATTATGATTATCATCCCCATTTTATTGTTGAGGCAGACAGAGGCAAAGTGACCCTTTCCCAGGGTCACAAAACTAGTAAGTGTTTGAGGTCATATTTACACTAAAGGGTTGATGACTCCAAGCCCAGTAGTCTGTGTACTCTGATACCTAGTTCCCTTCTTGAATATCTTGTTGAAAATGAAGCAAATAGGAAATAGCAGAACCAAGATTTGAATCCTAATAGTCTGACTTTAATTCCAGGCTGTTGTTATATTTTATTTCCCACCTCCCAATGTTGCCACATCAGGTTATCTCTTTCAGTAATTAGGGGAGCTATCTCCATTTAATAGATTCAGAAAGTGAGATACTGTAAAGGTAGCTTTATGGCCTTAAGCATGCCACTTAATAGAAGTAATTGGATGCTCAGTACTTCTGACTCCTAATCTTTCTTTCTATCATGCTCCTGATTCATGATCATCATCTTGTTATATCCTGGAAAGAATTAAATTGACATGGAGCTCGCTCCATTTCACTCATCACTATGCTGCTGATAATTATTTTTTTCCAGGATTTTAAGAAATGGGAGTAGAGATTTCTTTGCCATGTATAAGGGAGAAGTTTTCCAGAGGTGAGGCATCTGTGTTGAGCGGCAGATAGAGTATTAAGTCTGAGTTCAAATCTGGCCTTAGACACTTAATAACTGTATGACCCTAGGCAAATCATCTAACTCGGATTTGCCTCTATCCCTCATCTGTAAAGTGGGCACACAATGTCAGACCGTTCCAGTGTCATTGACATGCACAATGGCCATGGGGTCACACAGAATCAAACACAAATGTGAGACTTTCTCCCTGTTCAACATCACATTTATACCATTTCCCAAAAAGTACCAATGTAAGCAGATTGGGAATGCAATGAATGTCTCCTTTTTAAGAACAGGGAGAGAAGATGGTGGCAAAGAAGCAGGAGAGCTCTGCAGCTCCCACATGGCTACCTCAAATACACATAAAATATGACTCTAAACAAATTTGAGGGCTCCAGAACTCACAAAATTACAGGAGAAACATCTCCCTATAAAGGCAGCTTGGCAGTAAGGGTTCATTGCAGCATGCTGGGAGCCAAAATCTGCCCAGCCTGAAACTGTGGCTTGGCCCTGGGGCAGGCAGAACAAGCTGTAGCTGGAGCATTAAGGAGAGTGGATTAGCAGCAGCTGTGGCAGTTTCCACAACTATCAAACCATAAGAACCAAGAATAAAGTGAAAGGTCAGCAGCACTTAGCTAAATTTGGAGAAGAAAAGTGGTGTGGCTGAAGTACCTCCAGGACAAGGAAATGATGGACGTGGTAGCTCTGCAGTGGCTTTCAAGTGGCTGCTTCAGAAGCTCCCAGCCTGCAGATTACAGGGGGACCAAGCAATCATTCAGAGGCTAAGTGCTTTTGCATTGAATGGCCCAGATATGTATAACGGTTTTGGGTGGTGTTCCTGGGGTTTGTTTTCAGTGAGCCAAAGCTGGTGGGACATGCGCCAGTGTCCTAATAGCTCCAGCAGCTGCAGAAACCCCAGTAATTTGAAACAGAGCTTACCCCTCTGGAATCAGAGTTCCACAGAATTAAAAAAGTCAAGTAATTTACTGGCAACATGAGGAGGCAAAGGAAGCAAAGCAAGAACAGCAACAGAACTCTAGAATCCTTTTTTGGGGACAAAAAGGATCTAAACATGGAATGGGAAGAAGACAACACAATCATAATTCCCACAACAAAAGCTTCCAAGATACATGAATTAGAGTGGAGCAAATGGAAGCACATGACTTCATGAGAAATCAAGATACTATTAAACAGATCCAAACAAATGAAGAAAAAGAAGGTAATGTGAAATATTTCATTGAAAAAAAAAACACTGACCTGGAAAATAGATCCAGGAGAAACAATTTAAAAATTATTGGACTACCTGAAATCCATGACCAAAAAAAGAAATTAGAAAGCATCTGTCAAGAAATTCTCAAGGAAAATTGCCCTGATATGTTAAAACCAGAGGGCAAAATAGAACTCAAAAGAATTCACCAATCAACTCTTGAAAAACATCCCAAAAAGAAAACTCCTAGGCATTTTATAGCCAGGTTACAGAGTCCCCAGATCAAGTAGGAAATATTACAAGCTTCCAAGAAGAAACAATTTGAATACTGTGGAAACACACTTAGGATAACCCAGGATCTAGCAGCTTCTACGTTAAGGGATTGAAGGGCCTGGAATATGATATTGCAGAAATCAAGGAAGCTGGGATTAAAACCAAGAATCACCTATCCAGCAATACAGTACAATGTTCCAGGGCAAAACAATATCATTCAGTGAGGTGGAGGACTTTCAAATATTCTTGCTGAAAAAACCAGAACTGAAAAGAAAATTTGACACTCAGATACAAGAAGCATGAGAAGGTAAACATGGAAAAGAAATCATAACAGACTTATCAAAGTTGAGCTATTTACATGCCAATATGAAAAAAACAATAATTGTTACTTATGAAAATTTTCTCAATATGAGGATAGGTAAAGGGAATACAAATGTATATATACATATACATACACATTTGTCTATATAGGAGGGTATATATATATATGCATGTGAACACATATCTATGTATGAGTATATATGTGTACATAGATGGCACAGGATCAATTGAATAGGAAGGGACAATACTTTAAAAGGTGAAATTCTGAGGTGGGGATGATTAGAATAAGAGGAGTCAGGCAGAGACAGAATGGGGTTAATTATCTCATATAGAAGCAGCAAGGGATAATTGTTACAATGGAAGGGAAGAACAGGAAAGCAAAAGGGAAAGGGTCAACCTTACTCTCATTGAATTTGGCTTACTGAAGGAATGACATAAACCCTTAACTGGGTATCTTGCCACACAGGAGAGTGGGGGGAGGATGGGGATGAGAGGTGGGATGATGGAGGGGAGGTTAAGGTGAGGGAGAAGGTTTCTGGAAGCATATACTTCTGTAAAGGGAGAGGGACAGGGTGAGGGACAGGGTAGAGAATAGAAGAAGGGGGTGGGGCAGGATAGGAAGGAGGGGCACATTATCCGTCTCTCACAATATGTCCACTGTGGACATGTTTTTTGCAATTACAAATATTTAAAGCCTGTATTGAGTTGCTTGTCCTTCCTGTGGGGCTGGATGATAAGGGAGGAAGGGAAAGGATCTAGAATTTAAAGTTCTATAAACAAATGTTAAAAATAGTTATCTATATATATCTACAATTATTATTATTAACTACATGCACTTGTAATTAAATATAAAGACACTGGGGTAGGAAGATTCATTCTTTCCTACTGGAAAGTCAAAGGGGCAATAGGGGAGGACATAGGAGAGTGAAGATTAGGGGAGGGGTAATACAGTGGTATAGGGTTGTTTTGAGGGATGGCTATGGAAAAGATGGGGAGAAATTTTGAAACTCAAAATCTCTCGGAAATGGATGATGTAAACAAGAAAATAAACATATTTATTAAAATTACAAGAAAAAGAACAGGGAGAAAGACAATGTGGTTGAATTGCGGAGCTCTATAGGCATAAAGTGTAAGAAAACTGGGGAGTTAGAAAGGGAGAAAGTTGTATTTTTAGTTTTAAAGGATGGCATTTATATTAGAGCCTAATGGAAATACAGAGCCACTAGAGTTTACTGAGTGATAGAATCACCTGAGTGGATCTGCTCTTAGAGAATTCACTTTTGTGGTTATGGGAAGTTGGATTAGACTTGAGTGTTTGGCTTGGGGAAAAGAAGGAGAATTAGAAAAGAGGCCTGAGGCTGGAAGGCTAAATATGAAACTATTTAAATGATTCAGTGGTAATAAAATATGAATTAGTTTGTTGTTATGTGTGTGGAAAAGAGTAGGGGTGTGCTGGTAATTGTGTAAGCACTAGGTCTCTGAGTGGGAAAACATATGTGTAGGACTGGGTGGTTGTTAAAATTAATTTCTTTCTCTGGGTCAACATTACACTCATTGAATTTGGCTTAGGGAAGAAATGACATACACTCTAAATTGGGTATCTTGTGATACAGAAGACTAGGGGGGATGGAGATAAAAAGGGGGGATGATGGAGGGGAAGACAGGGGGGAAGGGGTGTTAGAAGCATATACTTCTGTAAAGGGACAGAGACAAAGTAGAGAATAGAATGGGGGGGTATAGGAAGGGGGCAAATACAGTCAGTCTTTCACAATATGTCCATTGTGGAGATGTTCTGCATAACTACACATGTACAGCCTGTATTGAATTGGTTGTCTTTCCAGTGGGGGCAGATGATGAGGGAGGAAAGGAAAGAATCTATAATTTAAAGTTTTGTAATCAAATGTCAAATATATGTATATGTGTGTACACACATATGTATATGTATGTACACACACATGTATATGTATGTACACACATATGTATATGTATGCACACACATATGTATATGTATATGTATGTATGTATCATTGGTTTCATGCAACTTGGAATTAAGATATACAGGCACTGAGGTATGGAGATCCATCTTGCCCTGCCAGAAAGTCAGAGGGGTGATGGCAGAGGACATAGGAGAGACCAGCTTGGGGGAGGAGTCATACAATGGGATTGCTGGTTTGGGGTGGTGGGAAGGGGAAAGATGGGGAGAAAAGTTGTAACCCAAAATCTTGTGGAAATGAATGATGTAAACTAAAAATAAACAAAAGTTAAATTAAAAAAACAAAAAAATAGTTTCTTCTCATACACCTTTATATTGGTGTTGTTAAAAAAAGGAATTGTTTGCTACCATGATATTATGCAAAATAATTTTCCTTATGTGTTATTATCAAAACATCCTCCAAAAACATAATTTTGAATCATTATACATTAAAACCTTTCTATAAATATTTCCTTTTATAAATTTGATGAAAAAAATGAATTTTATTTTGCATTTAAATAAAATAGATATTCATTAGATCCTCCATTTGTTATAAATATCTCTTGCAGCCTTTGGTTAGAGTAGGTCTTTTTGAGTCAATGGGTGTTTTGAAAGAGGAGGAAGAGCAATAAATTGGGAGAATGTAATATATACACTTTATAGAGGTGATCAAATAAACCCTTTGATAATCAAGTCCTCTTTTTTCTTTTCTAAGGCAATTGGGGTTAAGCAACTTGCCCAGGTTAACACAGCTAGTAAGTATTGCGTTTCTGGTCTGAGGCCAAATTTGAACACAAATCCTCTTGAATTTAAGGCTAGTGCTCCATCCACTGTACCACCTACCTATCAGGTACTCCCCTGTTCTATCCATCTCTAGAGATTGTCATCATAGCGGGAAAATTTCACCTCCTTTTCTATGCAAAGGAGCTAATATGAGGAAATTATCCTTGGATATTCTGATAATGTTTACTTAATACAAGTAGCTGAAAAATTAATGGTATTTAATACATCTTAAAGAAACACTTTTAAATTGTATTTCAGTAAGGCACATTTCTTTTAATAGATATAAATACTGGGTATGATTGACTGAGTGACCAGTACCAAAATTCACTGTTTTCCCCTAAGTCTCCAAGAAGCATATACCTACAAGTGAAACAATGTTGAACTTATGATCTTTAAGCAAAATCCCTAAGAAAATAAATTTCATTGTTAAAAAATGTGACTTGTGTGACAATTAGACAAAGCTTTCTAATATCTTAAAATCACATTAGTCTCTTTGCCTTAAAAAAAAACCTTTGTTACCCCATATTATGAATATTCATAGTGTTCAATAAGGCTCAAAATTCCAATTTGTTACTACTAATGTGGTTCTGAAGTGATTCTGAATTTCTATCTTAAAACTTTCTATTTTAAAAAAATTGAGTAATGTTAAATGAGCTATTATTCTAACATCTGAATAGTAGATTGCTTTAAATCTATTAATAAATACATATTTTTTCCTTTAAAATGAGCCTGATTTTCTTCTTCTGACAACAGAGCTCTTCTGATTAGCTTTTCCAAAAGTAAAATGACCAATTCCCAAACTACCTATTTAAAAAAATCTTTAAGAGTTGAATAGTGTTTCAAAAACTTTTTGGTTAATTAAATTATAGATGTAGAATTGCAAGGGATAATAAAACCAGTTTCTCATTTTACTGTTAAGAGACTGAGTTCAGTAGAGCTTAAATGACTTGCCCAAGTTTGTTTTTCTTTTGTTTTCACAGAGTGACACCACAATGACACCACAACATTGAGGTCAGAATACAGTGTGTTTAGCTGTGTCTGATCAGTTCAATATGAGTTCAATAGGATGTAAGTACATGTGGGGCAAAAGTAGTTGATTAGAACATTTGCAAAGGAGATGTTTCTGCATTTTGGCAGTTGACATTTCTTTTGTGCTGCTGTATTTCTCTTTACTCATTGAATGCAGTGCCTTCTTTAACGTGGACACACCATGTTGGGTTGTCCTGTGCCAGTATCTCCCACTCTCACAAGTGACACTAATGTTCTTCACAGTTAATGAGGTCCGGAAGGGCACTGGAACCTATTTCTTTCTTACTCCCAGTCCAGTACTCTATAGGTAAAACAATGATGGCTTTAACTCAACATTTCCAAACATGTTGCGTGTCAGTATATGACTATAATCTCGCCTTACTTAGAATCACAGAACCTAAAATCAAAAAGGTTCTCAGAGACCATATACATTTGAGAATCAGAATCTGCTCTCTATTATATTAAATATATATATATGTAAATTATATAAGTATATGTGTACATGCATATGTATATATTTCCAAGCTCACTCTCCCATCATATACATTTGAATTTCTCTTTCTAACGTTCTCCTTTTCACTTGCCTTTTTAAATTTAAATAAGTATTCTTTATCCAAATAGGGAAATAACCCAAGGTGGCTGTGTTGATAAAAGCAGAGGGTACCTTAAAAAGGGGATTTCACTCTGGATGTCCCCTAAAGTATTTTAGGGTGTTATATATGTCCATTTAATAGAGACAGTTCAACTGTATGGCCTTCTAGTGCTATGGATGAGACTAAGGCATTGCAGATGCAAGGAAAAGATATGGATATTCCTTTCTTCTCTGAAGGAGGGTGTGGAAAGAGAAAACAGACAATCTAATAGGGCCTTCAAAGAAGTAATAAAAAAGAAAAAAAATTTTTCTTTTGTTTGATTTTTAAAGGATTTAAGGAATGTTCCTAAGATATAATCAGAAAAAAGTTTAGTTTGCATATCAGAGTAGTTAAAGACAACTGAGACCCAGATTTCTATACAAGGAAAATATATCATTAATTTTTAAGACCCTCTGGAGTACATGAGCTAAGGCTTGAATTGAGTAGGAAAATTACATTTGGAAAAACAAGGAGGGCTTTTAATTATTCCAAATTTCACACACACACACACACACACACACACACACACACACACCAATGATGAAAAAACAACAACAGCAGTTTTGACAACAACCTTATTGTTGATATTATCTACTTTACCAATTTATTAATAAAAAATATTACACTTAAAAAAACCCTAAATTACTGATGGAAAAACCACCTAAATCTAGTCTCATCTAGTCAAGAAAAAACATTGTAAATAAACTTAGTGCTCTATAAGCACATAAGGATGGCTGCTGTTGTCATGAAATAAAACCATATAACAATTGTTGGTTATCTCAAATAGTTTAAATATCACCCAACTGGTAGCATTCTAAACATGAGTTCTTCAGTGACCAATAAATAGATAATAATATTGGTGGTATCTAATTATATCAAACATTTTTACTTTACGAGAAACAAAAAGGAGAAAACAAACTGTATTTAAAGGAGAGAATATGTTCTGCTAGTATAGATACAGAAAAAAAATTCATAACATGAAATACTTCATGAAACACTTTGCTCATTTCATATTGAAATTTTCATAAAAAATATTTTTAATTGCCAATTTTTGTTCAAGTGCCAACTTTTGCTACATAAAATAAAAACTGTATAAAGAATCTTTTGAGACCCTCTTAATTAAGTCAACATTTAGGCACACACACACACACATATACTCAATAACTTCAACAAAACATGATCATAGAAGAGGATAGTGAAATATATATTGGAAAATCAGGCCTTGGAATTAGAGTAAGGGAGAGAGATGGCAAAAGACTCATTCCTCTGATGAACATAGATAGATAGATAGATAGATAGATAGATAGATAGATAGATAGATACATACATACATACATACATACATACATACATACATTCATATATTCATATATTCATACACACATATATTATGCATATATATAAAATTTTGAGATAAATTCATTTATTTCATTTGATCCTCTCATCGTCCTTGGGAAATAGGTGTTGTTATTATCTGTATTTTATAGATGAGGGAACTCAGGTAAACAAAGATTAAGTGACTTGCCCAATGTCACACAGCAACATGGATGCACACACATATAAGTATTTGTTTGTATGTATATATGTATATTGGTAGGTATATATATAAGTGTATGTGTGTTTATGTCCCCTAATTCAAGAGTCTTTAAATATAGCAAGGATCAAATAACACCATGGAAAATAAATTGATTATATTTTACACTGAAGAAATAACCTGTTACCAATATACACATCACACCCAAATCTGTATTTTTACAGTCAGACAATCTACTTGCATAAGAAAAATAAAAATGTGCTACAAATTAGAAGAAAAATAAAATGTGATACAGAAGTTTTTTGGGGGGTGGAGGGGTAAATTACCTTGTCCACCACAATATATGAAAAAAAGGACACAGACAGAGACTACTACTATATACTTAAGGGAATTTTTATCAATTTGCAACAAGGGGAGCAAAAAACAAAACAAAACAAAACAATAAAACAAGCATGATTTTCTACTGACAATCTCTTGGTCTTGTTTCAAATGAAAAACTATGTGAACCAAAGGTCTCAAGAATATACAGATCAAATTCTCAATTTAGTGATTATTGAACAAGTCAGCTTTAAAGAAGATAATAGTTATACCACTATTATTGAATTCCACAAAACCTTTGACATAATTCTACAATCATGACTGTATAATAAACTTCAATATACAGTATTTAAACCCAAACATGAAACTTATTCTTTATCTGATCCTGAAGACCCCTCAAAACTCTCAAAAATGAAACTCATACAAGTGATAAAAATCATTACACCTGTCTTCATGACCTAAGATACCAAGACCCCTGAAGAGATCTAGCCATAAGGATCTAACAGAAGAGGCTAATCTTAACTAATCCTAACTCAAATGCTTACTCAGCTCTAACTCCCTACCCTCTACCAAGGTCTGGCAGTATTGTGTAAGCCACTTCATTTATTTATAAGGACTCAACTTGCACCCTTACACCTTTCTCTTAAACATAGAAAACCAAAAGGTATCTAAATTATTATTTGACCTAGACTATAGTATTGAAACTCTGTACTGCAACAGAAGATAGATAACTGAAGAAAAGAGGAACTGGGAAAGGGTGTCAAAATATGAGTAGATCCAACAGACCTGAATAAAAAGAAGTGAAAAATATCTCCCCAGAAATCACTTGGGGCCTGTGAAATATGAATTTTGCAGTGTATGAAGAGGCGGAGACAACTTTGAGTCACAGGTCCCAGGGAAACCGCTAAAGGGACAAGATCCAGAAAGTGAGCAATATGGGAATATGAAGGGAGAGGGGGAATGACTAAATTACCAAAGATCTCATGTGTATGAAAAATCATTTAAAGATCTTCAGCACAAGCCTATATCCCAACAGGGAAGCCATTATTAACAGAAGGGAAGATGTGTTCTAGATTACTAAAATGAGTCCAGAGATATAAAAACAAATATTGCAAGAAAAAGGAAAATTAATAACTGATGAGGCAAAAGACCCTATGGATTCTGAACAGAGCATGGAAACACAACAGAATGTAATTGAATGGTTTAAAAGAGTAATAATAATTGGGGAAACATAGCACCAAAATTATATTCACAGTGTTTATGGCTGCTATGAATGTGCTGGTATAATTATGAATTGCAAAATATAACAAACTCTTTGCATGGAAGACAGAAACAAAACATTTATCCAAACACCAGAAAGTTGAATCCCAGCACCAGAAAGTCAAATCCATCATATCAACAAAGAAATCTACACACCATAACTGTTATGGTTTTTGGGTCAGGATGTATAGGACTCACCTATACCCTTCCTCAACAGGTTTCAGGCATCCACGGCTCCCATTTACTCTGGGAGAAAGAGCTGCACAGAAAACTCAGGGCACAGGACTTGCTTCTAGTTACGTTCTCTAAGCCAGGCATGGCTGGAACTCCCTCTGCCTCCGGATAGCCTGTATTTAAGTTCTTTCTCCAGGGCCCCTTAGGGCCCCTCCCCTGGCTATGCCCTCACCACAGCGAGGCATCACCCGGAAGGTGGAGAGATAATCCTGCTTATTGCAAACAGGTGCAGCCTTCGCATTCCACCCCTAGGTGATCACATGCACCCCTATCAGCTGAGGATCAGTTCACCCTTTGTGAGGTATCAGAGACCCAACACCTAACAATGTAGGGGGCACAGCCATACCTAAGCCTTCCCACTACTAGGACCTTCCCACAACAACCATTCACAGCTCACTGCCTGCTTCCTCTCCCTCAGCCCTAACTGCTCTTACCAACTTTTTCTCAGCTGTGCTCCAGCTCTATCCTGTTCCACCCATTCAGCAAGTTCTTCCCACCACAGGCTTTATGTGCCTCAAACTCATGTATATTAAGCTTCCATGTGATTTAAGCAGGTTACATGGGCCTATTAATGGATGGGAAAGATCTTCCCATTAAGCAAAAATACATTAGCAATACAAGAAGCAAAATTTATGGCCTACAGAACAGAAATTATTGGCAGCATTGGAGAAAAACCCCAAACATGGACACATGGTGGCAGACCTCACCAAAGGAAAAACAAACAAATAAACATATTGAGAATACACATACATAGAAGTACAGGGGTTATGATTTTTTAAAGAATTATAAAATAGAAAGGGAAACAACATGATGAAGAAGATGGTGGGAAAATCCTTTTTTTAGAAAAAGCTACAGAAAATTGAATAAAAAAACCCAACAACACAAGTTAAATTGAGAGAGAAAAATAAATATTTTACATGACTACTTAAATGAAAGATAAAAAACATGAGGAATAATCAGACAACTAGACAAAAGAAAGAAAAGGCGATTGGGACTGCTAGGTGGCACAGTGAATAGAGCACCGGTCTTGGAGTCAGGAGGACCTGAGTTCAAATCTGGCCTCAGATACTTAACACAAAAACTAGCCATGTGACCTTGGGTTAGTAGCTTAACCCCAATTGCCCTACCTTCCCTCCTAAAAAAAAAGTAAAAAAAGAAAGGCAATTAATAAAACCAAACTCTAAAACCAAAAAGGAGGTAATAAATGGGAATGAAGAAGGATTGAAAATGAGGGGAATAGAGCCAGTGAGAATAGGGTTGATTTAAAACAGATTAAACTGAAATAATTAAGAAGAAAAACAAAACCGCTATCTTCCAAAAAAGGGGAAAAGCTCCTAAGGTTGAAAAATAAAAGAGTACCAGAGACAAATGGAAGAAAATATAAAACTAATTCTGATAACTTTGTATGTGAATGGATTTAGCAATCCAATTAAAAAACAACAACAACAAACAAACAAAAAAGTGATGGACTGGATAAAGAAACAAAACCTCACAACTTTACAAGGATAAAACAAACAAACAAAAAGATATACATACAAAATAAAAATGAGTGTCCGGAAGAAAATTTACTATTCATCTCATGAATGCAGAAAAAGAAGAAATTACAATCATGCTAAAGGACAAACCGAAAACCTTAACAACATAAAGAGAAAACAAAGAAAACACACTGGACAGAAATGATCTATAGATAATCAGCTAAAATCACTACTAAACTTTTATGATCCAAATGGTTTAGGATCTAAATTAACTCAAAGAAAAAAAAACATTGAATTACAGGAAACCATAGCCAGTAGTATAATTGTGTCAGGAGACTTTGGTACCTCTATTTCAATTTTGCCACAATGTAAGAGAAAAATAAGCACAATTGAAAATAAAGAATTTAACAAATTGCTAGAGAACTAGAAACAAAACTAATGACATCTTCACAATAAATTGCTAAAAAATAGTTTTCAGCAGCACATGAACCTTTTTGCGAAAAATGACCATATATTAGGGCATACAGATATTGTAAATAAATAAACTATCACTGATATTAAACATATATACTTTACAGAAAATAAGGAAAAATATAGTAATCAGTTTATTAAGCATAAATAACAGATTCCAACCTCAATGGAGACAACAATCAAACCATAAAGAATAAGTAGTTTGATTAACAAATCAAAGAAACAATAATTATGAGAAAGACAATGGTAATGATAAAAATATGTGCCAAAATTTCCAGGATAAAGCTAAAGAGATCTTCAGGGGAACACATTATATCTCTACAATATAAGCTTAAAAAATGGAAAAGGAGAGATACAATGAACTCTATATGCATTGAAATTAGAAAGCCAATAAATAAACTTTTTAAAAGCCTAAAGAAAAGATATTGAAAATTAGTAGAGGAAAGGATAAGCTAGAAACCCAAAAAAAGTATAGAATTGCTTAATACTAAAAGCTGGTTGTTTGAAATGACTAACAAAATTGATTAATCATTAGACAATATGATGTTTAAAATGAGACAGAGAGCATGCAAACTACTGTGTGAAATAACCTATATACAAAATAGAATAATCATAAAATGAATAAAATGTAACTAAAATGGCTTATATATAACATATGAAATGATTAAAATCCAAGAGTAAAATCAAAACATGCTCCATCACTTAGTTCCATGAACTCAAAAAGAAATGTGAAAAAAGAAGTTTCAGAAAATCTTTGAGCCTTGCATAGTGGTCTATGGGGATGGGGTGGTGGTTATGATAGTTATTCAGAATCAAGTCATCATTAGAAATTAGATAAAGGTCATCTATATGGAGACTGTACTATTTGTTTAATACAGAGTATACAACATGTCCCTTTACAAGTTGCAAAAAACATCTGTTGTTGGATGTTTAAGAAGACATCACTCAGTGTCAAGAATTATCCACCAGAAGCTGTCTTTCTAAATGTCTTTTCTAAAACTATCAGAAAATAAATTCTTATACTATTCTTAAGCTACACTGTACTGGAACTAGGCCATTATAACAGACAGAACTATTACAAACCTTTCTCTGGACTCAACATTGATTCATAAATATTGAAGAACAAAATTTTAATAGCTTTCTATATAATGAATGTCCATAATTCCCAATCTATGTAGAATGAAACAATTTCTATCTATAGAGTTAGAGCAGAAGAATTTAACACCATGTGGGAAAAGGGTCAATTAATATCATCTTTTATATGAGATTTTCTAGAGTTCTACAGTCATAGCCATAAAATAAAACTTTTCTTGTGAAAAAAAAAACGTAAATTGGATGAAATGTTCTTTACAGTATCTTTTTCAGTTGTGAATTATTCTGAATGAACCATTCATATTTTCTCAGTGGCATTTATAGAACATAAAATATGAGGCAATATTAAAGTACAGCTCACATTTTCAAATGTCAGGCAGTATAGAAGTACAGCTTTGTAGAGACCTGTGGCTTTAGCAGTGTCATCTGTGGTTTCTTGCTTCCATGACTCTAAGATTTAAGAATGAGTTTTTGAGTTAGTGGCATCACCTTCCATCAAGTCATTGTAAGTCACTTATTGTCCTTAACCCCATACCCCTGAGCATTTTTCATGTCTGCTTTCCAAGCAGATTTCATTATTCCTTTCAATGAATTTCAACATTTATTGCACCTGAAGTGCATTTTCCATCTCTATGTGTCAAAGATACTTTCTCCTCACCATCAAATATGTGCCAACCTTATACCTCCTATAAATCATGCCTTTCAAAGCACAAATTGCTCAGTTTTAAACTACTTAATCCAGATCTCTTCCCTATCATTTTTTACTTAAGTACTTGCTGTTCTATCATGTCCCTTTTATTTTAGTGGTCTTTGTGTATGTGTGTGTGTGTGTGTGTGTGTGTGCTTGTATAGACAGACAGATAGAAAGAAAGATGGGTGGAGAGATAGATATCTTTTTCACTACATCTTAGATTTAAAAGGAAGGAATCTTGGAGGTCATCTAATCCCATCTCGCATTTTACAAATGAAAAAACAAAAAAGGTCAAAGTCACACAGGTAGTAACTGAAATCACTTGCCTCCTAATCTGGTACCTGCAACACTTTGCCCCTCAAATTTTGTGATGTGATTTGCTCTACTCTACATTAAATTTGTCTTCAATGGGAGTATAAAGCTCTTCCATCGTATCTCAAAAAATATTCATGTAATAATAATAATAGCTTACATTTATAGTGAATTTTAAAATTAGCAAAATAATTTCAATTTATTGTCACAATCAAGTCTCAAAACCCTTCTAGAGTAGTTACTATAGGCATCATTTCAGTTTTATATGTAAGGAAACTAAGGCTGGGAGAAATGAAAAGATTTGACCATAATGACACATATCTAAGTATCGGATATGGCATTTAAACCTAGGACTTCCTGATTGTAGTATACTTTTCTGCATATGATACATGTTATCTTAAACTTTTGATGTTAGCATACAAGATTATCTATATTTGAGCCAGGAATCACTATGGCTGAAGCTAAGCTATTGCTACATTTTTGTTCTACAAGTTCATTCTTGTTTCATCAGCCTGCATGTAGTTACCAAGTTCTTAATCTGGTATGCCTAAGAGCTTTCTTTATTTCTTCTTACAAAAAAAATAGCTATCTATCCATCCATCAAACACCATCCAAAAGTTAAACTGTGGGGTAGAATACATATTGAAATTCTAAAATAGAAAATACACGATCTGGATAAAACTAATAATTTAGAGATTACTTTGTTTATTAGTGTGTATCAATTATGGAAAGTTGTAATGCTATAAACTTGCTGCTCAATGATTTATATAAAATTTATATTACTTTATTCTTCAATTGTTTAATAATTTCCCTACTTATGGAGGCGGAGCCAAGATGGCGGCATAGAAGCAGCAAAGCACCACAGCTGCCACACAAACACGCTAAAAAACTCATAAAATGGGACACTAAACAGATTTTCAAGCTCCAAAACTCTCCAAAAGACAGAAAGAACATCTGTTGCTACAGGCAGCACAGCAGGCGGGGCTCTTCGCAGCAGTCTGGGACCCATGGCTGAAACTCCGGCCGGGTCAAGCCCTGGGGCATCAGGCAGGGAACCATGGCTGTAGGAGAGCATTGGAGGAACAATTACCACATCTATCAGGCCAGAAGAAAAAAAGGCTAAGGGAAAGGTTGGTGGATTTTGCTAACTGGGGAGTAGAAGAGCAGGTCCGGCCAAACTGCTCCCAGGGCAAGGAAGCAGTGGGAGGTGGCTTTAGCAGCAGGAATGGCTGAGAGCCCCAGCTGCTTCAGAGCCCTCAGCCTGCAGATAGCAGGGGGGCTGACGCGAACCATCAGGCCCAAGGGCTCTTGTGTTGAGTGGCCTGGATCTGGATCATGGTCTTGAGTGGTGGTCCTGGGGTGCACTTTCAGTGAGCCAAGGCTGGGAGGTGGGGCTGCAGCACCCCACTAAGAGCTCCAGCAGCTGTGAGGGCCCCAGCGATTTGGGACATAGCTTCCCCCCTCCAGGAGGCAGAGTTCCACAGAGCTAAAAAACCA
>CM053593.1:77647116-77661976 GCA_028646575.1 Pseudocheirus occidentalis | reverse complement strand
CAAAAAGGGGAAAAAATCTGTAACTCAAAACCTTGTGGAAATGAATGATGTAACCAAGAAAATAAATTAAAATTAAAAAAAATAATAATAATTTCCCTACTTATTTACCCTTTTAAAATTTATTTGGGGACCTTTAGATCCATTGAAAGTCAGAGTGTAGTACAGCTAGGTCCCTATTGGTGTGGCTTATGAATTCCCTGAAATGATGACATGTATTACAATTGTCACTATTTGAAGTTACAATTATATGCAATGTAATTGGTTTTAGCTCAATGAAAATGGGCAATGGAAGTTTGAATAGTGCTACAATTTTAGATGAACATGTTATTTTTGCTAATCAGGATCTTGCAGTAATATGGAGCAGAGAAACAGAAGAAAAGAAAATGTAACAAACTATTTATAAAGGTGAGAGTTTAATATGTTTGTATATTCAAAAATAAATCACAATAATCCTTTGGAGAAATGTGCAAGAATATATTATTACTTTCATATGGGATGCTTCAATTTGTGAAATGAAAAGCATGCAAAATCAAACTGATGAGAAAATATCACCATGAAAAGAAAATAGCTAGCTTGGATATAAAAGTTATAATTCAACTGAAAAGTAAAGAGTAGGAAGCAGCAGAACATACATTTGATAGAAGAATAGAGTTTGATGAAAATTTTAAAATAATTCCATCAGTAGACAAACTAGCTAAAATGCCATCAATTTATTTTAATCAATTATTAAAAGGAGGATTTAAAACATACTTTAGGATTTTGGGAGGTAATTTTAATTGTTAGATTTTTTTACTATCTCTAACTAGCTAGCTAATTTTTCCCAATGCATTCTCTGTTTGATGGAGCAGCATCATGAAGGGCTATGGCTCAATGCAGGATGGTCATTCAGTTATTATAGTTATTATTTTGGTTGCTAGGAAGTTTAGTTCATATTTATATAATTCTATTCTTTTGGGCTCTTTACTTAGATGTTATCCCATATTTCCCAATATGGTGACATCTTTGAAATTTGGATTTCTGAAACTGATTTAATAGGTTTCTGGCAGATCCAAATTAGAAACTGAGTTGTAAAGCTATCGTGGTTTACCTCGCCATGTGAGAAAGCATGAGCAGACTTGAGCAGGTCACCTCATTCCTATATGCCAGCTTCTCTGCCTCCTTCTGTGACTGAGGCCATTCTGGCAGTGAACTAATGGGAAATGCTAGGAAAGTTATAAAGCAACCAGAAATTACTTTAATTTCCCACTTGCTTGCCTGATAAAGAATTAGTTCAAATGTCAAATCACTGTTTCTCTTGTGAAAATTTCGTCTCCTTTTGAGAGGGCTTAGCTCATGAGGAGAGTCTAAAACTATTCCCCATCACCAGCAGCTCATGTACAGGTTCTTATGATCAATATGTTTTTCACTTGTTCAATATAATTATTATCATTTATGAATCCATTCTTCCTCTTTCATATAAAACAAAATTCAGTTGCTACTAATTCTTGATCTAATGTGAATATTGCTGGTAAAGGTAGAAATTAGGGGAGTGGTTTGGATATCTGTAGTATAGAAGTGTAGGAGACACAATCCTGCTTTAGTATAACTGGAAAGTAAAGTAAGTGAGAACAGACATTCAGTCCTCCAAGAAGTTTGAAATGCAATGCAGGCATATAGAAATCATACCCCTAGGCAAGCACAGGTTTCCATATACAAGAAAGTTTGTAAAGAGAGGGAGAGGAAATAATTCATTCCTCTACAATTAGTAGACCTAGGCTCAGGAGACAAAATTATTCAAGCCTGGGAAAGAAGAAGTTCCAAGTAGGAAGGAAACTGTCCCTACATTCTTTATGATGAGCAAAGTGAAGAGGAATTTGTGAATAGAGTAATACCTTTGACAGTTGATCATACTACTCTGTCACTCTTCTCCCCGCCCTCCAGCCAAATAAATTATGACTTGGACGCCCTCTAAAAGGGACATCTCTCAAAATCCCTGTACATGGGAACTTACTTCCCCATTCAGTATTATCTTTATATACTAATTTAGGATCTTTGAAGATTTTAATTTTTTTCCTTTACCTTCTGTGGTAATCAATTAATCAATTTTTACTTATATTGCATATAATTATCAAGAGGATGGGATTTATGGTCAGAGATCATAAGGGATTTTCTGAAGTTTATAAATCAATAACTCTCAGGACCAGAACTTTGGACCAGGCCTTCTCCCTACATCTCCAGTGCTTTCCACTAAATTCCCCAAAAATTCATTTTAAATCTGGTATGCACTTATCTTTCAAGTCTTATTTCATATCACTTCTACTTATATACTCTCTATTCTACTTAGACTTGCATGTTATTTATTCCATTTACAAAATTATCTCTGTCACCTCTAAGGAGGTGCACAGATGGTTCCTCATGACTGGAATGTACATTCTCTTTAATTCTGCCTCTTCAAATTCCTAACTTTTTTTGAGACACAGTTCAGGTGACACCTTCTGTGTGAAGTCTTTACTCCTTCACTCCCACCCCCACCCTCAATTTGTTAACAATGTTTTCTTTTTGAAGTGACTTTATATTTTTCCATATACTTTCCATTTACTCATCTAGACATATTCACTCTCCCTATAATGCAAGCTCTTTAAAAGACATTAATTAATTTCATTTATTGTCTTTGTATCCCTATCCTTAAAACAATGCCTTGTACATAATAGTAGGTGCTTAATAAGTACCAAATTGATTTTAATGGGATTGAATCAGAAATATGGTATACATGATAATAGATTTTTGGGCAAGTATATGGTATAATGAATGAGAGTAAAACAATCCTGTATCTGTCCTTTCTTAGGTTTTGTTCAGATGCAAAATAGAGGGCAGATGTATATGGGTAACTAAAAGGTACTTCTCTAATAACCTGATAAATTGTGAAGGAAGAGGTCTTAGAATATATTTTACTAGAAAAATCTATCACCCAACAAATTGGATATTATAGCTTCACATAATAAGAACTTATTAAAAGGTCACTGTATATGTATAGTTCCTTTTTATTGAGTCAGGAAAGCCCAATTCTGGATTTACTGCCCCAGGAAACCCTGTCACTTGCCAGTCATTAAATGTTATAAATGTTGTTTTTCATTGTACATGGTCTCTCTGACTCCAGTAAAATCAGAGACTCATAAATAAAAAATTTTAAAATACAGACAGGAGTTTAGATATAATAATATGTGTTATTTTGTTCTATTCTCATAACAATGTCTGTTAAATACTATTATTTTCTCTCCCTCCCTCCCTCCCTCTCTCTCTCTCTCTCTCTCTCTCTCTCTCTCTCTCTTTCACACACACACACACACACAAATTTGAAAACCGAGGCACAAATAATTTAGATGGCTTGTCCCATTATACATCTACTGTATTTCTAAGGCAAGATCTTCCTGATCCCATTTCTACTAGAATCCCAATTCTAGTACTCTATCCACCACATTACCTAGGTATCCTTATAAATGAAGAGAGAGAGAGAGAGAGAGAGAGAGAGAGAGGTTAGTTATTTTGACTAGATGCTACCTATCACAGTTTTTTTAGATATGTGAACTATTAAACATTTTAATTTCATAATAATTCATAGAAAATGTAATAGTAATCAGTTTATCAGATACTTAGCGCTAAGTAGCACCTAGTAACTTAGGGCTAAGTATAGAAGGTATGAATTCCCCTGTTGACTTGGAAGAAGGCTATTGGCTGAGACAGGAAGCCAGTGCTGTATATAAAGAAGAATTTTAGAGAGAGAGGAGAGAATTTGGAATTGGCTCCTCAGTGAAGGAAGATTCATGGAGACTGAAGTCAGCTGAGAAAGAGAGGGAGAAGGAGAGAGACAGACAGACAGACAGACAGACAGAGAATCTCTCCCAGTATCTGGAAGCTGACTGAGACATGAGCAGGATGGGACTTTGTTTGTTCATGCCTGGCTGATCCTTGAGTTCCAGGCAAGAGAAGTGGTGAAGAGTTTGAGGTGTGCTGAGCCCTGTGAACTTCAGTGTGTGCTGGGAATTGCCCTGAGGACTGGACAAGGACCTGGGAGCTGTTTTTTTCTGAGGACTAGAAGAGCGCCTGGCAGCTGGCAGCTCCTGAATCCAGGTGATTGTTTGGCAGATTCAGGAGGGAGCTAGGACCAGGGACCAGAGAAACCACCCAGAGTCAAAATGAAGAAAAGGCATCCATTGGACTAAACTGAGGTTCATTGGAAATCAAGGGGTGGAAAGTTTATGTGGTTTTCTAAGGATTGTATTAGGAGACGAAAGTTAATGATTGCCCCATGAGTGGAAGATCAGTATATTGTTAATTGATTGATTGAATCTTTAAGCGTTAAGCTGGTTTCCCTCTTAGGGGAACCAGGTGATTCTTTTGTAACTTGATTGATTGAATCTTTAAGTTTTAAGCTGGTTTCCCCCTTAAGGAAACCAGGTGATTCTTCTTTTGTTCCTTATTCTAAATATTGTATATAATTTTGTGAATTGTTGATACTGTGAATATTGTACTGAATCTTGATTTGTAATGGAATAAACAGAGTGTTCACTACTACTGTGTAATCTGAATCTTAAAGGCTGTTCACAGTAGCATTCTTTTGGGAATCTACCGTTGCTTGGCTTTACAGTAACTTATCAAGTTTATCATTTCTCCTTCCATATTGCCTCTCGCATTCAGCCTCTCTTTTCTACTTGCATCACAAATATCCTAATTCAGGTCATAATTTCTCCTTATTTATAACTTATGAACTGATATCCCTGCCTCTGTTCTATTCTTTAAACAATATATTTTGTTGTAATCATGGCCCTCCTGCTCAATAAATAAGTTATAAAATCCAGATACTAAAATTCCCAGTATTCCATAATCTTATTCTGTATACCTATTGAGATATGTCATATTATATACCCCTTTATGTATTTTCACATTTTTCTGTATTTGACAATTTGATCAGAAAAACAAACACTTTGTCCTTAGACTATTTTTCTGCTTCTTTTGTTTTGAGGCATTTCTTCGTGCGCAGACAGATGCCTGAAAGGAATTTAACCTTTCTCTCCCTTCCTTTGAGTCTGAGTTCAGATGCTTCCTAATCCATAAAGGCTTCTGTGTGCCTTCTTTCATTCTTCCCATGAGATAAAAATCGCACGAGTCAAAAGCAAAATTTCCCCCCTCAAATTTCTCATAGCATTTTGCCTGAATACTATTCTCCCTTATATCACAATGTCCCTCTCTGCAAGAGCAGTCTGCTGCACAAAACTTACCTCTCTTCTCCTTTCCTGTCCAAGATCTTTACATTCCAAGAAGAGAAAAATATGAAACCAAAATAGCTTAGAAGGAGCATCAGATGGTTGTCTGAGGTTATGTTCTGGTAGGACTTATTAAGTACAGTTGGATAGAACCATTTGAATCTGTTGTTTTTTAGTGAAAGGGGATGGCGTGCTAAATTGTAGGGAGCTGCACTTCCCTGCCACCTCCTGGGAGGGTATGATTTTCAATCCCTATCTATTTTGCAGCTCCACATAGTATGTAGTAGACCCAGACAGCTGCATTCAATCAAAGTCAACAAATCAAAATGGTAAACGTGGTGTGGAAAAATCCTTAACTTGAGAGAAATTAACTGCAATGATTATCGCAATGATTATTGAATTAAGATAAATGCTGCAACTTGGAAAACAGCATGTGAATGACTGAGCTGGACCCCCCAGCCCCACCCCCGCTGGAGTTATTTGCACCTTACTAAACCTGTTATGGTACTCTAGTACCATTTCTCAAATAGTGGCAAGATCCAGCAGTGAATCATTCAGTGATGGGAATTGACCATGTGGGTAAGAGAAAAAGCTCATTTCCTCTGTCCTTCCTAACCTTCCTCCTTCTCTGTATCTGTCTGTCTACATCTCTGTCTCTGTTTTTCCAAGTCCCTGTGTTTTTCTGTGTCTCTTTTCACATCTTTTTCCCCCTCTGTCTCTCTCTTTCTTTGTTCTCTCTCTTTATTTCTGTCTCTCTCCTCTTTGCCCGCCCATCTCACTTTTCTTACTGACCTTTGGAACTTCAAAAGATTAGAAGATATGGAGTTCCCTTTGGTATTGGTCATATTATGCCAGAAGCAGGAGTAGATGATGGTAGTCTCAGGGTCTGCAACCTAGAGGTAGGTTGAGGAAGAATTAGATAAACTAAGAAAGTCAGTTTCAGGAACAATGACAATTTAGGGTGGAAAGAATGCTGGATTTAGACTCTAGAAAGGCAAAAGTCCTCATATCTGAGCAGAAACTTATATACAAGGAGAGCTTCATGAAGATTCCCAAGATCATGACTTGCAAGGTACTCCTTTGGGATAAACAGAGATCATGTATGTGTTTATAGTAGATATATTTCCTTTTTGCCGGGGATAATTATGTGCATGTGTGTGTGTGCATGTGTGCATGCATGCACATTTTTAAAACTCTGATCCTTAAAATCTTCTTGGCAAATACCTTTTTAAAAATCCAGTTGTATAAAAATCTATGAAAACATACCAAGAGAGCCCCCAAACAACAGTGCTAGAAACACCAACCCCTCAGGTTTACTCCTAGAATACTAAGGGATGAATAAACACCCTAGTCAGACTGGACCTATGAGTGAAAATGCTGTTTAGGGGAATGGTCCCTGAAGGGATACCTATATTCTGAAATGAAGAATTCTTGATCTGTGATATCTTCTGTCCCAATTGAGAGAATACAAAAGAGAACTGAGAAGAGATATTAGGAGTTGGAAACATAGATTCTGCCTGGTGAATTCTTTTTTAAAAAAAGTTATTCTTTTACTTATAATTTACAACATTCAGTTCCATAATCCCCTGAGTTCAAAATTTTCTCCCTCTTCCTTTCCTTCTCCCTTCCCCCCATGGTGGCATGCAATTAAATGTAAGTTCTAAAAATACCTTCACATTAAAAATTAGTCAAGTTGTAAAGAAGGATTAGAACCAATTGAGTGAAGGACAAGAAAGAAGGAATAAAACAAAACAAGACATAAAAGAGAGAGAGCAAGTAGTTTGCTTTGGTCTGCATTCAGACTCTGTAGTGTAGTTCTTTCTTTGGATGTGGATATCTCTTCCCATCATGAGTCTTTTGGAGTTGTCTTTTAACCTTGCATTGCTGAGAAGAGCCCAGTCTATCAAAGTTAGTTGTCATAGATATGCTCCATCTGTAATTGTGTACAAAGTTCTCCTGGTTCTGGTCTCCTCACTCAGCATCAGTTTATAGAAGTCACTGCAGGTTATTATGAAGTCTGTCTGCTCCTCATTTATTATAGCATAATAGTATTCCATTACATTTATGTACCACAACCTGTTTAGCCATTCCCCAATTGATGGGCATCTCCTTGATTTCCAATTCTTTGTCACCACAAAAAAAGCCACTACAAATATTTTTTGTTCATATGGGTCCTTTTCCCACTTCTATGATCTCTTTGGGATACAGCACTAGAACTGATATTGCTGGGTCAATGGGTGACATAGTGAATTCTTATGAATAAGAAGTGAATACAGGAGTGGCTAGGTGGTGCAGTGAATAGAGCACTGGCACTGGATTCAGGAGGACCTGAGTTCAAATCCAACCTCAGACACTTAACACAGGAGCTAGCTGTGTGACCTTGGGCAAGTCACTTGACCCCAACTCCCCTCCCCCCCAAAAAATAAAGGTAGTGAATGCAAGACCAAGGAACCAAGGAGCCTGTATTGGAATGGAAATTAGAGGATTTGATAATTTATTAAGGAAAAGCAATTAAAATAATGTCCTTAGATTTTATTTTGAATTTAGATTGCTAGGGAGTATATGAAGTCCAAAGACTGGGAGGTATACTTGGGTATGACATAACATTTTTCATAGCTGATAGAGTTCAAACTTAGGGTAGTTTTTATACTACTTTAATAATAATGACATTTATAATGTATAATTGATTTTTATAAAAATATTATTATAAATATATAACCTACAATTATAATTAATACAATATTATATCATTTTAAAAATATCATTTATAATAACTTTAGGGTTTGTTAAACACTTTTAAACTTTTATCTCAGGGCGGCTAGGTGGCGCATTGGATAGAGCACCGGCCCTGGAGTCAGGAGTACCTGAGTTCAAATCCGGCCTCAGACACTTAGCACAAAAAAACTAGCCGTGTGACCTTGGGCAAGTCACTTAACCCCTACTGCCCTCCAAAAAAAAAGCAAAAAAAAACCTGTTATCTCATTCTCAACATGATCCTGAGAGGTAATTGCTATTATTATCTTTATTTAACAGATAAGAAAAGTGAAACAGACAGAGGTTGTGATATTCCAAAGTTATACAACTCGATTTGAGCTCACAGTCACAAAGTCTGAGGCTGGATTCGAACTGGGGTCTTTCTGATTTTCATTCCCACACTTCATACACTGTGCCACCTATCTGCCTAAACTTTGAAAACAGTGTAAGCAACACCTCTCTTCTAGAAACTTGCTGTGTATTGTAGTAGGTACATGAGGGTGACACTGGAAAGAGTTATAATGGATATCTGTATACTTGTTCTTCCCTCTCTAATATTATAAGGTGCATAGAATCGTGTCCTGTGTTTTATGTTGCTTTATATTTAGAGCACCTAGAAACTAGTACTGAGCCTTGTGTAGAGTAGGCACTTAATGACTTTTTTTTACCTGAATTGAACTGAATAAAACAAATGATTACTTGTGAGATACATGATATCTTCAGTTCCCTAAAGCAAGTATTTATAGCCACTTTTTTCACATGATGTATTTATATACATAGTTTGTCCTTATATAATTGAAAAGAATAAAGGTGAAAAGATAAATCCTAAGAAATGGAAAATATATGGAGGGAGAGGGATAGGGAAGAAGCAAATTATATCAACTTGTCCCTGACTTAAAAAATCCTCAATATTCTAATGAGAATATGCATTCTTCAGTAAAATTGAAAGTGCTATCTAGCAAGGGAAAATAAATGGTAAATCAAATAAAAAACCCACAAAGCTTTAGAGAGGGGCATGTCTCTTTTTTTTAATAGAAATCTTATATTTGCTTTGCTGCTAGACTTTAGAAAAGCAATATAAAAGTGAAATGTTCCACTTATTTATTAACTATCATCAAAGAAAGGAACTGCCTTTTTCTCACAATGTTCCCAGGGTTCTCTTGCTGTCACATCTCGACTCCTTTGATAATACTGAAAATATAATAAAGAATAATAAGAAAGAAGGGAAAAAACAATGCCAGGTTCATCTTCTTTAGCCTGGTATCTTCAAGAAGAGAGAGTTAACTGCTGAGCCCAGCAGTGAGCAAAGAATTCATGCTGTGAGCAGCTGCCTGTTTGGGAAAAACATGTGTTTAAAAATACCTTCTGGTCCAGGTAATTTTGGACTTTATAGCCCAATAAGCTTCAGCTGCTCTCAAGGACAAGCCCTAGGAAAGCAAGTTGTCTAAATAGAGATTGTCTTAGATAGCCAAAATGGCCCAAATCAGACTTTGTTTAGATGTGCCCAGGGCTATCAGATCAATGGTTTTGACTTAACAACAATCAATTGAGTCAAATAGCCATTCCAGGAATTCACTTCCTCCTCAACATTCATAACTGAAGGGTTGTTGGACAGAATCCATTCCATTATTTGTTTTAGCAGTATGTAGACACAACTTATGTTTTCTTTTCTAAAATTACTGCTAAATTCTGTATTTTGAAACAAGATACCAACTTATTATTTATTATGTTTTAAAACCTTTCTTGTGCATAATATACATGGAGAATTCTTACTGTCCTATTTGACCTTTGTACCTAAAGAGAAATTATAATATATCCAACATCTGCAGTCACAGATGGAGATAAGAATATCCACGGTAAAATCCCTTTTAGAAATATACTTAGTCACTATTCTAGTTATCTATGAGGAAATATTTCAAAGTGTAGATTTCTTTCCTTTTCTTGGTTTCTTTTTTCTTTTTTTACATGTTTAATTTATGCTTTTTGTTTTTTTTTACTCCACTTTCACTTCCTAATGTATTCCTTATCCAGAAAGTCCTTTATTTTTTTTAAATTTTTAAATATTATTTTCCTTTTTTCACTTTCCCACCCAAGGGAAAGATCCTTGGATAAGGTATGTGTTAGGGAGTGAATTTTTTTTAAAAAGACATTAATAAATTTACAAAAATTAAATATAAATTCACATACATACAGGAAATGAATTGATGGAGAAAAAAATCAGCAAAAACAATAAATACATCAAAAATGCCTGCCAATCTATGGAATATTCTATACTTACAGTCCTCTTGGCTGTCAAAACTCTTCTCTAAGACCAAGCTTAATTATTAAAATTAGAAAGTGTTTAAGTTTGAATTTTTCCTATTTGCATTATTATAGATATTATGAGTACATATGTATTTATGTGTATGTGTGCATATGTATATACATATATAGTATAGATATATATGCATGTGTATGTGTGTGTGCACACCAATACACACACACACAGTTCCCAATCTGTATACTTCATTAAAATTCATAGATAAGACTTCCTTTGTTTCCTCATATTCTTCATTTTTTATCATTTCTTGGGATAGTAATTTTCCAAATTATTCTTGTAACAATATGTGTTTAGTTATTCTATAATTAATGAAGTTTTTGATACCTCAATAAATGGATATGAATATATACATATATATATATATATATATATATATATTTGTTTATATATGTAGAGATATTTCTCTCTACCTATCTATCCAGTCTTCATGTCTTAGGGTCCTCCAAGATGTATTCTTGGCTCATTGTCTCTCAAAACCTTGGGTTAATGAGATTACTCATTACTCTCATTAAAAAAAAATACAAATTCCTTTTCAGAATGGTTGCACTAATTTATAGATCCACCAACCAGATATATTCCAATCTGCCTGCAAGTCCTTCAATACTGAAAATTTTCATTCATTTTCACCTTTGTCATTTATCTGGGTGTAAAATAAAACCACAGAGTTGCTTGAATTTGCATATTCACTTGATAGCAATCTGAATCAATATTTAATAAGACTTGGTAGCTTGCTATTATTCTATTGTGAACTGTTGATTCACATCATTTTATGATTTATCCATTGTATTGGTTCTTGGGATCTTATATTTGCATGAATTTCTTATGCATCTTGGATTTCAGACCTTTCACAGACATATTTGATGCTGTAGCATCAAATTTAGAAGATACAATGGCTAGTTTGCACCAATCCCTGCCATTTACCTCACTATTGTGATTTGCTCAGGTTTATTTCTGAGGGAGACTGATCTCTCAATAGGGGAATTTGGCTGCCCATTCTAATAGTTAATGCCTCTTCTCCTTGAGCTCAGTACCAAAAAATGTTCTTATTATTGTAATAGCTAAAGACTAGAATTTTTTAGAAAGTCCTTATAAAGAGGTAAGTGAAATAACAGATACAATATGAATTGTACATAAGAGTGATCATTTATTCTAACATGTAAAACAATGGTAAGCATAAAAGAATCACAGTATATGTGAGAATGTATGTCATTATGAGGATGACTTAAATGTTTTATTATCTTACCGTATTACTATAAGGACATAAAGAAGGGAGATTAATATTCCAGCCTTGAGACATTAAATAATTTTTGTAAGACTATTAAATCATGACATTATATTCAGCTCTTTAAAAAAAATCAATCAATTGACAAAGCTAGACCTTTCTAATGATCTTTCTTTGTCATCAACACTACCCTTGGTTTCAGCTTTCTCTTTCTGTTGCACAAGCACTATATCTCCTCAACTGATCAGATTCTGAAGAAGGAGAGTACACCAGCTATCATTGCTTGGAGAGCTTTCAGTCATCACCGGGATGGTACTTAGTGTGAAATGCTATAAAGTCCATACTCCATGAATATCACTCCCTGTCATCATATGTTAGCATAGAGGAGCACCATTTTTCTACCCTTTACTGAAATCACATCTTATCACTTAAAGAATATCAACAGCAAGAAACTATCTCTTTTTGTAAGGTGCTGAATGCTACATCATCAATTCTCACATCTCAGTAAACATTAGGATTATTTCATCATGTCTGAAAATCTCCTCAGCATCCCCTTCCTCTGGTGCAATCTCCCTCTCTCTGGAAAGGGCAGGATATAGGTACCTGGGAATTCCTTCCCAGTCATCTGTTTGAGAAGGGCTCCTAGGGAATTTACCTCACTGGTTCAACCTTGGCTGCTCCCCTGGTCTTCATGATCTCCAGAAACTCATCATTCTAAAAGATAACACCAACTCCGACACTCGCATGACATTTCAGTACTATCTCCCTCTCTGCGGTTGGCAAAGATAGAGGGTGGATATTGGAGAGCACTTCAGAGGTCCTCCACCTTTTAAAGATTATGTCCATGATGTTCACCTCATATTTTCTCACCCAACTATTCTCCTGGGCTTCTTGCTATATATTTACTTGTTATCCTGAAAGATGAAATGAACTCTGAAAATCAGGCCTCCTCAGATCATTTTCCACCCAGACTTGAGGATTTCATCAGGCCCCTGAGTCAAGTATTACCATCCCCCTTCACACCTTTTCAGTTTCTTTTTATATGTCTTTCTCCATTATATTGTGAGCTCCTTGAAGGCAGGGATAGTTGTAAACCTTTCTTTGTTCTTAGCATAATACCTGGCATATAGTAGGAGTAAAAAATGTTTATTGACTGATTCTGACTTCTACATTGTTGGCAGCTATTTCACCAGTGCTGCAACGTGGTCCTCCAGAAATAAGAAAAGATTAACAAAACCTGTGCATGCTGGGGATGGGGAAGAAACTATTTACATAAACACATTTTTTTTTATCTCCAACAACATCATCCCGGCTGTATGGAGATTGTCAAAAATCTATACAAAGGCATGCAATTACATTATCTACTTTGCATTTTACTATTGCCTCAATCAGTCAAAAACATTTTAATACTTGTTAGATTCTGGACATTGTTCTATGTAAGGATACAAAAGAAAAGAAAACAATCTGTCCTTTCTTTGATTAAGCAACTTACTATAGATAATTTTTAAAAAGTTATCATTTCATTTTTGCTCAATTTTTATTTGTTTTTGTTTTTTACAATTTAAGTACCAATTTAGATCGTACATGATATATGTCAGTTTAAATCTTTTTTTAAAAAGTGAGTCTTTTCCAAATAGAGAGTTTTCCCTAAATAGTTTATATTCTCAGGATTCTCAAAAAGATAGAGTACTGAAGTTAATTGTTTCTGATTTTTGCTTACAAAGTCTATCCCAATGACCTACTTTTAAATTTAATCTTCACTATAATGTTCATGAGCTCTATTTACTATAATTAGAAACACTATCCTGCTAACCTGCATTTTTAATATACCACTTTGAGGTTTGTGAAGTACTTTATGTATTAAGTGGTTTTAACTTCACAACAACTCTGTCAGGTAAGTATTTGAATTCCATGTATAAATCTAATTTGAATACAGTAAAAAATTTAAAATGTATATACATATATTGCTAAAAGATTATGTGTTATTATGGGATTACAGTATTACTAGGAGGAACATATTACTATAGGGTTATCATATGATTTTTTAAAATTTTTTTTGCATTAATATCCTTGAATGATCTTTGTCTATATAACTCTTTTTTTCTTTTTTTTTGAAAGTAATATAGTCATAGAGTAATTTGGGTAGCACAGGTATTAATTGCTCTTTAAATGTGTGATAGAATTCACCTTTAAAGATATCTTGATCAGCTTTTATTTTATATCTACTAGTTAATAAACATTTTATATCTATTAGTCAATAAAAATTTTTAAGCTCCTGCTGTATTTAATGTGTAATTTCTCTATTTTATAATTTTACCTTGGGTATTTTATTTTTGCTATTAGTAATTCAATTCAATAAGCTTTTTTTAAACACCCAATATGTGCTATGAACTGCTGAGCACTGGGGATACAAATGAGAAAATGAAAGAGACCCCATCCTCTAGGGGAAGAGAGCACACAAAAGGAAGACAAAAAGCCAGGGATGGGAAGAAGGGAAAGCACTAGTAGGGAGTACCCAGAGAAGGGATGGGTATATGATGTTCTATGGAGTTGAAACCAAGAAACAGTGCTAATGTGAAATTCAGAATTACCTGTAAAGTTCTGTATCAACAACAGCCAATCAGAAGAGTTGATTATTTTATTTATATTTTATTTTCAAAGTAAAGGCATGACTAAAATGGCATAGCATGGATAATGGAAGAGAAAATTCTACTCTTAAACAATGGAGCATGTCATTCCACAAATATAAATGGTAGCATAAGGAATAGTAAGCAGAAAAAAAATACATAGGAAACTAGTTGAGTGCCATACATATAGGCAATATATGTGGTGGTTGTAGAAGCTCAGACTTTTGCCACTGCAGACCTTGGTGTCATTCTTCTTCCTCCTTCTCATCCTCGTCTTCTTCCTCCCCCTCTTCATCCTTTACCTCCTTTCCTTCCTCCTCCTTCTCCTCCTCCTCTTCTTCCTTCCTGTCCCACTTCCCCTCCTCCTCTGTCTCATCCTCTTTCCTTTCATTTAATGCCCATATCCCTGCTTCACTCTATAACTTAACATCAGACTACCAAGGATGAATGACAGAATTCCTGTATCTCCTGTGTATACCACTTGCTAGTTTATTTTTAAATACAGTTTAGTGCTTGATTTTCAACTCAAAAACCAAAACCAAAAAGTAAAACAAAATAGTTCCACATATTCAGTCACTGAACATAAGAGTATGTGTAACATAAGAGTATGTGGATTTTACAATATTTATTTTTGTCAAAAACATTAATAAATGTAATATATTTGATTGTAAAAGTGTACGGGTTTTTCTTTTGTTTT
>CM053593.1:77597116-77644616 GCA_028646575.1 Pseudocheirus occidentalis | reverse complement strand
AGCTTATATTGGGATAAGTAAGGCACATGTACAAATAACTGATACAATTAGAATATGATCATTGTAGCTAAACAGTGAAAACACACTAGTTCAGGAGTCATTATCCCAGTATTTAACCCTAAATCACCACTCAGCTGGCCACTCAATTACATTTCCTTGGAGCTATTTTTCCCTCTCTGAACAATGGAGATATTAACTGTTATATTATGTAATTTACAGTACTGTCCACAGAATGAGACATTTGTCAAAATTTAAGTGGTCTATTTATTATTTGAAATCCACTTCTATTCAGGAGAGGCATCATGAACTAACCAAGAGATGGTGTTTGAAACCTAACTTGTGACACATACTTGGGTAAACTGATCAAGTCATAGAATCTTGTTTTCTTTATTTGTAAAAAGGCATATTAGTACTTAAAATGACTTATGTCCTAGCACTGTTATGAGAAAATATATCTTTTATATTTGATAATAAATAATAATAAAATAATAAATTTTGCATATTTTTTTGTATTTGATAAAGCTTAGTTAGTATGACTATAAGAGGAGTGGAAAGAGGTGTGAGTTCAGATGATACTTCAGGCAAGATACTACAGGGACTACAAAGCAATAAAAATCATTCTGCTAAGGTCCGATCACTTTTCTTCTACTCTGGGTGTTTTTATCTTCAAGAGAAATCGATTAGTTGTAACTCTGAGATCAGGTGAACCAGCACCAAGGATTTGTTGTCTCCCTCTCTCCATAAATTGCAGTGATGAAATCTCAGCTGCAGGTGTTTATTAATAATTCAGGGAGAGATTAAGTAGTATGGTTTTTTCCCCCCAGACTGAAGCTAACAAGGTCTTTGCTTAGCTATTTGCATCTTTATTTCCATCCTCTGAACATGCACTCTCCACTTAACCCAGGACATGCCGCTCAGCTCTTACTGACACGTTTATAACTTCACAATTAACAAGATCTCAGCATAACCAAGAAGAAAGATTCCATCAGATGCAAGTTACTGACAATCTCCCAATCCTAAAATGTACTAAACAACTGGAGAAGCTTTCCTTAGTAGGAAGGGGAAAGGAAGATAAAAATGCATATGTGTCTGAGGAAATTACTTTAGGGTCACTGGCTCAAACTAATTCACAGCAATGGCGAAATTATGTTTGTTGCAAACTTTAGTAGTTGGTAACATTTCCCGTATCTTATCTGATTCCTACAAACATACATTTTAACATCCATATCTTTAATTTATTGGAGTGTGAACATTTTCACAATTTATCTTGCATTGGTTATAGTTTCCCCTCTTCTATAACCAGGGCAATTTACTTAACTTGTTTACATATGAAAATAGTTGATATTTCTTTAACATCTTCTACATAGCATTTCATTTGATTGCCCCAATAAACTTGTGAAGTAGATAGCTCATTATCATCAAAGTATTAGAGATGAGAAAACTGAGGCTTAGTTTCAGTGATCCATATACAAATTCAAAAAGTTAAAATGTTAAAAGTGGAATGAGGACATTCCAAATAAAAAGATCTTTCATGGGATCATGGAGGAACAGACTGAAAGTTGGAGGAAACCTTACAAATCATCGACTGTGATACTCATTTCACATATTAAAAAACTGAGTCCTACAGAGATGAAATGAATCACCCCTAGTTACAAACCAAGTATGCTTAAATCTCAGTGTTCTGACTCCAAATTCAGGTATTAGGAAGGAGCTTGCCCCCTTAGCCAGGCAATACTATCATTAAAACTGACATAACATAACCTTTAGACTATTCAGCATGAGGGTGGTATTAAAACTTACCCTTCCCTTACCAGGACAATGTATTTAAGGAATGAATAAATGGATAAGCAAACATTTATTATTTACTATATGCAAAACAATATGCTAAGCATGGTGTTTACAAATAGAAAATTAAGGGGGTCCTCGCTCTTGAGTTCATATTCTGATGGCATTAATCCATGGGTTTAAGAAGTTTCAGGGGGAGGTCAGATGGAAAAGCTCCTGGTCCTTAGGGTGCACCCTTAAAGCAGATGACAATGCATCTTGAATGTTATTTACATCAATAAATCCATATCCATCTCTAGTGTTGAACCATTTGACAGCCAGCCAAGGACTTTCTTTGCTGTGCCTTCAGTAGTTGTGACTGATGGGGAACTAGGGACTGCAGAACCGTAGTTAACCTTCATAAGGGTTAATTGCCTAATACGGGCATGAGGTTGATGACATCGAGGAGATAAAGCTATTCTCAAAGCTCTTGGATTTAATTGCCTATCAGCAGGTAGTTCTTTGATAGTTGTTTCTATTTTTGCCCAAGTCCCTCTCCTTTCACCCTCAAAGCATCTTGCTGCCTCATATAGGCTGGCTTGCTTGTTGCATTCATGGCCATGGATCTGCAATAGGTAGTGCTGGCTGTCCTTCATTAAAGAGGACCAAAATGATATATAACTGTGGTTGATCAGAACAATACAAATTCAGAAGACTCTTCCACAGGACAGGTCCACATAGTCCACATGAACATTTAAAGTGGAGATGTCTCTAAATTTGCACATTTCATGTTTCCTTTGTGATAGCAGTGATAAAGATTGCAGAGCAGGTTCTCCATAAGTGTTGCCACCCTGGCTGACAGAATATATGCAAGGCTAGTAAAAAGGAAACTGTTATCAGTGTTCCTAGATTGAGGGTAGCTCTATACTTAGTAGAGCAAAGTCTCTTTAGTTCAAAACTGATTTGTCCCTTGTAAGAGAAGGAAACATCCATTGACCCTCATGCAAAAGGAATGACATAGACCTCAACACCAGGAAAGGAAAAGAAATATAACTGTCTATATAAATATAGATTTAGAGAGAGCTATACCTCTCTCTCTCTCTCTCTCTCTCTCTGTATATATATATATATATATATATATATATATATATATATATACCCATATGTCTACACACACACCCATGCACACACACTCACACACACACACACACACACACACACACACACACACACACACACACACACACATACAAATCTGCATCTATATCTGTGTATTTAGCAATTGTTTCTATTTTGGCCAGAAACTCTGAGGGTCTTCTCCTCCCAGATTTATTTTATTTTATTTTATTTTATCTTAAAAACAAAACTAGGTAGAAGAGACCATTATTTGCCTCATTTCTTACATAGCATTAATCACTGAATTGGCATCACCTCAATCAACCTGAGACCTGAGAAAGACCTTAACTTAAAAAGGCCAAGGTCTGCTACTGCATCTTCAGTCTCCTTGATCTATATCTTATTTTCCAGGTACTATGTTAAGCTCTGGTGATACAAAAGAGGCAAAAAAAACCCTGTTTCTTCCCTTAAAGAGTTTGTGTTCTGTCTATCTGTCTATCTATCTATCTATCTATCTATCTATCTATCTATCTATCTATCTATCTATCTATCATCTATCATCTATCTATCATCTATCATCTATCTATCTATCTGTCTGTCTCTGTCTATCTGTCTATCGAATCTGTCTGTCTACTTGTCTGTCTCTCTGTCTAGCTGTCTTTCAACATCTCTTTGTCAGTCTGTCCAGACTTGTGATCTTATTATTGTCAAAATTGCCTGCATCAATGAAAATTAGATCAGCCTTGTCTGGAGAACTAAATGCTTAAATGACTCCTCTCAATCACACAGCTAGCACTTGGATCTAGCTCCTCGTCTACAAATCTCGCTCTCCATTTACTGTGCCATGCTATCTTAAGTACAATATCAAATCAGATCAATAGAAAACATGAAGTTTAAATTCATGGTAATGAAGCAAATAGAGTTCCTAAACTGCTTGTGTGTTGTTCCATTCATCCAGTTTCACTCATAGACTCAGGATGATAGACTTAAAAGCTGAACATCATCTCAGAAGTCATGCAGCCCAAGCTGTTCTTCTTACATGTAGATGAGCTATCTGAATCATAGTAAGGTTAAGTCACTTGTTAAAGGTTAGTAAGTTTAGGTAAGTATAAGTGTAAGAGGCAGGATTCAAACATCATGGTCTTCTGACTCCCGATCCAGTGATGATCTTTCCACTTTGTTTAGCTCACCCTGATTCTGGTGGCTCAATGTGATACAATAAGCTAGTTTTGCATTGAGTTAAGTTACTGTCTCAGTCAATCTCTCTTTTACTGAGAACATTAAAGCTTGGATCACACAAAAAGCAGTCTTATTAATAGTTTCCAATTTAATTTGCATATCACTTTATCCTGGAAGACATTACTATTTTTTAATGTTAGCAAATAGGTAGAAAATGTCATTCCAATAAAATTATGTTGTATATCAACACAAAAACTTTGATAGTTATACTTAGAATTTATATGCAATGTAGAGATTAATTACAACACTTTAAGGGAAAAAATGAAATTTAGTAGAAAACACTGGGATAATTATTTTGCTTTCATTTGAAATTTCACACTTAAATGAGGCATATTTTTTTCATAATGCATCTGCAGTTTTGCTTTCTATGTCTTATAAGATATATTAATCCTAAATGACTCAATTTTGCAGAGCCAGACCTTCTAAACAATAATTTAGTGAATTTCATGTTAGTGAGGCCAGCCAATTTCATGGAAAGGGTAGAATTGGAAGTAGGAAAACCCCAATTTTCAAATCTTGCTTCTTATATTTTCTAGCTGTGTGAATGTCTAAGAGTCATTCAAAATCGGGGCTTTAATTTCCTCATCTACAAAACAGAGATAATAACACCTGTGCTCCTATCTCACAAAATGGTTGTAGGGGTGAAAGGAAAATAATTTTAAAAATTATTATTATTCAGAATACCTAGTACCTCCTATGTGCTAAGCATTCTAAGTGGCTTACAAATACCCTAGTAATAAAACATGTTACGAGTTGCTAATTTTAGGTGACATTATTAGCCCCATTTTACAGTCAAGTAAACTAAAGCAAATAGAAGTAATGTGACTTGACCAGAGTCACATAGCCAGTATCTGAGGCCAGATAGATTTCAGTTCTTTCTTTCCAGTTCTTATTACAATATCTGACACATGGTAGGCACTCAATAAATGTTGATTGATTAATTGACTGATTTCTGATTCCAGGCCCAGTACTCAATATACTATAACATCTAGTTACCCATGTTCATTTCTAAATACCAAACCAAAATATTTGCTTAGGGGTGGGAAACAGAATTATTTTTGAAATTTTATTAATATAGGAAACTCCCAGGCGAGGAAATACACTCTGCCAAAACAGGTTAAGACCCTCTCTGAAGTGTATAGTCTTGGAGGCTTACCTAGTAAACTGAGAGGCTTAGTGATTGGTCTAGGATAACACATCAGAACATGTCAGAGACAGGGCTTGAACCAAGGTCTGGGCAAGTTATATATCCACTATCCCACACTGCTTTCATGTACTCATACTTATTGTAACAATTCAATGAGTGATGATGTTTCCAAGCTTCAACTATTTCCCCACCAAAGGCTACTCTGTTCTTACTGTTTGTTATTCAATTTACCTAACACTTTTCCTTAGTTTAAATCACTTATGGTCTTCAAATTGCCACAGGAAAGATGATGTATCTGTATCATTGTACAAAGGACACTTTCCCAGATCGAGAAAAAAGTGTGTCTCGTTGAGCCAGTAAAGAATCATATATCCATCCTGTAAGACTAAGAATGAAGATGCACTCTGAAAGTCTCTAAGGATTTGTGATTTCTAGATGACTAACCAGTCTACTAATGTAAATTCTGAGCACACCATCAATATAACCCTATTGTCAATCACCATTGTTAGCATTCAGTTCTTTTTTTTCCCCTTTTATTTTTCCCCCATTAAGCCATCCTCACCCTGGTAGTATAATAACCTGAGACAGACGAAATGAGTAGTGACAGAATTCTGTATTCTTGAACTTTGTAAGTGCTCTGAACTTTCAGAAAGAAAAGTGCTCTAAAATATATTCCTCATCACCACCATTATTGTTATTCAAAGCTGATGTGACTGACAAGGCCATTTCCAAAGCTGTCTACTCTTTACATTAACTACTCTCATTCATGACCTCTGGGGACAATGGCATGCAAAGTGAGGTGGCCAGAATGGGAGGAGGATCAGCTGATTCCCTTTAATAGCTCTCCTGACTTTGGCATCTCAAACAAAATGCTACTTCATTCTGCTACTGCAGGTTTATCAGAGGTAATAGAGACTAAAGAGGTGCGTGGATTTTATTTTCCCCCTGGGTGAGATTGTAGGGGAGTGTTGTGAGGAATCTAGTTTGGCCTAAAACTTACATTCATTTATTTCAGTGGGTAAATTAATAGGTTTAAATATTTATATTTTACAGTATGCCATGTTATGAAAACATAAACATATAATATTCATTGTGCTTATATAAAACTAAAACACTTGGTTATAAAGAATTTTAAATCAATAAAACTAGTTATTAGGCATAATAGAGAATTAGGTTTTTGTAAAATCATAGAATATTAATGGTAGAAGAGATCTTAGATGTTATCTACTCCAACAACTTCATTTTATAAATGAGGAAACTGAGGCCTGGTCAGAATGGGGAAGTATCTTAGTTTTATTCATTTCTTTTTAATGATAATGTTTAGTGGAGAGAAATAACAGTTAATTTGGAGTCAGAGAACCTCAGATTGAAGTCCTGCTCTGTTACTCTTGGTAGAGCCATAGGTAAATTATTCTCCCCATCCTAAAACTGAACTGAAAGCCATCTTTTTACTAGGGTCTCAGGGCTACAACTATAATTTCATGATCATAGAGAGCTCCTGTTAAAGAGCTTTCTCTAGCAGTGCAAATCTTCACTATTTTTTTTTGCTTTTTGAAGGGCAATTGGGGTTAAATGACTTGCCCAAAGTCACATGGCTAGTAAGTGTGTCAAGTGTCTGAGGCCAGATTTGAATTGCGGTCCTCCTGACTCCAGGGCCGATGCTCTAGAGACTTGCTGTGCCATCTAGCCACCCCTTCACTTTTTCTTAAACTTATTTTTTTAGTTTCCTAAAGCTCTCAGAGGGTAAGTGACTAAACCAGAAATCATAAAGCCAATATGTGTCTATCAGAGGAGAGGCTTAAATCCAGGTCTTCCTGGCACTGATTCTACTATGCCACATTGCCTGTCATGGATATATGACTTAGATAAAAATAAGGTTCATTATAAACAAGTCAGAAGAATAGGGAAGATTTCCCCTCCCCCCCACCTTAATCTATAGACCCACTAATAAACTTTGGAGAAGCAATAAATTGGTCCAACTTCAAAATATCACTGGAGTCCTCTGAACAGATAATAGCTCTAGGCATATTTATCAAAGGGATGAAAGACAGAGAAAGGAACTACATGAAAAAAAATAATAAAACAACGCCTTTTATTTTAGCAAAAAACTCAAAACCAAGAGGGGATGAACATTTAAAGAATGGCTTAAACCACCAGGGGCATAGTAATATAATAAAATAATGAATATAATTTATATCAGGACAGCTAGTTAGCCCTGGAGATAGAGTGTGGGGCCTAGAGTCAGGAAGATTTATCTTCAGTGACCCTGAGTAAGTCAATCAACCTTGTTTTCCTAAATTTCCTCAACTGTAAAATGGAATGGAGGAGGAAATGGACAACCTTTCTAGCTTCTTTGCCAAGAAGACTCCAAGGTAGAGGCAGCTAGGTAACACAGTGAATAGATCACTGGCCCTACAGTCAGGAGGACCTGAGTTCAAATCTAGCCTCAGACATCTGATCCATACTTACTAGCTGTGTGACCCTGGGCAAGTCACTAAACCCCAATTGCCCTGCTTTCTTCCCTTCCCCCAAAAGGCAAAAAAGATAAACAATAAATAAATAAAACACCAAGAAGAGTCACAAAAGTTGGTCATGTTTAAAAATGACTAAACAATAATAAAATAATTTAAACTATATAGTTAGTGGTGTTATTACTATATTACAATATGTTATTATTATTTTAATGTTATTCTTATTGTAGTGAGTTGATAAAAAGAATGTATTCAGAAAAACTTGGCCAAGTAAGGTGAGCAGAACCAGAAGAATAATTTGTACAATAAATACAATGTTGTAAAGAGAAATTCAATGACCAACTGTGGCTGCAGAGGACCAATACTTGACAGAGAAGAGATGAACTTGATGTATAGCATTAGGCTTACATTTTCAGACATGGATAATATAGATTATTTTTTATGGTAGAATGTACTCACTTTTGGGAACTGAGTTTTTTGCTTTCTGGAGTTGCAGGAGAAAATCTAGGGGGAAAAAAGGGAACAAGTAATAGTGATCCAAAAAATATAGAAAGAAATAAAAGCATCAATGGAGCATTTTTTTAAAATCAGCTACAGAGACTGAGAGGTTCAGAGGGCAACCTAAATAAGTGAGATAATTTTAGAACTAGTATGCTGAACTGAGCATATACTTCAAAGAACTATATATAATGAGACTCATTTTCATATGTAATCATCTCTTTATGTACTTTTCATATGGAAATGTTTATGCTGGTTGGTGTTTGTCAATTTCAGAATAATAAAAAAAATATTTTTTGTCATTTTGTCATTGTCAAAATTACTTGCAAATTGAAGACATTTTGCAGACTAGTTCACCTTAGTCTTAACCAATAGGGATAGGGGAAAGAAGGAGGGAAATAGAAGAGAACAAGCATTTATTGTTTCTGTTATGTGCCAGGCACTGTTAAATGTTTTACTGAACCCGCAATGTCATCTATGTAAAGACCTTTCAGCAAGGAATTCACTACTTGGGCAGATCAGAATCATCTCTGGAATTTACAGTCTTAGACATCTACCTAGAGCACTGAGAGATAATTTGGCTTTGACTCAGGTTCTAAGAGCCAGTTTGTGTCTGAGGCAGGCTTGAATTTACTTCTTCCTGGCTCCAAGGCTATCTCTGTCATGTCATGTTGCCTGTCCACTTGTTTCTTAAAAGGCCTAAAACGCCTTATTTCTCAAAGAATCCAATGAATATAACTTTAGAAGTGATTAGTAAAACAATTTTAAGGACCATTTTTTTTTAGTTTTCTCAAGAAAATGATGATGTATCACACTACAAATATGATTTAGGAAAAGCTAGTACTTCATCTACTTTACCTTTCTTCTTTAATCTTTCTTCCTTTCCTATCCTTTTTAGTTATGGACAGTGTTAATTCCTAGGGTATTGTAAATGTTGATTGTTGTTCATCCTTCATTTTCAAAGAATATCAGTACCAGATAATTATTCAGTAAAATATTCATAGATTATCAATATCAAAGTCAGAGTCAGGGTATGGTGTGTTCATCTGTGGCTAATAAGACCAATATGAGTTGGAAGGTATTAGCACAGATTGGACACAAGTGGTCCATTAGAACATTTAGCATGGGAATGCCTCTGGATTTACACAGTTCACATTTCCTTTGTGCTTCTAAAATTTTACTTTGCTCGTGGAGTACAGCCCCTTTTTTGATGTTGGCACACCATGCTGGAGAGTCTTGTTCCAGTGTTTCACATATCTCATAGTCAACAATGAAGATCTTCAGAGATACTTTGCGACTATCTTTATACCACTTCTTCTGATCATCATGTGAGCATTTACCTTGTGTGAGTTCTTTGTAAAATGATCTTTTGGGTAAGTGTGCATTTGGCATTGGAACTATGTGGTCAGCTCATTACACTTGTGCTTTCTGTAAAAGAGTTTAAATGCTTGGCAGTTTGGTTCTAGAGAGGACCTCAGTGCCATAAAACCAACATGATTGGTCATTTCCAAGATGTAAAAAGTTAAATCTATCTTTCCAAATAAAAGAGAGAAGATGTGTATATTATGTTTTCTTTTTTTTTTACATGACTTCATTTATGTCAAAAAGTGCAGGGAGTCCAAATAGGTATTGTATTTCAAATGGAGGAATCTTAAATATCCTTCTTTTAGGCTACTGCAGGTCTCATAGGGAATATTGGAATGAAAGAGAACCTGGAAGATGGTGATAAAATCCGTATAGGAGAAAATATATCAGACTAAGAAAGCTAAGATCTAGAGGTAAAGAAAAAATGTAGATAAAACATAAGTGAACAAATTAATATTGTACCACACCAAAAACATAATCTGCTATATCTATGAGAGAACTTCTCTATTTGTAACATTACACATTTTTATGTACATGTATTTGACTAATACTTTAACTCAAGAAATACTAGTTTTTTAGTTGATTCATAAACTTCCCATAGCTCACGTATTTATTTTCATTGTTATATTCACTTTTTAAAATATAGGCAGGCTTATCTTTCTTCTTCCTTAAAAATAATAGCTCTTTAATTTTGCCTACAAATTATGTTTCGTCGCAAAAAAGAATGGCTTGGTATTTTTAGCATAATTGTTTTCGTCTTATTAGCAGGAAACTGTGATTTATTAAATTAATTCAGCATAAATGGATACATATTTACTTACTTAAATTAACCAGTGGTAAACAAATATTTTCTGGACAGTATAATTAAGTTATATTGTCATCACTTATATTCAGTGTCTACAAATGACATATCAATTATGGCCATTTCTCAGGTGATTAAAATCACTGTCACAGAAAGTATGGATTGCCATATTAAAATACTTGCTTTTAAAATTTATCCATATTTAGTTTCTTTCTTATTTAGTGATGTGATAAACGATAATAGATGTTTTATATAAATATTTATAGGTGTGCTCATGTATGTGTGTGCATTTGTGTGTGTATGCGCACATGGACACATGGGTGTTCAATAATGAACAGGACCATAAGATTAAGGACCAGATGCAAGACTGAGAAATACATCTGCCAGAAGTCTTTCACGTCACATATTTTGCCAACAGAACTGGGCAATGAGGTCAGAAGTAATAATGGTGAAACAAACCTTGTAAAGGACTGGTGAATCTGTGCACTGGAGAAGAAGAAGTTCACAATAAATTGTTAATATAGACTCTAAGAAGGGAAAGTAACACAGTGTGTATCTGCTGACAATGATGGAACAGTAGGATGCAAGGAAGAAAAAAACAGAAGCAACAGTTCAGAACTAACAAAGGAGTAAAAAAACAACTAGGAGGAAAACAGATCACAAGAAGAATTTGAGTTGCTGATGAGTTTGTCACAGCCTCTCATGCACCTTTGGGCTTTTAAATTGGAGTTTATATGACTATCCCTGAAGATCTGACAGAGATAACAAGTTTCTCTTTGGCTCACCTTTGCATCATCCTAAAAATTGTGAAGGATATTGACAGGCGTATTTTTGGGGATATTATAAGCAGCCTGGTATAATGCAAATAGAGTCAGCTTTGGTGTCAGGAGGACACACAAAATCAGTCTCTGATTCAAAATGGCTATGTGATTCTGGGGCAGTTACCTTTCAGTGCTTCCAGCAAAGTGGGAGATGAATAGGTAGAGAAGTAGCCAATCTGTATCCACAAAGGGCATTTCCTCTTCAGAAGACCCTTATGCCAGTGAAAATGGGGTAAGGGAGGTTTTTTTTTTTACTGGGAGGTTTTAAGACTGATGGAATTGTAATTAGAGACAAATGGATTTATTGAGGTTTATGGGCCTAGGGGTACTCAAGAGCCCGAAATACTAACATGTTGGATCCTGTCTAATAAATTCAACTCAAGCCTTTTCTCAGCCAAAGTAAAACAAAGTTTATTAAAGATTCACCACAATGGGTAGACTCTTAAGGAGCCTAAGCATTTGTGAGCTTGTATTGACAAGAAGGCTGGAACAATCTGATATAGAACGAGTCTGAGCTAAATTGAATCTCAGCACTTTCATGGAGACAAGATGGATCTTATACACAGAAAGACTGGGAGGGATCCAGGAATTTAGTCTAGAGGACAGGTTTGAGGAGGGTCCTCAGGAGGAGTCTAAAGAGGGTCTTGCTGCTCTGAGGCCAGATTCCAGGAATAGGATTAAGGATGGGAACAAGATGAAGTCTACTTGGAGATGATAGACAAGGGAGGGCTAGACTAGTTTAAGGGTAACAAATTTGGGTATAGATATATATTTTTTAAATTTTTATTGACTTGTTTGTTTAGTTTACAAGATTCAGTTCCAGAATCACTTGAGTTTCAAATTTTATCCCCTTCCTTCTCCCCCAAACCCCCACGATGGCATACAATCATGTATAGAATCTGCAAACTCTTTCACACTTCACACTGTACAATAGTCTGGTTGTATAGAAGATTTTCAACCAATGGGGTAAACAATGGGAAAAAAGAAAGAAAACCAAACATGGAAAAGAACAATAGCATGTGTTGCTTCAGTCTCCATTTAAACTCTGGTTTTTCTGGATCTTTCTCTGAATGTAGATATCTCCTTCCATTCTGAGACTTGTAGAGTTGTCTTTTAACTGTGTTGCTGAGAAGAACCCAGTTTATCAAGGTTGGTAATCACACATATGATGTATCTGTGACTGTGTACAAATTTTTCCTGGTTTTGCTCTTCTCACTTAGCATCAATTCATATAAGCCTCTCCAGGTAATTATGAAGTGAATCTCCTTCCTATTTCTTATAGCACAATAGTATTCCATTACATTCATATACCATTCCCTAATTGATGGCATCCCTTAAATTTCCAGTTTTTTGTCACCACAAAGAGAGTTGCAATAAATATTTTTGTACATATGGGTCTTCCTCCCACTTCTATGATCTCTTTGGGATACAACCCTAAAAGTGGTATTACTGGGTCAAAGGGTACACAATTATTTATAGCCCTTTGGGCATAGTTCCAGATTTCTCTCTAGAATGGTTGTATCAGTTCACAGCTCCACCAACAATGCATTAGAGTTCCAATTTTTCCACATCCTCTCCTGCACCCATCATTTTCCTGTTTTGTCACCAGATTTTAATCTCTATTATAAAGCAGCAGTCCTCAAAACTTCCTGGTACTAGCTAAGGAATAGAGTAGTGGATCAAAGGAATAGATTGGGTACAAAAGACTCAGTCAGCAACTATAGTAATATACTGTTTGAGAAGCCCAAAGACCCTAGTTTCTGGGTTAAGAATTCACTATTCAACAAAAAGTGCTAGGAAAACTGGAATATAGTATGGCAGAAACTGGGCATAGACCATCATCTAATGCCATCCACCAAAGTCAAGTCTAAATGGGTGCATGATCGAGGTATAAAGACTGATACTGTAAATAATCTGGGGAAGCAAGGAATAGTTTACCTGTCAGGTTTGTAGAGTAGGGAAGACTTTATGACCAAAGAAGAGTTGGAGAGCATTATAATATGCAAAATGGATAATCTTGATTGCATTAAATTGAAAAGTTTCTGTACAAACAAAGGCAATGTAACCAAGATTAAGAGGGAAGTGGGAAATTGGGAAAGAATATTACAACCAGTATCTCTGATAAAGGCCTCATATCTAAAATATACAGGGAATTAAGTAAAATTTATAAGAAGTCATTCCCCAATTGGCAAATGGTCAAAGAATACAAACAGGCTATTTTCAGAGGTAGAAATTAAAGATATCTTTAAGTATATGGAAAAATGCTCTAAATCACTATTGATTTGAGAAATGCAAATCTAAACAACTTTGAGGTACCACATCTCACCAGTCAGATTGGCTAAGAGGACAAAACAGGGTATAGATATTTGAATAGTATCAAGGGTGGGAAGTAGCTGGACAATGGATGACTAAATTAGGTTAAGAGTAACAGAGATTTGGGCCTAGCTATAAGGAAAGGCTTATAACCTCAGGCAAATTCCTCAAGTGGGAAGATTCAAGGGGATTCCCAGAGCCTAAACCCAATCAGATATATAATAAAAGTGTCAAATATTTGGTTTTAAAACATTAATAATTAATTTCCTAATAGCAACAATAAGTAATGAAAAAATAGAGAGGAAATTTAGTCTTCAAGGACTTTTCAAGCATTAAAATTCCATAGGATTAGTTCTACCTCTCATATCTTAGAATATTAGAACTGGAAAAAACCTTAGAGGTCATTTAATCCAATCTTTTGCATAGTAAAGATGAAGAATATCACATTCTTAGGTTAAATAAGAAGACTTTACCTTACTTTAGTGATGGAATAGGGAATCAACCCCAAACTTCTTGACTGTGATTATAGCACACTGCCTTCATCTACCTACAAATTTTAGAGTCTTATGAAGATCAGGGGACACATATGTGACAATGCTTTGAATTATTATAGAATATCAAAGAGAAATGTGATTGTGTTTCAAATACTAAGTACAGTTTCTGGAATTTAAAAAGCACTTTTTAAATGTTAGTTCACTGAATGACAGAAAATATTTCCAAAATGTACTCATGCCATCCATATGTATGGATATAAAGTCTCTAGGATGTTTCTGTGGACAGTATACTATGTACAGAATGGGAAATCATTCCCATAAGTTATTCAACACATCAACACATAAACTACCTCAGTTTGGAAATTTTCTACTTCCAAGATGCCTGAATTTCATAAATCAGGGGGTGGGGAGAACCTCTACACTTTGCAAATCATCTTGCTTATAATTTGAATATATCATTTTAGCTATTAAAAACAAAAAAGAGAGTGTTTCAATAGGATATAATAAAGTACAAGTTCCAAAGAAAAGATAGAATTAAAAGTAACAATTTTCATAGAATCTTAGGATTGACAGTGATAACCTTACAGGTTTTGTCATCTATACTCCTGCAGTCAGTTTAGGAATCTCTTTTCCAAGATTCTACTTAACTCACCTTCAAGAAACATGCATTAATTGCTACTGTGAGGAATTGTACAGAAGATAGAAAGATTAAGTTTTAATGCCTCCTCTCATGGATCTTGAAATCTAATAATTAGTGATGGTGTCTAATAAGTTTGATTCTTTAAAAAAAAGCTTACTCATTCCTTAATAACATGGAATAAAGATTAACATAGTGAAAGACAATGTCAGAGAAATAATCAGATACATAGACATAACTAGTATAAATATGAATAATTAATGAACTAGTCAATAAATGAGTGAATAAAAAAATAAGAGCTTTATGTGTACAGAAAAATGTGCCAAGTGATGGATAAATTTATTGCTCTCAAGGAATTCATATTGTAATAAAGGAATATGATACATATAGGAGACAGCTATCAGTCTAAGAGTGTCTTGTGGTTCTTAGGACAAAGGAAATTATATTGTATTTTCTTTAGTATCATTTCCATTAATAAAACCACACCAATTTTTGAAATCCAGCTGCTTGACAAAGCCAAAGATTTTACCATCATTGCTTTTTTTTTCTTCTTGGGACTTCAGGAACTCTAGATGCTGAAGAAGTGATAGCTACAATACCTAAAGAAGCCCTGGCCTGGTCAGGTCAGCATAGAGTCTAGATATTGGGTGCCAAGAAAGGCTAGAAGCAACGTCTATGGTATGAGAGTCTGAGGTAAATTGTAAAGCTGTCTCTGAGCATACCTATTTATCAGGGTCATTTAGTGGTTTTAGTGGTTTTAGTGGTTTTAGTGGTTTAGACGGCAGATATTTTCTCCACAAGGATTGTTCCCTTAGATGAATGTTTATGGGGCCAGGGTGGAAGAAAGGCCCATATTCTCAGGAATACTAGTTTCAAACACTTTGACCTTCAGGTGTCTAAGAAGTCAATGAAGCACTCTGGGCTTCAGGTTTGGGGTCCCTTACTAGGACTTCAGTTATAATTAAAGTCTTTATTTTTATGTATTTTGTACATATTTATATATGTGCATGTTGTTCCCCTTGATAATAATTTCCTTAAGAGCAAGTTATGTTTCATTTTTATCTTTGCATTCTCATCACCTAATAGAGTGAATACCATCACATGGTGGATGCTCAAGAAATGCATGTTGATCATCTCTTAATCATTGTTAAAGATATGTGATTAAAATTCCATAAATGAATGAATGAACTAAGAATGAATAAAAGAATGACCAAAGCATTTATATATAGATATAAAACATTTTATGCTAATATATGCTATATATATACTTTATATGTATATGTGTGTGCATATATACATACGCACATGTATACATATACACGTGTGTGTATGTATATATATTTCAAAGAACTGTTCTAAGTCCTGGAGACCTAGAGATACAAATAGAAGTAATATAGTATCTGCCTTCATGGAGTTCACATGCTAAGGAAATTAGACTAAATTAAATTAGATCTCATCAATATACAATTCCATACTTGATCTTCTGATCCTTTGTTCTCATTGGGATTTCAGCTTTTTCACCAACCTATGAGAAAGACATGAAGATGGACTTTTAGTTCATGTTTTGTAAAAGACTCCTTTCTCTGTATCATTAGCAGAGGACTGGATCTAATATCCTTAGAACTAAGCTCAAATCTGGGTAACAGTATTTATTATCTATGATTTTGGGCCAAACCATAATCTCTCTGTGCCTCACTTTCCTCATCTGTAGAATGAGGGAATCAGACTAAATGATTTCTAAACTTTCTTCCAGCTAGGCACCCTCTGATATTACTTTTCTTTTTTCAAAGCTCTTAACATAAATTACATCCTGGTCATACTGATGCTGCACACATTTGCTTACTCATAAGCATACCAGAATCAAATCTTTTCCACAAATAAGTTTGTAAGCTCTGCTCTTTCTGCTGACATTTTCATATACAGCTATCCTATAGCAGATGGCTGACAAAACTAATCAAGAGATTTTGAATAAATCAACAAAAATCTTTGGCCAAGATCTGTAGTTATTGAAAAAAAAAGAAAAAAAGGACAGAACCATATGTCCCAGTAAACTGAATACTCTTCTGATGGGATTCTTGCACAACATTTAATCATCTTGTTCCTTATTACTGTATAATCCTTCACTGTGTCAGCAACTCAGTACCTAACACTGCTAAATTCAACTTTCAATGAACTACCTCTTGATTGTTGTTGAATTTGGACCCTGAATTAAGGAGCAGAAAGAAGTTTTCTTTCTTGCTTTGGCATTGGTTTTACATCTGTGAACTGTAACATACATTATTTTCTATAGATGTTAAACATTATGTGTTTCTATTAACTTGCAAAAGATATACTTCAGGCTAGATTATAATGTAAGATGAACCATATATGATTAGAGTTCTGTGAAAACACATGGCATTATCCTGGTTATGAGGTTTCAGCCTCTAGGATATATTTGCAGTGAGAGAACATGGTATATATCCAGTAAGCAATACCTTAAATGAATTTGACTTGCTGAGAAAAGACTTAAATGCAGTTAAAAGGATATGTCCATGATTATAACTTAATTTGCATGTGTAATTATATAATTCTAATTTGCAATGGCAGTAAAGGGGGAAATAAAAAAATTATGGTTATTATTTTCAGCAGATTGCATTTGATCTTTTATGGCGTCCCAAATGAACTAAATATGAAACCTATAATAATTTGGAAAATGGCAGTACTACTTTCCACCACATCATTTTTTTTTACTTTTTTTAAATTTCAAGGTAATATAACTAAATACCTTTAAATAAAGGTCAACTACAAAGCAAATATACATCAACAGACAGCATACCAAAGGAGAAAAAACCCTGGCTCTATACTCAGAAGTCCTAGAATGACAGTGTTGTGTAGTAAAAAGCACATGGACTAAAGGGCCAGAGAAACTGGCTTCAAGTCTTGCCTCTTATGTTTACTGTTTATGGGACTTTCCATGAGCCACATAATCTCTCTGGGTCTCAGTTTCTTCATGTGTAAAATGAGGGTGTTGGAATAGATGGCCTCTAGGATCTCTTAATTCTAGAACTATTCTTTGATAATGTCTAGTTAAAGTAGATGAGTAGGAGTGGCTAGGTAGCGCAGACAATAGAACACTGGCCCTGGAGTCAGGAGGACCTGAGTTCAAATCCAGCCTCATATACTTAACACAAAACTAGCCTTGAGACCATGGGCAAGTCACTTAACCCCTATTGCCCTACCTTCCCTCCTACAAAAAAATACACACCAAAACAATAAAAAATAAGATAAAGTAGATGAGTGGTGAGGTTGGTTAGAAAAGTTTAAGTATTCTATTATGAGTATAGTAGATAAAGGCCCAGCACTGGAGTTAACCCAAATCAATTTGGGTTCAAGAACTGCTAATGGCATATACTGCCTGTGTGATTGACCACTCTCTAAGTGTATAAGTGATAGATAAGTTGCCCTTCTGTAGCAGAGTAGTGATTCCTATCAAAATTTCCCCAGCATAGTTTAAATCTCAAGTTAAGAACTCTCTGATCCCTATACCCATTGCTGCTCCAAAAAGTGGAACTTTATAAAGAAACATATACTCAACAAAGAATTCAAACTATAGACTTGTCCCACTATGGAACCCAAAGGATCCCTAGAAATCTGTGTGACGCAATGGAAAGACTGGACAACTTGTGTGAATTTGAGCGCATTTAATTGTTCATCTCCAAAATGAGGAAGTTGAACTAGATAATATTTTATCTCCTTCCTAGTTTCATATTGATGAGCTTATGAACTGAATTATGAAACACAGGTATAGATTGCATGGAGAACTGTTAGAATTATGGAGGTCTCTGTTATATCTCAAGGATTCAACACAATAATTTAAAAAAAACAAATGAACAAAAGAATGAATGAATGAAAAATCAATGAAACAACAAATAAAGTATGTCAATGTCTCATCACTGATTTGGCTATAATGTAATCATTTTTTTAGCCTCAATATCCCTATAAGATTGTTGACCAAATTTTGTAGAGGTTACCCATATGGCACATGCTGGCTAGCAAAGCATATTTCTTATAATAGCCTTGGAGGACAGATAGTGCAAACATTGCAATACCTATTTTACAGATGAGGTAACCGAAACTCAGATGAAGTAATTTCAGTAAGGATGCTGTTTAGTAAGAAAGGGCCAGGACTTGCAAGAAGATTCTTTGAATTCAAGACTGGGATTCTTTTCTTACTTCCATGTACTTTCACTTTCTGTGTCAAATATAAAACAGAAATGTAAGCGGGATAAACTTCACTAATAATTGAAAGTAGTAAAATAATAATTTGCAGCTGGTAAATAGACATAACACACTTTACATGTTGATTACACACTGGGCCCCAATGTGCTATACATTGTATGTACAACACATAAATATGTAACTATCTACTCCATCATAAATTTGACATAAAACAAATTTTCTGGCTACAATAAACATTAATTAAGCATTCAGTCTAACAAACATTTCAGTCTGTCTTATGAGAATTTGAATAGCTTTGATAGGATAACATAGGTGGTTCAAGTAACCTAAAAAAAATCATTTATTTAATTGATGCCTTTTTTCTCTTTCAATAAATTTCCCATCAGTATGAGGAGATATTTGAGTTACTCTTCTTTGGCCCTAAAAGCACCCACTCTCCTCTGAGGTATGACATGCTCAAAAAATTGTTGATAAAAGCGTTGTTGTTGTTGTTGATCAGATGTTGGTATTTCTCTCTCAGAAACATCTTTATCAGAAAATGTCCAAGCCAGAATTTCTGTTTTTCATCCTCTGTTATTGATTTGGTACATTTAAATTCTATTTAATCTCTGATTAAGTTTGATTCATCAGGAAACAATAAGTGTCAGCTGTCGGAGCAAATTACACTTCATTGGAAAGTCATAAAACAATTATGAGGTCATTAGGGCCTTTTTAAAAGGAACTTTGAAAAATTGCTTATTGATTTCTCAGTTAAGCATGATATCATGCACATGTAATGTTTGTCCCACATTGGCTAGAACCACTGAATACTGGGCCTGGGGAGAAGTATGGGGAGGGAGAGGTTAGTGAAATTTCAGAAATCCCCCTGTGCCAATGTAAATGAACATCTTCTTTTGAACTTAGAGACTTGAGAGGTTATAGAGAAGTTAAGGGACTTGCTCAGACTCACAGATTCAGTATGTATTAGACTGAGACTTGAACTTGTGTTTCTGACTCCAATGTCTATTTGAAATCAGCTACATCACACTCCCTTTCATGATCACTGAGGGATAGTTATTAAATAGGCATCCTAAAAGAGAAAAGGGTTGATCTATGACATAATGAATGGTAGATATTGCTTGTTTTATTCATTATCAGCAAGTTGAATTTCTTAGAACTCCCATTTTATATCCATTTTACAGAGAGACAGCAAAGACAATTAATTACCAGACCTGTAGTCAGGAAGAAGTGGATTCAAATGTCACATCTGGCAGTTTCTGGTTTTGTGGCCACAGGGAAATCATTTGGCCTTTCTGAACCTCATCTTCTTCAGCTAGTAAAAGGGATGTAGTTAGAGTTATAGAATATATCTTGGAAAGTTGTTTTGAGGACCCGATGGTATAATACAGGTATATAAGACTCTTGATAAATTTACAGTTCCATAGATATGTCAGCTGTTGTTAACTGGGATGAATGAGGAGAGATCATGATACTATTTCATATTAGATTTCATAAAGGACATCTATTAATCTACTCATCTGCTAAGCACACTTATGGAGCTCCTGAGTAGCAGTACTAGAAACTTAGCCCTTCGTGGTTTTGTAAGGGGATTCTTGCTGCTAGTGGGAGGTCTAGATGGGAAAGTGACCCCACATGATAACTCTTAGGTCAACCACATTTGCCCCAAGCAACTGGAGATCATCATCAATAATGCTATAATGATGATGATAGAGTAAAAATGTTATTGAACCTCCCTGTGGCTCTTGCCCAGCAGTAATATACTACACAAGTGTGTGGTCAAGCCAGCTCTCACTGGCTTTCAAACTGATTGCAAAATTTTTAAGATACTTAGGTCTCATAAGCCATCAATCACTATGAAAATAGGTTTGGACTCAAGAAAGTGTTAATGATGCAGATTAAACTTAAAATTCTGTGTATATTCATGTCTCCCACTCCCCTCTCCAAAAATCCATTTGGTAAACGGCACACCCCTGTATTTCACCATAACCATTTATGCATTTCTTGAACTAAGCAGGACTGCTCAGGAGTATCAGGGAATGAAGTCTTCACCAGATTGGGAGCCTGGTGACTGGAGGATCATGGCAACTGTGACAATAATAGTAATGATAGGACAATAATAATAACTAGCATTTACGTACTTCAAAGTTTTCACAAATTTATATCCATAGTTTCATTTAAGCCTCACAAAACCCTTGAAATTATAACATCATTGTAAAGAAACAAGTGTTGCAAGAGGTACCTTAGTATGAGAAACCATATGGTACCAATGTAAAGAGTACTAGACCTAGTGTCAGGAGAGACAGTTTCAAAATATGCCTTGGATTCTTTATGATTATATGATGAACAAGTCAGTTAACCTTCAGTAGTCCTCGTGTTACTTATCTGAAAATGGGAATAGTAATAGCTATAGCATTAGCTATCTCAAAACAGTTTTGAAGATGAGATAATGTAAATAAAGTGATTTGCATACCTTAGCTATTAAATAAATGTCAAACATCATTATTCTGAACCGTGAAAAAGACTTCATGTTAAATGGGTCCAGATTCCAAAATTTTACCTTGATCATGGAAAAACTCTTTTCTGTTCTATCTCAATGATTGCATTTCATGTAATAAGGTTCCAATTCAAGTAATTATATTATTAAATGCATATATCAATCCAGGCATTGCCAAAGTGACAGAAAGACAAAAATGAAAAAATTCTACTCTCCAAGGCTAACAGTATGCTATGAGGATACATTTATACAGGAGACAACTAGGTGGCTCAGTAGATAGAACACTGGGCTTTTTCAAGAAGACCAGATTTCAAATGTGGTCTCAGACACTTAATAGCTATGTGATACCAGGGAAGTTACGTAATTACTATTTGCCTTAATCCATTGGAGAAGGAAATGGCACACCACTCCAGTATCTTTGCCAAGAAAATTCTATGGATAGTATGGTCCATGGGGTGATGTATAGTCAGATATGATGGAATTAAGTGAACAATAACAAAAAATTATATATATGCAGTTAGTGATATAGTGGATATGGTACCACGCTGGCAGTCAGGAAGATCTGAGTTCAAATATGACCTCAGACATTTACTAGCTGTGTGATCCAAGGCCAGTCATTAAAAAAAAACCCAACAATGCTGTTTGACTAATTTGCCCCATCTGTAAAATGGGAACAATAATAGTAATTACCTCACATGGTTGTTTTGAGGATCAAATGAGATAATAATTTTAAATCATTTATAAAGTTACATAGTAAGTGCTACATAAATGTTAGGCAGCAATGATAATGATTTAAGTAAAGTTGAGATAAGCAAAAAGTAACATGAGCATTGTCTGGCAGAATCAAAAACAATGTCTTGTAAGAGATAGCACTTGAGGTGATCCTTGAAGGTAACTAGAAGGCAGAAACTCGCAGGAATATAGGTCAGCTGAGTGAAGGCACAGAAGTGAAATGGGCTATTCTGCACTGGAACATCAAGTATTTTGGCTACAACCTAAAGTATGTGAGGAAGAGTAATGTGTAAACAGTCCAGAAAGAGGCTTTGGATGCACATTGGGAAAACCTTTCAATGTCTAATTGAGAACCAAATCGAAAAGAAATGTCAGGGGCAAGAAAAACAACATTTTCCTGATAACCAGTAGTTTACTTCTCTTAGATCACAGATGCCTGGGCTGGTTCTCATTTTCTGCAGATGTAATAGTTTTAGTAGAAAGAAAAAAAAAAGAAAAGAAAATTAAATCAGTTTTAATAAGCCATGCCCATTTAAATCAGATCATATGGCTTGCTGCAACTCTTCAGATCTTGCCTGCTGTGAGTCAATCAAATTTCTACATTTAGCTTAAAATAAAATCTAATCAAGTTATAACTGATTCTTTTTTATGCTACAAATGTAATAAACACTTTTACCTAATGAAAAGGAATATATTATATAATTCAACCAAGTTCCAATAAGAAAAGTATGAGAAAATCCTTTTAAAAATCTTCCAAAAATTCTTGATTTGAACTATGTATATAGAAATACTTTTGTGTTCAATTATGCCACAAATGTGGAGAATATGAATGAAAGTAGGAAATGCATTTTTTTCTTCCTCTCCGCACCCGCCCCCCCCATACACATACACAAAATAAATAGCACACTATATAACTTGGTTATAATAGTAAAATCACCTGAGCTAGACTGCAGCATGCCAGGGCTCATGCACTGTGAGAATTAAGTGGATAGATTTCCTATTACTTTAATGCACAAGATGTATGAGCTCAGCAACATGGCTTCCAATTCATCTCAGCCTCAGCATGCTAGATCATATGTGAAGTATAGTCTTTAGTATTAGCTGGGTTCTATAATACAAAGTTAACTTTTCCCATTTTAATTCATTCTCTTATCTTATGTCCAGAGTATTGAATGAACACTGCCACTTCTTCCAGGAAAAGCCATAAGCTCCCTTTTCTAAAATTTCGAGTTAGATATGGTAAATATTATTACTTTGATATGATTCTAGTGCATACCTTGTCATATTACTTTAAATGAAAGAGTTAAAGGATTTGGGTGAACTTCATGAAGAGGTAAAGAGTCCTCCATTGTTAGACCTCTCTTCATTCTAAACAAGTGAATTTGAATTCTATGCACTCTACATCTCCTGTCAAAGGAAATGCCCACCTTTGTATGAGCAATTTGGTTTTTATTCTCAAAACGTAACTATTCCATTTCTTTCCTAATTTTTTTCAAGTGAATATGGAATTGGACTTTAAGAAAGTATTAATATTATACAGCTGAATACCTATACATGTTCTAGTTAATTTCTATAATGACAATCATAATCATCCTCTCTTACATGGCAGATAAGAAACATGCTTGTGTATGTTCATGTATGTTAAAATGCAATACACAGATCTCTCTCAGTGGAGTGGGAGAGGAGAGTGACTATTGGCTTGGCAATGTCATGTGCTAAAAATAAATATTCGAGGATATGTTTTCATTTTAAAGCAAGCATATCAGTGGACCAATTTGATAGAACTATCAGGTTTTTGTGTTCCTGTGTGGGGTCTATTTTGAGGCATCATAAAAAACATCTGCTTAGGAAATGGATATACCACAATAAGAAAAGCATTATAGAATGATGTCAGCTAGGAAGAAGCTGTTGAGCCTGAAAACTGATAAAATTAAGTCAAAATGAGACAAAATGCTAGTGTGTATGTCTTTTTCATCCTTACTTTTAGGGACCAACAAAACAATAATGTGAAAAAAAATAAAACATGGACATATGCTACCTACATTAATTTCTTCTAAAATATATCAATCTTGAAACCTAATTTTAACAGAAATGATTTTCTTATGACAGCTATAAAAATGAAAATAGAAAAAGATTGAAAAACATGCACATATGCATACATATCTACATACATAATGGAGTATCCTCATTATCCAAGTGGTGACAGTTAGGTCACACAGTGGATAGAGTGACAGGCCTGGAGTCAGATGGTTTGTCTTCATAACTTCAAATCTAGGCTCAGATGCTCACGAGCTCTGTGATCCTGGGCAAGTGACTTAACCCTGTTTTCATTGGTTTTGCATCTGTAAAATGAGCTGGAGAATAGAACGGCAAACAATTTCAGCCTTTTTGACAAAAAAACCACACGTGGTTCATGAATAATTGGATATGACTGATAAATGACTAAAAATACCCAAAATTGTCCAACTATTATATGCAGAAATTATTTGAATGAATTTTATTTTTCCCCAGATCTGTGATTTCACTACCATAGAGAACTCCTAGTGGTAGAGCTACCCTACATCAATTGATATTGGCAAATCTTTTTCAACACATAATTTTATAGGGTTGTTTAAGTAACTTAGTGCTCAAGTGAGTTACCTGAGCCGGTATAGAACATGTAGATATGGTTGCTCAACTGCAGCATTCCTGACTCTCTGGTTGCTACAGACTTCTGTCATCTTGTAGCGTTCTGGAGGAAATAAAATATCAAAACATGAAAAAAAATCAGCAGTGAAATGACAATTTATAAAAATTAGTCATCATTCAAACGTTCTTTCCCATTTAAGGCAAATATCTCTCCCTTCTCATCTTATCTTGCCCTCCTCTTGGACATGAAGGGGCAACATTATGGAATAAAATTAAATAGCAAAGTTATTGAATGAGCAAAGGAAATTGAGGAGAAGTTAATTAGGAATGAGACCAAGGAGAGAATAGTGTCATGAAACCTCAGGGTGGAGTGGGGGAACATCCAAGAGCAGAGGAAAATCATCAATGTCAAATGCTACAGAGAGGTCAAGAATAATGAGTAATAAGAAGAAATGATTAGTTTTGACTATCAAGAGAACACTTTCAATTGAGTAATAAAATGAGAAGTTAGATTAATAGGGGATTAGTAGAGAGTGAGAAGAGATAGAAGGAGCAAGTGTGGCCAATATTTTAAAAGGAGTTTTGTTTAAGAAATGGAAGAGGAAGGGGGTGTGGAGACAAGATAGTAGTGTAGAAGCAGGAAAACTCCATGGCTCCCCCCATAAACACTTTGAATACCTATGAAATATGACTCTAAACAAATTTTAGAGCTACAGAACCCACAAAGGGACAAAGGGAAACAAATCTTCTGCTGAAGGCAGCCCAGAAGGTAGACAGGAAGGGTTCCTTACAGCAGGCTGGGAGTCAAGCCCATCCCCATGAAGAGCCTAGGGCTTTTAGCCCCAGGGTGTCGTGGACAGCCATGACTGGAGCATTTGGGTGAGTGGATCACCAGCAGTGATGATAGGTTCCAGAATTTTCCACCCAAAAACACAAAAGACAATAAAATGTCAGTATTACTCTGTTAAATTGGGGTGGGGGGAGGAGTAGAGTGTGGTTGGGCCTCTGCCCCTGGAGCAAAAAGCAGCAGAAGGGGCAGCCCTGCAGCCACTTCCATGTAGCTGCTTCAGAGCTCCTGGTCTACAGATTGTAAGGGGGTAAGGGGGAGGGAAACAACCATTCAGAAGCTAAGTGCTCTTGCCTTAACCTTCCTTGATTGGGATCACAGTCTTGTGTGGTGGTCCTGAGGTGTGTTACCAGTGAGCCAAAGCTGGTGGGGGTGTAGAGATGATGCCATCCTAATAGTTCCAGCAGCTGTGAAAATGCAAGGGATTTGGGACAAAGCTCTCCCTCTGCAAGCAGAGTTCTACTGTGGCAAAAATCTCAAAAGTCAAGTAATTAACTGGCAACATGAGCAAGCAAAGGAATCAAAGCAAGTACAGCCATCCAACTTTTGGGGGACAAAAAGGATCAAAGCATGTAATGGGAGGAAGACAACACAGTCAGACCTCTTGCACCAAAAGCTTCAAGACAAATATGAATTGGTTACAGGCCACATAGGAGTTCAAGAATTATTTTGAAAATCAAGTAGAGAAATGGAGGAAAAAATCGGGAAGAAAAATGTCAATGATGCAAGAAAATCATGAAAAGAGAGTTAACAACCTGACTGAAGAAAATAACACCTTAAAAATAGACTAACTCAAGTGCTAAAATAGGCCCAAAGAGTCAATGAGGAGAAGAATGCCCTGAAAAGCCAATTTTGCCAGATGAAAAAAGAATTTAAAAAACTCACTGAAGAGAAAAATACTTTCAGAATTAGATTGCAGCAAATGGAAGCTAATGACTTTATGTGAAATCAAAATATTATTAAAAAGGTCCAAACAAATGAAAAAATAGGAGGAAACATGAAATATCTTGTTGGAAAAACCACTGACCTGAAAAATAGTTCCTGAAAAGACAATTTAAAAATTGTTGGACTACTTGAAAGCCATGATCAGAAAAAGACCCTTGAAATCATTCTTCAAGAAATTTTCAAGGAAAATTGCTGTGATATTTTAAAAACAGATGGCAAAATAGAAACTTAAAGAATTCACTGATCACCTCTTCAAAAAGATTCCAAAAAGGAAATTCCTAGGAATATTATAACCAGTTTCCAGAGTACCCAGACCAAGGAGAAAATATTACAAGCAGCCAAGAAGAAACAATTTGAATATTGTGAAAACAAAATTAGGATAACACAGAATCTAGCTACATTAAGGAACTGAAGAGCTTGAAATATGATATTCCAGAGGTCAAAGGAGCTAGGATTAAAACCAAGAATCACCTACCCAGCAAAACTGAATATAATGTTTTAGGGGAAAATATGGCTATTCAATGAAATAGAGGACTTTCAAGCATTCTTGATAAAAAAACATAACTGAATAGAAAATTTGACATTCAAATACAAGAAGAAAGAGAAGCATGAGAAGGTAAACAGGGAAAAGAAATCAAAGAGAACTTATCAAATTTGAACTTTTTAAATGCCTACATGAAAAAATGATCATTGTAACTTATGAAATGTTTCTCAGTACGAGTTTAGCTGAAGGAAATATAAATGTGTATGTGTGCATATAAATATATATGTATATGTCTTTATAAGAGGGTGTATATGCATATGAATACAAATGTGAGTGTGTGTATATATGTGTACAGTTATACATAGATGGTACAAGATCATTTGAATGGGAAGATGTGATATTAAAAAGGTGAAATTGAGTGGTGAGAAAGAAATATAATGAGAGGAGATGGGGAGAAACAGAATGGGGTAAAGTATCTCATATAGAAGAGACAAGGGATAACTGTTTCAATGGAGGGGAAGTACAGGAAGGCAACAGTCTATGGGTCAAACTTACTCTCATTGAATTTTGCTTAGGGAGGGAATGACATACACTCTGAATTGGTTATCTTGCTCTATAGAAGAGTGGGGGGAAGGGGATTAGATAGGTGGTGATCGAGGGAAGGGCAGGTTGGTGGGAGGGTATATAGAAGCACACACTTTTGTAATGGGACAGAGACAAAGAAGAGAATAGAACAAGTGGAAGTGGGGGATAGGATGGAGGGAAATATAGTCAGTCTTTCACAATATTTCCACTATGGAAATGTTTTGTGTAACTACACATGTACAACCTATATTGAATTGCTTATTTTGCCAGTAATGGTAGGACATAAGGGAGGAAGGGAAAGAATCTGGAATTTAAAAATTTGAAATCAAATGTTTAAAAATCATCATCATCATCATCATCATCATCATTGTCATCATCATTACTTACATGCAACTGGTAAATAAGATATACAGGCACTGGAGTATGGAGATCCATCTTGCCCTACCAGAAAGTCAGAGGGGGGATGGGAGAGGATGTAGGAGAGAGCAGATTGAGGGGGGGTGTATTCAGTGGGATCATTGTTTTGGGGTGGTGGGTAGGGGAAAGACAGGGAAAAAATTTGTAACTCAAAGTCTTGTGGAAATGAATGATGAAAACTAAAAATAAACACAAACATTGATTAAAAAATGGAATAAAGACATAGGACGATGCAAGGTCCTTATTAAGGTTATAATATTAATGTGATGTTGGTGGTGGTGGCTTAAATAATGATGGTAGTGATATTGTATGAAGTAGGGAAGGTATGATATACATATATATATATATATATGGAGAGAGAGAGAGAGAGAGACAGAGAGAGAGACAGAGAGACAGAGAGAGAGACAGAGAGAGACAGAGAGAGAGACAGAGAGAGAGAGAGAGACAGACAGACAGACAGAGAGACAGAGAGAGAGACAGAGAGAGAGACAGAGAGAGAGAGACACAGAGAGATAGAGAGACAGAGAGAGAGAGAGACAGAGAGAGAGAGAGAGAGAACTTGCTAGGTGATGGGAGCATAGGTTGGGATGAAGAGACATGTTTAGAAGCAATAAAATTTCACAGAAAGAATGATAGAAACTTATGATTAGATAAAGCAATTTCCTACCTCTTGATCATGACAATGGAATATTTGTGGTTTATAGCAAGATTTAAAGCATTGTCCTTTCTATTTATAGTTCAGTATGATGGAAGAGCAGGCTACATTTGTTGAGTAGATTGAAGAAATGGAAAATTAAATTATTTTCAGGAAAATCAGCATGCATTTTGAAGTCCCCTAGTATGAAATAATGTAAGAGTGAGCATTTAGTCAATGCTTAAACATTTATTAAGTTCCTGCTGTGTGCTAGGGACTGTATTAAGTACTAAAGATACAAAAAGTCTCTGCCCTTTAGGAGATCACAATCTAATAGGAGAGACAATGGACAAACAAATATGTAAAAACAATCTATATATTAGTAAAATAGGAAATAATTAAAAGAAGGAAATGATTGGAATTAAAAGAGGCTGGGAGATGGTTCTTGTAGAAGATAAGAGTTTACTGGTGATGAGGGCAAACCATTCCAAGAACAAAGTATAGCAGGCAAAAATGTCTGGAAAGGAAAGATGGAGTTTTTTGTTCCAGTAATGTCTCAGAGTCTAGATCTTAGTGATTATTATATTCTGACACCCAAGACATCCCCCTTCATTGCTTAATGAGTTTAATGTATGACTCCCTTTAAACCTTAATGCCTGCCCTCCTCATTTGCCCTTCCTGCTATGCTTTTGATTCTTTGGAACTTTGCATTATGTTTTGACTTTGCTCTCATCTTCAATCAACTTCTGGGTTATTCTCACCTTGATCATCCCTTGCCAGGTTAGCCCCTTACTGATTTTTAAATTTAGTAATGGATGAAATGAAATAAGCACTTACTATGTGCTGGCCATTGTGCTAAACCTGGGGATGCAAATACAAGCCCAAATAAATATAGTCCTTGAAAACAAGGAGCCCGTATTCTAATGAGGAAATGCAATACTAAAAGAAACTTGAAAGGAGATGAAGAAAGTACATACACAAAAGCATAATGGCAGAATCCAGAGTCAAAAGTATAGCTAGGGGTCAAATGAAAGCTGGCAGATCAGGGTTCATCCTTCCAGAAATGGAGACCAAAGGAGGAATTCACCCATAGGAGTAAGTAAGGTGTTTCCCAGGTTACTGTTTCTCTGAGGAAACAACAATTCACTGATTTAAGGATGGGTGAGAAATGAGACAAAAGATGGCCTAATTTGTTTATTTAAAAAAAATAAAACTGATGGGAACACCCTCAGGATTTCTTACCAAAACAGAAACAATAGGTATTTACACTGGCTCTTGTAATAGTAATGGAATTTGGAGATTGAATTGACTTGGCTTTTGGGTTGAGTGGTAAGACCCAGAGCTTGTTAATCCCACTTGTTGGATGGACTTGTTGACATAAAGAGAGAGGGCTGAATTGGGAGGAGCCATGAATTGAGAAAGGCTCAAGCCCAGAGGCCAGAAGAAGAAGGACTTTTGGGGAGAGTGGTATCCAGTGTCATGGATCCTGAGTTGCTGAGAGAGACTGCTAAGAGCCAATTGGAGCTGCCCAGAACTTTTGAGGACTGCCACCTAGAGCTGCTGAGAACTGAGGAGGCATGGCGGTAGTGTCAGTATTTTGTCTGTCTGTTTTGATGTTGTTTTTCCAGATTTGCTTGATGGTAGACAGTGCTGCTATTGCAGAGGTCCAGAAACTGACCGTTGGTGCAGATGACCTGAAGAAGGATTTTCTTATTGTATGTTTGCAGAAATCCTGGAAGGGTGCCTTGCTGATACTTTCAGGGGTTCTGGGACTGTTCTACAGGCAGAGTGTGACTTGATGCGGATACTGGCTATGGCTTTATTTAGCTTGTCTCCCCTGGAACTGAGATTGCTGAGGGCTTGCCTAGAGTGAAGATAAAAGAAGGGTCTTCCCTTGAGTTTTCCATGCTTAGATCTTATCTTGACTTTGTTATGGCTTAAGAGTAGATGGCCTTTTGGGCTCTCCTGCTTCCTCCTCAGAAAGTGCTTGCTTTCTCAGTAATGGATGGCATTGTAATTACTTTGAGTCCAGGAGTGGGAAGCCTTTGGCCTTTTTGTGATGATTGGAAGCTGATCTCCATTTGAGAAGATTCTTTGACTAAAAGAATGTATTGTCTGGGGGTGGTGTAGTCTGAGCTCCATTTGAGAAGAGACTTTGGCTGATCTGGATTGAATTGAGAACTTATTTGCGAAATGTATGAGTTATACTGTATTTTGACTTTCTCTGTTCTGTGAATGTTTGCTGAATAAATGGGGTTTGCTATGCTGGTAATCTGCACCTTGGAAGTGGCCTTTGCTTGGCATTACAACTCTGAGCCACCAAAACCCAAACTATGATCTAATGGGTCTATTATTGGACTACAAGTGAGAGCCAGAGTGATTAGGGTTTAAGGCTTATTCCATTAGCTCCCCTTGAATACCAATGGACTTTATCAAAACCCAACTTCCAGAATCCTAAAGGAAGGCCTAGGTTTAGCTATCATGACAGAGAGTGGATAGGTTTCTGTGAGACACAGAAGAGTAAAAGACATGATAATAATTCTAAATGAAGGAAGTTTGCTTATTTTAAAATTAAAATTCTGGAAGTCTTTATGGTGAAAGGTGACAATCTTTCTTGGAATACTAGAGAGTCAGAGTTGGGGTAGTTTGTTGTCTCTGTAATGATCTGTGTGCACTTATCATGCCTACTATTCTGAGTCTTGGGGACATGTATGCATTCAGTTCAAGAACCAAAACAATGGACTCACACTGGCAGGCCTGATTTCTCTATTGATCAACACTATATATTATAAAATATCGGTCCCCATTTAAGTGGATTCATGTTAGTGCCACCTCCCACTTCCCTCCTTTGAGTGTCCATTATCCTCAGATAACATGTACTTCAAACAGTGCTTTAAGAGTCAAATAAGGTCGCTTCAAATATCTAGAACCCCCCCCCCCAACACATTTAACCATGTAAATAATTAACTTGCTGCATGGAACTGTTCAATCTAGGTCACCGTATTTTGTACAAGTGAAAATAAGTATTTTTTTATATTCTTGGTATTGAATAGCCAATTTTAACGTGTTTTTGTTATAAATGTGGCAAGAAGGGAAGTTTTATAAGGAGTGATACTATTCTACATCACAGTGGTCTTAAAATATGAAAAGATAAGCTTCTGTTATGATTAGGTTTAATGCTAAAAATCATAGAACAGAGATGAATGAAAGCAGCTATGCATTCATGAATTTTGAGCTGGTTTTATTAGAATCAGCAGTCATAAGAAATTTTGTGATGAATTGGCATATATATGAAAATGGCAAGTTATTAAAGTTTTTTTATTAGCTGTGAAATGAAATGGATTTTAGTTAACTGCAATCAATGTCATAAATTGACTACTTGTATCAAGAATATCTGATCCGAAAAGAAATTCAATGAAAAATGGATATTTGGGAATATATAGGTCTCAGACTCCAGGAATCATGAGTAGGAAACAAACCTCAGAAGCCATCAAGCCCTTGCCTGACAATTGATATCTAGTTGCTGATGAAGACCTCTAGTAAAAGGAATTACAATGCCTCTTAACTTTTCTATTATCGGACAGTTTCAATCCTTAGAGTTTTTCATTTATAACATTCATTCTAAGGAATCCTTTCAAATTATCATCTATTTCTCTATCCATCCATCCATCCATCCATCTATCCATCCATCTATCTATCTATCTATCTATTTATCTATCTATCTATCTATCTATCTATCTCTATCTATCTATCTATCTATCTATCTATCTATCTATATCTATCTATCTATATCTATCTATCTATCTATATCTATCTATCTGTCTATCTCTATATCATTAGTGATTCATACAAACAATGAATCTTTTGGTGTGAGTGTAATTGTAAGCTACATTATTATTGCTGTGTTTGGTATATGTATGTATGAATGTATGTATGTATGTCCATATTTATGTATGTATATTAATTCATCTGGAGATTGAATACCTCAAGCTTCAGTATATAAGAGCCCAGACCCATCTCTTTACCATCAACTCCGTCTGACTAATGATCTCTCTCTTTTTAAAAATAAATATCTATTTTTAGTTTTCAACATTCATTTCCACAAGATTTTGAGTTGCATTTTTTCTCTCTGTGTCTTTCCCCTACCCCCCCCACCTCAGAATACCAAGTCTACTGAATACCCCTGGCCCCAATCTGTTCTCTCTTATAACCTCCCCTTTCATGTCCCTAACTTTCTAGTAGGGCAAGATGGTTTCTATACCACAGTAACTGTATATCTTATTTCCCAGTTGCATGTAAAAAACCAGTTTTTACACATTTGTTTTTAAAACTTTGAATTCCATATATTTTTCCCTTTCTTTCCTCCTCACCCACCCCCACTGGGAAGATAAGCAATTCAATATAGATTGTACATGTGTAGTTACACAAATTATTTCCATAGTAGTTATATTGTGAAAGACTAACTACATTTCCTTTCATTCCATCCCATCCCCTTCTTATTCTATTTTCTCTTTTTACCCTATCCCTTTTCAAAAAAGTTTGCTTCTAACTACCCTCTCCCTCAAATCTGCCCTCCTCTCCACCCCTCTTATCCCTTAGCACACTATTTTACTATAGGGCAACATACCTTATTGAGTGTGTATGTTATTCCCTCCTTAGGCCAAATTAAATGAGAATCAGGTTGCCCCATTCCCTTTCACCTTCCTGCTCTTCCCCTCCATTGTAACAGTTTTCTCTTGCCTCTTTTATATCAGATAATTGGCCCTAATTTATCTCTCCCTTCTTCTCCAAATAAATTCCTCTCTCACCTCTTAATTTTATTTTTTAGATATCATCCTTTCATATTCAACTCCTCCTGTGCCCTCTGTCTCTGTATACATGAATATACAAATGCCTACATTCACATATATTTATATACACATACATCCTCCTATACATACATATGTATGTATACATACATACATGTGTATGTGTGTACACACACACACACACACACACACACACACACACACATATATATATATATATATATATATATATATATATATATATATATATATATATATATATATATATATTTCCTTTGGCTATCCTCATACTGAGAAAGGTCTTATGAGTTACAATTATTGTTTTTCCATGTAGGAATGTAGATAGTTCAACTTTAATAGGTTCCTTATGATTTCTTTTTACTGTTTACCTCCTCATGCTTCTCTTGCTTCTTGAATTTGAAAGTCAAATTTTCTGTTGGGCTCTGTTTTTTTTTATCAAGAATGCTTGAAAGTCTTCTATTTCATTGAATGACTGTATTTTCCCCTGTAGTATTATACTTACTTTTGCTGGGTATGTGATTCTTGATTTTAGTCCTGGCTCCTTTAACCTCCAGAATATCATATTCCACACCCTTTCATCCCTTAATTTAGAAGTTGCTAGGTCTTGTGTCATCCTGATTGTGTTTCCACAATATTAAAACTGTTTCTTCTTGGCAGCTTGTAATATTTTCTCCTTGATCTGGGAACTTTGGAACCTGGCTATAACATTCTTAGGAGTTTTCTTTTTGGGATCTTTTTCAAGAGGTGATCAGAGAATTCTTTCAATTTCTGTTTTTCCCACTGGTTCTAGAACATCAGGTCAATTTTCCTTGAGAATTTCTTGAAAGATGATTTCTGGGTTATTTTTCTGATCATGGCTTTCAGGTAGTCCAATAATTTTTAAATTTTCTGTCCTGGATCTATTTCCCAGATCAGTGGTTTTTTCAATGATATATTTCACATGGCTTTCGTTCTTTTATTTTTTTCATTTGTTTGGATCTGTTTAATAGTGTCTTGATTTCTCATAAAGCCATTAGCCTCCATTTGCTCCAATCTAATTCTGAAGGAATTTTTCTCTTCAGTGAGCCTTTGAGATTTTTTTTCTATCTGGCAAATTTGGCTTTTTTAAAGACATTCTTGTCTTCATTGACTTTTTGGGACTCTTTTGCCATTTGAATTAGTCTATGTTTTTAAGGTGTTGTTTTCTTCGGTAAAGTTGTTGACTCTTTTTTCATGATTTTCTTGCATCATTCTCATTTTTCTTCCCAATTTTTCCTCTACTTCTCTAATTTGGTTTTCAAAATCTTTCTTAAGCTCCTCTATGTTCAGTAGCCAATTCATATTTTTGGAAGCTTTTCGTGATTTAGGCTTAATAGGAAGAAATAAATCAAAGAAAACTGAGATTTTCTAAAGACCTTATCTTGAAAAGATCAAGGTGGCCCAACCTAAGTCATCTCCAATTGCCCTGATCTGTATCTAGCCACTAGACCCAGATGGTTCTGGAGGAGAATGTGAGACTGGTGACTTTGCACAGCCCTCCTTCACTTAAATCCAATTCACTTGCATTTCATAGCATCACCTCCCTGATGTCATGGTCCTCTTTGAGTACAAGGGACAAAAATCAAGTGGAAAAGTAGCTACCCTCTGGGGACCAAACGGGAACTGGAAAGTTGGGCAACATTCTTCCTTTCTTCCCTCCTTCCTTCCTTCCTTCCTTCCTTCCTTCCTTCCTTCCTTCCTTTCTTCCTTCCTTTCTTCTTTCCATCCTTCCTTTCTTCTTTCCTTCCTTCTTTCCTTCCTTCCTTCCTTCCTTCCTTTCTTCCTTCCTTCCTTCCTTCCTTCCTTCCTTCCTTCCTTCCTTCCTTCCTTCCTTCCTTCCTTCCTTCCTTCCTTTCTTCCTTTCTTCTTTCCTTCCTTCCTTTCTTCTTTCCTTCCTTCCTTTCTTCTTTCCTTCCTTCCTTCCTTCCTTCTTTCCTTCCTTCCTTCCCTTCTTCCTTCCTTTTTCTTCTTATATTTCTGTTTTTCTTTCTCTCCCTACCCTTTCCTTTCTTCTGTTCACACCCTTACCTGTGGGTGCTCTGCCAAAGGGAATGTAAATTTTATTTTAATCTCTGAAACATATTTTAACCCGAAATCAATCTGGCTCTCATTGATTGACCAGCAATAGGTACCAGACCAAGCCATACTTGGTCATCTTTGGGCCCTGATTGACTCAAAATGAATGTAAATAGTCATTTTTTCCTGTTTTGCACTGAAATTGGAGGGTCTCCTTCTTCAAGATATTATTCTTTTTTGATTAGGTAAAGAGAGAATTTTCTGCCTCATTTCTAATTAAATCTTAATCACTGAATGGATGTTGCCTCAGTCAAACTAAGATCTGTTAAAGACCTTAGTTTGAAAAGGTCAAGATACCTCACTACATCCTGCGCCATCTCCAGTTTTGCTGATCTGTGTCTGGCCACTGAACCCAGATGCTCCCAGAGGAACAAGTGAGGCTGGTGACTTTTGATTGCCCTCCTTCAATTAAATCCAATTCACTTGCATGTCATGGCAACACATCTCTTGACATTATGGTCTTCTTTGAGAATGAAAGATGAAGAAGAACAACAACAAATTCAAACATTCTGACAATTTATCCTGTGTTAGAATTTCTATGACCACATTTATGCTGTTTGATGACTTTAAAGTTTTGTTTTAATATAAAACACATCTTTTCCTTTTGGTCCTTGAAGAATTTCCATCTGTAGTCTTATTCTTTTTTTAATTTAAGTGCTTTTAAACACACAGTCACACATGCACTCACACAACTGAACTGTTGGTAATATGGAAAGTAGTAATAGTCTGTCACATCCACTCATGATGGCAAGCAAATAGACAGATGAGTTGCAAGTGTCACATTAATTAAATTTTGGTCCATAATAAATGAAACCTAGTATTTTGTAGTTCAGACTAAAGGAAATCAATGTTAATTACAAAGGGTGCAATTCTACTATTTTGATTAAAATCTTTAGGTTGAGAACAGGTTGGCAATCTTTTCTGAAATATTCTCTTATCTTAAAGGAATATTCCAAGACAAGTATTACTTCACATTCAGTTTGTACTTACTAAAACCCCTTTGCCCCTTTTATATGAACAAGTTTGGGCATGTCTTTTACTTCCTCTACTTGTCAAGTTCATTAAAAAAACATTTTAGCATGGTAATCTGTATTTGTCAGTATTAATTTAAATTTGTTTAACAACCAAAGAGGAGAAAATGCATCTTTCCCCCCTCATCTTTGCAAAGGGGAGGAAGACTATGAGCATCTGACTCAGTTGATACATTGATTAGTTTTCCTGAATTTCTTTGTCTTTTTCTCCCTATCCTGATGTTCCTTTTCCATCTTTTCTTCCCTCTTCCTTTCTTTCCTTCTTTTCCTCTATGTATGTTACCAAAGTTGAATTTCTCTTGAGAAATACAGAAAGCTTGGATTTGGAAATGAAGAGAAACCAAAAAAGTGTGTGTGTGTGTGTGTGTGTGTGTGTGTGTGTGTGTGTGTGTATAATTGTTTAATGATTGAAAGAATGCAAAGAACAATTTGGTTTTATAACACTTAACCAGACAAGATATTTTGGAATCTGTTTCAGATTCCATATCAACTATCTTTTGTATGCCATATCATCGACGGATTTGATAAACATGAAATCCATTTGATAAGCATACCATCACAAATAACATTTTTAAGGCTCTGTGTATTTGTTTGAATCGTTCCTTTTGCCTGAAAGATTTCAATTCCTTTATGATTTAGTTGATTTTGAAAGTTTCCGTATTAGAAAAATTCACTACTTTTCAGCCAACCTGCTGTTGTTTAAAGACTATTTGGTTCCTTAGACAAGACTTAAAATCTGGCAGGTATATGGACCTTTGTCACCTAAGATACTAATACAAATATAGATCAGGATAAGGCCCAGAGTGCCATGGCACTTCATTAAAGACATGTTCACACATTGAAATCAATCATTTGATTATTAGTCTTTCTGGCCAGTAATTCAGTGAATTTGTGTCTACCTAACTATAATGTTATTTTCTGCAAATCTTTATTTTGTCCCAAATAATTTCTGTCAAGTGTGTTACTTAAATTTGAGTATTGTTTCATTTGTCTAAAAGACTGAGGACTTTATTTTCTTTGTTTCAAGTAGTATACATGAAATTAAGTAATTTTAGATAAAACTAATAGTTCTTCATTCCTTCTGGAAAGTTAGTCCCTTCAAAACAATTAACTTAATGCTTCAGTTTAAGTTTTTTATAAACCAAGTGAATCCTGTTCTGAAAGGATAATTTATTAATTATGAAACATCATGGTAATATTAGTATTTATGATTAAAAACAATAAAATGCATAGAGGAGAAAAATTTGATAGCAGTAAAAATTATTATGATTAGTATTAATTGTAGCACTTTAAAATTACAAAGTGTTATATGCTATTTCAAATTAATTTTTCACAAATATTTAAAATATAATACACATGTTTTTAAACAATAAAATGCTATTTTTATTTGGATTCTAATTACATTTTTGAAAGTCACTAATTGAGCTAAAGTGTAAAGTATAGTAGATGGAGAAATAAATTATAAAATCCCTGCATATTTGTTTTATTTTAGATTATTTTTACATGAATGAAAAATGCCAATTTCTCAAAATCTGACTTCATTCAATTGACCTCTGTCCTCAAACTTTGCATTTAATCATGATATTTGATTCACAATTAAATTAGTAGGATGATTGAATTGGCTTTCTAAAGTTATTTTTAAGATATAAAAATATATTTTATAGAAAATCTATCCAGAGCAATTTTTAAACTTTGAAAAATTCAGAAAAATAACTGATGATCTATGTCTTTTCTCCATTAATTCCAAAAGAGAGAAAGGTGTCAGACTATTAATGGAAAGGAAAATAAAATTAATGGAGGTCAAGTCTTTCAAGATTTCTTTCTGAAGAACGGTAAAGAAAGAAATAAGTCATTAGAATAATGTATACTATAATGAGTGCAGTATAAATTCTTCTCTGCAGTATAATGGCAAATATTTAATGTCCAAAACATATGTACAGACATATAAACAATATTATATCTTGTATTTAATTTTTTTATATAAACACAGAGAGAGAAATTGGTATGCACTTAAGTAAACCACCATATATCACACACACACACACACACACTCATATATACACCCACACACACTAATTTTCATGTACTTACAGGAGTCATACATAAATGTATATTTTATATATGTACACATATGTTTATTTTCTACACACATATGTGTATATGTGTGCATGTGTGTGAATATATCAATATCTATTTATCTATAAACATAAATGATTCACTTAAGTACATGAAAATTCTTACCTCCTCATTCATGAGACTGTCTCATTAATCTAAAAACTGTACTTCCCTAAAGGACAAAGTAATCTGGATCTGATAATCAGGTAGGTCTTCTGAATGCAAACAGATGAGAAATATTTATAACAGGCAAATAGAAAACAACTGTTGGTTTCAATGTTATTTCACAAAGTAATTTTTAAAGGCCTTATGACAATCATTTTAAGTCTCAGAACTCATTCCATTGACTACACTTATTAATCTCATTAATCATAATATTTTACAGTAGCATAATTGTATACTGAGCTGGAAATCATGTTATGGCTACTGGCAATTTTTTAATATACTGTCATCAAATCTGATTTGAAATAGTAGACAGAATATGAAAGAACATTGCTATTCTTCTTCTTCTTTTTCTTCTCCTCCTCCTCCTCCTCTTCCTCCTCCTCTTTCTCCTCCTCCTCCTCTTCCTCCTCCTATTCCTCCTCCTCCTCCTCTTCCTCTTCTTCTTCTTCTTCTTCTCCTCCTCCTCCTCTTCCTCCTCCTCCTCCTCCTCCTCCTCCTCCTCTTCTTCTTCTTCTTCTTCTCCTCCTCCTCCTCCGCCTCCTCCTCCTCTTCCTCCTTCCATTTGTTTTGACTTTGGGATTTGTTTCACTACTGAGGAAAGGAAGGAAGCAAGAAAGGAAGGGAGGGAGGAGGAAGGGAAGGAAACAGATAAAAAAGGAAGGTAAGTGCTCATTTATTCAATGTTTTGTTTAGGAAATCGCTGTACTAATGAAACTAATCATATGAAATACTATGTTCATAGTTGGACATATTTCTCATCAAACAAATGAGTCAGTGACATCAAATAGATCACTGACATTGTTCATAGGGATATTTCCTCTAATGGTATAGGTCTTAATTTTTCATACATCCCTATCATATAAAACTCTTGTCAATGGTCTCCCATAACTTTGCGATGGGGGAGAGGGGGATCACTGTAGTATGCTGTTGGTCTTGCTTCCTTTAGATGTCAAAAGGATCTCAATGAAGCACGATCTGACCACCAGCTATTTCTCAGTCTTATTACTTGAACAACAATTTATTTTAATCATGCATTTTTATGATTACATAATAATCTCATTTCTTCTTAGTTCTTTGTCATGTGGTTCAGCCTACTCATTTTCACCATATATGCCTCCATTTTGTCTGATTTGTACTATTTTTCATTATTTCGAGTCTACAGACGATAGTACTACTAGTAGACATACAACACTAATAATCGAATATCAGTACTAAAAGGTGAACCTTTTTTAGGGGAGTCTGAGTTGGGCAAATTTGGGTCTATAAACAAACTTCTCTCCTTCCCTTCTCTACACCACCCCAGCTCTGACTTTACTTGCCTCCCGTTGCCTCCCCTTGTCTTCTTCCACTTCCCTTCCTTTTAGATATCTCCTCATTCTAGGACTAATTTATTTTTAATTTGTGTATATATATATAGATATAGATAGACAGAAAAATTACCACTATAGATTTTTCTCTAACTTTATGACATAATTTAGACAATTGGCATTCTTCACTCATTTGATATTTCCTGTTTGGATAAGTCAATTTCTTTTGACTGGATAGACATCTTTTCCAGGAAGACCTGCAGTGTTTTAGGACTTCATTCATCAAAATGTTACCAACAAACAATGGCATCTGGAGAATTTCAATATCCACAGGAAATCCCCATATCACGAGTATTCAAATACACTATTTTCAAAATTAAACTCATGACCCCTTTGCTCTAAACCCACTCCACTCCCTAACTCCTTTATTTCTGTTGAAGACGGTACTATCTTTCCAGTTACTCAAATTGCAGACTTTAAAGTCCTTTTAACCTTGTTGCTTTTAATTGTTTATTAGTTGCCAGTCATTTGGCAAGTTTTTAACTCTTCTTACACAATTGAGAATTATTTTCTTTACTTAGATCACCAACAACTTACTTCAATACATCATTGTCTTGACTTTTGTTGTATTCTCCTAAATATTCTCCCTGCAACCAACTTCTTTCCTAGCCAGTCCATCTTCCACACATCTACAGTTATAATATTCTGAATAAAAAAAAAACTAAATACAAACTATGTCACTTTTCTGTTTGAGATGTTCTAGTGGCTATTTATTGCAATTAAAATGAAATGCAGATACCCTGGTTCAGCTTTTAAAGTACTTAACATTATACTCCACTCTGCAATCTCAGAATTATTATTTTTGCATTGCTTCTTACCCACTTTTTCTGTGTTCTAACCTAACTTGCCTATTTATTCTATGATCAGGATGTCCTTCATGCCTGAAATTCACTTCCCTTTTGACTCTTTTAGTTTTCTGCAAGGTTTAATTCAACCACCTCCTACAAGAAGCTTAGCCTGATTTCTTCAGTTGCATATACCTACCCCACCTCATAAGAAAATACTTAATGTTATGAATATATGTAGTGTGTGTGTGTGTGCAGGTGCACATTTATGTATATGCGCATATGTAGTTGGTGATATATTTATAGATACATAGATGTGTATGCATAATATTACATATGCAATTATTTGCATGTATCTGTTCTATTTACCTGTGTACATTTCCATTAGAATTTAATTTTTTTAATAAAGCAATTCATTTTATTTCCCTTTATCCCTCCCCTAGCCACTAGAAAGGGAAAAATAAAAGATAAAAAAATTACCCTGGTTGCAAATATACCTATTCAAGAAAAACAAATCCTTATATTGCCTATATATAAAAAGATGTATATCTCACATTCTTGATCTTGAACCCATCAGCTCTCTGACAGAAGGCAGGCAGTATCATTAATTAATGACTCTCTGTAATTGTGATTGGCCATTGCATTCATCACATGTCTGTCTATCAAAGTTATCTGTCATTACAATGTTATTATCCTATAAATTATTCTCTTCTTTCTCTTCGCTTATCTCTGTTACTTTTTCTACAAGTCTACCCACATTTCTCTGAAATCATCCCTTTCACTATTCGATATAGCAAAATAGTATTGAAATAAATTTATGTAATGTTACTTGTTCTTTTTTTTCCTCCAGTTGATGGGCATGCCATTTACATCTAGTTCTTTGCCATAATTTATAGTTTCAGAATATATCAATTGTTATTTTTCCTGCTGGCACCATTCATAATTTTCCTTTTCTTTGTGTTAAATTTTTCAGTTGTGTATATGCAAGGTAGAATCTCAGAACTGCATTAATATATTATTCCCTAATTATTAATTATTCAGAGATTCTTTTAAAAATAAATTTATAAATTATATTTCTTACTTAAAATCTGCCCATTAATATCCTTTAATGCTTTGCACAGATTTTCTTCAAATAGAAAGTACATATTTAGTATGTAAAGACACTCATAGAACAAAAAAAATGAGTGTAGAGCAAAATTTATTATACATCAGGTAAAATCAACAAAGCTAAAAAGTTACAACCATGCTATTACACAAAGCAAAAACCAAAATTCATAATATAAATAATGAATAAACCAGGCAATTGCATTCTATTGAAGAAACTAGAGACCAACCAAAAATCAGTATTATAATTATGTGTTCAAAGGGACACAAAGTTGATGTTTGTCTGCTAGGAGATGGCTAAAAATAATATGGTTCATGAATGTAATGGAATGTTACTGTGTTTTAAGAAATGATGTATATATTGAATAAACAGAAGCATAGAAAGATTAAAATGACCTCATGGAGGCTGAAATAAGTAGAGCCAAGAACACAATATGCCATATTATTGCAGTAATGTAAAAGGAAAGGAAGATAACTATAAAACAATCAAATGAATATTGCAAAACTTCAAAGAGTGAGCATGGATCCAAAAAAGGCATAAGGAAAGATACTTTTACCCACTCTTCTTTGAAGAGGTGAGAGATACATGAGTAAGGAATAGTGCATATATTTTCTATTTATTGATCAGGCATCTTAAAATGTTTCTTTGTCTTTTCTTATTTTTTGTCAAAATATATCCTTTGTTACGTGGGATGGCTCTTTGGGAACAGAAGGGGGAGGAAGTCTGGGAGAAATTTAGACAATTAAATATGTGTGTGTATACACCTATATGTATATGTGCATATATGCATATATACGTACGTATGTAAAATTATTTTTAAAGGAGGATATTATTGTGCATATGGTATAACTAATAGTAGAGTAGCAATGCCATTTTTATTCTAACAAGATCAGTGACCTTAAGTAAAGTCACTGATGAAAATATTAACAGTCTTACCTAAAACAGGGTGTTTGTGAATTTGTGAGTGATCAAGTGAAATAATGCATGTGAATGTGCTTCCTAAATTGTCATTTATTAGAATCATTTTAAATTCACAGACTCTTCAATCTTGAGGGAACCTCAGAGATCATAGAGGTCGATTTCTTCATTTCCAGATATGTAGACAGATATACAGAGTGCTGAATTGTTTTTCCCTCAATTTCAAATGTGATAATTGGTCTGGGATGTGAACCCAGGTCTTCTGACTCCAATTCTGGTTTTCTTTCCAATACATCATATTTCCACTTCTTTAAAGAAATTGCCTTTTATTAGATAGTGACTCCTTATTCCTTTATGTATTGATACCTGTGGAAGTGAAGAAGACTCATCATGACATGTCAACATATGAAGTTGACAGAATCAGTGATATGTAGGAAATGAGCTAAGCTGAGCCTCCTTTCCCTAAAGACCTAGGCAGTGTAGAGAAGTGTATGCCCTGAAATATTCTGGATAAATATTTGTTCTTTGTCCTTGCTATAACTTTGAATTAAATATCAGGGTCAGGTAAAGGAAGATCCTTTTAAAAGTAATTTCATTGATTTTTATCACCTAATTTCATTTTTCTTCCCTTTCATTACTCCCATAGAGCCATCATATAAAAATCAAAGTTAAAAGGCATAAAATTCAGAAAATCTGACCAATATCTAAAACAAACAAACAAACAAACAAACAAATCTTACAACATATGGAGTGTTTTAAAACCCATGAGAACCCCCACCTCAATATATACTTCTGAAAAGGAGTAGGGCGAATGATTTCTCAAATCTCTTCTTTAGGGTGAAACTTGTTCTTTGAAGTTATGTAACATTCATTTTTTTCTTGTTGTTCTTCTTCTTATTTACATTCACTCCTCCATTCTTCTCTGTGCTCTCTTCCAAGTCTTCAGAACTTCTCCGCCATTCCACAACCATCTTCTTGTCCTGAAATTTCACAGTGATTTGGTGGCTTTTTCTTCTGTTTCCTCAGTTTCTTTCCAAATTCAATTGTAAGGAAAGTGCCATTTTTAATTCTCATTAGTCTCCACACCCAACTTGCTGAACTTTCTTTACCATGTACCTGCATGGTATTTAAAGTGAGGAAATTGAATGGAATTAATTAAGAACTTTATGCACTTAATTGAAGGCAAAACAAACTGAACTAGAACAAAATATAAATATAAATACCCATAATGATGTTATGGAAGACAAACCTAAAATACAAACCTAAAATTAGATCAAAACAAGCTTTAATATTAACTCTCCCAAACTAATGAAGAAACATGTCTCTCTTTTCTCAGTAGTCAGGTGGTGACTTTAGGTTCATAATGAAGCATATGTTGCCAGGAGTGTCAATATACTCTTTTCTTTTTCCTCACCTATACTTTTAAGTCACAGATACCTACCATCATAGATTTGGCACTTGAAGGGAACTATGGGTGTCATTAGATCCAGTGACTTTCTTTTGTAACTGAGGAAACCAAGCCCTACAGTGGTTAAATGATTTCCTGAGGGTCAAATAGTAAGTACATGAAGCATGATTTGAACCTGTCTGTTTATTTATTTTAACCTCTCTGTTTTTTACTTTATTATTCATTTGTCAAATGAAGCAATTAGATCTTACCATGGATGCTTTCCCTCCTAAAAACTGCGGTCAAATGGAAACAAACAAACAAACAAATCCAGACAACATGTGCGCGCTAACACACACACACACACACACACACACACACAGTACCAATTTCAGAGGCTGGAGATATGAAATTTAGATTTACTTTGGTCATCAACTAGAAAAGTGATCTTGGATAAGTCATCTAAACATTCATATATTTATGATCTATTAAATGTGACTACTACAGTAGAAAACATCTAAACATAGATCTAGATATCAATAATGTCTCCTTGATGGGAGTAGAAGCAAAGAACTGTCAAAATGGGAAGTTTCTACAAAAGAAAACTGGAACTTAATATTATGGGCCATAGAAGAGAAATGGAGTGTATGCAAAGTGGAAAATTATTAGAATTCTACCTGAGAATCCATTGAAGACAGAAAGATATGTGGAACTTTCTTTTGCTTTAAGGTATTGGCAGGATATTGAATTGTTATCCAAAGGCATCTTGTAGGAAAAAAATTTGAGTGGGGTGTGCTATGAACAAATGAAACGTAATTTCAGAAGACCATAGTTAAAAAACAACCTTTGTAGTGAACACAAGTGACAAGCAGGAAGTTTGTTGGTAGCAATCTATTATAAGGTCCAGTCAAAAAAAGTTTCAACCAAGAAAACAAAACACACACACACACATACAAACACACACACACACACACACACACACACGATGGGGGAGAGAGAGAGACAGAGAGAGACAGAGAGACAGAGAGACAGAGAGAGACAGAGAAAGAGACAGAGAGAGAGACAGAAAGACAGAGACAGAGAGAGACAGAGACAGAGAGAGACAGAAAGACAGAGACAGAGAGAGATGGAAATGGAGACAGAGAACAAATAAAACAAAATGAAGACACTAACAGGAAAGTGAGAATCTCATTTCCACCAAGTATTAAATAAAAGGGAATTTTGCAATATACTTAAGAGAATGGACTGTATATTTCTCTTTCTATGTTAAGGAACAGCTATATAAATAAAAGGTACACATTATTCTCCTTCCAAAAGGAGGGTGTTATTTTGCTAATGCCATATCCACAGCAGTTACTATTAATATGCAGGCATATTCCCAGGTTTGAATAGGAAGATATAACAGGCCCTCTTCTTTGAAAATGAAACCAAGACATTTATTCAAGCACCAGTAAGCCAAATCTATCATAGTAAACAAAAAGTCCATACACATTAACAATGCAGGAAGCACTGACACCCCAAGTATTCTTTTTAAGACAAAGTCCATACATTATAACCATGCATGAAATACAAATATCTCAAGTCTTCCCTCTGTTAGACCTCCACACAAACACAAGTTCCCTTAAGCAAAATCACTCCCTCTCTCACTCAAGCTAGCTTCTCTGCTCTACTCTACCTGCTCTCACTCTATCTCCCAGTTCCATCTCACTCCCACTTCCTGCTCCCACCATAGGGTCATGTGACCCAGGCTTAATGAAGGTCACATAGGCCTATTTAATGGGCAAGAAGGATCTTTGTCTTTCATTAACAATACATTAACAATACATGTGTAAAAAGGTATCACTTTTCAGAATACCAGAAAATATGTTAGTTTACTTATAAAAAACTTTGATGGGGACAGGGAGGGGAGAATCTTTATGCTGTAAACCTTTCAAAAAGATTATATATCAAAGACACTTGTGGGATCAGTAGAAATATATAAAAACAAATTTATTCCACCTTTCACCCAAAATAAGTGAAAGGGTAAAATTGGAGAATTTTTCAGAACAAAAAAAAGTATTAATTATAGTTAAAAAATGTTTGAAATCACTAAAAATAATATAGATATAATAAAATTAAATACATTTTTACCTCTTGCTCAGAAGATGGGAGGAAGAAATGTTAAAATGATAGAAATAATCAGTTTTGGAAGTCTCTTTTTAGGCAGAGAGTACATAATGTACTCAGTAATTGGAATGTGTGTGTGTGTGTGTGTGTGTGTGTGTGTGTTTATACTCAAGCATCTTGGGTTAACTTCTTGAGGTACAACATGTTCAGATCCCTCCTTCACTCACACTTGAAGAGGGATGGTTTCCTATAGCATCATGGGCAGAAATTAGACATGCTGAATTGAGTATTAAATGTCAGTACAAACAGAGCAAGACTTGTTAAAATAATAAAGGCATTAATTGATGTCACAATGCTTACATACTTTGATTTAAATGTTCTCTTTTTTTTTTCTTTTTGGAGGGCAGTTGGGGTTAAGTGACTTGCCCACGGTCACACGGCTAGTTTTTTTTGTGTGTGTACGTGTTAAGTGTCTGAGGCCAGATTTGAACTCAGGTACTCCTGACTCCAGCACCGGTGCTCTATTCACTGTGCCACCTAGCCGCCCCTTAAATGTTCTCTTTTATTCATTTATTTATTTATTTATTTATTTATTTATTTATTCATTCATTCATTTATTCATTTATTTATTTATTTATTTTTAAATTGTAATTTATTTTCTTGGTTACATCATTCATTTCCACAAGGCTTTGAGTTACAAATTTTCTCCCCTTTTTGAACCTACCCCCCAGCCCAGAACATTGATCCCACTGTAAGACCCCTCCCACAATCTGTTCCCTTTTATGCCCTCCTCCAACACCTCTCTAGCTTTCTAGTAGGGCAGGGAGCTCCTCCCTGCCCCCTTCCCCATATGTATTATTTCCCAGTTGCATTTAATTGTATAGCTTTAAATACTAAATTCTTGCAATTCCTCCCCTGTCACCCACTCCCACTGGGAGGAGCAGCAA
>CM053593.1:77568549-77596616 GCA_028646575.1 Pseudocheirus occidentalis | reverse complement strand
CTTTTTGTCTTCTGGCCTGATAAATGTGGTAACTGTGCCTCCAGTGCAGCCCATCTGCTTTTCTATAGATGTGGCTCCCTGCCTGATGCCCCAGGGCCTGAGCAGGTTTCTGACATGGCTCCCAGACTGCTGTGAAGAGCCCCGCCTGCTGCGCTGCCTGTAGCAACAGATGTGCTTTCTGTCTTGTGGAGAGTTTTGGAGCTTGAAAATCTGTGTAGAGTCCCATGTTATGAATTTTTTAGCGTGTTTGTGTGCGAGCTGTGGTGCTTTGCTGCTTCTACACTGTCATCTTGGCTCCGCCCCTCCCCTTAAATGTTCTCTTAACAGAGGGAGTATCAAACCAGTGTGGTAGCACTAGGCTAAGCTCTTGGTTTTCAAATACAATAAAAAATGATAGAGGAGCCACGACAACAAGGAGTTTATATTTTAATGGGAGAAAACATCACAGAAAGGGGAAGATGAAAAGTGGGGTTGAGAGGGCAAAGGTACTAGAGCAAGAGCATCACATCAAAGTTTAGATAGAAAGTCAGAAGCAAAGCCAAGAATGGAATGCAGAGAAAGGGATAGGCATATTTCTGGGTTATTCTAAGGTAAGAAAATGGCAGAGTCTGATGTGAGTCCCAGAATGTGGAAAGTACAGGAGCTGAGGCAAACTCTAGAGTAAGACAGCAACTGAGATTGTTTGCAATGTCAGGAAACATGGCAGAGCATGAGCAACAATTCCTTTTCTCCTATAACAAATAAAGAATTATAAATCCCATGATTTTAGCAAACTCAGCAAGCACTTGAAGGAGAAATCTTGAGACATGAAGAAAAGTCATGAAACATTAAAATAACAAGGTTAAAAGAAAAACAGCTTCACAAAATAAGAACATATAGTTCTTCCAAAACAAAAACACCACCACCACAAAAGATATAGCTTTAATACTATAGTTCAAGAAATCAAAAGCAAATATCCTCAAAATAATAGAGGCAGATAAAAATTACATTAGAAGGAAATTCATAGAAAAGAAACATGCTTCCGTTTAACTTACTCTGAAACAATGTAGCCAAACTTCAAATGTATACTATCAAAGAACACTTTTTTCAGGGGGGAGGGGAGAAGTCAAGGCAATTGGAGTTAAGTGACTTGCCCAAGGTCACACAGCTAGTAAGTATGTCAAGCATCTGAAGTCAGATTGAACTCAGGTTCTCCTGACTCCAGGACCAGTGTTCTATTCACTGTGCTACCTAGCTGCCCCCAAAAGAACTAACTTTTTAATGCAGTTTAGTAATGAGAATACTAAGAATATCCCAATGTTTAGGATATTCGGGTTACTTTGATCTTTTTTTTTAATTTTTTTTATTGACTTGTTTGTTTACTTTTAGGTTACAAGATTCTGTTCCATAGTCACTTCAGTTATAGATTTTTCTCCCCTTCCTCCCCATCTCCCACCCGACGCCCCATGGTGGCATACAATCATGTATAGGATCTGCAAATTCCTTCACATTGTACAATCGTCTGGTTGTATAGGTGTTATAGCCAATGGAGTGAACAATGAGAAAAGAGAAACAAAAGCCAGACATTGAAAAGAATGATAGCGTGTATTGCTTCAGTCTCTGTTCAGACTCTGATCATTCTGGATCTTTCTCTGAATGTAGACATCTCCTTCCATCTGGAGACTTGTATAGTTGTCTTTTAACTGTGTGATGCTGAGAAGCGTCCAGTTTTTCAAAATTGGTCGTCATACATATGATGTATCTGTGACTGTGTACAAATTTTTTCCTGGTTCTGCTCTTCTCACACAGCATCAATTCATATAAGCCTCTCCAGATAAGTATGAAGTCCATCTCCTTCGGATTACTTTGCTCTTACATAATCTAAGGAAACAGTAGAATATTACTACTGTAGAGCAAAAGTTTAGTGGTATCCCTAAAATAATAATTTACAAAGTTGTACTTAAGTATAAAAAAAGTCTTTTCAGTAAAAGGGAAGATTTGGAGACATTCTTCCTAATTAACTCAAAAATGATCAGGTATTTAACGTGCAAACTAATCAATTAAAGAGAGATATACTTTTACACATCAATTCAAGAGTAAATTCAAAAAATGAAAGATTGCTTCCATATGGCTAAGGTAGGTTATGAATGTGAGACAAGGCAATTTTTAAATTTGATGTTTGATTTTCATTTTTAGAATATCTTCAAATTGCGTGAGAGACATGTAAAGAAAAGAAATGATCAATGAACCAAAGAATATAGGAGGAAAAAGGAATGATAGGTAAACAAGTAAATTTGAAAATCAGTAAATGAAAAACTATTTCAAAAGAAAACAGTTCTCCTTATATCATTATTAAATTAATATTTTTAAACAGCACTCTGTAATAAAAGAAATTCCATTCAGAAATAAGGGCTTAGTAGAGGGACAAGATTGACCAGAAATTATCAGGAGACATTGATATTTTTCTTCTTTGCTTCTGTTAGAGAAGAAGAATAAATTACCATGGAGACAGTCAGAGGAAGAAATAAAAGTATATGAAACAGAAAATGTGACAAAAATTACATGATGTGATGGGTATATAAGAAATAAAACGAAGTCTAAGCTCATTCATCAGTATAGATTGATGAAATTAGAGTGCAGTTTTGCAACCCAATTTAAGTCAAGCTTAATGAGTTTTTTCAAATGAATTTTGTCACCAAATATTCCCAAATTACATGTAAAAAATGTTTAAATTTTTTGATCACTAAATCGTATTTTTCACTTCTGCCCCTTGCTTCTCATTGAGAAGGTAAAGAGTTGGATATTAATTATGCATGTGAAGTTGTATAAAATATTTTCTTGTCAGCCATGAAAAGAAAACACAAATAAAAAAAAGATAAAGTTTAAAAAAAGTATGCTTCAATATGTATTCAGATTTCATCAGTTTTCTCTATGGAGGTGCATAACCATTTTCATCATGTGTCCTTTGGATTTGTCTTGGGTCATTGTCTTGATAGAGTAGCTAAGTCTTTCACGGTTGATCATCATTATAAAATTGCTTTTACTGTGCACAATGTCCTCCTGATTCTGTTCACTTCACTTTGCATGAATTTATATAAGTCTTCCCAAGTTTTTTTTTCTCTTTCTGAAACCATGCTGCTTATCATTTCTTATACCATGAAAGCGTTCTGTCACAGCAACATACCACGACTTGTTCATCCTTTCCCTAATTGATGGGCATTCACTCCATTTCCAATTCTTTGCCTCCACAAAAAGAACTGCTATAAATATTTTTTTAATGAACAGGCCTCTTCTTTTTCTTTTATCTCTGGAATACACACCTAGTAATATTATTGCTGAGCAAAAGGATATGCATAATTTTATAGATCTTTTGATATCATTTCAAATTGTTTTTGAAAATGGTGGGATTTATTCAGAAATTCTCTAATTTTTCATTAGTTTCCTAATTTTTCTATATCCTGTCTGGCATTTATCATTTTATTTTTCTGTCATGTTAGCTGATGTTAGGTATGATTAATATCTCAGAGTTGTTAAAAATGTATATCTTTCCAATCAGTAACGGTTTAGAGTATTTTTTCTTGTGTGTATTGACAGATTGTATTCTTAAAACTACCTGTTTATATCCTTTAATCTTAAAAACCTAATTATTTACTAAGGCATTCTTCTGTTGACTTGTTAAGAAATTTAAACATACTTGTGGCATCAAAGCAACTGAAAGCAGGCAAAGGACTGGAGAAAAATTTGCTTGTGTTTCTGTAAGGAAATAAGGGCCTTTTCCCCTTGACACAAATATAGTACCTGCATCCATTCTTAGTTTGTGTAAATAAACCATTTCCATTACTTAAACTTAGCAGGACTAAGTATGTTGCATTGCAACATCTCATCTACTAACATACAGATATTTAGTAATAATATGAATATTTTATTTTATTTTTTCTTTGGGGGTTTATCTTGATATGAGTACCACATGTTGCTTATTTCTCATTTAATTGTTTTATATTTTACCTCAGCATCAAGGGCATGAAGTTTTCCATTACACATAAAAAAATTATAACACATTATAATAAAAAACAAATATGATTGATAACAGCAACAGCAACCACAAAAAAGAAATCAAGATATATTTTGTTGCTAATCAGTTGAATCAGCTTTGAGGAGTATGAATCCTAATATCAGAGAAAAGAGCCAACAATGGAGCAACTACCAAGTAATGTCTTCTTTCCTGTTCCTTTTCCTGAATTTACTATCGTGCTTTAGAACTTTGCTACTCTTCCACAAGGAGACAATACTCTCATTAGGGAACAGTCCTGAGAAGAGGGACAAGGCAAGACACAGGACTGATAGGAGTGTTCCCTTTTAGCAGAAAAGAAATTAATTCATGACTTCAAGAGAAAATTAACCCTAGAAGTTGGAAGTTGTTCAGCATAGATAGGCTGAAGAACCAAGCTGAAAAACATGCCTAGCAGAGATACTGCTCTTTGTCCTAAGTATGGAACACATTGTGGACATCAAAAGAAGAGAAGAACATTGGAGATCTACAGTTTCTGAGATTTTGCATTTTTTACCTCTGATTAGCAAATTATATCCAAGAGAAAGAGGTGATTAACACTAATAACATATGAAAAAGTACCATTTTCCAATAATATTTTAAATGAGATGAAGCAATAGCTCACAAAAGAAATGACAACCATTTACAATATTGCTCCAAGTGATGGATAATGATATCAATGAGAATTAAAAAGTAAACTCTAAAGTATCATTTTTTATTATGCAAGTTATCAAGGATGACAAAAGATGGAAATAGTCAATGTTGGGGCCATTATGCAAAAAACAGGCACATTAACATATTGTCTAGAGATAAGAATTGGTGAAATTGTTTTGAAAAAATCATTTGAAATTAGAAAACTATGTTAAAATGCCTATAACTTTGATCCAATTTCTGTTACACATTATTATTTTATGAATAATAATATTAATAATAGCTGAATGTATATAGACCTTAATGTATGCCAAGTAAAGTACTAAGAACTTGTACCAACAAGCACCCCAGAATACCCAGGGCAGCTGCTAGTAGAGATTCTTAGATCTGCTTTTCTAAAGGAAAGCAACTCAAAATGGGTTAACAATCTTTCTTTTATCAAACAAACATATCATTTACCTAGTTCAGGGGAAAACATAAGCACCTTGAACTCCAGAGAATAAAAACACAAGTTACAAGCACAAGTTAAAAGCAGACCAAGAAACAGATCAGCAGATGGGCTTCCAACCATCTGACCATCACATCCATTACCTATACAAATTACCAGAGAGCGAAGCATCAACATCTGGATTTTCAAAGCCAGGGGTCTCAACAGCTTCCCAGAGTCTCATCTGGGCAAGTCACACAACTCTTCTCAAAGTGAGCCGCAAAGGAAAACCTCACATCAGGGCATATATATAGGCTTCTCCTGGGTCAGAGAATGTCACAGCCCTCTTGACCCACTGTCCAATTACAAAGTAACAAGGTGTGGCCATTCCCAAAAAACAAGCTTCCCACCACAGGCTCCATGTGACCACATTCAGCTAAAAGCCACTTAAACCTATCAAAGGGGCCAGGGGCAGGAAAGAACTTCAGATTCCCATTACAGAACTTTACAAGATTTTTTTCTCATTTATCTTCATAGCACTGGGAGTTATGTAGTATTCTTCTTATTTTGCAGTTAAAGAAATGGAAGGTCTAGAGTCACACAGGTAAGGATGTGAGGCTAGATTTGAACTCAGATCTTCATTCCAGGCTCAATGTTTTTCCACCATGTACCTAGCTGACAAATAGCACAATGTAATGATAATGGAATTTAAAAATCCCATTGTATTGGCTTGGTTTTGGGTTGTGTTAAAACCCAGAGCTTGTGAATCCCATTTGTGGGATGGAGTTGTTGACATGAAGAGTGAGGGCTGAACTGGGAGGAGCTGGTGTGGTGGATTTAGAGACAGGCCAAAGCAGAAGAGGCCATATGAACTTTTGGGGAGCATTATTGTAGAGGCAGAAAGAGAGGAGAATTGCCAGGGGCCAAAGTTGCTGAGAGAAAGATTGCTGAGGGCCAGCTGGAGCTGTGCAGGTCTTTTGAGAGCTGCCACCCAGAACTGCTGAGAACTGAGGAGCATGGCTGTAATGCCAGTATTTTGTCTTTCTGTTTTGATTTCTTTTTGCCAGATTTGTTTGGTGGTGAAGGACAGTGCTGTTGTGCAGAGGTCCTGGAACCTTGCTGTTTGTTCAGAATCCCTGAAGGAGGATTTTATTATTGTGCAGAAATCCTGGAAGAGGGTCTTGCTGATGTTTTAAGGGCTTCTGGGACACTGCAGGCACACAGTGAATTGATGAAGACATTGGCAATGTATATTGTGCATTATTAAGCTGTGTCTCCCCAGGACCAAAGATCACTGAGAACTTACCTCGAGTCAAGATGAAGAAAAGACCTCTCCTTGGGCATCCAATGCTGTGATGATATCTTAACCTTATTGTAGCTTAGGGGTAGATAATCTTTTGTGCTCTCCATGGTTCCTTTAGAGGAGGAGTTTGGTGTTAACGGATGCCACAGGTGGGAAACTTTTGACTTTTTTGTGCTCTGTAACTGACCAACTGAATGTACTTGGTTTATGACTGGAAACTAATTTCCATTTGAGAAGAGAGATTTTGTGATTGACTAAATGAATGTACTGCCCAGGGGTGGAGTAGTATTTGGATTGAATTGAGGACTTACTAAATTTTCAAATTACACATGGTGAATGTTGTATTTTGATTTTCTCTTTTCTTTAAATGTTTTGCCTTAATTTGACACTGAATAAAATGGAGAGTTGCTATGCTGGTATTCTGAACCTTGGAAGTTGACTTTGCTTGGCACTACACACAAGATCATCCAAGTAAGAAAGAGAGGAGTTTCCATTAATACAAAAAGATCATAATGGAATGTTTATGTTAACAAAGAACTAGAAATTACACACATAATATCAATTGGGAATGACTAATCAAATTGTGATACAAAAAATTATAGACTACTATTGTATCAAAAGAAAAAATGACTAATTCAGAGAAATTTGCAAGGTTCATATAAACTGAAATAAGTTTAGTGTTAGATAATCAGGAAGACAGTATGATAAGAACTACAAAATTACAAACAGAAAGGATGAAAGTCCAATACTGCATATTGTGGAATGATAATTACCAAAGTAGGCTTAGAAGAAATGATGACAATGTTAATCTCCCTCTTTGCCTTGGAAAGGTATGGGATTTCAGCTGTGAATGTTGCATATGCTATCACACATAGTTGATTTTATTAAATATTAAAAATGGTTCAAGTAGGTCACCAATTAGAAGAAAGTTCAAAGAACATTCAGAAATTAATATATAAAAACAAAAGGCATCAATAAAACATTGTTAAAGAGAGAAAATACTTTTGTTTACATAAGAACGAAGTTTATTGCTATTGCTTTTCAAAGGCCTTAATTCTACACCATGGTACACTTTTATCCTTATATGAAATTTGATGCCAAATATTGACAAGTATAGTCTTATGCTAGACCTTTATTAAGTATATATAACTAATGAGGGCATATCAAAGCTGAAAATTGCAAAGGAAAGACCTTTGGAAGTGTAAGCTCTGTCATAATGACTTTCCAACTTGATTCTTTCAGGTACAAACTTGCTTGCTCAAAGACACAGGTATAATCATACTAGACATTTTATAAAGAGATGAAATGATACCAACAAGAAGTAATTTTCACTGGGTTGTAAAGGGGTTTTCATTCAATTATTTCCTGCAACTGTAGTGAAAGACACTGTATGAAGAGATATGTTAGAAAGGTTGGATTTTGTAGTTCACAAGATGTATAAATGAACAGAGAATGCATGAAAGGATGGCCTGCAAGATGAATAAAAATATTATTTGGAATCAAAATGATGGTGGATCCATGGAAAAGTGTGGAAGGGAAGGAACAAAAAAATTCCTCTGAATAATTACTCTGTAACTCTTTATCCTTACATCATAACATTGAACAATTTAGAATTCTAAGTATTCATCTCTATCTTAAGCTTTCCTGAGTGTTCCCATATTTTTTCCCAAGTGGATAAACTAAAGTCTAGAGGTTTAGTAATGTGTTTCTTTTAAAACAATGGCCAGACTTAGATTGCTTTGACCTTCACTTACATTCTAAACCCACATTAAAAAAATAATTTCCTCAAGATTCTCTCATAAATCTTTGGACAGAGAGTATCTCTTATCTTCCTAAAATAAACATGACCTGCACTTATATGTTTTTTTCCCTCCCTGTCAGGGAGTTGTAAGGAGACTGACTCCCTTAGTTGCAAGAACCTATAGTTGCATTTCTTCAATGCTAAACAGGCACTTCTGGTTATAACATGGAAAGCTGTGTGTTGGAGAAATATTCTTTTAAGAAAGCTCAAAAAGGCTAATATTAAAAATGTTCAAATTAATTAACATCCCTGGAGCTGATGATTCCCTGTATTAGTATTAAGTGATCTAACCAGCCAACTATGTGAGAAAATATCTTCCCCTGTTCCACCCCCTTACTTTACTCCTTTTTGACACCTTTTTTTCCTCACTGAAACGTTAGGTGTTAATAACATATAAAGTCTCATTTTTTCTTTACATTAACAAATAACTTCATCACTACTTTCATTTGTTTTTTTTAAATGTATAATCAGTGTGAGATTTAGAATTTTTTTTTACCCATAGATGGTTACAATCTTTATTCTATGTAATGCTGTGGCGATATTTTAATGGAATTATTTATGGTGTAAATCTCACGTCTTTACTGATGCATGTTTTCATTATATTACTCTTAGAAGTTTGAACCCTACCTCAAGTTTTTGGCTGTTGATCATATATTGGCCACTTGTAGATTTCTTTATTTCTAGTATCATGTCTTTTCCCATCTTATATTTTATGAATATGGTCAAATATAAAAATATTTAACCATAAATATAATGAAACTTTAATAAGCATCAGGAAGAGCAGTAGCAGATAGTACAAAAAGGGAGTGAGACAACTGGTCTGTCTTCCTTTCTACCTCTCTGATCTTTCCTTAGGTGAACTTATCAATTACTTACGGAAAGAAGCTGCCCACTTACCCTGAAATTTACTCATTTGATTCACTCCTTCTTTCTTTCCGTTCTTCCTTCCTTCCTTCCTTCCTTCCTTCCTTTCTTCCTTCCTTCCTTCCTTCCTTCCTTCCTTCCTTCCTACCTTCCTTCCTTCCTTCCTTCCTTCCTTCCTTCCTTCCTTCCTTCCTTCCTTCTCAGGTAGCAGTTGGTTATATTTAGGTGAGAGCTGGGACCATGGAAAAGGAGCCATGGAAGCTGAAAGCTTGCACTAAGTCAAGATTAAAAGACCTCTCTGCGGGTACTGAGTTGTAAGGAAATTTTGATTTATTTGTGACTGACGGGTGGATTGCCTGTGTATTTTCCACTACCCCTTAAGAGAGTCCTGAGTAGTGACTGTTGACTGAATACTGACTTATTTGTGACTTAATTGCAACCCATGGGTGGAGGACTTTGACCTTTTGTGCTTTATGAGTGAATGATTGAGTTACTGGGTGCTTGACTGACTAAATAACTGCACTTTGTTCAAAACTATGTGACCACTTTGGTGAAAACTATGTGACCATTTTAGTGATAAATTGTTGAGTTATTATGTCATTGTGAATATTGTAGTTTGATTTTCTGTAATAAGTTATAATATTATGAGTGCTGTATCTTAAGTTTCTGTGAATGTTTTGCTATGATTTGTTATTGAATAAATAGAGAGTTTGCTATACTGTGCAACCAGAACCTTGAAAACCTGTTCATAGCAACAGTCCTCTGGATAGTTACTGGGGAATGGCTTTATACCCCAATGCTATGGTCCTCTTTAAAAATGAAGGACAAACCCAACATTCATCCACATACAGATCACTCCCATATCTACTGAACCAGCCCTCATTTTTCCTGTGAGCTCCACTTTTGTTTAGTAGGCCAAGAGTTTCTGGGGTCTTGGCCACACTAGCTCCCCAGTTCTACAAGATCGTTAGTCAGATATGCAAGGGGAGTGGGCAGATGCTCTTATTGGTTTCCTGAATAAATATCTAAAGAAAGTACTGAAAGTTAATTTGCAAGTCTTTATTGGGACTTCCAGTTTATTTGTGCCTCTGGAGATGGTTCTAGGACAAAGATCTTAATGAATGATTAGCCTTGGGCTGGGGTAGGAGAAAGGGGAGACCAAAATCATGTAATCTTCCCTTCAATAAGGAACATAAGCTCTATCTTTCCTTGTTTCCTTGGTTTAGTATGGAACAGCTCTGCAATAAACAGACTATGAAATACATCCCTGTCTCTCTGTCTCCTTTATTCAGCTGGAAGCTTTCTCACACTTTCTCTTTATTTTACTCAGCTGGTAGCTAGGCCCAGACTGCACTGGCTGCAGCACTTTTGTATCTCTAGACCTCTGCTGAAATTTACATTTGAATGTTCCACAGGCGAACAAAATGTGTAAAACCTAACTCAAGAATGTTTTTGATTTTCACATCCTTCAAAAACTTCTCTGGAATTTCCTCATAGAAGAGCTAGCAGTATCTCCCCCTCCTCATGTAAATAGATATGTTTTTCAGAGGCACACTTTCTATTGTGCAGATAAAGAAGTCTACAAAGTGACTTTCCATTATGCAGACAGCAGTTTAGAATAAAAAAGTCCTTTTTTGAGGTATAAAATTCCAAAATTGTTCTTCTGTCTTGTACATATAGTAATAATACAGAATTTCTCCTTCCTATATATAGTTTAAGCTTTCTAAGACTCCAGATTATTAATCATATCAGCTATCATAGAGACTTTGGCAAGTTAGGAAATATGTGCAACACTTTTCTAGAGTTTTCAAATTTTCATTTCCAGTGTCCTTGAAGGAATTTCTACCTAATACTTAATAGGATATGACAAGGAAAAATGAAGGAGGACAATCCCTCAAGCATTTGTGCTTGTCATGCCACAAGGCAGGGAGTGGGATAAGGATGAAGGGTTGTCTGGTCCCCTTGAGAAAGGAAAACAGAGCCAGAAAAGATCACCATTTTTACTTTTTTATTCTTTCATGAAAACAATCAAATCCCTCCCACCTATCCCCTTAACCATGGTTACGGGGGGGCAATGAAACTATGTATAATCAAACAAAAACTAATGTAAATTGTGCCCAAGTTTTTAAAAAAAGTCCCACTTGACATCTAAATCTATTGTAGTGGTTAGCACATAAATATTTGACAAATATCTGAATTGACATGTTTGGCAGGAGGTGGGCAGTAAATTTCATTGTCAGCAGTTTAGAATTCTGTTCAGACATTGTGTGAATTAGAGGTCTTTTTTTTCAATTAATCATTACAATGATGTTATTGTATGAATTGTTCTCCTGGAATTGCTCACATTACACATCATTTTATACAAGTTTTTCCAGGTTTTCCTAAAGTTCACCATTTCATTTGTTTAGAAAATTCATCAGTATTCAATTACATTAAATATCTTAATTTGCTCAGCCCCTGACTGATTGATGAAGACCGCTTTAGATTATTTTCCAGTACAAAAAGATCTCTCTCTCTCTCTCTCTCTCTCTCTCTCTCTCTCTCTCTCTCTCTCTCTCTGTCTCTGTCTCTCTCACACACACACACACATACACACACAGAGAATACAGTGGTTCTTTTCCTCTTTATTTGTTTTCTATTTAGAGTTGTTTTAGTTTTCTTCAAATAGCATATAGTTTAATAACTTTGGACATAGTTGCAAATAGTTTCTGGAATGATAAGATCAATTCACCAACAGTACATTACTATGCCTGTTTTCACATCTCCCTTCTAACATTGTAGTTTTCCTTTTTATTGGTCAGTATTAACAATCTTATGGAGGCAAGTGTAATGCCATGCACAAGCAGATTCCCAAAAGAATGCTACTGTGAACAGCTTTTAAGGTTCAGATTACACAGTAATAGTGAACACTCTTTTTATTCCATTACAAATCAAGGTTCAGTACAATATTCACAATATTATATTCACAGCATTACATCTTATCACAGAAAATCCCAATATAGTGTTCATAACAGCTTAACATTACAATGGCCACACAGTTTTCACTACAGTGACCACAATATTTAGAACAAGGAACAAAAGAATAGTCATCTGGTTTCCCTAAGACGGAAACCCTCTTCACTTAGTTATTCAATCAATTCACAATATATCAATCTTCCACTCATGGTGCAACCATTAACTTAATAAGTCACTAGTCTAGATTCCCAATTACTAAATATCATTAATCACTAGTACAGTCATTAGAAAACCACACAAACCCGCCACCCCTTGGTGTCCAGCAAACTTCAGTTTCATCCAAGGGGAGGCCTTTTCTTCATCTTGATTCTGGGTGGTCTCTCTGATTCCCTGGATCCCCTTCCATGGTCCCAGCTCCCTCCTGAATCCACCAGTCACCTGGATTCAGAAGCAGGCAGCTGCCAGGTTCTCATTCAGTCCTCAGACGTAGACAGCTCCCAGGTCCTTGTCTAGTCCTCAGGGCATTACCGGGCACACATTGAAGTTCACAGGGTATAGCACATCTCAAACCCTTCACCAGTTATTTTGCCTGGAACTCAAGGATCAGCTAGGCCATGAAAATGCAAAGTCTTATCCTTGTCATACTTCTTCAGTCCTCCAGCAATTAAGCTGGCTCTAGGACTCAGAAAGAATATAGGCCTTCTGGGTAGCCTTCACCAGATTCTAGTTTCAGGAAAACTCCATCTCTGGTCTCAGATGCTTCCAGATGCTGGGAGAGAAACTCTCTCTCTCTCTCTCTCTCTCTCTCTCTCTCTCTCTCTCTCTCTCTCTCTCTCTTTCTCTCTCTCTCTCTCTCTCTCTTCAGTCCAGCATCTCAGCTGAGATACTGAGACAATCTTGCTTCTCTCTCAAGAAAACTCCTACTCACTTCCAGCAGCCCAGCTCCCAGATGCTGAGACTGTTATGTGACCCTTGGCAAGTCACTCAACCCTGTTTGCCATAGTTTTCTCATTTGTAAAATGAGTTAGAGAAGGAAATGGCAAAATACTCCATTGTCTTTGCTAGGAAAATCCCAAATGGGGTCACAAAAAGTCAAGTATGACTGAAAAATGATTCCACAACAACAGCTGATGATCTTATGGGTTGAAGATGATGTCTCTGATTTGATTTACTTTTCATTCCTATATTAATTTTTTAGAGTGTTATTCCTAAGCCTATTAAAAGTTCTGTTTCTAACTTCGAAAACTATTTGTGAATTTTTATCATTTGTCAATAGCAGAATGGATCTCATTCTTGTGAATATGAGCCAGTTCTTTAGATACTATTGATACAACATCTTTGACAGAAACTTTGTGCTGTTATTTTTTAGCTTCTTGCCTCCTTCCTTATTTTAACTATATAGTTTTAGGCATTTTTCCTTTCTATTTAATTAAGAAGATTAATTCCATATTTTGTACTGTTCTCTAACCTCCATTTAATGATGGAAGATAATTTATCTCTTCTTCCTTTAATTTCTTTATGTTGCTCCCCTTTATATTTGAGTTGTGCGTTTAATTGGAATTTATGTCAGTATACAGTAAAATATATTGTTTACTATTGAGTTTCTATCAGACTACTTCCCAGAATTCCAAACAGTTTTCTTTTGTTTTTAATACTGAAATACTTCTGCAGTAGCTCAATCTTTGGGTTAATCCAATACAAGACTTCTGTGTATACTTGCTTCTTTATATTGTACACTTAATCTGTTCCACAGATTCACATCTATATTTCTTATTTAGGACAAAATTGTTTTAATGCTTGCTCCTCTTGTGTATAATTGTAAATCTGATAGAGAGAAGACCCCTTCCTTCTCATGTTGTTTATTGTTTTTATTGATATACTTGACATCCTTGACATTTTGTTCTTTCTGAAAGCTTTCACTAAAATTATAGTTTTCCCAAATTGCTACCTAGTTAAAGGATATGAACATATACTTTTCAGAAGAAGTCAAATTTATCTACAGTTGTATAAAATGCTTTAAATAACCATTAATTAGAGAAATGCATTTTTAATTGATGTACTACTTCACACGTGAGTTTGGCTAACATGGCAATAAAAGGAAAATGAGAAATGCTTGAGAGAATGTGGAAAATTAGGGACACTAATGCATTGTTTGTGATGTGAACTGGTTCAACAATTCTGAAGAACAATTTGGAAGTATGTTCAAAGGACTCTAAAACTGTGTGTACCCTTTGAACCAACAATGACACTACTTGATTTATGTCCCAAAAAGATAACAGAAAAAGGAAAAATCCCCATATGCATGCAAATATTTTAACAGTTCTTTTTGTGTTGGCAAAGAAACAGAAATTGAGGGAATATCCATTAACCTGGGAATGTCTGAACACATTGTACTACAAAATTGTGATAGAATAACATTGTGCTGTAATAAATGATGAGTATCATGGATTTGGAAAAAAAAAGTCAGGGAAGACCTGTATGACGTTCTGCAAAGCTAGGTGAACAGAATCAAGACATCACTGAAAATAGTAATCACAATGAAGTTACAATGGAAAAAAATATGAAAGATTTAGCTACTCTGATCAATACAACCGTTGAAGGCACTTCAAAGGATTTGTGATGAAAAATACTATCTACCCTGAGAAAGAGAATTGATGAAATCAGAGTGAAAATTGAAGCATACCCAAACATACATATACACGCATGTATGTATGTATGTATGTTTGTGTGTATACATGCATATGTTTATTCATACATATATGTACATATAGATTTCATTTTCATTATTTCTCTTGACTTTGTTTCTCTTGACTTGGCTAATAGGGAAATGCTTATTCTGCTTATTTCACATATATAATTGATATGTTGCTTGCTTTCTAATTATTTCTCTCTGATTATTTGGAACTCAACATTTAAAAAAAGAATGTTGAAAATAAATTAATAATAATTTAAAAACAAAATACAGAACAAATTGTAGGCTTATAAACTAATTCTTTGATAGTTTACTTGATATGGCACTAGAAATGTAAATTAATTTAAGTAATGTTATCATTTTATTATATTGGTTCAGCCTACACATGAGCAAATACTTTTCCTTCCATTATTTAGTCAAGTCAACAAATATTTATAAGATGCCTACCATGTGCCAGACACTGTATTATGTCCCGGCGATACAAAAAGAAGGGGAAGAGAAAATAAATGGTCTGTAACATATCATATTTATAATGAGGAGATGACATAAAAACAACTACAAGTGAAATACACAAAATCAATTAGAGATTATTAAAGAAGCAAACCACTAAGATTAAGGACTGAGAAAGACTTCTTACAGAAATCTGGATTGTGGGAGTACTTGAAATAAACCAGTAAAGGAAATGGAGATGAAGAAGAGGTTTACAGATGTGGAACATTGCTAGTGAAATTATATACAGGAGAGAGATGGTTTTATATTTTAGAAATCGCAAAGAGACCAGTGCCACTAGACAACAGAATACATGGAAGGGAGTAAGGTGGCAGAAGAAGAGAAAGGTCTTAATCAATCAATTAATCAAGCTATTTATTTATTTACTATTTATTTACTTTTTTATTATTATTATACTATTTATTTACTTTTACATTTATATTATTTATGTTTATTTGTGTAATGTGCTTTGTAATTAAATTGAGATAATTCCACTGCATAACCTCATGGATAAGCTACCAATTATTATATGAATACTGTAGTTATTTTAATTCCAATTTATTTTCCTATTTCTTTTTCCTGATTTTTTGATTAAGAGACAAAAATACTCATGACTTTTGTGGATTCATTTTGCATGCCTAGTGAAATAAACATTTATAGGAAAATTTAATGATTTTTTAATTTTAATTTTCAATTTTAGTAGATCCTTTCATATTTTATGATTTTTTTTAATTGGGTAAGGCAAGGCAAGTGATGTAATGTGACTTGCCGAAGGTCACACAGCTAGTAAGTGTTAGGTGTTGGAGACTGAATTTGAACTCAGGTCCTCCTGATTCCAGGATAAGTGTTCTATTCACTGCACTACCTAGATGCCCCTCCATATACTTAAATACATATATTAAAGATATAATTTTATTTTTGCCTACGTTTATTTTCTTGATCTTTTTCTTGTTAGCATTTCTTGAACCATGTCCGATAGTAATGGGGAGAGTGGGAATACTTGTTTTATGTCTGAACTTATTAGAAAAGTTGCTAGTTTGGGCCTACTAAACATACTACTTGCTCCTGCTTTTAGAGAGATGCTATTGAACATATCAATGGAAAAGTACTTTCATTCCAAAATTTTCTAGTTTTTTTATTACAGAAATAAGTATTATATTTTGTCTACAATTTTTTTCTATATCAATAATTGTGATTTTAATTCTTATTATTAACATGATTTACAATGGACATAATTTTCCTAATATTTAACAAGCATTACATTTCTGGTTCAAATTTAAACTGATTATAGTCTATAATCTTTTTATATGCTCCCATAATCTCATAACTTACATTTTATTTAAAATTGTTAAATCAGTATTAAGGATATTGGTTTATTGTTTTCTATCTATTTTGACTCTCATGTTATCAAAATCATTTTCATCAGAGAAGGAATTTGCTAAAATATTTTCCCCTATTTTTTCAAATTGTTCATATAATATTGGAGTAACTCATCTTTGAATATTTAGCAAGATATGGAAATAACTTTGTGATTTTGGTCATGGACTTTCTCTATCTTAGAAGCAGCAGATCATGATATATTTAAGAACACATAAATGGAAAGACTTAAAAAGCTGAATGGAGTGGTAATAGCTAAGACCATCATAGGACAGGAACATAGCCAGTAACAGCAATTGTCCTGTTAACAGAAAATGGAATATCAGTCCCAATTTCTTTTTTTCTCCTTCCTTCTAGGCCAATAATGTAACCATTCATGTTTTCAAATTGATGCTCTTTTCTTTCCATTGCCCTAAGAATATTTGGTAGGAGGGTTGAGTAAAACCTTTTAAAATGAAATCATCCCTGGCAATGTTTCAACCCACTAGCTGAAATTCTGTTTGTTGTTTATTTGGGTTTACTATGTGAAAGCACATAGTCATTTGCAGTGAATTATCATATTTTATGAGTTTGTGAGTAGGGGAATGGGGATATTGCTTGAGGGCATGAAGAAGTCAGAGATTTAGTGTGTGCAGATAGTGTACACATATGTGTGTATATCTACATATATATGTAGACATACAAATATACACATATATGTATGTGTCTATGTATGTATATGCTAATTCTCTGACTTCGTGCCCTTAAGCAGTATCCCCAACCCCCTTACTCACAAACTCATAAAATATGATAATTCACTCCTAATGCCCATCTTTTTTTTTGCATAGCAAACTCACATGAGTAATAAACCAAGCTGCAACTAATGGTCTGAAATAATGCCAGGGATTCTTTACTTAGTATATTCATTGTTAGACTGCTTGGTTACCTGACGTGGGTGTATTCTTTTGAGGGGTGGGTGACTGGCAGGTGGAGGAAAGTTACTCATGGGTTGCCAGTTAACATTTGATACCAAAAAATATATTACAATTTCCATCAGCTGGCTCATCTTGGTAGAACTTTTGATACTGTACTCTTCCCCTGGGACAGTAGAAAGGGAACAATGAAGCAATCCAATGGTTTTTGCTATTCTTACTTACTACACTTAGTTGTATATCTACCATTATTCACCCACTGACAAAAATACTCCCTTTTATGATTCTATAGAGACTACCAAAAGAACATGTTTTCTTCTAAAGAAGTTAATAATCTGATTAATTCTAATTCAATCAATGTCTATTATTATCAAGTAATATAATTAAACTAATATTAATAATTCAAATGTTGAATCTATGTTGCTACTTATAAAATGTCATAATAGCAATATCAATGATAATACTAATTAGAATATTTTAATATGAACATTATGCTATACTGTTCCTTATATTACTGCAATAATGATGATAATAAAATGTTTGCTAATGCTGTAATTACTGGACATTTACACATAACATGTGTATATTAATATTAGGAAAATTATCTCTATTATTGTTACTACTAATGCAATTTATATTACTCATTCTACTATTTTAATACTATATCAACTGATAGCCTTACTGTTTGTAATACTGCTTTTAGTATTACTGCCTCTAATACTTGAACCAGTGGTTTATGAATATTTTAATATTATTAGATATTATCCTCGATTTTCTACTCTCCCTCACTTCCCATATCCAAGCAATTGCCAAGTCTTTGAAATTCTTCCATCATCTCTTTCTCATTTTCCTCCTTCTACCCAATCATATTACAGCAACCTTAGTTCATGTTCTCATCCTCTCCCATCTACACTATTGAACTGACTTCCCAATTAGTCTCCTTGAACTTATTCCCAAACCATTTTCCATATATAGGACAAATTCATATTCTTAATGTGCAAACTTGCCAATATTACAATGAAAATATAATGTCTTATATGGAAAATTAGCAGCAGTGACTATCAGATGGCATAGCCCTGTAAAAGGGAAACCAATATTTTAATGACTAGTCATCTAGACAGGACAAAGATATCTTAATATATAGAAATTAATTGAAAAATTGTAGGAAGAGAATAAATGGAGGGAGGGTGTATAGATGATAAAAAGTATTGTATTACATTGTTATTATTTCAAGTGCTGTGCAAAGAGTCGTAGTTATAAAGAGAAAAATGAGACAATTCTTGCTTTTAATGAGCTCACTTTGTAATTGAGGATGATAACGTATTCAAGAGGGTCAGCAACAGGCAAGGTGGTCATGTATAGGATAGGCCCTGTTGCAAAAATGAGGTAGAGACAATAGTAGAACCAAAGGGAAGGAAAAACTTGCTGGTGGTATAGCAGATGTAGAAAGATATTCTAGGTCCCATTTCTATGAAAAAATAATCTCTTGCTATAGGTATCCATAAGAAGATTGAGTGAGACTGATAGATGTTTTTGAATAAGTTCTAGCAGCACATAGGACAGTCAAAGGCTGTAATAATGTGGGACTAGAGAATTAATTTTTAAGAGAAGAAATATTAAAGTAAATGCCAGGAGACATGAGTAGAAAAGATGGGACTCCACCAATATTTCAAAGACAAATTTTGTCCATTACATAATTTAATCTGACATGGCCATATCTTTATTTGTTTACTCCAGTAATGGAAAATTTATATCAAAGAATTAAGCTTAATTTGAGCTTTTAGTGACGAAATATTTCCCAGTTTGGATGTCACACACCTTAATATGTAAGACTTGTCTCAACAACAACAAGAAGAACAACAACATCCAGTTCATCCAGTTTATTAGCTGGAGTAAAATATGTTTGGCTGATCCATAAGAGGACTGCCAATTAAAATACAGAATTCAAATTGTATTCACAGAACTTAGAAATCTCCTGACCTCTGTCTATTTTCCATTTCAGTCTTAGTTATATTGGCATAACTAGAAAAAATTTTTGCACTGGAAGAAAGAGCAGGACTTTTCCCATTTTACTAAACCATGATACTTGACATGTCTCAATTAGAGGTTTAGTGCCATGTGCAGGTGTTAACTTTTAACACCTTTTAAAAAAATAATTCTCTTTAGTGTGTGAATGACTTCATAATTCCTCTTAGTGAATAGAGATCAGTTTAAGAACAATGAGCATGACGAAAAATGAGTGGGACAGATGCTGAAAGTATATCCTGAAGCCATACTCTTTTTTTTTATTCCATTATTTAATTTGAAGTGATCCTGTATTCAGTAATCAAGTTTTTTTTTTAACTCTTGTTTTCATTTCACTTTTTTTTGCTTGTTTGTTTTTGGTGACTGGGATTTAACATTACATTGCATTGTCTCATCATGATGTGAGTTTTTAAAGAATATTTCATGTGAGCTTGAGCTCCTGTGCATTTTACTAATATGGAAAGGACTAGTAAGAGTTCTGGGTCTGTCATTCAAAAACAAGACTTAGCTAGTTCAGGGATGTCCATCACCAGAAAGGTTGGCCATAATGAAATAAACATTTTTGCCCATAGCTATTGATGAAGACTCTCTCATATGGCACAGTAAGGTTATGATCTACATTAGGAGTTGGAATAAGGAGAACAGTAATCACATTGGTAATGACAAGGACCTTTGAAGCACTGAAATAAGTATTTTAATGCTCAAATTTTCAAGCAAGATGGAATATGAAAGTTTGCCATACATATATAAATAAATGTAAATGAGCACATTTATTTATAGAATTAGCTAAGTGTTGCACTGGATAGAATGGTGGGCCGGGGGGGAGGAAGACCAGAGTTTAAATCCCAGTTCAAACACTTAATAGCTATGTAACCCTGGGCATGGCATTTACCCTTGGTTTGCCTAGATTTTCTTATCTTTAAAATGAGGATTATAATAGCCACTATCTCACAAGGTTGTTTGGAGGATAAATGAGATAATTATAATTGTAATTTAGCACAATTCCAGGATCATAGTAAGTGCTATGTAAATGTTAATGATGATGGTGATGCATATATGTATGCATGTATATAATTTGTGTACATAAAAATAAATGTTTATAAATATATCATGCAAACATATATCACTAAATAATTATGTATACTTATACGTGTGTGTGTGTGTGTGTGAATATAGAAATCAATCTACTTATAGGTAGCTATGTCTCCGCCTGTTTATCTCTCCATCTAAATCATCAAATCACTAGGTTTGGTATCCCCAATGATAAGCAAAATTCCTAGCATTTAATAAATACATGCTTCTTCTCTGCCAATAAGGCCTAAATCATCATCATCTAGGAATCACACAGAATTGTTTACTTCAGGTTTATTTTAATAGGAGTCAATAGCTTAAATGCTAGAGAATGAAGAGTGGTACTTTAATTTAACCCATAGTAAATGTAGTGCTCTCCCAGTAGGTCTTTAAGTAATGGAGAAAACTCATGCAGTTAATATGATCATGTTATTTCCTGTAAGTGTGTAAAAGAAAAGGAAACATAGAATACAGTTTTTAAAAGCTGTTCAAGAAGTAATTGGACACAAATATATCGGGTCTACATCATCATGACAAACGGAGCTCATGAAGTTAATGAAATGTTTTTGAAAATAGAAAGCCTATGAAGAACAAAATGTATGATGAGATTAATTTCCATCAGTTCCTGGAAAAAAATACTATTTGACCAAGTGTTTTTGTCAACAAAATGGATTAAAGATGCGGATAAAATGTATTTTGACAGGAAAATTGATTAAAGAGTGTTTGGATACAATTTTTCAACAAAATAGATAATTGAAGCAATTGATCAAAAGCTAGTTGATAAACTATTTCCTTCTGTATACTACAATTGATTTTTTACCAGCAAAAATTAGTCTTATCAGCGAACTGAAAGAAGGTATTTGGCAGAATGTATTTTCCCAGAAATAGATGGAAATATGGATGGAAAATAATGGATTAAAAAGATAATCAACTTTATTTTTCCAAAGTCTGTGTGCAGAAAAGTTTTAATGACTAAAAATGGGTTTAATTCAGGGTAGAATTTAGTTCAAGTAGAAAGAGATGTTTCAACATTGTATTGTGACTTTATATACCAAATAACCCCCCAGCTTTCAATATACATATATATGTATGTGTGTATTTGTGCATGTGTGTTTGTGTGTGCATGTGTGTGTGCACATGCATGCATAATTTCTTTTCTACTTAATTGATTAGTCTGGAAAAAGTGAAAAAGTAATGAACATTCACTAGGGAAGTTTTAAATGAAAGGAACATTGAAGGTTAACCCATACAGTATTTAGTAGCCTCAGTTCTCCACAATTATTTGCTACTGTTCACTACAACTTATTCACTGTTCACTAAATCAACTATTTTCAGCACCACTGAAGAGTTGACTCCAGAACTGTCCATTAACCACTGAAAATGTTTTTGTTGCTAGAAAAAAAATAAAATTACCAAAATATTTATTAAGCTGTTCTTTATATACAATCTACAAAAACAGAGATGAATATGCATGTTATGGATAAACAATATAAGTCTACTGCTTGTCATGATGATTTTTTTTGTTGTTCAGCAATGTGAATGACAAAGACTGAGTAGGGAATGGGTAGATTATGGGAAAAAATGTTAAAAGCCAATTCCTATTCTCATCTATTGGGGAATGGCTGAACAAATTGTGGCATGTGATTATGATGGAATACTATTGTCCTATACAAAATAATAAGCAGGATGCTCTCAGGAAAAAAAAACTGGAAAGATTTTCATGAGCTAATGCAAAGTGAAATGTACTCTGTACAAAGTAACAACAGTATCATATATGGCCAGCTGTGAATGACTTGGCTATTCCCAGCAATAGAATGATCTAAGACAACTCTGAAGGACTTAAGATGAAAAATGCTATTCATCACCAGAGAAAGAACTGATGACGACTGAATACAGATTGAAATATACTTTTAAAAAAACACTTTATTTTTCTAGAGTGTTTTTTGTCTATTTCCTTTTACAACACAGCTAACATGGAAATCTGTTGTATGACTACACACATAACCTATATAGAATTCCTTGCCTTCTTTATGGGGTTGGGGGTTGGGGAAGGAGGAAGGGAGAGAATTTGAAACTCAAAGTTCTAAAAAGTAATGTTAAAAATTTGTTTTTGCATGTAACTGGGGAAAAAGAAAATTATATATATATATATATATGTATATATATATATATGTATGTATGTATGCATTACAAATCCCAAAATACCCAACTGACCACAAAAAGGCAATTCCTAAAGCAGTATAACATCTCTTTTGACTCTTTATCATGGCTTATCCTCTTCCTCTGGAAACTAGTTTCTTCTACAGACCTATTTTATGATGAAAGGATGAAAACATGCATTTATTAGAAACATACTATGAGTCAGTTACTATGCTAAGTGCTTTACAAATATTATCCCTTAATTCTCATAAAAATTTTTGCAAAGTAGATGTTAATATTTTTTTTCCATTTTTCAGATGAGGTATTTGAGGTAGATATAGATTAAGTGACTTGCTAACTTGTATAGGATCTCACAGTTAGCATCTGAGGCAGGATTTGAACTCAGACACTCCTAAATACAAGTCCAGTCTTTGTTCCATCTAGCTGAAATATAATTCACAGCCACTATTCTATCTATGTCCATTTACCTGTCATGGGTCAATATAGGGTTCAATAGACCAAATGATCTGATCTCAGACTGTGCCCTAAATGCTTCTTTGCCACTGGTTCTTCTCTAATTTGACTTCTCTAGCCAGCTTGATGAACATGATATCGTGATTGGCTTTAAGGTTAAACCTAGATGTAATTAATACCATGCACCCTTTGCCTATTATATCACCAGTTAGCCAGTCCACTTAATATTCAATGCATTCTATTAGATACTGGGGAGTGGATAGCAACTTGTAAAACAGGCTACTGGCATGTATTAGCTAGGAAATTAAGATATGCGTGCAAAATAAGCCAGCATATACAGTTAACTAAATTATCTGTGCTAATGGAAGAAAACAAACTTCAGTCTTGGGGGAAAATAGAATATTGTAAATGAAAAGAATATAAGATAAAGTAATGTTTAGTTTTCATTCTCTGAAGTAGGATTTTTTTCTTATTTGGAAATCCCTTTACAAAGGGTCTGTTCCCTTTCTCATCTTGATACAGAACTGACTGTAGGTTCTCAATGACTATTACAATTCAGCATTAGAATTGTCTAGCACTACAAATTTCAAGTACCAGTACAGCAATCTACTATTTCTACAAAAGTTCATTCCTTAAAGATTGGTCACTAGGTAGTGAATTGTGCTTTGGACACAGAAGCTAGCAAAGATCATCTCTCTGCTGAGGAGGGCAGATCTGTATTTATAAAATACTCATGCCCATGAAACCACAAGTGCTTTGAAGTACATTGAAGTTAGAATAGCTGCAAATAGAAGGCATGTGTTGAACTCTTCACTCCCTTTTTTCTTTGAGAATTTCTATTCGAACTTCATCTTAAATGACACTTCCTCCATGAGCCATTTCCTAAGCACCCCAGTTATGAGTCGTCTCTTTTCCTACTGCAAAGCACTTTTGAATGTTCTTATCTGTAAATATTTTTTTAATTCTCCTTATTTGTATACATGCTAGTTCCCTTCAGGAGAATGTAAGCTCCTTGAGGCAGCAACTGTTTTGTACTTTTGTCCTTATATCCTGAGCATCTAGAAGAGCGTATAACAAATAGAAGGCCTTCAATAAATGATTGTCAAATTGAATTTGGATAATCACCATTATCCAAAACCACAAGTCGCATAGAATTCATAATCACAAAGTTTAAATATGTTTTATTCCATCTTATAATTGTATATTGTAAAGAAAATCATTCATAAATAGTAATCCACTTATGTGTGGTTATTTTCCTCCCCACCCCACCCCCAATTTCTATTCATCTATTTGCCATCATACCATCATCAGTAAAGAAAATTCCATACAAGAGAAAATAATTTTAAGACTCTCAAAAATATATTTCTATTTACTCACAGAAGTTCTCATAAAAATGAAGTAAGGTATTTTTTATGACTCAAAGAGCAGGGCTGATCAGCAGTGATTAACTGACTCTCTGGTCCTGGTAAATCTCAGTCCCTATTATTTCAACTTTCTTCTCAGACTCTACATAGAAAACACACTCCACATCTATTAATACACAAGGTGATACCTATTCAAATGGTACTACCCATGTGGGAAAGTGAAAAGATTTATATATATATATATATATATATATATATATAATCTAGAGGGGCTGGAGCCCTGCCTCTAATACTTCCTAGCTTTATGACCTTGGGCAAGTCACTTGTCCTTTCTCAGCCTCCATTTCATATCTATTAAATGGAGACGAAAGTAGTATCTTCCTCACAAGGTTGTTTTGAGGACCAAAGGAGATAATATACATAAAGCCCATTGCAAACTTTAAAATTATATCTAAATATTAACTATTATTAGTAGTATTATTATAGCAACTAGTCTTATTGGTTTTATTATTCCAAACGATATGAAGATGGGAAAGTTCATAGATACCTGTCCTCAAATCCAGAAAATTTGGTTTTCAAGTTCTATCCTGACATATGTTGGCTATATGATGCTGGGGATGTCAACTTAACCTGTTTAAATTGCAAAGAAGGTACAAATCGACATTGATAGAGGGAATTTTCTCACTTGAGAGTGTCCTCAAAAAAATGAAGTCACAAATCCATTTCCTCTCCTTCTACAAGGAGGATGTCTACTAGTATTGTTCCCTTCAATGAAATATAAGCTTTTATTCTTCAAAAATGCTTCAGATTGTGGATGGCTAGGTGTCACAGTGAATAGGGTGCCGGCCGTAGAGTAAGGAGGACCTGAGTTCAAATCTGGCCTCAACACTTAACACAAAAACTAGCAGTGTGACCTTGGGCAAGTCATTTGACCCCAATTGCCTTACCTTACCCCTTCCAAGGAGCAAAAAAATAAAAAATAAAAATAAATAAAATGCTTCAGATTTAGTGCCCTTCATGTCACATATCAATATCTACAATTTGAATGCAGCTGATTCCCAGGCTGGTAGCAATCAGGGTATATGATCCTTAATGTCTAGGCAGTTTTACTAATGGGTGGGGGGGCGGGGAAGGGAGAAGTCTTATCTAGCTTAACACTGGAATTTACAGTTACCTAGGAAATACTTCTCCCTCCTGCTACAGTTGAGGAGAGTGTCAGGCTTTCAAACAGCAAAGGCTATAAAATATTGGGTGGTCCTTATAATGTAATAGTGTTGGAATGTGTTGACTTGAGTTCACCAGATCAACCACTGGTTCCCTGCAGAGAGAAAAGTGATCTCAATGATGCTGATATCACTCAGTTTTACATTTTCAACCAAATTTAATCTACCTTTCAAAATGATGATTGGAACAAATATAAGAATATACGAGCTATACAGCTTTTCAACAGCCATTTCGAAGCCTTTTTCTATGTGACAAAAAAAAAATTACAATCTGTCCTAGGCTATGAAAATGTGTCTTAGATTTCCCTGGATCTCTCTGCAGTGCTATTGATTCCTTCATGCTTTTTCAAGGTTCCCCTATCCTATAGATTATTCCATATCATTTCTGATATTATATTTAGCTGGGCTTATCTTACCTTTCCTCCATCCTTTGTTACTGTCAGTTCCTAAGGAGAGGTTTCCCTACTTCAAGTATCTCCCTATTCTAATACATCCTCCATTGAGGCACCTAAGTAATTTTCCTAAAGCCCAGGTCTTATCATGTCATCCCCCTCAGTAAATTTCCAGTGGTTCCCTTTTGCCTCCAGGATTAAATACAAAGTCCCCTGTTTGACGTTCAAAGCTCGTTTTAACCCAGTAACCTCTTACCTTCTTATTTTTCTTGCATCTTACTCTGCATCATTTATTTTTTGATCCACTGACATTGATCTCCTTGCTATTCCATGAAAAAGACACTCCATCTCTTGTCTTTGGGCATTTTCTCTGGCTGTCGCCAGTTCCTGAAAGGTTCTCCTTCCTTTACTCCAACTATTGACTTCCCTAGATTCACTTTTTTTTAAAATGAAAATCTTACCCAGCCCTTATTAATTCTAGTAACTTTCATCTGTTATTTCCTATTTATTATGTATATAGCTTGCTTTTTATATATTTGTTTTCATGTTGTTTTCCCATTAGATTGTAGTCTGCTGGCTAGCAGGGATTACCTTTTGCCTGTTTTTGTATACCCAGCCCTTAGTACAGTGCCTGGCACATTGTAGGTACTTAAAAAAAATGATTGTTTGCTGATTGTTGACTACCTTCCTCATCTCTTTACCTACGTTTGATACACATACTCTTTCTAAAGTTAAAGAACGGGAGAATTGTGAATATTTTTTTAAATGCTACCTATTCCTCTGTGGCAGAAAGAGCTCTATGCTTACTTTAAGATTTTACTAGGACCATATATGCCTCTATAATAACATATTAGATTTACAACATATTACAACACTGTGTTACATTATAATTTTTTCTTCCTTCTCAATCCTTAGCTCAATGAAGGTAAGAATAGTGTCATTCATCTTTATAATCCTCACCCCACACAGACCTACACAGTAGCTTATACTTAAAAGTTATTCGGTAAACAATGGTTGAACTCATTTGAATTTCAGAATAAGAATGATTCAGTAACTGTGTATGTTAATTGAATTTATAAAATCATTGAAGTAGAAAATGGGAGGATTTAGTATATATCTGACATACTCACCATTGTGCAATTGGCAAAAAACTTCTGATTACAAATGGAAATGATTTTGCTCCATAAGGCCCATAGAATTTTTCCCAAATAATTCTAGATAGTAATTTATCAACAAAATCTATCTGGTATGTTTTATCTTTCTATAATTATAGATAGTTGGTTGGTAAATTTTCTACACCATGGAGAATGACTTTTGAAATTTTCACTAATAATTTTGACATCATAAACATGTGCTCCCATGAAAAAGCAGAAAAATCCATATGCCCACCTATGTAAAGTGTCATGGGGTTATTGAATTGATTAATTCATTTAACCAAATCACTTTCACATTCAAAAGATTTTCTAATAAGTTACATTATTGATTCATACATTTGATCATTTTTCTTTTTAAATGTTTTTTTCACAATTACACATAAAAGCAATTTTTAGGCTTTCTAAAATTATTTTTAAGTTTCAAATTCCCTCTCTACTTCCCTCCTTTCCCCCATCCTTGAGAGAGCAAGATATTTTTTAATTTTAAGTGTTGATTTCTAGACTCATTAAAATCTACTTCTTTGTTGCACAAAACATGGAAATATCTTAAATAGTAGACTTTCATATGTAATACCTCATTATATTCTCTTTTTTTTTAAATTTATTTTCTTGGTTACATCATTCATTTCCACAAGGTTTTGAGTTACAAATTTTCTCCCCCTTTTGTCCCTACCCCCCCAGCCCAGAACATTGATCCCACTGTAAGACCCCTCCCACAATCTGTTCCC
>CM053593.1:77548521-77568049 GCA_028646575.1 Pseudocheirus occidentalis | reverse complement strand
GAATGGCTGAACAAGTTATAGTATATGAATGTGATGGAATATTATTGTGCTATAAGAAATGGGAAGGAGATGGACTTCATACTTACCTGGAGAGGCTTATATGAATTGATGCTGAGTGAGAAGAGCAGAACCAGGAAAATTTTGTACATAGTCACAGATACATCATATGTGTGATGACCAATTTTGAAAAACTGGACACTTCTCAGCATCACACAGTTAAAAGACAACTCTACACGTCTCAGGATGGAAGGAGATGTCTACATTCAGAGAAAGATCCAGAAAGATCAGAGTTTAAAATGGGACTGAAGCAATGCATGCTATCATTCTTTTCCAAGTTTGGCTTTTGTTTCTCTTTTCTCATTGTTCACTCCATTGGCTATAACACCTATACAACCAGACTATTGTACAATGTGTAGGAGTTTGCAGATACTATACATGATTGTATGCCAGCATGGTGGGGTGTGAGTGGGAAGGAAGGGGAGAAATATCTGAAACTCAAGTGTCTCTGGAACTGAATCTTGTAACCTAAAAGTAAACAAACAAATCAATAATTTTTTTTAAAAAGAAAAGAACAAAGGGGGAGGCACAGCAGCTACATTTGAGACCCCACTGACAAAAGCCATAGGTGTCTGGGAGCTCTGAAGCCCACTCCTCTAGGTTAGCAGATGAATCTCTTCTCTCAAAACTCCAAGCCCTTGCTCCCACACCAGCAGAATCTAGAGTTTCTGCTCCAAGTTCCCTGAATTCCTCCTAGCACTCCCCAGTTCATAGTCGTCCCCCCCCCGCACAGAAAGCTCCTTTCCAAATTGACCACCCCTCCAACTAGGCTTTGCAACTGTAGGGATAAGAGAAAAGGAGAGGAGAAAATGAGGTCAGAAGACAACAAGCTTCTGTACTTGGTAAGATCAATAATTTTATATGTGATCTGGAAATTCAGTTAATGTCATCTTATTGTTTGTGCTATTATTATATTTCTATACTGCAGAATATCTGCTATTTAGAACACCTTTAAGGTATTTACACCTTTACTGTAGTTAAAGGTATTTGCACCTTTATTGTAGTTAAAAAAGAAGTTACAGCAATTTAAATCTGGATTGTATTGCATGTGAACTTGATTTTTATGCTGTAAAATCTGATAATTAAAAACTGTTATACTTGGGTTATAAATAGTTAATAATTTTTTCGATATTCTGGAAATATATAATGATTTAAAATTATGGTTTCCACCTTATTAATGATGAAATGAATGATTCTCTCTGCAAGGTGAATTGGAAATACTTTTAGTGGTATTCTCCCCGCCCCAATAATCTATTGGCCTGACTCTCACTGTATAGGCCCTTGTTTGTTTTACTCAGTCAAGCTTCTCCCTGTGAGGTAACCTAGGTATCAACAACTATATGAGTTTCTTTCTGACGATGTCTCCATCAACCCACTACCAAGCACTAATTGTGAGTCAAGGGTATGACCGTGAGTCAAGAGTTTGGCTCTCGACAAGAAGAAATGGGGATTGTTATCAGCATCTGCTTCTTCTTTGAGGTTCCTATTGATTTTTCCTTATTTGTAAACTTACCAGATCCCCAGAAACCACCTTGTGGGTAAGGTCATCAGCCCCAGGAAAAATAAAAACTTTTTTGGGTTATGGAGTTCCTAAACAATGAACTTGGCTTACTGAGAATGATGCATGTAAGTTGTGGTAAGCTTTTATTACTTATTGCAACTTCGTAAGAATAAATGCAATTGTATCAAGCCCTAAGTTTTGATTGGTGAGATATGCCATTCGAGGTAAAAGATACTGGACTGCATCTAGTTTCATTTTGAGTTTGAATTTAGATATAGTTTTCTGCACTAAATCAGTATCTGAGAAAATGCCAGAAGCTACTCAGAAGAAATCCTGCTCCATGTGAAAGTTTGCTTTTGGAAAAGGCCAAGAGCACAATTTCAGCCTCAGTCTCAAATGGGACCCTCCTGGATCAGTTTCCCCATTGTGTTCCTTTGAAAAGGAATGTCTTCCACATGGTTATTCCTGAGGCTGGCTATGAAATGGAAATAAAGTGACTCTTATCTGAATTCAAACAGAGCTAAGGATGCTCTGTCCTGTCATTTTTGGTATGTCCCTTCTTTTTCCTTTTATGACAAATTTATCTAATTAGAACAAGTGGTCAGTAAATATACAAATATAATGCAGGTATGTAAAACTTTGTTGTTTTCAATCTACATGTGTAATTATTCCATATCCCAAACAACTGGGTAAATTAATAAACAGACTTGTCATCCGCCTGCCTGCATACTCAAGTAAAAGGTTAAATTCCTAGAACAGAATTTTTAATGAATGACATGGGAACAATTAGACAAAGGGAAAAGAAGCTTCTGAAGCAAAGGTACAAATACAAGTTAATCATTATTCCATATACTAAGGCTGGGATATATCTGAACTTCTAAAGTATGTGTTAGATTTGAGCTATTCAGTCAAAAATGATATTTCTACAGCTTAAATAGTTTAGTATAAATGTACTTAGACTAGTCAATAGCCTTTTATATATCTGTATTTCTCCTTATATTTTGGGTGCTGCATATTGAACTTCCCTGTCAGATTTGAGTCTCTCAGATTACACGCCAATTCACCTACTGTTGTCAGCAAACAGTGGATAGTAGTTCATACTCACGCATCATCCCCTGGATGTGATCTAAGCTCTGTTCCAGTCAACTTCCTACTCAGGACCCATTGAGACAAGGACAGCTCTACTCCTGTTTCATCCTGAAGAAACTACTGAAGCTGAGACCTTCGTCCCTTCTCCCAGATAAATCTAGACCCCAAGCACTTTAAGAGGGGAATGATGGGATCCTAATAAAGGTGACCCCACCCCCATAATTCTATTGGCCTGACCCTAACTATAAGCCCTTATTTTTTTTACTCTATTAAGCTTCTCCCTGTATGGTAACCTAGGTATCATCCTCTGCATGAGTTACTTTCTGACAATGTCTCCATTGTCCCACTACCAGGCACCATTTTTGAGTCAAGGGTTTGACTCTTGACAAGAAGTGGGGAATGTTGAACCTAACCCTGAGTCACCCTCCATCTTGTCCCAGTCTCCACCATTTTGTTCTCCCTTCTTCATGGAAGTGAAGTACTCCTACCTGCCAAGACACATTTCTGGGAAATTGCCCAAGGCGTAGTCACCCATCCTGTTCCAGGAAATCAAAACTTAATTATAGTCCATATTCCATATAAGGTCCTAAACTGAGTATTATCCAATTGCTTCTCTCTGCTTCTGTAAGTTCCTGGGTATACATAGATCATTCCATTAATTTGTGGTTTTTGTCTTTAAGAACTCTGGCTCTGCCCCTACTCTGAGCTGCTCAATTTGAGTCTATGCTCTGAGCAGTCATGTGCTTGAAAAAATCCACTTAAAATTTGTAACCAGATCTTGTTTGCACTTTTCTGCACAACAGGAGAAGTATTATCGAGGGAGGGAGGGAGAAAGAGGGACAGAGAGAGAGAGAGAGAGAGAGAGAGAGAGAGAGAGAGAGAGAGAGAGAGAGAGAGAGAGAAACAGGAGAATTGCCAGGGGCCAAAGTTTCTGAGAGAGTACTGCTGAGGACCAGTTGGAGCTACCAAGAAGTGAGAAGGCATGGATGTAATGTTGGTATTGTGTCTGTCTGTTGTTTTTTTTGCCAGATTCGTCTGCTGGTGAAAAACATTGCTGTTGCAGTGGTCCTGGAACCTTGCTGTTGGTTTAGAAGCCCTGAAGAAGAATTTTCTTGTTGTATGTTTACAGAAATCCTGGAACAGAGTCTTGCTGATGTTTTCAGGGGTTCTTGGACTGTTCTGCAGCCAGAGTGGATTGATGAGGACACTGGCAATGTATCTTGTGGCTTTGTAAACTTTGTCTCCCCAGGAACAGAGATTTCTGAGAACTTGCCTCATGTCAAGATGAAGAAAGTACCTCTCCTTGGGTATTCAATGCTGTGATGAAATCTTAACCTTGTAGTTTAAAGGTGGATGGCCTTCTGTGCTCTCCACTGCTCCTTTTGAGAAAAGTGCTTGGTGTTAATGGTTGGTATTGTAATTCAGTTGTGATCTGGGGTGGGAAACTTTTCACTCTTTATTTGTTTATAATTAGAAATTAATCACCATTTGAGAAAAGAGACTTTGTTGACTGACTAAATCAGTGGTTCTCAACCTGTGAACCCTTTGGGGGTTGACCGACCCTTTCACAGGGGTCACATGGGTCACCTAAGACCATCAGAAATAAGTCATAGGAATGAAGACTATGATTCTCATCCATCTCCAGGCAGGTATGCCCACATGCGGACATGCCCACATATGAGTATTAAGGGGTCACAGAATTAGGAAGGTTGAGAACCACTGGACTAAGTGAATGTACTCTCTAGGAGTAGGATACTTTGACTAATGTACTGCCAGGGGTGGGGTACTTGGATCTTGGTACTTTGCAATTGAATTGAGGACTTCCTAAATTATTGAGTTATGCTATATTTTGATTTTCTGTGAATGTTTTCTCTTAATCTGTTACTGAAAAAATGGAGTTTGTTATGCTTGTAATCCAAACCTGGAAGTTGCCTTTGCTTGGCATTACATATATTACTACTATTGCTGCTGCTACTAGTTCTATTGCTGCTCTTGCTGCCAGTATTACTAATGCTGCTACCACTACTGTTGCTGTTGATACTACTCCTACTATTGCTATTAGAGTACTATTATTGTTGCTACTACTGTTACTACTGCTGCTACTACTACTACTACTACTCTGCTGCCACTATTGCTATTGCTACTGTTGTTCCTACTGTTAATGGTGCTACTACTGTTGCTGCTATTAAGCCTACAGGTGCTGCAATTGCTACTACACCACTGCTACCACTACTACTCCTATACTATTGCTTCTACTACTCCTATACTATTACTACAGCTGCTAATAGTATTGCTGCTGTTGCTGCTGCCACTACACTACTACTCTTGTTGCTACTACTACTATACTACTGCTAATACTACTGCTACTTTTGCTACTGCTTCTACTGCTACTAATATATTACTGCTGCTGTTCCATGTGTATGTATGTGTGGGTGTATAATATTTACTTACTTGTGTTCATACTGTATCTCCTTACTCCCAAACATCAAAAAAACATTGAATCCTTGAGGGCAGAAAAAGTTTCACTTTTTTTGTGTATCCAAAGCATAGTGCCTTGAACACAGTCCATCCTTACATAATTTGTTCAATTAAGCAGGGTTTTAAATATTGGAAATTTAAAAATATATATTATATGTGTAATATCAATATATAATATTCACACTAACATATTATATAATGACATTTTTTATTATTCATATAAAATATAATATATGATTAACATAATACTATGTACACATATGCTTTAGTGTGTTTCTGTTTATAGATGCATATATACATGTATGTTCATATATGTGTACATATATACATTCTGTGAAAAATCAGTAATAACGTCGTAGAGTCAGTCTTCTCAAGGGAACATTCCATACTTAAAAATATTAATGCAAAGGGTTGATAACGAAAGCTAGGGTTTCACTCTTCATGTTGTTAACTTTAAGAACCTTATGCTTTAAAATTTAAAACTTTTGTTAAGCAACCAATATATCCAAGGCACTGGAGGATATTACACATACTACCAGCCTTAGGAAAAATATATTTTAAAAAATAATCAGTGGTCTAAAGGAGCTTATATCAATTTAGAAGAAATCTGACATTTTGGTGACAACATCTGGTAAATCAGGGTACCGCATCTTCACTCTCTAATTGTCAAGCTTCCTAATATCAGGGAAGAAAATAATGTTGAGGTGAAGCAAAATAAAACAAAACAACAGCTGACTCAACAGATATAGTAGATAAGTTAAACATAACATATTAAATTCAATAGTAATATATTAAGTGCCTACTATGTGTCATGAAGGTACAAGTAGGTGACACAGTATAGTGCTGGGTATGAACTTAGGGAGACTCATATTCCTGAGCTCAAATCTGGTCTCAGACACTTAATAGCTATGTGACCCTGGACAAGTCATTTAATTCTGTTTGCCTTAGTTTCTCATCTTTAAAATGACCTGGAGAAAGAAATGACAAACCACTTTGTATTTTTGCCAAGGAAACCTCAAAATGGGATCACAAAGAGTCAGACGCAACTGAAATGACTGAACAATATGCCAAAAAATGTGGTCAGTGCTCAGTAAATGTAGGCAGATATCAAATTTCCCATCCCTTAAATAATGTACTTGAGGGAAATTACCTATACCCAGAGAAGTAAGGATAAATATCTAAAGAGTATGGTATACATACATAATACATACATACATACATGCGTATATATACACATGTGGAAGTATGTGTATATATGCACACATGTGTATGCATGTATGTATGTATGTGTGAATATGAAATAATAATGAATAACTGTACTCACACATATACACACAAGTATGGAAGTCATTTCACTTCTCTACAACTATAATTTAGACTCATATCAAGATATCAGTTCAAGAGGGCAAAAGCCGTAAGTTCAGGCCCTTCTGTATATAAGAAATTTTTCCTCTCTCCCATACACACTTATATCACTGTTATTAATTTGCTTGATTTCCTTGAATATACTCTAGTTGACTTTGTCTTTATCTTTCTTGAGATGTAGCAATTAGAACTGCATGAAGCACTCCATGAAGAAAATGAATCCTGTTATAAGAATTAGATAATTTAAATGAGATAAATTGAAAAGTGAATTTTTTTTAGAGGGGTAACAATAGAAAAAAAAAATCCAAAATCTCTGGTTTTCAGTCAAATGTAGTTTTAAAACTGCCATCCAGCAAACATTGGTCTGAAAGTTGCTCTGAATAAGATTTAGATTATGATTCTGAAAATCAAAAGGTACAGAAATCACTTAATGGGCAACACCCAAATCACAGGAGACACACTGGAAGGACTGTAAGTCATATTTGTTTTCTTTCTCTTTAAGCAGATCTCAAGCAAGGAAATCTCATGAGTAAATGGGAGGATTACCTATGAGAATAGTAAGTGTTACTAAAATGGGGAAAATCTCCCTCATATGGTGGCTTAATACTTCTTTAAGTGTGAAACCTGAAATCCATATTGATATATCGAATTGTCAAGTTATTTCAGACTATAGAAGAAGGTGAGAGAATGTGACAAAAAGTATCATTGAACTTTGACATATATGGAGTGCAGAATTCACACAACTGCATATTTTACTACACATTAAAATTATAATCCAATAAAACCATGCTCTCTGAAACTAGGCAGTGAGGGTTTTGCTAAATAAATGGAGCTGTACCAATTTAAACTTCAGCAAGGAGGGAGTTGCTATATTTAAACCTGTCATGTTGGAATGTCTTCCTAAATAAAATATAGATGAAGGAAAAGATTGCTTTGTGTCTGCCATCTATGCAGTTCTATAAATGGATATATCTACTAGATATATGTACCAGTCATAGAGGGTGTTTTTTTTTCAGGAAAACAAAGAAACTTTGCTTTTAACACTAAATCTAATTTTAAACATAGAAGAGTTAAGAGATGCATATAGCTGGGACTTCCTGAGCTATATATTTTCTAAAAATATCTATGCCCTTGAGCCATTAAACAAAATAATAACACAACTTCAACTGCCATTTAGTTCAGCTCTATGATTTCTCATTATAAAAATTGAATCCCCTTTAATTTGCAACGCTAATTTTCTTAGATCATGGAATCACAGATTTTGAGAGATAGAAGGAACCATAGTATAGTGGAAAGAACAGTCTGTGGAGCTAGAAGACCTGGATTCAAAGCCCACCACAAACCTTTACTGCCTATATGAACTGAGGCAAGATATTTTACCTCCCTGAGACTCAAAAACCTCATACTAAAAGAGTTACTTGGGCATAAACCTTCTGAGGTCCCTTTCAGCACTAAATCTATGATCTGATCACTACAGCAACCATCACTTACAGGAAATATTAGCCTGGTCTCCATGTCCCCTTTTGACCTATGGATAGATGTCAAGGGTTCTATACACCTGAATGGGAAAATGAATAATTTCATTAATCTGTAATTGAAATTTTGCATTTCCTTTAATTACTTAAAACATTATCATGAGAAGAGGTCCATAGGGTTCACCAGACTTCGAAAGGTGTTTTTGACAGAAAAAAAGATTCTTGAGAACCCCTGATACTAGAAAAGAATCTTCACTATAATATCTATGAGGAATGATCAACTTCTACTTGAACACTTTTAAGAAGGGAGAATCTACCATCTCACAAAGCAACCTAGGATTTTTTTTTACTTTTGTTTATTTTTAGTTTACATCATTCATTTACATAAGATTGTGATTTACAAATTTTCTCCCCATCTTTCCCCTACCCACCACCCTAAAACAGTGATCCCACTGAATACCCACTCCCCCAATCAGCTCTCTCCTATATCCTCCCTTATAACCCCTCTGACTTTCCTAGTAGGACAAGATGGATCTCCCAACCATAGCATCTGTATATTTCCCTCCTTCCTATTCCATCCCCTACTTCTTCTGTTCCCTACTTTGTCCTTATCTCTTTACAAAAGTGTGTGCTTCTAACAATCCTCCCCCTAACATGCCTTCCTCTGCATCCTCCCCCCTCTCATCCCCTTCCTCTATACTCTCCTGTAGGCCAAGATACCCAAATTAGAGTGTATGTCATTCCTTCCCTAAACCAACTTCAATAAGAGTGAAGTTGACCCATTCCCTTTTCCCTTCCTGCTCTTCCTCTCTAATGTAGCAATTATCCCTTGCCTCTTCTATATAAGAGGATTAACGCTTTTGTATCTCTCTGTGCCTCCTCTCATACTATTCCTCTTTCACCTCTTAATTTCACATTTTAAAAATATTATCCCATCCTATTCAATAGATCCTGTGCCCTCTGTCTATGTACACATATATACACACACATATGTATTCATATGCATATAAACCCTCAGATATAGACATATGTGTACATATACAGAAAAGTTTCATAAGTTATAATTATTGTTTTTCCATGTTGTCATGTAAATAGTTCAACTTTGATAAGTTCTTTACGAATTTTTTTCCACGTTTACCTTCTCATGCTTCTTGTATTTGAATGTAAAATTTTCTATTTAGTTCAGTTTTTTTCAGCAAGAATGTTTGGAAGTCTTCCTCATTGAACAACCATATTTTGTCCTGGAACATTATACTCAATTTTGCCGGTTAGATGATTCTTTGTTTTAAGAATCTATCTCCCTTGATCTCCAGAATATCATATTCTAGGCCCTTTGATCCCTTAATGTAGAAGCTGCTAGATCCAGGGTTATCCTAATTGGGTTTCCACAGTACTCAAAATGTTTATTGTTGGCAACTTGTAATATTTTCTCCTTGATCTGGAAACTCCAGAATCTGGCTATAACATTCATAAGAGTTTTCTTTTGGGGATCTTTTTCAATAGGTGATCAGTGAATTCTTTCAAGTTCCATTTTGCCCTCTGGTTCTAAAATATCAGGGCAGTTTTCCTCAAGAATTTCTTGAAGAATGATGTCAAGATTGTTTTTTTGATCATGGCTTTTAGGTAGTCCAATAATTTTTAAATTGCCTCTCCTGGATCTATTTTCCAGGTCAGTGGTATTTTCAATGAGATATTTCACATTGCTTTCTTTTTTTTTTTCATTTGTCTGGATCTGTTTAATGGTATATTGATTTCCCATAAAGTCATTTGCTTCCATTTGCTCCACTCTAATTCAGAAGGAATTATTCTCTTCAGAAAGCTTTTGATATTCTTTTTCCATCTGGCAAATTTGACTTTTTAAGTCATTCTTCTCCTTAATGGTTTTTTGGGCCTCTTTTGCCAACTGAGTTAATCTATTTTTTTATGATGTTATTTTCTTCAATCAGGTTGTTGGCTCTTTTTTCATGATTTTCTTGCATCATTCTCATTTTTCTTCCCAATTTTTCCTCCACTTCTCTTATTTGGTTTTCAAAATCCTTCTTAAGTTTCTCTATAACTTATAGGCAGTCTACATGTTTCTTGGAAGCTTTTGGTGTGGGAATTCTGACTGTTGGCATCCTCCCATTCCATGCTTTGATCCTTTTTGTCCCCAAAATAGGACTCTACAGTCACACTGCTGGGTTTCCTTTGCTTCCTTTGCGTACTCATTTTGCCAGTCAATTACTTGACTTTTAGGTTCAGTAGAACTCTGCTTTCAGAGGGAAGAGCTCTTTACCAAATCGCTGGGGGTTTTGCAGCTGCTGGAGCTATTAGGAGGCCACCATTTCTGCTACCACTACTGGCTTTGGCTCACTAAAAAGACACCTCAGGACCACCATCCAAGACTGTAATCTCAATCCAAGTAGGTCAAGGCAAGAACACTTAGTCTCTGAATGATTGCTTTGCCCCCCTGAAATCTGCAGGCTGGGAGCTTCTGAAGCATCCATGTTTAGGTGGCATCAGGGCCTCGGTTTCTGCTACTTCTAGTCCTGGGGCAGTCAGCCAGACCATCTTCCCTGAATTTATCATAGTTCCACTGACCTTTCATTTTGTCCTTTTTTTTTTCTTATGGGGTGGTAAGTGTGGAAAATGCAACAGCTGCCTGTGATTTGTGTTCCAGCGGTGGCTTGTTCTGGCAGCCCTAGGGCTCCAGCTGCAGGTTCATGCAGTGCTGGTCTGGGTTCCCAGCACACTGCAATGAATGCCTTCCCATCTGCCTGACAGGGTACCTTCAGCAGGAGCTTTCTTACTTTGTCGTTTTGTGAGTTCTGTAGTTTTAAAATTTGTTTACAGTCACATTTCATAAGTATTTGAGGTGGTTATAGGAGAAGCTCACAGAGTTCTCCTGCTTCTATGTTGTTGTCTTGACTCTGCCCAGGTTTCTTTTTTTCATAATTACTTCTTGAAAGAAATCAAGGGAATAAGTTTAGAAAAATTTAAATGAAATAATAAAAAAATCTTCAAATAAATTTCAGGATATTATGAGAAATTGCTATCTCTTTCTTGCATTTAATAACTCATTATTGTATTAATACCAATATTTCATTTTTGTATGTGTTTCCTTTTCTACTTCCTCATTCAGAAACCAACCAGTCTGGGAAATCTCGCTCGAGATTTATCCAGACCAATGTCTAATAAGACAGTAAAAGAAAGTCTAAGTGTTGGTTAATGGGTGCATAATTTCTCTTGTGTGGGGTTCCTCCCTTTTGTCAGACTGGTATGGGAATTGATGAATGTCTTTGACCAGGATTTGGGTGATCCAAGTAAAGTTCCCAAAGAAGTCATTGTAATATAGCCCACCTTCTTGTTGCAATAGTCATTTTCTCATTAATTGTTAACAAATCAGAGGTGATTACTACTCCAAGGAATACCTGCTTTTCCAAGGGCATTTAAACTATGAGCCCTCTGCTCTTAGGAGTCTTTGGTCTAAGAGAGATGGCCAAATGATCACCTTTTTATTAATAAATATGTAGGTCTTATTAAAAAATTTTTAAATTTCCCCAAATTTCTGTCTCTTGGAACTTTTTTTTAAATCATCACAAAAATATAAAACAAATTCATGTAAAATGCCACCATTTCTACATATTACCAATAAAATAGGTAGGAAACAAAAGAAAAATAAATTCCATTTAGAATAATTATAAAACACATAAATTGTTCCCTATGCATGCACATGTGATCCTATTCCACCATATTTCCTCTACCAAGTTGTCCTCTGTATCATCATCACTCTCTTATTTATCTTTAATATCTCCCTATCTAATGGCTGACTTTCCCAGGGTTTTCAAGGATCCTCCTGCTTCAAGTCTCCTCTGCAATCTGCTCTATCCTTTACTGAGCAGTCATACTGAGGACAGACCATGGCATTCCTTTATTAAACAAATTTCAGTGACTCCCTGTTACCTCCAGGATCAACAATAAAATGTTTTATTTGGCATCTAAAAGCCTTCATAATCTGTACCCCTTCAATATTTCCAATTTTTTAAACTTTCCTCACCATCACATACTCTTTGATTCCAACTGTTTCTTGACAACACACAACATGAATGAAATTTCTTATTTTCTCATCTCCTCTTCCTAGCTTTCCTTGGTTTCCCTGCTTTCCTTCAATAGCTAGCTAAAATCCTGCATTCTACAAAACATATTTCCCAATAAAGTTGCTGTTAAGCCTCATTTTACAGATGAATAAACAGAAGAAGAGAGTTGACTTTCCCAGGGTTACACAAGTAGTTAGTGTCTGAAGCAAGTTGTGAACTCATCTTCCTACTTAAATTCCATAGCTCTATTCCCTGTGCACCTAGTTACCTGCATAGCTGTTTTCATGTCATCTTCCCTATTAGACCTTTGTCTTACTTCAGTCTTAGCACTTAGCCCCAGTGCCTGGATCAAAGTGGTCATTTAAGAAATGTTTATGAACTAAAATACTTATGAGTCTGCCTACTAAGCTACTATAAGATTTCAGTTGCAAAACACTACTTAAAGAAATACAGATTTAAGTAATTAGATAAATGTTAGTTACTCATAAGTATGTCTAGTTGATATGATAAAAACATCAATAAAACCTGAGTGAAATTACTTGTTTGGTTCCATACTATCAAGCTAACAATAGATAACTTTGTAGACATAGTAAAAAAGTAATTAAATTTACCTGGAGGAACAAAAGGCCAAGAATCTCAATGAGAATACCTTCATTTTTAAAGTGAAAAGGAAATATGCCTATCCAGAGAAGACCTCTCAAATTATATGATACAGCAGTATCCTAAAACCAATCTGATTCAGGTGAAGAAGAAAGGATAACCAGTGGAATTAATTAGGTAAATAGTATATACTAAAGCAAAAGAAGTTAGTAGCCTAATTTTGAATAAACTTAAAGACCTCAGTTATTCAAAATACTCAGACTTTGACAAAAGTCTATTAGGAAAACTAGACATTAATCAAGTAAAAATTATGTATAGAGTAACAACAGCATATAATAAGATAAACTACAAATCAATACATAAATTCAAAGTAAAAGTGTGTATCATAAACATATTTATCCTGTATATACTTTGTACATAATTATTTGAATGTTTTGTCCATCATTATATTGGAAATTCCCTGACAGCATGATTTGCCTTGACCTTGTTCCTTAGCTCTTACCACAGTGACTGGCACACAATGGGCACTTAATAAATAGTTAATGACTAATCAATCAATTTAATTTTCCCTCTATTTTTTTCCTACAGAGAATTGAAAAAAAATTCTTAGTAATAAAAAAAATTAAGGCAGCAACTGGCCTAGTGGATAGATCTGCCATAGAGTAGGTCTTGAGGTGATGAGGAAAAACAAGATGATGAGATCTAATCCTGCCATAACTAATGTATTACTAGATATGTGAACATGACTAACACATTCTTCAATACTATGCAACAGAACAATTATCAATCTGCTGGAGTGAAGAAAAGGAGAAGCCATATAAAGAGTTCTGCATATCAATGAAATTTTACATCTATCTATCTATCTATCTATCTATCTATCTATCTATCTATCTGTCTGTCTGTCTGTCCTTCCATCTGTCTGTCTGCCAGTCTATCTATCTATATTTCATATTGTCTTTAATTTATATATATATATACAAATAAGCATGTGTATAACTATTATATGTAATCAATGTACACATACAGACATATATACATTTGCAAATCTACTCATATGTATATACAAAGTCAGCATTTATATATCAATGTTATATATATATAACACACATGTATATATATATACATTCAAGCATCTGATATTTAATTGTATGAGCATAATATATGCATGCATGCATATGTTCATGCAAACAGATGAAAAGGGACAAATATATATTTGATGTATAGTAATATCTATATATGCATAAATATAGATTTATTTACAATAGATTTATATGCATATATACACAAACTAGTTTATACAGACATATACATATGTATGTATACACACATGCACACACATGCATGCAATTGCACACTTCCTTTTTTTCCTTAACATTTTAGGTCAACAATTTATTGATTGTTCAGAAACCAAAGTTTCTTTTTTTGTTTGTTTACCAAAAACTTATGCTCAATGTAAAAATGTGGTTTTGTACACCAGAGATAATTATTTGGAATAATCATTCTCACTGAGAGAAGGGTTTTCCCTAAGGTACCCAGTATCCCTGAATAATTTCATTAGGAGTATTTTTTCCTTAAAATTTTTCTTCTATATCCTTGGAGAATACCTAGATATCACTCTATCTATGATTTAAAAAAGAAAAAAAAAAACTGTCTTCTGGAAGTGGCTAGGTGGCACAGTGAATAGAGCACCAACCCTGGAGTAAGGAGGACCTGAGTTCAAACCTGACCTTAGACAATTAACACTTACGAGTTATGTGACCTTGGGCAAGTCACTTAAGCCCAATTGCCCTGTATTTCCCCCCTCCAGAAAGAAAAAAAAATCTACTGCTTCAGCATCCTATGACATTACCTGTATATACTTTCAAAGATTCCTGGTACTGCTAATTTCACTTTGTATCAGATAATACAAATCTTTCCAGGTATTTCTGAAAATTGTCTATTCCTCATTTCTTATTATTGCCCAATAGTAGGTCAGTAATTCATATATCACAGTGGGGCGAGCCATAGAGGCAGACTCCAGGACTCAAATAAAGATCTTAATGATATTCCTTTCCATGTGACTGTGGCTTGAAAAGGCTTGCACCCTTGGGAATACACTTTAAAGGACTTTTCTTTGAGACCCGGACTTCAAAAAGGCCTCTTGTCCCCCAAACTTCAGACACTTTAAATGACAAGTCCCTTATTAGATTATCCATCCTATGTTGATTACAAGGTACAACAGACTCAGGACAATGATTACACATAGGCAAACTTAAGATGCTTTGAAGCCTGATCTCATTTGCATCCTCTTTGTTAATGACTTTTAAAATGTTAATTGACTTCTCAAAGTTTGGGTTTGTTTGGCTTTCACAAGACTTTTGGTGCTTAGAATTCTGAAGTCTGATTTTTATCTGAGTTACTTCCAGATATAACAGGCTATTGTAATGATAAAACTATGATGTTATCCCAGGATGTGATAAACTAAGACTATTGATGAGAATACTTGAATCTTTGTCCTTTGATATTTTTAAAAATCTTGTTCAAATCATAATTAAATGGAGTTCTTCCCCATGAGCTGCCCTCCTGGTTTAATTATCTCTCACATCTCCACACACACTTGAGGCTGGTACTCAAGTATCTCCTGACACCACAGCTTGTTCTGTTACTCCCCAGTTGATAGGCATCCCCTTGATTTCCAATATTTTGCCACCACAAAAAGGGCTAATATGAATATTTTTGCATATGTAGGTCTTTTTCCGTTTCTTATCATCTCTTTTGGACCTAGCAGTGGTATTGCTGGATGAAAGGGTATGCACAGTTTGGTTTCCCTTTGGGCATCGTTCTAAATTACTCTCCAGAATGGTCATTTCAGTTTACAATGCCACCAACAATGCATTAGTGTCCCAATTTTCCCACATGTTCTCCAACATTTCTCATTTTCCTTTTCTGTCATATTAGCCAATCTTATAGGTGTGAGGTGATACCTTAGAGTTGTTTTAATCAGCTTTTCTCCAATCAAAAGTGGCTTAGAACACTTCTTCATATGCCTATAGATAACTTATTTCTTCATCCTAAAACTGCCTGTTCATATGTTTTGACTGCTTACCATTTGTAAATTTGAGACAATTCTCTATATATTTGAGAAATGTAGCCTTTATTATAGACACTTGCTATAAAGATTGTTTCTCATCTTTCTGTTTTCCTTCTAATCTTGGTTGCATTGTCTCTGTTTATACAAAAATCTTTCAATTTAATAGAATCAAAATTATCTATTTTTTGTTTTGTAATGCTCTATATCTTTAAGGGTCATGGATTCTTCCCCTCCCCATAGATCTGACAGGTAGATTATTCCTCAATTTTCTAATTTGCTTAGGGTGTCACACTTTAAGTCTAAATTATGCTACATGTGCATCACATTTAACTTTTAAAATACCCTATTTTATCTCTTTAATTTCTCTCTTTTTAAATTTTTCGTTGGATTTATTAAGCTCTGAAAGTGGACAGTTGAAGAATCTCAGTAGCATAGTTCTGCACTTTATTTTTATTGTAATTTACTTATCTTCCTTAAGAATTTGTATTCTATTACATTTGGTGCATATATGTTGAGTATTGATATTGCTTCACTGTCTGTGGTACCTTTTGACAGGGTAGTTTCCTTCCTCATCCAATTTAAATAGGTCCATTTTTTATTTTATTTTTGGTATTCCTGATTTTTTTCCTTCAGCATAATAGATTTTGCTCTAGCCACTTACTTTTACTCTCTGTATCTCTCAGTTGCAAGTGTCTTTCTTGTAAAAAACATTGCAGGATTCTGGTTTTTGAATGACTCTGCTATCAGCTTCCATTTTATGGGAGAGATCATTCCATTTACATTCATACTTAAAAATACTACCTGTGTATTTCTCTCGATCCTATTATTCATCCTGTCTGTCCTCTCTCTCCTTTCACCCTTTCCATCTTCACCAGTGTTTTCCTTCTGTCTACCACCTGATCTGCCCTCACTTTCTGTCAGTCCACCTCCTTTCCTTGATCTCCTCCCCTCCTACTTCCCTGTTGGATAAGATAGATTTCTACATTCATCTGAGTGTGAATGATTCCCTCTTTGAACAAATGCTAATAAGAGCAAGGTACAAGTGATGCTCATTGCCCACCATGTCATTTTCCCTCCAGTCTAATAGGTCTTCTGTGTCTCTTCATGGGAAATAATTTATCCCATTCTACCTCTCCCTTCCTCACCCATTGTATTCCTCTTATTCTTCCCTAATTTTTTAAATGTCATTCCCTCAAATACACTTCACGTCCATCTCCTGTGTCTATGTATATTTGTTCTAGCTGTACTAATAGTGATACAATTTTTAATAATTACAAGTATCAGGGGGCGGCTAGGTGGTGCATGGGGGTGGCTAGGTGGCACTGTGAGTAAAGCATGTGTCCTGGAGTCAGGACAACCTGAGTTCAAATCTACCCTCAGACACTTGACACACAAGCTTGTCAACCCCAATTGTTCTCCAAAAAAAAGCAAAAATAAAGAATTACAAGTATCAGCATCCCATGTAGGAATGTAAATAGTTTATCTCTTTTGAATCCCTTGTGTATTCTTTTCCCTTTGTGTTACTTTTTGGCCCTGATATTGAAGGTCAAATTATTGGTTTAGTTCTGGTCTGCTTTTTATGAAAGCTTGGAATCCTTTTATTTCACCATTCTTTCCCTTGATATATTTTGTTTAATTTGGCCAGGTAAGTGATTCTTCATTGTAGTCCTAACTCCTTTACCTTCCAGACTATCATGTTCTATGACCTCAGATCTTTTTATGTTGGAGCCACCAAGTCCTGTGTAATCCTGATTATCACTCTGCAATATTTGAATTTCTTCTTTCTGGAAAATTGTAATAGTTTTTCCTTGACCTGATACTTCTAAAACTTGAATATAATATTCCTTGTGGTTTATATTTGGGGATCTCTTTCCAGAGGTTAATAGTGGGTTCTTTCAATGCCTATTTTGCCCTGTGGTTCAAGGATATCAGGGCTATTTTTCTTGATAACTTTTTGAAAGATGCTGTCCAGGTCTTCCTTTTGATTATGGCATTCAGGTGGTTCAGTGGCTCTAATATTGTTTATCCTGAGGGGCAGAGTAAAGATGGCTCCTTAGGAGGAGGAGAATTCCATGGCTCCCCCCTATAACTGTCTCCAATAGCTATGAAATATAACTAGATAAATTTTAGAGCTCTGGAACCCACAAAATGACAGAGTAACAAAGCCCCTACTGAAGGCAGGCTGGCAGGCAGATGGTAAGGGATTCATCAGAGTATGCTGGGAGCCTAGACCAGCAACACATGGCTGTAGCCCTAGGGCATCCATAACAAGCCACAACTGGAGTTTTCATGAGAGTGGATCACCAGAAGCTCTACCAGTTTCCAGAATTATCAACCCATAAGAAACAAGGACAAAGTGAAAGGTCAGTGGAACTTGGCTAAATTGGGGGGAGGGAGAGTCCAGACATCTGCACACATGGCAAGAAGCAGTGGCAGTGGCCCTACTGCCCCCTCCACTTGGCTGCTTCAGAGTTCCTGGCCTGCAGATTGCTGGGGGCCAAGTGATCTTTCAGAGGCTAAGTTCTCTTGCCTTAACCTGCCTGGATCAGGATCCTGGTCTTGGGTGGTGGTCCTGAGGTTGATAACTAGTGAGCCAAAGCTGGGAGCATGAGGTGCTGCAGAGACAGCAGGCTCCTAATAGCTCCAGAATCTGTGGAAACCCCAGTGATTTGGAACAAAGTTCTCCCTTCTAAAAACAGAGTTTTACTACTGAGTTCAAAAGGCAAGTAATTGACTGGCAACATGAGCAGGCAAAGGAAGCAAAGTAAGAAGAGCAATCCAACTTTAGATTCCTTTTCTGGGGAAAAAAGCATCAAAGCATGGAATGGGAGGATGTAATGTTAACGGAATTTGGAAATGCTACTTGAATTCGCTTGGCTTTTGGCTTGAGTGTTAAGACCCAGAGCTTGTGAATCCCAATTGTGGATGGACTTGTTGATGTGAAGAGAGAGGGATGACCTGGGAGGAGCCATGAATGAAAAGGAAGGCTCAAGCCCAGAGAAGGCCAGAAGAAGAAGGACTTTTGGGAAGAGCAGTATCCAGTGTTGTGGTACCTGAGTTGCTGAGAGAGACTGCTAAGAGCCCATTGGAGTTGCTCAGGACTTTTGAGGACTGCCACCTGGAGCTGCTGAGAACGAAGGAGGCATGGCTGTGATGCTGGTATTTTGTCTGTCTGTTTTGATGTTGTTTTACCAGATTCACCTAATGGTGGACATTGCTGCTGTTGTAGAGGTCCTGGAACCTGGCTGTTGGTGCAGAAGCCCTGAAGAAGGACTTTCTTGTTGCATGTTCACAGAAATCCTGGAAGGGGGCATTGCTGATACTTTCAGGGGTTCTGGGACTGTTCTACAGGCTGAGTGTGACTTGAAGAGGACACTGACTATGGCTTTTTTGGGCCTTGTCTCCCCAGGAACTGAGATTGCTGAGGGCTTGCCTCCAGTGAAGATAAAAGAAAGGCCTTTCATTGGCCTTTCTATACTGAGATGATATCTTGACCTTGTTATGGCTTAAGGGTGGATGGCTTTTTGTGCTCTCCTGCTCCCTTTTGAGAAAGTATTGTAATTACTTTGAGTCCAGGGGTGGGAAATCTTTGGCCTTTCTGTGAGTGTACTTTGTTTATGATTGGAAACTGATCTCCATTTGAGAAGAACTCTCTCTATTTGAGAAGAGACTTGACTAAAAGTATGTACTGTCTAGGGGTGGAGTAGTACCTGGACTGAATGAAGAACTTACTAGTGAAATGTTTGAGTTATACTGTATTTTGATTTTCCCTGTTCTGTGAATGTTGGCTGAATAAATGGAGTTTGCTATGCTGGTA
>CM053593.1:77519836-77548021 GCA_028646575.1 Pseudocheirus occidentalis | reverse complement strand
AGAGAGAGAGAGAGAGAGAGAGAGAGAGAGAGAGAGAGAGAGAGAGAGAGAGAGAGAGAGAGAGAGAGAGAGAGAGAGAGAGAGAGAGAGAGAGAGAGATATGAATTCCATTATAGGCAAAATCAGTAAGCTGAAGGGAAAGTATTGAAATTCAGATCCTCTGACTTTGAATCCAATGCTATTTCTCTATGTTTATATAATGAAGGGATAAATGATGTTTTTTTTCCTTTTTGGACAAAGGAATAGGGTAGACATGTAACTGTAGATGACATGAGTTTTGATGTTTTTATAGCACTTTGAGGTTTTAAAGATACTTTATCCTGATCATTCAATTTGTTCTTTACAACAGTCCCTTGAAACAGTGACTTCAGGTATCCTCCTCATTTAGTTGATGAATAACTCAGATTCAGAGGATCGACATAATTTGTTCACAGTTACTTTGTATGTGAGTCAAATGTGGCATTAAAAACCAAGAGGGACATTATTTCTAGTATTATTATCATTTCCATATGCTATTTTTTTGTCTTTGACCATTTTTGTCATGTCTGACTCTTCAGAACCTATTTTGAGGTTTTCTTTGTAAAGACACTGAATGGTTTAACATTTCCTTCAGTTCATTTTGCAGATGAGGAAATGAGACAAACAGGATTAAGAGAATTGCCCAGAGTCACAAAACTAGTAAGTATCTGGGGCTAAATTTGAACTCATGATAATGAGCCTTGTTGATTTCCAGCCCAGTTCTCTAGCTACTGTGCCACCTAGTTGTCCTATATGCTATTTTATCTAGCTCTAATTGACTTAAAGGCATGTTTCTATGAATCTGAAAAAAATAGTTTTTGATTTTATTTGTCTCAAGACATGTTGACCTCTACAAAAAATAAAAATAAATGTCATTAATTTTCATCTAAATAAATATTAAGAAAATGATACATTCATTCATTAGTAGGCAAAAGTAAGTATGATTTGATAAAATGTTGTATTATCTTTTTGAAAAAAGTAAACTTTTGTACTGTGGTAAAAATATTCATTTTATTAGCATATCAGACATATATGTTTATTTCTCTATGTATATGTCTGTGCATGTGTTTGTTACATTTAGATATCCACAAGATTTTGAGTTATATTTTTTCTCCCCATCTTTCACCAACACCCATCCTCAAATAGCAAGCCTACTGAATATCCCTTCCTCCAATCTGTTCTCTCTTATATCCTAACCCATCACTCCTCTAACCATCTAGTAGGGCAAGATGGATTTCTATAACCCATTGCCAGTAAATCTTATTTCTCAGTTGCATGTAAAAAACATTCTTTTAAAAAACATATATTTTTAAAACTATGAGTTCTAGATTCCCCTCCCCCCTTCTTCCCTCCTTACCGACCCCTGCTGGGAAGATAAGCAGTTCAATAGAGGTTGTACATGTGTACAATTGCCCAAATCATTTCCATAAGAGTTATATTGTGAAAGATTATCCCAGCCCTCACTTATTCAGTTTTCTCCTTTGACCGTATCCCTTTTCAAAACTGTTTGCTTCTAACTAGCCTCTCCTCCAATCCACACTCCTTCTATCATTCCTCCCCTTTTTATACCCTTCCCCCATATTTTCCCACTGGGTAAGATACTCAAATGATTATGCATTCTTCTCCTCATTGGTTTTTTGGGCCTCTTTTGCCATTTGAGTTAGTCTATTTTTTAGGATGTTATTTTCTTCAGTGTATTTTTGGGTCTCCTTTGGCAGGCTGTCTACTCACTTATCATTTTCTTGCCTCATTCTCATTTCTCTTCCCAATTTTTCCTTCATTTCTCTTACTTGGTTTTCAAAATCCTTCTTGAGTTCCTCCATGGCCTGTAAACCAATTCATATTTTTCTTGGAGTTTTTTGATGTAGGATTTTTGATTTCAATGTCTTCTTCCTGATCCATGCCTTGATCCTTTTTGTCCCCAAAAAAGGATTCTATGATCTGTATGTGCTTCCCAGCTTGCTCATACTACCAGTCAATTACTTAAGTTTTGAACTCTTTGCCATAGTAGAACTCTGCTTCCAGCATGGAGAGACCTTTGTCTCAAATTGCTGGGATTTTTGCAGTTGCCAGAGCTGTTAGGAGGATGCCCTTTCTTCAGCCCCCATAATCTCTGGCTCACTGGCCACACACCCCAGGACAACCACCTAAGACCACAATCCAGATCCAATCAGGTTAAAGGAAGAGCAATTACCTTCTGAATCTTCCCTTGGCCCCCCCATTATCTGTAGGCCTGGAGCTCCTGGGGCAGACATGTTGTGGAGGCTGCACAGCTGCCACACCTTCACCCCTTCTTATCCTGGGGGTCCAGGGGCAGGTCCACACTCTTCTATCCTCCCCATTCTAACAGAATTCCACACTGATCTTTTACTATGTCTTTGATGTTTATGTGTTGAGAAGTATGGAAAAAAAAAGAGTTGCTGGTGGTTCGCTCTCCTGAAGTCTGCTATGCCTGCAGCTATTGGAGGCTACCCTGGGGCTGGAACTGGCTCACATGGGATTGTGCTCAGCTCCCAGAATGTTTCAGTAGACATTTCCTGTCAGCCTGTTCTCTTGCCTTCAGTGGGATATTTGTTTCTCTCCTTCACTTTGTGGGTTCTGTAGCTCTAAAGTTTGTTTAGAGTAATTTTTTTGCATATATTGAAAGTGGTTGGAGCTGGAGTCCACACCAACTTTGTGCTTCTACTCTGCCATCTTGGCTCCAAACCCTTTTTGCTACTTTTTATAACATCACTCTTAATCACCTAACTCAGAATAGGGTAACTTTATTTACAATTGAGATCTGTTCATTGCTTTCATTGATTAATATTTATTGTCAATGAATTATTTCAATTGAAAGGAAAATTTATTTAAAAATCAAACTGTTAATCTATTTACATAAGCTATTGATTTCTCAATAATTCTCAATTCCTCCTTACTCATCTTTCATTTTACGTCTGATAATTTATATTTTATAATTTCATTTTGTGGAGTTTACTTATATAATCAACAAGTCTCATTGTATTTAATTAAAATATGAAGTCCATATTTACTTAGATATACCTGATATTTTAATTAATAATTAGGTGATGATGATGATGGTAGTTTTGCCTAATGAGTTGCAACACACCTGTATATCCATTAATCTTGGAATACAATGGCCTGAAGAGTTAGAGTTAAGGTCACCCAAAACGCATGTGGTAGGAGTGAGTAGATTAAAATACATTATCAATTAAGTATTATAGAAGTGAAATAAGCTAGAGGATGCTAGCAGAAATATGAACAAAAAGAAGGTAGCTCATTTGATAGTGAGATTCTGAAATAACCAATGAAGAGATTGTATGTTAGTTCAGTGACTTATAATAAATTTCCACTCATATATTAAAGTGTGTTCAGGACACAGGAATTTACTGAAGATCAAGTTATCCACATGAAGACTGAGAAGTTTGCCTGAAGTTGTCAATGATCTTATTTTTTATTTTAATTTACCTATCAGAGTTAACTCAAAATGTATAGGGTATGCTAAGTCCTTGTTCAACTTTTGTTTTTGTATATACGTTTCTTACTGTTCCTAGACACAAGATTGAATGCATTTGAATTCATATAGTGATTGTTTGCTTGAGAACAGTTATGATTAAAAATAACCATAATAGAACTATGTCTGTACTTGTTATATTATTTTCAGTTATAATTTAATTTATTCATCGTCATCATTATCACTATCACTACCACTCACAAAAAAGATTTAAAATTTATTGTAAAAATATTTTTAAAATATTTACGTTGATTAACATTTCTTACTTTTATTTTTTTTTTTCTTTTTCTCACTTTGGAAGTGTCCTACAAGGCCTTGTCTTCATTAAGTTGTTCTTCTGTTCTATGATCCAATGCTGTTAATATGATCCATTCCCCTGCTTTCAGTCTTCACTTCTATGTTAATGACTCTACAATCTAAATACTTAGTGATAAGGTGTAGGCTCTGGGACCCTTCCCCCCTTTTTTGAGCTCTTCTTGATTCTTTGAGGTACAGGCTCTGGGAAAGTAAACCTTCCCAGGGAAGACATTTGCCTGAGGTCATGAGCATTAAGTTGTGGCTCTGCCCAAGTCTTTAGACCCCCTTTGTTCCAATAGTTTCACCCTTAATGTTCCTGTTCCCACCCTTGAACTGGCCTGGCTCAGCATTGTCTATGGTCTCCAGGTAACCTCCAGCAACTTCCCACCCTGAACCACTCAGTACTGGAGTCTGACCTCATCTGACTCCTCCTGAAGACCCTCCCCAATCTCCTCCTCTGGACCACCCCTAGACTCCTCCGACAAACTTATTGTATATAGAACCCCATCTTCCCTCCACGTGGGTGAGAGCGCCTTAGAATGCCTTAATAGAGACTTTTCTCTGTGAGAGAGCCATGGAATAGTTTGGCATAGACATGCTCATGGAGAGTGCTGTAGAATAGCTTAGCAGAGACTTGCTCTGTGAGAGCACCTTTAAATGGCCTAGCACCCCACGTGGCAAACTTGAACTTCCAATAAACTTTACTTTTTCCTTGACTGAGAAGACTTGAGTGGAATTCTTTCAGCAGGACCCAGCATGTTGGTATTTTGGGGTTTCAGGCAGCCCTAACCCTCTTTGGGCTCCTCTTCACTTAGTTTCTAGCCTTAATATTTCCCTTGAAAAGTAGTTCTAGATTTTTAGTTAAGTGCTAGATAATGCCAACTAGACCTTCAGTCTCAACATGACTAAGATTCGTGCCCCATCCACAATTTCCCCCATAACTCATCTTCTATCAAATTTCAATTTCCATTGATGGTTTCACCATTATCTCAGTCACCCAAACTCAAACATTTATGGTATTTTTGCCTGTCTCTTATTTCTACTACGTGAATCTTGACAGATACTCCTTTGTATTATCTTCTTTATTGATCCCTTCTTCTCTACCATAAAGACTTTGTGAGGGGTGGCTAGGTGGTGCAGTGAATAGAGCACCGGCCCTGGAGTCAGGAGTTCAAATCCGGCCTCAGACACTTAACACAAAAAACTAGCCGTGTGACCATGGGCAAGTCACTTAACCCCAACTGCCCTCCAAAAAGCAAAAAAAAAAAAAGACTTTGTGGAAAGGTAGATGAGCAAATAAAGGTAACATTTATTATACATCAACATTTTTAAAAGAAAAAAATTACAACCATTGGCCTTCAGAGCTTAAATGAGTCAGAGATGGTTAAGTGTCCCCTCTCAATTTGTGTTATTTTATAATTCATTGTAAAGTCACTTGGTAATTGACTTATCTTTACCCTATCTTCCTAATCCATCCTTTTTCTTCTATTTATATTTTGGTCAGTTTAGTCAAGGCCCTCATCATCTTTCACCTAAATTATTCTAATACCTTTTCTCTTGTCTCCTACTTCATGATTCTGGAGTTGTTTGACATTTCTTTCTCTAGCTCATTTTACACATAAAGAAACCAAATCATAAACAGGATTAAGTGCCTTGCCCAGAGTCACACAGATAGTATCCAAGGCCAGATTTGAACTCACAAAGGTTAGTCTTCCTGATTTCAGCCCTATCACTATCCATTGCACCACCTAGTTAGGGGTCCATCTCCATGATCTATATCTTGGCATGGAAACACATGACTCCAGAGAAGAAAGTGAGGCTGGTGTCTTTGCACAGCTCTCCTTCACTTAAATTCAATTCACTTGCAAGTCATGGCATCACCTCCAGATGTCATGATTGTCTTTGCAATTGAAGAACAAACAACAACAATAGCCTATCTCACGAATCTCTCTTCTCTAATATCTCTTTCACAAGGCTTCCAATACCAGTTGTTTGGTCAAAATTCTTCACTGGCTTCTGGATGCTTCTAGAATAAATGCCAACTCTCCAACATAACATTACTTCTTTCCAGAATCAAATTCTGTCTTTCCCTTCCAGGCATATTTCACCATAATCTCTAATCACAGACCCTATTTTCTAGCCAACTTGAAATACAAGCTTTTTGCTGATCTTGCTCCATCCTCTATTAATTCCAAGTAGTAATGTAGTCCAGAAATTGAAAAAAAAATTCTCCACATCTCTGCTTGTTGAAAGTCAAAGGAAAGCAATTATGCTGTAATGAAATATCTATTCTTTTATCCATCCATCCATATGCGTGTATACAAATGTTACATAGATGTGTGTGCATACATATACATAAAATGTATATATATATGTGTATGTGTATATATATGTGTAATACATGTGTGTGTAAAACATATGGAGAAAGAAAGAAAGAGAGAAAAAGATAGAGAGAGAAGTTGATTACTTCCCCCAAGTCTAAAAGCTCTCTGTAATTCTTTTTTGATTTGAAAAGTACCTATGTATAGATTATATATAAAATACATAATTATCATTAATAATTTAATTATTTTAGATATAAAATATATAACTAGACCCAATCTTAGATTCTCATAAAATAGGTAACAGAAAAGTGATTTTAATATTTTAAATTTCTATTTGTATAATTGAACTTTTAAAGAAATGCTTCAATATAGGATGTTCATAAACAACAAATTTCCTCCCTTAGTAAGTGGATCCTGCATTAAAGTCCCATTGGAACAGAGGGATTGCCAACAAACTGAAATAAAATCCTCCTTTTTAACAATTTGTATTATATAACTATTGTAAATGGAGTCATGGGACTTCTTTGGACTGCTATCAATATGCTCAAGCTTCATTAGGCTTGCAAAGAGCTGTTTAAGTGCCATATTACCAATCCAGGGATTGCTATCATACTTTGGTCACTTACTTAATTTAAAGTACTGGTGAACAGAGACCAATTATCCTTCTGGAGAAAGGAAAGAGAACTACTTAAATTTGACATGCTGCTTATCATGGGCTTAAACATATATTTAGAAAAGGAAAAAAAATCTGAAAGCTACATTGCGTCTTCTCAAACTAAGTGATCTAACTTAATATCATTTGAAATTATTTATATTAATGTTTGTCCCTTTCATACTTAGAATGACCAAATACTGTTATTAATGCAAGAAATATTTTTATATGCTCATAAAAACCCAAGCTCCATCTTCATTGAGGATATTATGTGAAGATTTACATATCATACTTTGAGCACAGAATTCAGTGGGCTAAAAGAAACTTATCACAAGGCTAGCTAAAATAAAAGAAATATGGAGATGAGTTCAGGTTTTTATCATCTTTTGTCTGAACTAAAATTATGGCCAATTAATTAGTATTCCTGCTTCTGGTTTTACCCTTCTAATATCCATCTCTCACATAGTCAATAAGGCAATCTTCCTAAGATATAGAGCTAGAACTTGGCACTCCCCTGTTAAAAACCAACAAACAAATAAAGAAACAAAAAACCAAAACAAAACAAAATCTGAAGTGGTTCTTGGTTACATGTAAGATAAAGTAAAACATTGACCTAACATTTAAGGACCTCCACAATCTGGCTTCTACCTAAATTTCCAGTCATATTACATACTACTACCCTTTACCAACACTATAGCAAACCAAATAAGGTTACTAGGTATTCCTTAAATTCAACTTCTCTGTGCCAATGCATTCACAGAAGCCAGTATCAATACTCTCCTCCATCTTTGCTTTGACCCACTGATGCTAATAGGAGTCTGTATATGACACTAAAGTAATAAAGAGTCCTCAAATTTTAGTGGGCAGTGGAAAGATAAGATCAGGCTTGTGCCTTAAGGAATATCATTGCAGAAGTTATATGAAAGATGGGTTGGAGAAGGAAGTGATGTGGCAAAGGGAGACTAAAAGTAAAGAGAGGAGAAAGTCTAAAATTAGTGCTATGTATATGAGAATAGAAAAGTGAATGCTTGTGATATGTAATATGGAGGAATAATTAGCAAAACAGATCAATTGGTTGAAATGGAGTAAAGGAGAATGAAGAGTTGAAGATGATTTCCAGGGAGCATGGGTTCCCTTCTTTGTTCTCCCCTCCTCCCTCCCTCTCTCTGTCTTTATTTCTGCCTTGGTCCCTGTCTTTCAGTCTGTCTGTCTCTGTGAATCTCTCTGTCTTACTCCCAGGCTACAAATACAGACGTCATTCTGCCCAAACCCATTGCTGACTAGAATGGACATTTTGAGGGACTCTACTTATATCTGTGATGTCTTGCCTCATCTTAGGTGAAAATCATTCTCCAATGAACAAGTGCTAGAAATACATGATCAGGTAGCTTTCAAAATAAGATGTGAAAACTAATAATGGCTGACTGACAAATTACTTCAAATCACAAACAATACAATAAATGCACATCCAAATAACTCTAGAAATCAATCTGAAAATCACAGTGAGAAAAAAGTGACTAAAACAAACTGGGAATACAGTAGATATCCATTACTTGTCACATGGCGATCTGAAGGAATATCATTGTACCATAAGAAAAAGTACTTGTGACAAATTTAGAGAAGTATAGGAAAATTTATATTAACTAACTTAGAACTGCATTAGGGGAAAAATACAATATACAACAGGACTAAAGCAAACAAACGGAAAGAATAAAAAAGAAACTGAAAGTTATGCAATTATAATTGCCATACCATTTCTTTTATTCATACTTTTCCCTTAAAAATAACAAAAATATAAGCAAAAAACAAAAGAAAAAAAACTTTCATGCTTCTATCATCCTTTCTCAGCTAAAATCCTAGTAAAAATCATCTATACACAAGGCCTCCACTTCCTCACCTGCTATTGAGTCCTTAACCCTTTGTAGTCTGGCTTGCAAGCACAGCGTTCAACTGAAACTACCCTCTCCAAAATTACCAACAATCTCTTAAATGTCAAATGTGATATCTCTCCATTCTCATCTTTGATTACCTTCCTGTTCATGATACTGTCAGCCATCCTTTCATCTAGATATTCTCACCTGTGTAGGTTTTCATGATACCATTCTCCTTTTCCTTTTACTTGTGACTGCTCCTTCTGAGCTCTCAGTTGCTTGACCCTTATCCTCCTTACACTCCACTTTAACTGGACATATTCTCCTAGATGCTTTACTGAGCCTTCTTCTCTTTCTCAGGGATCTCTTCAACTCCCATACATTTAATGACGATATTTGCCCAGGTAACTCTTATTTATCCCCATTCTCTAGCCTGAGCTATAATCCCCAGGCCCATATTACCACTGCATTTGAATGTTCTAAAATTAATATTTCACAATCATCACAAATTCACCATGTAAGAAACCAAAAACAATCTCAGCACAAAGCCTGTCTACTGAACTCCACTTTTTTTTCAGTGTATCACCATTCTTTCAGTCTCTTATATTCTTTTCCAAAGTGTTATCTTTTATTACCCATTATTCATCCACCATGTATCAGAAAAGTTATCACATCTTATGTGTCTGTCTCCACCATATCTCTCATATCTGATCCATATCTCTCTATTTACACAGTCATGATTATAGATTAGGCCCTTATCACTGCTCTTCTGGAAAAGTTCAGTCACTTCCTAAGTGGTTTCCTTCTCTCAAGTCTCTGCTCACTTCAAAACATCTTCCACAGAATTGGCAAAGTTTCAACGTCACTGAATAAATTCCAGTGGCCCCATATTGCCTCCAAAATACAGTCTGAGCTCCTCTGGCTTTAAAAGCCTCTCACAACTTGGCACCAAACTATCTTTATAACATCATTATACAGTAGTCTTTCATATACTCTGTGGTCTAATTTCTAATGCCCCACTCATTCAAATTAACTTGATATTCTTTGAGAGCATATTTTGGAGGTCAAATAATGTTTTGTTTTTCTTTGAATCCTCTAGTCCTTAGCTCAGTACCTTAGGGCACAGAGTTAAGTGTATGATAAATGTCTATTGACTGACTCTGGGAATGATGAACTAGGCTTTTCTTAGTAGAACACTTGACAAAATGTTATAGCCTTTATTTCTTACAAAGAAAGCAGACCATGGATATGGAATTTTACATGTATTCAACTGTTTAAAATATGGCCAAATGGCACGTATTATGCATGCATTATAATGTCACTGTGCTTTCTTCATAATTCTATTCAAATTCTGTTTACTTTTTCTTATAATTTGCTAATTTCCTTAAAGAAATATATGATATTAATACATAATACTATTAAACCTCTCCTTTTATCATATCTTTCTTTTTTTAACAGAGTAATAGGAGCAATAGAAGTATCCAAAGAAGTAATGTAGTCCAGATTCATCATTTTATTAATGCAGAAACCCAAACTCATATAATTCACCTGACTTACCTAGAGTTTAAAAGAGTAGTAAGAGGCTGATTGAGGATTCACCCCCAAATCTCTTACTACTGATGTCCCAGGCTATATTCATGATTCTCATGTCATCAAATTTCAGTATACTTACATAGTTGCATTAACATCCATATGGATTATCTCCACCAGACCTATAGTAGAGCCTTCCAAGCTTGTACTGGTCTGACCAGCCTTAGTCAGATGCAATGTACATTGACCTCATTATAGTGATGTCTTTTGAATCCTCTTCAAGAACACAGAACAACAAGCAACCAACATCCATATTTAAAGATAGTCCACTTTTTTAGTTGGTTTTCTCTGTATTTGGGCATAGAGATCTGATCTTCTAAGACATTCTGAGACTTAAAATGTCTGAGGAATAAGCATCCTCCTGTAACCAGAAGAAAGATTTGAAATATTGCAATCTTTTATTTGAAGAAGGACTTGAATAATGTGTTTGGGTTCTCAGAGAGACACATAAAGCCTTTGGCAGGGCAAAATAAGAGAAAGGAACAGGGAGTAAGTCTCAGCTCCTCAAAGGATATAAGGAGCTTAACTGGAAAACATCAGTCACACAAGAAGAACAAAAGAATTCAAAAGGAGAAACTGAAAGCAGAGTATAGATATAGCAGGGAAGGGAGAGATGAGAGTGAGCCATGAGGCCTATGTAGGAATTTTGTGACAGATGCCCCAGGATAAGTTTACTTCCCTCTTCACGTGCTAAGGGAAGTTCCAAAAATGTCCCCTCTTTTCCCAACATCTTTTTATGCATGTTGAGTAACATTTTCATCAACATATTTTAATGCTTCTTTTACCTCAATGTTTTCTGTATTTTGGTCTTGTTTCAAAAATAGATAAATCAGTAATGAGCTGGACATGCCTAAAGAATCAAATTTGTACAGACCTGGATATCTGTTGGAACAATATGAATTATTTCCTAATGGAGGCTTTGAGCTTTTATGATTATATTACTAAAATTTCCTTTGCAATAAATTGTATACTAGAAGATACAGGGCCTAGGGGGATCTGAGGGCTATCATACTGATCTTGTACTCATCATTGTAATGGAGTGTGTTTGACTTAATCTCCAGAGAATGGGGTCATAGAAAGAAGAGAATAAGAGCCAAATATATGAATATGGATATTGATATCAATATAGGCATGGATATAGATATATAGCTATAGGTATGAATGGCATATCAAATCTTCAACAATTCCTCAAGGTAAAGACAGGCAAGATCTGGCAGTAATTCAGCTGTGTCCCTCTCTAACTAAGGGGATCTAGGTGGCATAGTGGATCGAGCACTGGGCCTAGTGTCAAAAAGACATAAGTTCAAATCCAGTTTCAGATGCTTACTAGTTCTATGACTCTGGTCAAGTTACTTAACCTCTATTTGTCTCTCCTCTCAGCTGTAAAATGCAGATAATAAAAACACCTACCTCCCAGGGTTTTTGATAGGATCAAGTGAGAAGGTATTTGCAAAATGCTGGCTTTGTGGCTTAGTGACTGGAACCCAGTAAGCACTATAAAAAGGTGACTTATTTTTAAAAGGAATGAGTACAGGTAGAATATCAACCAGTCAACTACAGCTGTACCCAAATTACTGGAGATATTTTTGTTTCCATATCACATTTGATATAATAATAATTTCTGAATATTTATATATACATATGCATATTTATACATACATATATACATATATGTATTTACAAATGTATATGTATGCATGTATTTACGTATCCTGAATATATATAAAACTGTATTACAAAGCAAGATCTGTACCTAAGATTTCTCTTTAAAGAAAAAATAAACCATTTCAGAATAATCAAACAACATATTGATTGTATCTAATATTACAGGAACCATTTGATACTATAGCATCTATCTTGACACACATAGCAAATATAATTAAAAATAATACTTCAAGTACCTGTGTATTCATCACTGTGAGTATTATCTTCAATAGTACAGAATTAAACCTTTCAAAAGCTTTCAAGATGTTAGAGAACTGAGTAACAAAAAAATGTGATTATCCCTCACCTAAGCTGGTGATAACCCTGCTAACAAAACAAGGTGGTCATTAAGAAGTATTATAGAAATGATTACAGGGAATAAAACTACATAGCAATTCAAAGAAAGATGAGACCACTTCTAGTTGGTCAGGGGGAGTGGCATGTTAGGCACTGTTGCTTGGGTAAAATGCCACTAGGTAATGATTTTTACAGATAGAACAGGGAGATTTCAGGTTAAAAGTTAGGGTATGAGTCAGTGGATGAAAGTGAGAAAAAATGAGCGATTTTGTTAAACAAATATCATGGAATAGAGAAAGAGATAACTAAAGTCAATTCAACAAACATCTGTTGTTATTTGGTCATTTCAATTGTATCTAACTCTCTGTGGCCCCATCTGGAGTTTTCTTGGTAAAGACACTGGAGTGGTTTGTCATATTCTTTTCCATTTCATTGTATAAACATGGAAATTGTGACAAATACTGACATTCCCAGGGTAACAAATCTATTAAGTGTATGAGGTCAGATCTGGACTCAGGAAGACAAATCTTCCTGACTTCAGAGCCAGCACTCTTCACTCTGCCACCTAGTGAATACAGATACATACATACATACATACAGGGAGAGAGAGTGATACAGACAGATTGACTGACAGAGACAGACAGAAAGAGACAGACAGATACAAAGAGACAGACAGAGAGAGACAGAGACAGAGATAGAGAAAGAGAGAGATAAAACAGATAAAATACAGAAACAGTGATTCCGTAAGATTAATGGAAAAATATTGATCACATCCTCTAAGAAATGAGTCAAGTAGTTTATTTTGTTTGCTTTTTGCTTTGTTTTGATTTTTTTACAGCTGGCTATCTGATCTATGTGTTATTTCTTGAAGCTGGCAATGAATTTATTTTTGAACGTATTGGAAAATGTAATATCTAAATTGCTCTGTAATGTAAGTAAAATTGCTACTAGATCATTCAAATTAAAACTGGCTTCAAATAAAGTACAACGCATTTATTTTCTAAGCTTTGGATTCACATGGTAGAAAAAAAAATGAGAGAAATAAAATGTCATAACTGAAAACTAGTTTTTTCAAAAAGCAATTGTCACTGTTCACTTTTCTGAGATAGTTCTGAAATGAAAATAAAATAATAAGGCCTTTTTAATATAATCAGAAACCTTGAAAATATGTGAAGTGTAAAGTTTTAAGATATTAAGTCATATCTTGACCTTCCCAGTCAATACCACTGATAATGACCATTAATTTTTTAATAAGGAATGTTTGATATAGAGTCAAGATAGAAAACTTGATGTGGATATGGGGTTTGTGTTTTTCTGATTTACAAAATCCCTCCACCAGAATTTTTTGAGTAAGTAGTCATACAATGTTTGCAGGAGAATAAAGAAGAAAAGATAATTACCCCAAGTCCATTAATAGTCTTATTCACATGAAACTGGCTTTTTGGCAAAAGGTATTTTTGTTAAAATGGAGCTTTTTTTCATTAATTATCCCAGGTGGACTGCTCAAGTGTTGAAAGCCCAAAAATGTGTCAGCATAAACCATAATGATGGCTAATTCCATGAAGCAGAAATAATGATGGGCCCAGACAGTCCAATGCAGCTGGTTTCAATTGCTGCTTCCAGAGCTGTCATTATTAAGTGATTATTAAATGATTCACACAATTTGATCACTGTAACAAAACAGGGGAGAGCAATACTGACTTCAGGACCATTCCTTTGGGTTAATAGAAAATAAATCTGTTTTGAAATCCTAAAAGTATGGATTCACAAAAAAAAAGATGCAATTTAAAAGTTACCTGAGATTTAGAAAAATCAAGACACAAGTGACTTCAACAATAATTAATTAATTAAAGGTGTACTTGGATATGATGAAACAAAATTTAAACAGTTAAGAAGAAAATGTGAAATTTCTCATTGGTAAAGCAACCGACCTAGAAAATAGATACAGGAGAGATAATACAAAGAATATTAGACTACTTGAAAGCAACTATAAAAAATGCCTGAACAATATTTTTTGAGAAATTATCATATAAAACTGCCTTAATATATTAGAATCAGAGGGCAAAATAGAAATGGAAAGACTCCACCAATCACCACCTGCAACATCACAAAATGAAAACTTCCAAGAATATCTTATCCAATTTCCAGAGTTCACAGATAAAAAAAGAAAGTATTGCAAACAGTCAAAAAAATAATTCAAGTATCAAGAAATTCTAGTCATGATTACACAGGATTTGTAGTTTTCACATTAAAACTTGGAAGGCTTGGAACAAGATATATTGGAAAGCAAAGGAGTTAGGATTATAACCAAGGATCACTTACCCAGAAAAATTGAATATAATATTTTTTTTGGGGGGGAATCAATATTTAATGAAATAGGAGACTTTTAAACATTTCTAATTAAAAGACCAGAGGTGAATAAAAAATCTGACCTGCAAATACAAAATTCACAAGAAATATAAAAAAGTAAAAAAAAAGAAATAATAAAGAGAAAACATAAGAAATTCAATAGGGTTAAACTTTTCATTTTTAATGGCAAGATATTATTCAAAACTCTTAGCAACTTTGTCAGTATAAGAGCAATAAGAAGGAGTATACGTATACAGAGGGTGTCTTTGGTGACTTTGATGGGATGATAACACAAAAAATAAGATAAAAATAAAATAAAATAAAATGAAATAAAAAACAATGAGAAAGAAAACTGCATTGGGAGGACAAGGAGGGGAAAGATTGCATGGGGCAAAGTATATCCTGTATAAAAGAGTCATGAAAGAATTATTTATATGTAGGGAAAAATGAGGGGGGGAGGTGGTGTTGGAAAAAGCTTAAATCTTAATCTCATGAAAATTGGCTCACAAAGTGAATAACACACATTTAGAAATATATCTAACCCTATAAGGAAGTAAAAAGAGACAGAGTTAATAGAAGTGGGAGGGAGGACTGATAAAATGGAAGGTTTATAGAGGAAGGCAGTAATCAGAAGTAAAATACTTCTGTGGAGGAAAAGGGTAAAGTGTAAGGGGGGGTATGATAAACAAGTGAAAAATATCACAGAGGGAAATACACAATAGTAACCATGAATGTGAATGGGATAAACTCTCTCATAAAATGGAAGAGGAAAATAGAATGGATTTAAAACCATAATCCTACAATATAGCTTTATGAGAAATGCATTTGAAGCAGAGAGATACACAGAGGTTAAAGAATAGGGACTGGAACAAAAACTGTTATGCTTCAGTTGACATAAAGAAAAAAGGAATAGCAATAATGACCTCAGAGAAAACAAAAGCAAAAATGTATCTAAAAGAGATAAGAAGAAAACTATATCTTCCTGAAAGTTACCATAGACAATGAAGTCAAATCAATTCTAAACATATATTTACCAAATGATATATAGTATCTACATTTTAAAAGGTGAAGTTGAATGAGTTACAGGAGAAAATAGCCACTAAAACTGTACAAGTAAAGGTCCTTAACTTTCCCCTTCCAGAACTAAATGAATGCAACTACAAAATAAAGAAGGAAGAATTTAAAGAAGTGAATAAAATTCTGAAAAATTTAGATATGATAAATCTCTGGAGAAAATTGAATGGAAATAGAAAGGAATATTCCTACATGTTGCTCATATAAAAACTGATCATGTATTAGGACATACAAACCTCACTACCAAATGCAGAAATAAAGAAATAGTAAAAACATCCTTTTCAGATCATAATACAATAAAAATAATGGTCAGTGGAGAGATTAAAACTTAATTGGAAATTAAATAATCCAATGCTAAAACACAATGGGTCAAAGAAAAAATCACTGAAAATTTGTTAATTTCATTAAAGAAAATTACATCAAGGAGACAACAGAAAAAATTTTATGGGATGTAGCCGAAGTTGTACATAACAGAAATTTTGTATCTATAATTGCTTACATCAATAAAAGAAAAAAAGCAGAAGAATTAATTGGGCATGAAACTTTAAAAAAATAGAAAAAGAAGAGATTACAAATCTCCAATTAAACACCAAATTGGAAATTATGAAAATCAAAAGAGATTATTAAAAATGAAAACAAGAAAATAATCAAACTAATAAAACTAGAAGCTGGTTTTATGAAAAAAAAAGTAAAACAGATAAACCATTGGTTACTTTTATTTTTAAAAAAAGGAACAAAGAAAATCAAATTACTAGTATCAAAAAAGGCATGCATTCAATACTAACAAAAAGGAAATTAAAATAATGGTTCAGAATTATTTTGCCCAATTATATGCCAATAAATTTGACAATCTAAACGAAAGAGACAAACCTTCAAAAGCCAAGATGGCAAAGTAAGCTCTAAATCACGGTAACTCTTCAGTATTCACCTCCAAACAGACATAAAATAGCACCCTCAAATAAATCCTGGAACACCAGAACCACTAAAAATTGGGTACCACGATGCTTTTGGCCACAAAACTTGAAAGATCAGCAAGAAAAGTCCATCTAATTGAGGGGAAATGAGGAACACGTTCCAGGACAGGAAGCATCCCCACCTAAAAGAACCAGTGAGATATCCTGAGCCCCAACACAGTGAATCAGGGAAACATCAACACCAGGACCTCCCCAAGGGACCTGGAACTCTCTAGCTCTGAGGACCACCTTATATTTTCGCATACCCCTGGGGAAGCAAGCATTCTCCAGCAGATAGACCTCCATATGCTTTAGTGCAACTCTGGAAAAATAGGGATCCTCCAGTGGACAGAACTCAAAATTCTTATTTGTAGTCCCCCAAAATGCAGAAATACAACACTGGGCATCAGCAAACATCAGATCCCATCACTAGGAGCCTAGTTCATCACTAGGTAAACTGCCAGACCCCTATGGCCTCCAGCAGTGCCATTTACCCCCTGCCTTAGCCCAGAAGCACAGTGCCAGACGCAAAAATTCTCCAGGGGCCAGAAGGAAACATCAGTGCAACTCCAAGTAAACAACCAGCACTTACATTCACTGGCACAAGAAGCTTGAGGCATAGCCCCTTGCATCTCAAGTGCAGAGCTCAAATTTAAAAAAAAAGGAAAAAATCTTCTTCCACCACTCACCCCCCACCCAAGAAAGATATGAGTAAAAAATAACAACAAAAATGAAAAAAACTCTGGGAATAGGAAGTTATTATGGCGACAGGGAAAATAAAGGCAAAAACTCAGAAAAGACAGCAATGTCAAAGCACCTATGAGCAAAACCCCAAAGAAAAATGAGAAGTGGTCTCGTTTAGAAATAACTCATGAAATAGCTAAAAAAAACCAACTAGCATATCATATAAGCATATCATATCATAGAAGAAAAGATGGGAAAAGAAATGAGAGTGATTCGAAAGAATTATGAAAAAAATAAGAGTTGACAGCTTGGAAAACTGCTTAAAAAATTAGAATTGGCCAAATGGAAAGGGGTATACAAAAATACACTGAAGAAAATAACTCCTTCCAGATTACAGGTGGCCAAATGGAAAAGTAAGTACAAAAGCTAATTGAGGAAAACAACATCTTAAAAGTGAGAATTGGGCAAATTGACTCTAGTGACTCTATGAGACATCAAGAATTGATCAAACAAATTCAAAAGAATGAAAAAATGGCAGAAAATATAAAAAAGCTCATGGGAAAAGCAACTAACCTGGAAAATAGATTCAGGAGAGAAAATAATAGAACCATTGGCCTACTTAGAAAGGCACAATCAAAAAAGTACCTGGATATCATCTTTTAAGAAACTGTCAAAGCAAAGGAAAGAACTGAGGGAGGAGGAAAAAGAAAGGTAGAATAAATTACACCACACAAAGAAGCATAACAGACTTATTATATTAGCGGGGAAGAAAGGGAGGAATGAGCATTGTATTGAAACTAAACCTTATCAGATTTGGTTCAAAGAGGGAACAATATACACACCCATCTGGACATGGATACTCCCCTCTAGGGAAGTAGTAGGGGAAAGGGGAAAGAAAGGGGAAAAGGAGACTTATAGAAGGGAGTGCAGAAGGGAAAGCAAAAGTAGGAGGGGGAAGGAGAAATAAAAGGAAGTGTGGGTGATAGAAGGGAGTCCAGATTGAGGGAAGGGATTGTCAGATGCAAAACTCTGGTGAAGAGGTATAGGGAGAAAGGAGAGGGAAAGTATAAATGGGGAAAAATAAATTTCAGGGAAATACACAGTTAGGAATCATAACTACCAATACAAATGGAATGAAATATCCCATAAAATGAAAGTTGACAGAAAGTGGATTAGAAACCAGAATCCTACAATATGTTGTTTATAAGAAAAACACTTGTAGTGGAGAAATACACACAGAGTAAAGGTAAAAGGCTTGAGTAGAATATATTTTCCTTTAGCTGAAGTAAAAAAAGCAAGATTAGCAATCCTGGTCTCAGTCTAAGCAAAAGTTTAACATAGATCTAATTAAAAGAGATAAGGAAGGAAAGCACCATAGGTAATGAAGTAATAGCCATACTAAACATATAAGCCAAGTGGTATAGTATCCAAATTCTTAGAGAAGGTAAGTGAGTTATGGAAAGAAAGAGAGCAAAACTAAACTAGTGAGGAACCTCAACTGTCCCCTCTCACAACTCAATAAATCCAACCAAAAACTAAACAAGAAAGAAAATGAAGAGGTAAATAGAATGTTAGTAAAGTTAGATATGACAGACTTTGCCATGATTTAGACATGAAGTGTGACACCATAAGTAAATTAGAAAAGCAAGGACTTTTCTTTCAGATCTATGGGAAGGGGAAAAATTCATGACCAAACAAGAGAAAGAGAGCATTACAAAATGTAAAATAGATAATTTTGATTCTATTAAATTAAGAGACTTTTGTATAAAGAAAAACAATGAAACCAAAATTAGGAGGAAAGCAAAAAGATTGAAGCAATTTTTATAGCAAGTGACAGTGATAAAGGCCTCATTTCTTAAATATATAGAGAACTGAGTCAAATTTAAAAGAATAAAAGCCATTCCCCAAATGACAAATTGTCAAAAGAATATGAACAGGCACTTTTCAGATGTAGAAATTAAAGCTATCTATAAGCATATGAATAAGTTTTCCAAATAGCTTTTTATTGGAAAAATACAAATAAAAAAACTCCTAGGAACCACCGCTCACCTGTCAGATTGGCTAATATGAGGGGGGGGGAACAAAATGGAGAAATGCTGGAGAAAATGTCAGAAAATTGTAACACTAATGCATTTTTGGTGGAGTTGTGAACTGATCCAACCATTCTGGAAAGTAATTTAGAAAAAGAGAAAACAAAGAATCTGTTTTGGTAGTAGAAGGAGGTTTCAAACTGATGGAGGCTCCTATTGATGATGAGAGATGTTATGTTAATGGTAATGGGGGCATCACATTGTGTACAGTCTGAGGGATCTAGTTCTTCAAAAGCCAATTCATCCTGTTTCAGGATAGAGTGGGGACATCCTTGGGAAAACTGATACCTGAGGAAATGTGAGAATATAGGCCCCAAAACCCAGGGATGAAGTTTTGGGGGCAAATGAGAAAAGAAGGTAAAAGACTGGATATATGATACTAGTGGGCTGCATAATGAGGGAATGGTGATGAGAAGAGGAATCTTTCTATGGGATGGTATTGTCTGTCATCTATGGTAATTGCTTCTGGAGTGAAGCACAATGTAAAATAAGTTTCTGTAGGACAAACCCATGAGACAATGTCAGAACCTGCCTACAGACAGGAAGGCAAAATGGATATCTCAGAAGTTTTGATTCTATGAGAAATAAACAGAATAAAGAGACTAGATAGTTCAATTGTGTGGTGAATCAGAGAATGAGGGTCCAGAATAGACACAGAGCATAGATAAAGAAGAAAAATGTTCTCTTCAAAGGAAATAAAATTGATTTAAAGAAAATAATGAATGAGACTAGTTAAAGAGGAGGAGAGATAGGGGAAATCTATTCAACTGAATGAATAAAAAGAGTAGAAGAGCAGGAAAGAAAAAAAGAACAGATAAAAAGCACAGTGGGAGAAAGGTAGTAATTAAAAGTGGATGTGAAGTGAAGAGAAGGGAGATGATGGAAACAGCACTACCTTAAAATAATAAGCTAAAGTTATTGAAAGAACATAGTACCTACAGGAGGAAAACTGTAACTTTAAAAATCCCAATATTTGAGACAAATTTTAAATTTGAATGGATTAAACAATCCAGTAAAACAAAAAAAGAGTGATATATTGGATAAAAAAGCAAGATTCTACAATCTGTTGCTTATAATTTTTTAAAAAACATATGCAAAATGAAACTGAGGGAAGGGAATATAATTTATTATGTAGCAAGCAAATTCAAAAAACCAGAAGTTACAGTAACTCTTTCTGACAAACCAAAGGCAAACATTAAAAAAAAAGGACAAACAAGGGAAAATACGGAACTGAACAAATTGCTTGGAGAAACTATAGCTAAAAGACTTAAGAAATCTTCTAACTTGATTGTAAAAGAATACACATATCTTCAGCTCCAAAGGAAGTTTTACAAAAATTTAACAAGTGTTAATGCAATGAGATATGACGAAAAGTGTATAAAGGCAGAAACAATTGATACCTCATTTACAGAATATAACATAAAATAATAATTGATTCAAGGGCCACAAAAAAGAAACAAGGATCCAAATGGAGATTTAGGATTGAAATTCTCAATAATGAGTGGGTCAAAGAACACATCATAGAAACAATTAATAAGTTTGCAGAGGAAAAGTTGGTGATGAAGCACATGTCAACATATCTATGATTAAACTACAGTAGTTCTCAGTGCAGGGCTGGGGGGAATCACATCTCTATAAACATATACAACAAAACCCAATATAAACAAAACAGCTAATGAAACAAATATGCATTTTCTTTTAAAAGTAGAAAGTAGGTGATCATAAACTATGGAATGGCTAAACAAACTATAGTGAACAAATTTAATACAATACCCCTGCACTGCAAGAAACAATAAATATAATGAATACAGTGATACAGAGAGTTTTACTTGAGAGTGAAGTAACCATATCTGGAAAAACCAGTCACATAATGTTAACAGTACAAATGGAAAGAAAAGCAAGCTCAAAAGAAAACAAACTTAATGTTCATTAGATAACACTTCTTCCTGACCCCTACCCAGCACCACTGCAAGTGTGGTGTCCCTCAGATGTAGAACAGAGTATACAACATCACTTTTTATGTACTGATTGATTTTGTTACGTTTTTTTTCCTTTCATCTTCTTAAAAAAATTATTTGTAAGGTATATCTATAGGAGGGAAGAGAAGGTAAAATTCAGCACTAAATACAGGCAGTGTGAAAATAAAAGATTCCAAATAAAATCTAGTTAATAATTTTTTTTTCTAGAACAACTTTGCCAATTTTATTTTCTCCCTATATAAAATTTCAAAAATATGGCAATGTTGCTGTAGAAATGCCATAGAAAACCTTCCTTTATGTCAGTCTTTTTTTCATTTTGTCATTGTCACCCCAGTTCATGGCACATTAAAAATGAGATGGAGAGAAAGAGACGGGGGGGGGGAGAGAGAGAGAGAGAAAGAGAGAGAGGAAGATGTTTAGACAGGATATGCACACATATATATGCATATGTAGGCATGTGTATGTTTATATGTATATGCATATATGAGTGAATATGAATATATGTAGCTGTTTTATGTATACATATATACATACACATGCATTTACACATAAACACACACAGGGGAAGGCCTCCAGTGTGCTGATTAATATAAAAAACATATATATATATATGAAAGTCTGGTAGAATTAAGCTCTTCACTAATAGTAGAAGTCCTTATAACAACGAAATTAAGACTTCATGAAGTTACCACAACCCAGATCTCATCTACTATATGCCTACTAATATCATGTTATATACTATTCTGTCTTCTCATTCACAAGTTTGTTTTTTTATTTGAAGATTGATATAGGTATAATTAGCTGAAATAATAATTTTATAACCTTGCTTCTGTTAATGAGCTTATCCAAACTGTGTTAGTTTGTTACTAGTCAGAGTTTCTGTATTGACTTGGATCAAAGATTTTCCAGTTTGTTAGAAAAGACCAGACTTTCCTGGTACTCACCTGTATTGTCTTTCAAAGCCTGTAGTTCTCTGTGTAATCAATGCACTCAAATGGAGCTTTGGCATAGAATAAATATGAAACCAGAATAAAATAAGATAATTTAATGTTCAAAGTTGAAGAGGAAAGAAGCAAAATTTGAGTGAAGGATGATAAATTTTGAGGTCTGAGTAACGTCAAAAAATTTAAAAGATATTCTGTTCACTCATTTTGTATGCATATGATAGAATATGACCTGAGGTATTTATTATAACGTTACCAATAAATAATAACTATTTTTATAGAAATTAGTGTGAAAAAGATTTGTTTACTTTTTTTAATACAAGCACAGTTTCTCTGAAAAGATAGTTGTAAAAAGCTTACATACTTGCTTTCAAGAATAACTCAACAATTTCCCTGCCCCCCATGAGATGTTTCATAGGAAATAAAATTAAGTCACTTCTGTAGGTAACTTGTAAAAATATTAATGTTATGAATTTCCTGGCAACAGAACTTTATTTAAAATTTGAAAAGTCACATTTTTGGTGCTCTGTATCATTCTATCACTCAATCACTCCATCATCTATCTATCCATCTTAAATTGCCTAGCTACTAAAAATATCTAGGTTTTAAGCCTTATGTCATATTAGTAATGGTAAGCATGACTGCAGGAATCAGCTCCCTTCTTGACATATTTAACAATGAAAAAAATCCCTATTCAGTCAACATTCTCATGGTCCTAAACTTTCATTCTGAGCTGCCAAGCAAAGAATATTAAAAGGGTGTCCCAGTTGCAAATAAAGAGATCTCCAACAGAGAGGGCTCTGTTTCTTCTCTAGTACCCCATACAATGCAGGAGCAGTTTGGTTAATGTACCTGTGGTTTGCCCATCTGTTGTTTTATGCTATTTTTCAAAGAAGCTACTAAATTTCTATCTTTGGAATACCGTGCACTATTTTAACTTCCAAGGATTGAAAGTAAACATTTTCCACTGAGGGAAATATAAATCAATATCTAAGGCCAGCTTATTTAAAAGTATATTCATAACAAGATCATTCAGTCTTAAGATTGACCAATCTAGGCCACAATCTTAATTGGAAAGGGAAAGAGTAGCATGAGTTATGCTTGCTAGGGAAAATGCTTATAAACACTGAGATTCACTACAGATATGTCACAGACTCATTCCACTTTAGATCCAGGTGGATGGGACTTCTGTTGCAAGCTTCCTACTTCATAGGTGAAAAAACTGAGGCACAGAGAAATTAAGTGACTTGTTCTAAATTTTATAGCTAATTACTAGCTATTCAATAAATTATATATTATTTTATTTCACTTCATTTGCATTGTTGGGAGGTATATCTATAATTTCTCTCTCTCTCTCTCTCTCTCTCTCTCTCTCTCTCTCTCTCTCTCTCTGTCTATCTTCCTCTCCAAAGTTCATTAACATGTTCTCATATGATATTATGTAGCAAACACATGAAAGTAAATACATAAAGGAAGCCTATAGTAAAATTGGAATATTATTTGTAAGCATCTCAGAGAACTAAGCTTCTTTACAATTGTTCATAGAGTTTTTTTGTTGTTGTTTAGAAAAGCTTCCTTAAATGGTACTGAAGAATTTGAGGTTGAGAATTTATATCTTCCCAGCTATAGTAAGAACTGATCACAGATATCATCAACACTCTCCCTCCTGGGAGAAATCTGGGAGCTTGGAGCTGGAAATTCTCAAAATTGTTAAGGAGGTGAAAATTGTGACAATCTGCATTAATAAACAGTGCTAATTGCATTTAAAGTATTGGCATAGTGCAATTCCCTTCCAAAAGGAAAACAGTTTGAATAATAAATTATTAACTTATTTCTCATTTCAAGCTTGTTCTGTCTGTACTGGAGTATATTTATAACAGTAAAAAGGTTCTTATGGGGAATACCTGATTAGAAGGAAATGAGGTGAAACTTGAAATCCACTTCAGTAAGAAATAAAATACTGGATATTAGCTTAAATATAGGGAAACATGTATTTACTTTCCCTTTAGATAATATGAAAACCAGTGTTCACGGAGAAACAATGTAATCGAAGTTGGCATCAGAAGACCAGTCCACCAAGGTGAATGTTAGGTTATAACAGTACTAAAATGGGTTTTTTTGGGGGGAGGGGGAATTCACAGATTTTCACAGGAAGAAAAGAAACAAGATTACTTATGACACTGAATAATTTTCACTCATTCTGATTATGACAAATTATATAGTATCTGTTTTTTTCAGGAGTCAAAGGTTCTGAACAGAAGTGAACTACATGTTTGCCTTATTGCCTATCATTTAAAAAAATGGTAAAGATCAACTTATGGAAAAGTGATTATGATATGAACTGAATCTTACTCTAAAAATTAAAGCTAAATTTATATCACATCAGTTAGTATGAAATGCTTGTTGAAGATGGTTCAAAACCATTTGCATGATTTATTAAAGCTCTAGTACCTTACGAAACCCAATTCATCTTATTTGTCACAATGATATGCACCCAGAATCATTAATGGAAGTTTGTAAAAACTCAATGGAACTAAAGAGAAAATATATTATAAGTGCATACTTTCTCTGATACATAAGAATAGGCTTAAAGTGTTATAAAAATTTTTTCCATAATCTTTTATGCATGTGTATATGTGTTCATACAGTCACATCCCAATTATAATACATGTAAGTATGATATCTTGGTCTATTCCCAGACAGAAACTATGTGGCTATTTGCTAACATAGCTCTGTGTATGATACATTGACACTGTAATAAAAATTTTCCCATGAAAATGTTACTTTTAAGACCTCCATAATTCATAAGCCATGACAGTCTTCCCCTGTGCCATATATTATTTTGCATTTTTGTTTTCCTCTAACTTAAAGTTCATTGTCAATTAAAAGTTTTGCCAACAGAAACGGAAATCATAACGACAAGCCTTTTCCTCAAACCCAATAAATCAGAAAGTATAGCAAAAGATAAAGAATAGTCAGGGTTGGAGGGGTTGAATGAAGATAAAAATATTAATACACTTTTTTTTTTGAGGGCAGTTGGGGTTATGTGACTTGCCCAAGGTCACATGGCTAGTTTTTTGTGTTAAGTGTCTGAGGCCGGATTTGAACTCAGGTACTCCTGACTCCAGGGCCGGTGCTCTATTCACTGCGCCACCTAGCCACCCCTATTAATATGCTTTTAATAGCACTGTGAATTTTTCTGTGATTCTGAAAAAAAACAATTTGGAGTTATGCTTTTGGAGATTACTAAAATGTCTATACTTTTGAACCAGAGATCCCAGTGCTTTCATATATACCCCAAGGAAGTTAAACATGAGAGCTGGGTGTGGGGAGCATCTCCTATATACAAAATAATTTATAACAGCATTCTTTTTGTAGGAGAAAACAGCCATATGTTCACTGATTATGGAATAACTACACAAATTATGGTACATTAACATAATTAAATATTAATGAGCTGTAAAAAATAATAAATATGAAGTATGCCATGATCAATGAGAAGACATATAAACAGTATTACAGTGAAGTCAGCAGAACCAGGAAAACCATATACACACACACACAGACACACACACACATATAATCCTAACAACATAAATCGAATTGATAAACAACAAAAAAGCATAAAATGTATGCTTTATTCTAGTGTAATTGGACTCTACTACATGCCCTGAGCACATGAGATGGCATCATCTATGTAAAAGATGCTACAAAGTTGTTTCTACTAGAAGGGAGTAGAAGTCAACATTTTATGTTGGCCTTCCATATTAATAGAGTCATTTTCATATGGTTGCATTGATGGAACTTCTGGGTTCTTGAAAACATCATGACAGCACTGGCCTGGCTTTTAAATCATTTTTATGTAAGAGAGGAGGTGACTCCTTCACGCATAACATGTTGAATCACTGTATTATAAGCCAGAAGGAATATTTAAAGAGGGCTAGCTCTTCTGGTATGGTGGCCTACGGAGTCCTTTTGGGAGCTACCCATTCACCTTTAGTGTCCATCTGTCACTGAACAGTGACTTGGAGCCTGTGGCTCCAAGAAATTGTACTAGCATCTACATCCTGGTAAATCATCTTGGCAGATAGGTTAAAACAGTTTGAAGGTAGCCAACAATCACAAACTCTTTAGTTGGTTACAGGAGATGTCTTCCCCAGGTATGTGAAGACTTCTTCCAGTGGAATGGACAGATGAGAATAAATTGTTCCAATAGTCATGAAGGCTGAAGCAAGCACTATGGAGCACTTAGGCAGGGGTGAGGAGCCCATGGGCAAATCTTATTTCTGTGAGGCTTAGATTCAGTCAAGGGCTGTACTTGAGGACCTAGAAGACCATATGTATCCTTAAGGCTGAAGGTTCTCCATCCCTGGCTTAGAATCTGGTCAGATATCGAAGACATTAAGGTTATCCAGAGTATCCTTGACAATTGCCACTTGTCTTGACTTTTGTCTTTCCACTGGATTTTTTTATTTTTTTGCTTTTTTTTGGAGGGCAGTTGGGGTTAAGTGACTTGCCCAAGGTCAAACGGCTAGCTTTTTTTGTGTGTGTTAAGTGTCTGATGCTGGATTTGAACTCAGGTACTCCTGACCTCAGGGCCAGTGCTCTACTCACTGCGCCACCTAGCTGCCCCTTTCAACTGGATTTTGATGATTCTGGGAGACAGAGGTAAGCTGAAGACTTTAAGCAACTCTGTATCACTTAAACTCAATTCACATACAAGTCAAGGCATTGCCTCATGATGTCATTGGTCCTCTGAAAATGAAAGGGGAGGGAGGGCGGAGCAAAGATAGCAGTGTAGAAGCAGCAAGGTCCTGCAGCAGCTCCCACACCGCCACCCTAAACACCCATTAAATTATGAGCCCAGATAAAGTCTAGGAGTCTCAGACTCACAAAAATACAGAGAACCCATCTCTTGCTGAAGGGAGCTCGGCAGCAGGGACTCATCACAGCCGGGAGTGGAGACTGAAACAGCCTGAAGTAGAGATCGGGGCCAGGCCTGGGATGGTGGGAAGGAGCCGGGCTGAGCTGAGCCAAGCGGGCACCAGAGCCATTCTTCACAGGTTCTACAGCCTCCAGCACCTCCACATCTGCCAAGACAGACAGGATGGGAGAGGCGCAGCTCTCACTGCAGAGGAGCAGAGACTCCACCAGCCCAAAACTGCAGCCACCACCAAGCCAGCAGGCCAGCCCCCAGGGTAGCCACAGGGGCCTCCCAAACCACAGTGTGAGTTTACTTCAAAGAAAATATAAAGCACCTGCCTAAGGGGATCTTAAAATCTTCTGACAGTTAGTGAAAATGAAACTTTGAAAATTAATTGTGGGGTGGTAAAGCAGTTCTGCCAATCTGCCCCCAGGGCAAAGAAGAAGTGGGGGAAGGGAACTGCTGGAACCAGCGGCCCCCAACAGGCTGCTTCAGAGCCCCTGGCCTGCAGATTCTGCAGGGGGGTTGAATCGATTGATCAGGGCCAAGTGCTCTTGCGTTGAGTGGCCTGGATCCAGATTGTGGTCTTGGGTGGTGGTCCTGGGGTGCACTTTCAGCAAGCCAAAGCTAGGGGTAATTGCAACACCCCTCTCATAGCTCCAGCAGTTGGGAAAACACCAGCAATGTGGAACAGAGCTTCCCCCCCCCCCCCCGCCAGAAGCAGAGTTTCACAGACCTAAAAAAACCCAACCAATTAATTGACTGGCCAACATGAGGAAAAGGCGACAAAATAAAAACAGCAATAAAACTCTAGAATCCTTTTTTTGTGGATAAAAAAGGGTCAAAGCATGGAACGGGAGGAAGAGAGCCCAGAACTCAGAACTCCCACACGAAATGCTTCCAAGACAACTGACGAATGCC
>CM053593.1:77502216-77519336 GCA_028646575.1 Pseudocheirus occidentalis | reverse complement strand
AGAGAGAGAGAGAGAGAGAGAGAGAGAGAGAGAGAGAGAGAGAGAGAGAGAGAGAGAGAGAGAGAGAGTTTCTGTCCTGGCATCTGGAAGCTGAATGATAGCTGAGATGGGGTTTTCCTGAGACCAAAATCTGGTGAAGGCCAACCAGATGGCTGATATTCTTTGAGTCATAGGGCCAGCTGAATTGCTGGAGGACTGAAGAAGCATGACCACGATAAGACTTTGTTTATTTGTGGACTGACTGATCCTTGAGTTCCAGTCAAGACACTGGTGAAGGGTTTGAGATGTGCTGGAACCTTTGATCTTCAGTGTGTGCCATGGATTGACCTGAGGACTGGACAAAGACCTGGGAGCTATCTACATCTGAGAACTGGGTGAGAACCTGTCAGCTGTCTGCTTCTGAATCCAGGTGACTGTTTGGTATATTCATGGGGGAGCTGTGACCATGGAAGGGGATCCTGGCAATTGGAGAGACTCCCAGAGTCAAGATGAAGAAAAAGCCTCCTCTTGGAGGAAATTGACGTCTGCTGGACACCAAGGGGTAGAGGATTTCTGTTGTTTTCTAATGACTGTACTAGTGATTAATGACATTTAGGGAATTAATTGGGAATTAATTAATTGGGCATCTAGCTTAGTGACTGACTGCTAGATGAATAAATGATTAAGTTAATGGTTGCCCCATGAGTGGAAAATTGATATATTGTGAATTGATTGAATGAATGATTAAGTGAGAAGGGTTTCCCCCTTAGGGAAACCAGGTGATTATTCTTTTGTTTCTTGTTCTAAATATTGTGGCCACTGTGGTGAAAACTGTGTGGCCATTCTAATCTTAAGCCGTTATGAACACTATATTGTGACTTTCTGTGATAAGATGTAATGTTATGAATGTCATATTGTGAAGGTTTGCCTTGACTTGTAATGGAATAAACAGAATGTTCACTATTACTGTGTAATCCAAACCTTAAAAGCTGTTCACAGTAGCATTCTTTTGGGAATCTGATGGTGCATGGTGTTACAAACATTATATTCAATTTTTCTGGGTAGGCGATTCTTGGTTTTAGTCCTAGCTCCTTTGACCTTCAGGATAACATATTCCAAGCCCCTCAATCCCTTAATGTGATACCTGCTACTTCCTATGTTATCCTGATTGTGTTTCCACAATATTCATATTGTTTCTTCTTGGCTCCTTGATACGGGAACTCCAGAACGTGGATATAACATTCCTAGGAGATTATTTCTGGGTTCTGTTTTTGATCATGGCTTTCAGGTAATCCAATAATTTTCAAATTGTCTCTCCTGGATCTATTTTCCAGGTCAGCGGTTTTTCAATGATATATTTCACCTTGCCTTCTATTTTTCCATTTGTTTGGATCTGTGTAATAATATCTTGATTTCTCATAAAATCATTAGCTTCTATTTACTACAATATAATTCTGAAGGAATTCTTTTCCTCAGTGCACTTTTGAGATTTTTTTTCTACCTGGCAAATTTGGCTTTTTAAGGCATCCTTTTCCTTGTTGGATTTTTGGGCCTCTTTTGCCATTTTAGTTAATCTATTTTTAAGGCATTATTTTCTTTGGTCATGTTGTTGACTCTCTTTTCCTGATTTTCTTACATCATTCTCATTTCTCTTCCCAATTTTTCCTCCACTTTGCTTACTTGATTTTCAAAATTCTTGAACTCCCCCATGTCCTGTAACCAGTTGTTATTTTTCTTGGAAGCTTTTGTTGCAGGAGTTCTGACTGCGTTGCTTTCTTCCCATTCCATACTTTGATCATTTTTGTCCAAAACAAAGAATCTGAAGTTGGATTGATGTGCTTCCTTTGCTTCTTCCCGTTGGCAGTCAATGACTTAATTTTTGTGCTCTTTGCCACAGTAGAACTGTGCTTCCAGAGGGCTGTGCTTTGTCCCAAATTGCTTGGGTTTTTGCAAATGCTGGAGTTATTAGGAGGGCACCATCTCTACAGCCCCCTCCAGGTTTGGCTCACTGGTCACACCTCTCCAGACCGCTACCCAAGAATGCAATCCAGATCTAGGCAGGTTAAGGCAAGAATGGCTAGCCTCTGAATTGTTGCTCAGCCCACCCCTATCATCTGCAGGCAGGAAGCTCTGAAGCAGCCATGTGGAGGTGGCTGCAGGGCTGCTGTTTCCACCACTTCTCACTCCGGGACCAGAGACCAGACCACACTCTGTCCCCTAGAGATCTAGCAGAGTTCCATTGACCTTTTGCTTTGGCATTTATGGGTTGATAATTGTGGAAACTGCCACAGCTGCTGGTGATCCACTCTCAAGAATGCTTCACCTGGGGCTTGTCAGGGCTGCTGTGTGGCTAAAATCACAGGCTCATGTGGAGCTGGGCTGTGCTCCCAATGTGCTGTGATTGACCCTTCCTGTCTGCTTCCTGGGCTGCCTTCAGCAGAAGATTTGTTTCTTCCTGTCACTTTGTGGCTTCTGTAGCTCTAAAATTTGTTTAGAGTCATATTTTATAGGTATTTGAGGTGGTTATGGGGGGAGCACATGGAATTTTCCTGCTCTTATGCCACAATTTTGACTCTGCCCATCTTTGTTTGTTTGTTTGTTTTACATGCAACTGGGAAATAAATATCTATGGTTTCTAGATTATAGAAATCCATCTTGCCCTACTAGAAAGTTAGTAGGGTGAAGGGGGAGGATATAAGAGAATACAGATTGTACCAATTGGGGGAAGTTTTATTCAGTAGGCTTGCTATTTTGAGGTGGGAGGGAGGTGAAAGACACGGAGAGAGTAAATATTGTTACACAAAATTGTGTAGAAATAAATGTTGAAAACTAAAAATAAAGAAATTAAAAAAAATATTGACTCCAAAGAAGTTATCACCATACCTGTGTGAGGAAGGAACATTCTCTCATTGGATATAGAGTTGGCTGGTGCTATTGCCATATGCAATCTATATAACAAGAAGCAACAGAGTTTATCTTAATGTTTAGGATAAGACAAATAACACTTAGCACTGAAATGCTCTGATATAGTTCTTTGATAAGCCTACAGTCCTTTCAAGAGGTTCCAGACCATCCCTCCTACAGCAAGCAGTATCATTGGTTGCCTATAAATCTATTTTTTACTAAATACTCAAAAGACAAATGTAGAAGTTTAGACTTCATTGACCACATACTGCCTAATCTGATCCTTGGAAGTGGTCAATGTGTGTGGATATATTTAGAAAATGAAAAATATGAAATAAAGCTTGAGGTACATCAGTCTGTATTAGGAGTAAGTCCTTATAATAGGGAAGGATATCCTAAGAATACATGACCAGTAATAACCTGATAATAAAGGGGATGAAAGTTCATATCAGTTCTTAAGGAACACATGATTTCTGGTGTTTGCTATTGATATAGTCAAATATGCTGATAATTTTCCTAATATTGAACTAGCTGTGCATTGCTGGTATAAATCCTGGTATAAATATATTTAAGATATTGCTATAATCTCCTTAATAGTATTTTATTTAAATTTTTGCATTAATGTTCACTTAGTGTAATTAGTTCATAGTTTTATTTATCTGTTTTGGCTCTTCCTCGTTTAGGTTTCAGCACCATATTTGTATCATAAAAGGAATTTGCTAAGATTCTTTATTTGCCTATTTTCCAAAAATAGTTTATATAGTGTTGGAATGAATTGTTCTTTAAATGTTTGGTATAATTCAGTTGTGAATCCATCTGGCTCATGGAATTTTTTTCTTTGGCAGTTCATTTATGGCTTCTGCAATTTATTTTTCTAAGGTGGAATTACTTAAATATTACTTAAAAATTACTTTGGTTAATCTGTGAAAATTGTATTTTTTGTAAATGTTCATCGAGTTAACTTAAATTATCAGATTTGTTGGCATACAGTTGGATAAAATAGCTCCTAATTATTGCTTTGATTTTGTATTCATTTGTAGTGAATTCACCCTTTTCATTTTTAATACTGGTAATTTGGTTTTATTTTTTTAGCTTCTAAAATCAAATTAATCAATGGTTTATCCATTTCATTTTTGGGTTATTTTCCCACAAACCTACCTCTTAGTTTTATTAATTAGTTCAATGGTTTTCTTACTTTCAATTGTTTTAGTCTTTCCTTTGGTTTTCAGGAGTTTCCAATTTGTTGTCTAGTTGGGAAATGAAATTTTACTTTGTTTTTTCTTGTGAAGAATTGGATATGATTGAATAATTGAACAGTGCTGTTCTAAGGAACAAATCAGGTATTAGCAAATTTGAGGAGTTTTTGCTCATGAGAGGGGCTACATTAATAGTTTTACTCCATCTCCTCATGCCAAAATGCCATCCTTTCCAAAATAACATTCAATTTACTGTGCATTTTTTCTGCATACAGAGTCTCCTCCAGCCCCAAAAGCATATAAGTTCTTGCAGACAAATTTTGTCTTAGGATTCCCCACCCATTCTTCTGTCTGATATATTACAGAAGCTTAAGTACTTTTATGAAATAGAATTGAATTCAATCAAATATTCTAGCCCCCTCATTTTATTGGTGAGAAAACTAAGGCCTGGAGAAGAGGAGCATTCTTACTTAAATTTACAGATATATGTATCAGAGTCTGGATTTGAGATTCTGTTGGTTGTGATTTAGATATGATTCTTATGGGACTAGATTCTTATGATTCTCTAAAACCTCCTCCAATAGCGATTTTGTAACAGTAAGTCCAAAACTCTTTCTACTCTACCATAATATTCTCTTGATCGATGGCATAAAAGCCAGGGGGAAAGAGGCAGAAGGAATGAAAAGAGTAGTTATTCCACACATCTTGATGATAAAATCCAAATTGCAAGAGATAATATTAAAAGTAACAATTTTGGGAATTATAGAAAACATATTTACCCTAATATAATATTCATATATGAAAACATGTATTAAGGCCTAAGCATATGAAGTAAACAACTTTGTATAGATGACCAGCTCTAGTTGGTATTAAAATAGGCAATATGGAAAGAAATATGATTCAGAATCAGAATTAAAATGGCAATTATATCTGTGAAAGTAAACATAAATGGAACTAGAAGTGAAAATTTTGATGGAACAAAGTAATATGCAGTAGTCATATAAACATAATCAAAGTGTAGTTTATTTTTGTTTTGCTTTGTCTTTAGAATTATTTATGTTAGTAAAGACCAGGCAATTTAAAATTAGTTCAATTAAAAAAAAGCAATGTTGAATTTGAAATCAATTCTTAAAGTCATAACTCCCAATTGTTTTTTTTTTAAATAAAACTCAGAGTTGTCTCAGGGTTACCTGAGATGAATAGGTTCTTAATTAGAATTCTGAATTTGACCCATATATAAGTATAGATGACTGCCTACTTGCAATATTTTTTTTTATGAAAGGGAATATTGATCTTTTTTGTTGTTTTTAGAGAACATCTTAAAAAACCACCTACAACAGTTTCTTTGAAATACATTAAGAATTAATATTCTGTTTGACAGATATGACACAGTTTTAAAATACTATCAGAGCTATGAATTTTGTAAGAGACAGATTGACTTCAGGCAGTTTTCCTTATTTCAAAATTGTAATGTGACTGTTATTGTTCAATGCATGTCTAAAATTATATATTAATGAATCTAATTTTCTTATTGTTTTTCTGTCAACCATAGGTTAAGTGTTATAGAATAAATTATAGCTGTGCAAGCTACAATTTGTGAGTCAATAAAATATTAGGATTTTGATAAAATATTATATGAATAAATATATTATATTATATATAAATAACAAAATATTTAATAAGATATTAGAATTGTTATGATGCAATTTTTACACTGAATTTTGAAATCTGTTTAAAATAACTGCAGCTTAGGCTCTTCTAGCTAAATCTAATTAATTTTACCCAATTAACATCAGTGAATATGCTCCAGAATAGACCTTTTAACAAACCCTATAAAAATGTGGTTATACGAAGCATACTGGAAAAAATCAGTGCTAAAGAACAAATGTCATTATAATATAGAGGATATGGATCAGGCCTCAGAGCCACAAGTCATGAGGACAAGACCTAACTCTCATACACACAAGCTACATAACTTTCAGCAAGTCAATTAACATCTCAGTGTTACATTTAACCCTGTGAAGTTCTATGCTGTGGAGAAGTTACCTATGTTTTTAATTAAAGAAAGTCCTCACCAAGAACAATTTTCATTAATGAAATCACAGATCTGGGCAAAGACTTTTTAAAAAAAAATCTGAAGTCTGGGGACAAAATAATTAATTGAAAATGGGAACTATTTTTGATAATGGAAAAATGTTGATGAAAATATAAGAATAGTCTTTTAGGGTAAATTCTACTATTTTCCCTCATTGCTCCTTGTACACAGGTTTTTCAATTTTTCTATTTTCTATATAGCAGTTAGAATGTAAACTCATTTATCCTCTGTGTCCTGTACATTGTAGGAATTTCACATTCATTGAAATCATGAATTAAAGGGTTATAACAGACATTGACTTTAATTTTTTTAAGGAAAACTCACAGTTGTCACAGGGTGAACTGAGACATTAATAGTCTATCAATTAGAATTCTGAGTTTGACCTATATTTAAGTATAGATGACTGCCTGGTTGCAGTATTTTTTTTTTACAAAAGGGAATATTGATATTTTTTGTTGTTTTTAGAGAACATCTTAAAAACCCACCTACAACAGTTTCTTCAAAATAAATTCTTCAAAATAAGGGTTTGGCACGCTTGAATTGGTCATTAACATTTTGTATTCCATTCTATAGAAGTTTATTCCCCGTCAAAGAAAATTAAAAATGCGGAAAGTAAAAGTTACAAACGATTTCCATGAGATATATTTACATTTAAAAATATATTTCAACACATCCTAATATGACATTATTATCTCTATTAAAGTGGTGCTTTGATATTCCATTAAAAAAATGAATGTAAGCTTGTGCAACTAGGTGGTACATTGTATAGTGGGCTAAAGTAATAAAGACATGAGTTCATATCTAGTCTCAGATACTTCCAGTTGTGTGATCCATTAGAAATCATTTAACCTTTTCTTCAATTTCCTCATCCATGAAATAGGAAAGATAATCTACTTTCTAGAGCTGTTAAAAGGATCAAATGAAACAATATTTTTAATGCACCTAACTTAGTGCCTGGCTGTAATGCCATGCAAGAGCAGCTACCCAAAAGAAACTGTGAACAGTTTTTAAGGTTCTGATTACACAGTATAATGAATACTCCATTTATTCCATTACAAATCAAGGCAAACATTCACAAAAAATGAAGGTACAGTATAATATTCAAAACATTACATCTTAAAACAGGAATCACAATATAGCATTCATGACAGCTTAACATTAGAATGGCCACATAGTTTTCACTACAGTGGCTGCAGTATTTAGAAAAAAGAACAAAAGATAATCATCTGGTTTCCCTAAGGGGGAAACACTCCTTACCTAATCATTCAGTCAGTTCAGAACACAATAATCAATACTTAATCATTCAATCAATTCACAATACAATAATTAATCTTCCACTCATGGGGCAATTATAGATTAACTTAATCAAGCACTTATCTAGCAATCAGTCACTAAATGCAATCATTAGAAAATTACACAAACTCTCCACATTTTGGTGTCCAGTAAACTTAAATTTCATCATGGGTCCAAGGGGAGGCCTTTTCTTCATCTTGACTCAGGGTGATTTTTCAGATTCCCTGGATCTCCTTCCATGGTCCCAGCTCCTTCCTGAATCCACCAAACAGTCCCCTGGATTGCCAGGAATTCAAGAATCAAACAAGCCACAAACAAAGTCTTATCCTGGTCATGTTTCTTCAGTCCTCCAGCAGTTCAGATGGCTGGAAGACCCAGAAGAAATCTTGGGCTTCCAGGGGGCCTCTTTGTCAGCAACTTTAGCCTTCACCAGATTCTGGTTTCACAGAAAACTCCAACTCAGTCCTCAGTCCAGCAGCCCAGCTTCCAGATAGTGTGGAAATTCTGCTCCCACTACCAGGAGCCACCAGGAGGAAAATTCTTGATTCTGTTTCTCTGTCTCTGGAATTCTTCTTACACACACACACACACACACACACACACACACACATTGGCTTCCTGCCTCAGCCAACCCCTTTCTGTTATGTTAGCAACAGGAGACAGAGTTCACACCCGTTTCTTTCAAGAGGTACTTAGTCCTGCTAAATTAATTATCATTTCACTGGCAAATAGTAAATGTTATTGAACTGTTAGATACTATTATTATTGGTTAGTAAGACTATGGCAGTAATCTCCTACCTCTGTTAGGTTCTGACAAGGGAGAAAGACTTTGAGTATACGTCTAGTAATGTACTCAAACTGTAATTCAAAGACAAGTCTAAGTTGACAGTCATTCTTTATCTGAAGTTGGGATACTATATGTTGGCCATTTCCAGCTGCAACAACTCACAAAGACCATCTATAGAGGCAAAGAAGTATTACCAGATATATTTACACAAAGAGCATTCAAACTCATAAAATGAGCACTTGAAGTGGCAAGTTTTATATAAACATGAGAAAAAATAAGGACAGGGAAAATATATATGGGAAAGTATAGTTCAGGATAAAAAATGGGAGAAGAGAAATAATTAGATATTTTGCAGAAAACTCTGTCTTCTACATCATGAATACTTTTCAGGGGAAAAAAGAGTTATATGGTATTGGAGATACCGAGCAAAAAAGAACTGTATATGAATGAAGTTGACTACATTTTAATATGCATGAAAACATTTATAATAGATATGTAAGTTACCCCTTAGTCAACTGTTTGTGCAAGCTTAAACTAGTGATCAAAGTAACTAAATAATGATTTGTAATAAATAAGAAAATAATACTCAGGAAAATATAGGGCATGTAATTAAAATTCAACCTGAATTACTTAAATAATTTATCAAATTTTTAAAAATGGCAAATGTATGATAGAAATGACATCTGGAAACTCCATCAGTATAAATTATATAGTACATCAAGGAAATGAAGAGTTCCCAAAGTGCTTCAGTGAGGAAATGTTTGACTTATTTGCCAAATGAAGTGATATGACTCAAAAATGAAAGACTGGGTTAGGATATGAATCCATCTGTATAATTATGCAAAGGGGATCATGGACAGGAATAAGCATTGATTCATAAAGCAGGAATAATGGGTGGAGGGTAAAAAAACATCTAAAGCAAGCTTGATAAGATATCCAACTAAGAGAAGTTATCCTAAGAATACTCAAAGATGATAATGAAAAAAGAATGTCAAAAAGAAGAGAGAGAAAAAAAAAGATTTACCAAAAAAAAAACACTATAAAACGCCTTCTCCATCAATGATGTTGGAAGTACCATAATTTGGATCCTAAAATCACACTCCATAAATGTTCTGAGAGATAATGGTGACATTAAAAAGAATAAAAATTGGAAAAATAGATGGAACAGGTAAAAATACAGATAAAATCAATAAGGAAGTAATATATTTATTAAAAAATTGAAGGAATGATTTACAAGGTTGTTTTTATATTTAAGCAAAGGAATAGAAGATACTAAGGTGTGGAGAAAAATCTGGAGCCTCTGTCTTCTTTCCTGACAAGGTAGACTCAGTGGGGGCAGTGTCAATCTTATGCTTTAGAAATATGACATAGGCAGTTGTGTGTATGATAACTTGGAAAGAGGCAGAGGTGTCAAGGAGACTAATTAGAGAACCTGCAGAAATCAATGTGAAGAGTGAAGATGGCCTAGATTAAGATGCTGGATGTGTGAATGAAGAAAAAGATGTAAGAAACAGTTTAGAGGTAATTGTGATAAAATTTGACAACTGATTAGATGTCCAGGTAAGGGGAAAATTAAGGATAAATCTAAAGTTGTGAGCCTGGATAAGAGGAAATACAGTGAAGCACTTAATAGAAAGTAAGGAAGTTTGGAAGATTGTTATTTGGCATGTTTTGTAAAAGAGATAGTTTCTGTTTTGGAAAAGCTGAGTTTAAGAAATATTGCAGTTGAGCTGCCTTTTAAATTGTGTGTTTTCATGGTCCCATTTGGGGTTTTCTTGGCAAAGATACTGGAGTAGTTTGCCAATCGCTCCAGTTCATTTTATAGAAGAGGAAACTGAGTCAAACTAGGCTAGATGACTCGCTCAAGGTCACACAGATAGTAAGTGTCTGAAGTCAGATTTGAACTCAGGAAAGTAAGTATTCCTGACTCCACTTCCAGAACTTTATCTGTTGTGCCACCTAGCTGCCATAGAATATCTAATTTACAATGTTCTATAAACAGTTGGTGATGAGGGATTGAACCTCTACAGAAGCATAATTTAAGCTAAAATTTAGTACTTTATTTCTTTAATGGACAATTTTATAAGTCAAGTATTTGATTCTTACCTTTTGTTTTTTACTTCACTAACTCCAAGGTGGCAGCACATAACAAGTATTTAACAAGTGGTTTTTTTTTTGTTATTGATCAACTCTATGTAGGCAGTATTCCTCTTGTAGGCAGTATTCCTCTGATTTACCTTTTTGCATTCTGTTAGAATACACATAGGCACATGTATATGTGTGTACACATGTACACTTATGCATAGACAGACATATACATCTGTTACAAACACATGGTTATATGTATTACAAAGAGACAATAAGAATGATACCAGGATGTCCCAAAAGTCTTAATTCAGTTTTCAGTAATTAAGGATTAATTTGGGACAGGTAGGTGATTCAGTAAATAGAGTACCAACCCTGGAGTCAGGAGGACCTGAGTTCAAATCTGTCCTCAAACACTTGATACTTAATTATCTGTGTGACCTTGGGCAAGTTACTTAACCACAATTGCTTTACCTTTCCCCCTCCAAAAGACTAATTCAAAGAATTACACACTGTAGGATATAGAGGACACAATGTATAAATTTGAAGTTGAAGATAAATAGCTACAAATACTACCATATTTCATAAAGATGACATAAAAATCATTTTTATCTGTTTTATTGCTGTAAAAAAGTTTATGGCCACAACATTTTTCAGCTCTTTTAATGCATAAAGATATTTATTTATCTTTCTTTCCATTTCTATTCCAATACCTTAGTTCTTTACATTCTGGTTTTATTTATGAATATATTAAAACTTCATCAAATTTGTTCTCACCCACCTTTACATTTCTTAATTTGGACAAACTTCACCTTTGAAAAATAATATATCGCTGTATGTGTTTTAAGTCCCACTGTGGTAGCTACAACTTCACTATGTCCCCAGGCAATTTCACCTTGAAAATATTCCCCCTTTCTTCCAGTCCACAGTTGCTATTAACTTCAGACTCTAAGAAACAGACATACCTAATTAGTCACTGTATTTGTGCTCTTAGAATGCCCACTGCTTCACTCAATTTCCTACTCAACTTAAACTTTTAACTCTGGATAATTTAACACATTTCCCACCAATCTTATCTGCTAGCATCACTCTGCTTATGTTTCAGAATCAGACAATCAATATCAGATCTTGAAGAACCTCAATCACTAGGATTTTATTTACTCTTGATATGTCTCTTTACTTCAGTCAATCATGTAAATTCTCCAAAGAGTGAGAATATGTCTCTCCTGTACTGATTAATTTATTCAATTGTTGCATGATAAATAAGGCTTCCTTTTCCTTTTTCTTCCCAATATGACTCACTTGTATGTCTAACTATTAAACAGCAGTTATACTTAATAAAATATTAATATTTCTGCTAAATATATGTAAATATATTCCATTATAAAATAATATTCCACAATTTAAATGTCTAAAGATGTAATTGACTATCTAAACAATTAGCTCAAAATTACAAAGTTCTACTCTTCCCAAAGAAAAACTGGGTTTTAGTTTTCATTATTTTTTTCATACTTTATTAATAAGATTTTGATTTAATTTTCATACTTCAATATGAAATCCATAATTATGGGTTCTTTTAATAGAATTTCTTATTCCAAAGAAGCCAGTGAGAACATATGTCAGTTCTCCAAAATGTGTTTTCATATTCGAGAGACTGAGAGAAATTAATCTCCTAACATCTACTTCTAAATATAATATCATACAATTAATACTCTCCCATTTAGCCTTTCTCAGTTTTCATTCTTGCCAAAGCTAGATTTTTAAGTGCAGGAAACAAATACTCAAGAATTCATATAAAATTATTAGTTTATAAGAGAATCATAAAATAATAATGGCATAGGCTTTCAAGAAAACCAAGGGCACAAGATTCTGGGAAGATGGCAGATTAGAACAGGAAACTTTAAGCTTTGCAAATTTCCTACTCACAAAAAGACAGAACATTGCCTCAGAATGATGATAGAGCAGGAGAAATGAACAATGCTTGAGGGTAAAACAGTTGTCCTCCTAAGAAAATTTGAGAAGATCCCAGAAAATACTTGAGCTCAAGGGGTGGATGTCTGGCTTGAGTGAAGCACAAATACCTACTGGCCAACTGTGCCAAATCAACAAACAATCTGTGGGGGCAGCTGTGCTCTAAGACATCTTCAGCCTCAGGAGACTTACAGATCCACTGGTTGGGTCCAGTAGTTGAGTAGGAGAATATTGAAGGACCTTCCCTGTTGAGGTACACCAAGCACAGCTGTGCTGAGCTGACAAGATCTTAGGTTACAACTGTGAGGGAGAAGGAGCTAGCACATGTTTAGTAAATACAGTAGCAGAGGACCCTGATAGCTATGTTTACTTGCAGGAGATTTCTTAGTTATACTTCCAGGGCAAAGAGGACAACTGTAGATTGAAGCTACAGGAGGGAAAACAGAGAGCAAGAGTTTCTGAATCGGAGTGGTTGGGGATCCTGGCCTGTAATAGCAATCAATTTAGCAGACACTTATCACTTAGTAACTTAGGGCTAAGTATGGAAGGTGTGAGCTCTTGCCCTGTCCTGACATGGCAGGAAGGAATTGGCAGAGACAGGAGGCAAGTGTATGTATATAAGAAGAGTTCTAGAGACACAGAGAGAGAATTGGGAATCTTCCTCCTGGTGGCTCCCATTGGAGGAAGCAGGATTGTCCCACCATCTGGGAGCTTGGATGCTGAACTGAAGAGCTGAGTTGGAGTTTTTGAGAGAGAGAGAGAGAGAGAGAGAGAGAGAGAGAGAGAGAGAGAGAGAGAGAGAAACAGAGAGAGACAGAGAGACAGAGAGAGACAGAGAGACAGAGAGAGACAGAGAGACAGAGAGACAGAGACAGACAGAGAGACAGAGAGAGACAGACAGAGAGACAGAGACAGAGACAGAAACAGAGAGACAGAGACAGAGAGACAGAGTCAGAGAGATAGATAGAGAGAGAGAGAGAGAGAGAGAGAGAGAGAGGGAGAGAGAGAGAGAAAGAGAGAGAGAGTTTCTCTCCCAGCATCTGGAAATACGCTGAGAACTGAGTTTGAGATTTTATGAGACCAGAATCTGGTGAAGGCCAAAGTGGCTTTTGCTGCCACCTGGAAGGCCAGTGTTGCTGCTGCTGCCTGGAAGGCTGAGTTTTCTACTAGGTTTTAGGGACAGCTGAACTTCTGGAGGACTGAAAAATCATGACTGGAATAAGCCATTTTTGGTTTGTGGTTTGGCTGATCTTTGAGTAACTGGCAACCCTGGTGAAGGGTTTGAGGTGTGCTGGACCCTGTGAACTTTGGTGTGTGCCAGGGACTGCTTGGAGGACTGGACAAGGACCTGGGAGCTGTCTGACCCTAAATCCAGGTGACTGTTTGGTGAATTCAGGTAGGACCTGGGACCAAGGAGGAGGATCCATGGAATAAGGGGCCACCCTGAGTCAAGATGAAGAAAAGGCCTCTCCTTGGATATTGAACGAATTTACTAGACATGGAGGGGTGGAGGGTTTGTGTAACTGTATAATGCACGAACTTAGTGATTAATGATATTTAGTAATTATGAATCTAGATCACTAACTGACTAAGTTAGTGGTTGCCCCATGAGTGAAAGATTGATTACTGTATTGTGAATTGTTTGAATGATTAAGTATTTATTATTGTGTTGTGGACTGATTGAATGATTAAGTAAGGAAGGTTTCCCCCTTAGGGAAACCAGATTACTATCCTTTTCTTCTTTGTTCCAAATATTGTGGCCACTTTAGTGAAAATTGTGTGACTGCTCTCATGTTAAACTGCTGTGAACATTATATTGTTATTTTCTGTGATAAGATGTAATGTTGTACTATTGTACTGTACCATGATATGTTGTGAGTATTACATTATGATATATTGAGAATGTTTTTCTTAATTTGTAATGGAATAAACAGAGTCTTTACTATACTGTGTAAGCTGAACTTTAAAAGCTGTTCACAATAGCATTCTTTAGGGAATCGGCTTATGCATAGAGTTACATGGCCATAACATAGAGATAACCCAAAGTTGGGCCCCAGGAGAAAACTCAGAAAATAACAGTAAGAAGAATCTAAGGCAGGTGGCTAGGTGGCACATTGAATAAAGGACTGGCCCTGGCATCAGGAGGAACTGAGTTCAAATCCAGTCTCAGACACAACCCTTCCTAGCCATGTGAACTTGGGCAAGTCACTTAACCCCAGTTGCCCTCCCTTCTCCCTCCAAAAAAAGAGAAGAATCTAAGGCTTAGGGCATCATTCCCCATACATTCATTATTAGAAGTTGATTATAATAATAGCTGCTAAAAACAAAAAAATAAAAATGAGTAAGCAAAGGGAAAGAATCCTACCATAAGCTGTTATAAGCATAGTGAAGGATTCATATTCAGAGGAAGATAGTGGAGCTTAAAAAGCTGTTTGTTCTTCAGTGAGAAATGTCAAATGGTGCTAGGCCCAAAAAAAGTTCTTGGAAGAAGTTAAAAAGGACTTTAAAAATAAGATGAGAGACTGAGTAAACATTAGAAAAAAATAGTGCAATCCAAGAAAATCAAGGAAATTATGAAAAGAAAGACAACCAAATAGAAATAGAAAATCAAATACTCAGGAAGAAAATCATTCCTTGGAAACTAGAATTGGGCAAGGGGAAGGAAATGATGTCACAAGACACAAAGAAATAAGAGATCAACATCAAAAGAATGAAAAAAATAGAATAGAATATATAACATCTCATCAGAAAAACAAAAGATCTGGAGAACTGATTGAAGAAACATAACATTAGTATTGTAGGACAGAATGAAAGTTAAAATGAAAAAATCTTGATACAATATTACAAGAATTTATTAAGGTAACTTGCTCTGAAGTTCCAGAACAAGAAGATGTAATGGTAACGGAATTTAAAGATCCCCCTGTATTGGCTTGGTTTTGGGTTCAGTGTTGAAACCCAGAGGTTGTGAATCCCAATTGTGGGATGGACTTGTTGATGTGAAGAGACAGGCCTGAACAGGGAGGAGCTGGTGCCATGGATTTAGAAAGAGGCACAAGGAGAGAGAAGGCCCAAGCAGAGACAAAGGAATAAGAACTTTTGGAGAGCAGTATTGTGGAGGCAGAGAGAGATGAGAATTGCCAGGAACCAGAGTTGCTGAGACTGCTTAGGGCCAGTTGGAACTGCCCAGGACTTTTGAGAGCTGTTACCTGGGGCTGCTGAGAACTTAGGCACGACTGTGGTGCTGGTATTTTTTCTCTGTTTTGGTGTTTTGTCAGATTTTTCTGCTGATGAAGGACAGTGCTGTTGTTGCAGAGGTCCTGGAATCTTGCTGTTTGTTCAGAAGCCCTGAAGAAGGGTTTTCTTGTTGTACGTTTACAGAAAACCTGGGAGAGGGTCTTGCTGATATTTTCTGGGGGTCCTGAGACTGTTCTGCAGGCAGAGAGTGAATTGATAAGGTCACAAGCAATGTATATTGTCCCTTTGTTAAGCTTTGTCTCCCCAGGAACAGAGATTGCTGAGAACTTGCCTCAGGTCAAGATGAAGAAAGGACATCACCTTGGGTATCCAATGCTGTGATGACATCTTAACCTTGATGTAGTTTAGGGTAGATGACCTTTGTACTCTCCATTGCCCCTTTTGAGAAGGTGTTTGACATTAACTTATGATAATTGTAATTGAGTTGTGATCCAGGGGTGAGAAAGTTTTATTTTTTGTGCTCTGTGACTGATCAAATGAATGTACTTTGTTTATGATTGGAAACTAATCTCTATTTGAGAAGAGAGACTTTGTTACTGACTAAATGAATTTACAAGCTGGGGGGTCGGGTAGGGTATTTTGACTCTATACTTTGTGATTGAATTGAGATACTTTGAGAACTTGCTAAATGACTGAGTTGCAATGTATTTTGATTTTCTCTGTCCTGTGAATATTTTGCCTTAATTTGTCACTGAATAAATGGACAGTCACTATGCTGGTATTCTGAACCTTGGAAGTTGCATTTGCTTGGAATTACAGAAGATAAAGCAGAAATAGGAAAAAATCCACAGATCACCAACTGAAAGAGATCCCAGTAGGAAAATGTGCAGGACCATCATAGACACGTTTCAAAGCTTCCAGGCTAAGTAGAAAATGTTACATGCAAAAACAAAAAAATAAATAATAAATATTGCAGACCTATAATAAGACCCAGCAGCTACTACACTGAAGGATCATAGGTCTTGGAGTAGTATGTTGCATAGAACAAAAGACCTTGGTAACAACCAAGGGCAACTTACTCAGCAAAATTAAGTATAATCTTGAATTTAAAAAAAAGACATTCAATGAACAAAAAAATTTTCAGGTATTTGTGACAAAAATCACTTCAAATTAAGGGAAAATTCAACATATATGATTCAGGAGAAATATAAGGTGAACATTAACCACCAATTACAAGATATTTGATAAGGTAAAAGTGTTTACTTCTTATATGTGAAAATGTTTCCAGTACTCTTATGACTGTCATCATTATTTGGGTTGTTATTGTCTCCCATCGCTTCCTGGACCATTTTTATCCATCTTTTTTTTTAAATTAAATTAAATTAAATTTAATTATTATTATTTTTAATTAATTTGTTTGTTCACTTTTAGGTTACAAGATTCTGTTGCATAGTCACTTCAGTTATATATTTTTCTCCCCTTCCTCCCCATCCCCCACCCGACCTCCCCATGGTGGCATACAATCATGTATAGGATCTGCAAACTCGTTCACATTGTACAATAGTCTGGTTGTATAGGTGTTATAGCCAATGGAGTGAACAACGAGAAAAGAGAA
>CM053593.1:77477584-77501716 GCA_028646575.1 Pseudocheirus occidentalis | reverse complement strand
AGCTTTTGAGATTCTTTTTCCATCTGGTGAATTCAATGTTTTAAGGCATTCTCCTCATTGGATTTTGGGCCTCTTTTGCCATTTGAGTTAATCTATTTTTTGTAAGGTGCTGTTTTCTTTAGTCAGGTTGTTGACTCTATTTTCATGATTTTATTGCATCATTCTCATTTCTCTTCCCAGTTTTTCCTCTACTTCTCTTCTTTGGTTTTCAAAATCCTTCTTAAAATGCTCTGTGACTTGTAACCAATCTACATTTTTCTTGGAAGCATTTGATGTGGTAGTTCTTACAGTGTTTTCTTCCTTCCGTTCCATGCTTAGATCCTTTTTGTCCCCGCAAAAGGAATCTAAAGTTGCATTGCTGTTCTTTCTTTGCTTCCTTTGCCTGCTCATGTTGCCAGTCAACTATTTGACTTTTTGGCTCTGCTGATCTCTGCTTCCAGAGGGGAAAGCTCTGTCCCAAATTGCTGGAGTTTTTGCAGTTGCTGGATGTATTAAGATGTCACTACAGCCCCCACTAGCTTTGGCTCACTGAAAAGGCACCCTTAGACCACCACCCTAGACCGTGATCCAGATCCAGGCAGCTCAATGCAAGAGCATTTAGCCTCTGAATAATTGCTTGCCCCGCCCTTGCAATCTGCAGGCCAGGAGCTTTGGAAGCAGTCACATGAAAGCAGCTGCAGTGCCACTGTTTCTGCTGCTTCCTTGACCTGGAGGTAGTTTGGCTGGACCCTTTCCCCCCAATTTAGCCATGTTCCACTAACCTTTCACTTAGTCCTTAACTCTTATGACTTGATAATTCTGGAAATCACCACAGCTGCCACTGATCCACTCTCCTGAAGGCTTCAGCTGTGGTATGCACTGGCTGCCCCCTGGGCCAAGCCACAGTTTCAGGCCAGGCTGGTTTCAGCTCCCAGCTCACTGCAATGAGCCCTTCCTCTTCTACCTGCCAAGCTGCCTTCAGAGGGAGATATGTTTTTCTGTAATTTTGTGAGTTGTGGAGCACTAAAATTTGTTTAGAGTAATAATTTGTGGGTATTTGAGGTGGTTATGTGGGAGCTGTCAATTTTTCCTGCTTCTACACCACCATCTTGGCTCCATCCCCCTGAACACATTTATTTTCTACTCTGAACAAGAATCTTCCCAAGAAGGATCTGCATTTGAATTTTCATTACATGCATTAATAACAACAATAATTTCGGACCAGTCACTATGCATCTCTCCTACAGTCATAAATGCAAATATGAATGGCTCCTCAGACTGTGAGGGACATAACAACAGTCCAACAAATACACTAACTAATGTGAAAAGTCTGACCAGGACAGGAAATTACAATTTGTAATATACTAAAAATACACTGATCATATGCCATTTTATTGCTTTTTAATTTAAACTGTAAATTTCAATTTTCCAGTGCCAATGAGTTATGGTATTGATTTTTACTTATTTGTTTTTAGCAGTTAGACATGTAAAACTCTATATGATTTTACACAACATCCTTCTACTTAATTATGAGTTGTCCACTTGCTTCTTTTGGGATAGATAGAGTTAGTTCTATCTGTTTATGTTACAAAAACAAGCATTAAGTCAGCAGAGTATAATATGGACATAAGCAGTTTAATTCAGTCCCTGGCCCACAGTAGGTGATTAATAAAAGTTTTATCAACCATCATGGGATGGATCATCATTCTTCCATTCATTTGGTTTCTCACTGAAATTTTTTGAAGTGCTTTCTTCATTTTGAAGAAATTAGGTGAATCAGGTAGTGGAAATATTTTACAGATAAGAAACTTGCAGCTTAAAAAGGGTAAGTAATTTGTCTAGAAATTAAGGAAGAAAAATGAAGATCAGAGCTGAGATTCAAATCCATGTGTCTTTTAACTCTGTATCTAGTATTGTTTACATTATTCAGTACTGTGAGATATGGATGCATAGACAAACAGATGATGGATAGATAGATAGATATATAGATAGATAGACAGACAGTGACAAACAGTGGGATAGCATCTATCATATATGTATAAATCAGTGGACTGTGTTTTGGTTTTTGATGTAATAATTTACTTTAGTAATGACTATTGTTTCTATTTAAACTGCTAGCATAACAAAGTTTTTGGTGAATTTTGGCAAAATGATACATTATTGGGTTTTGAAATGCCTTTTTATTATACTGTCACTTAATAAATCAGTAATTTAATAGTAGAAATGTCACAAAAGTAAAATCTAAAGATATTTTAATAACTAAGGTACATTACTGGATTGAAGGAATGTATACACACACAGACACATACACATATATATATATATATATATACATAGTCATCTAGTAATCATGGTATTCATCATTCATAGTCTTATTTCTTCCTTTAAAATTGTTAATAGTGTAAAAACTTATGGAGAAAATCCTGGAATTACAGCATACTAATCACATAACATAGAGCTGTCCTTTTTAATGCATGTGGCTATGCTTTTAAACTCTCAGCTTGAAATCAAATCAACTTCCACTTCTGAAACTATCAGAGACCAATTATTAACTTTAATTTTCCTTGATTTTAAATAGAGCTGAACATAATGGCTTGTAATCACATTCACTCAGAACTATAGACACATGACCACTGAGATCTTCTTTTAAAACAGTATAGCAACAAAATATGTGTTATGGTTATGGGTGGTGGCCAAGGTGTTTTGCCTAAACTTGTGGTTTCGTTCTATCAATAGATTTCTAATTAGCACTGATAGGAGAACATTTATTATGAAGAAGGAAAAAGAGGGGACAATGGCTATGCATTTATTAGCTTTATAGATTAGAGCTGGAAGAGACCTTAGAAACCAGAGTCTAGTCCCTCCTGTTACAAATGAGAAACTGAGGTTCAGAAAGCTAACTGACTTGCCCAAAGTTCCACAGATAGGAAGCACAAAGATGATATTAGAATCTAAGTCCTGTCTCCAAATCTAATGTGCTCTTATATTTTTTTCTGGTTACATTAATGGACTAAATTACAATTCTGTGTTGAGTAATAGGATGATTGGAGCAACCCAATAGACTGTGAAGTCTTAGAGAGCAGGAACTGTCTTCTTTTCATTGAGGATATTGATTAGCACAGTGGCTGGCCCATTATAGGTGTATAAATGGTTATTTATTGATTGATTATAACTCAAATGCTTTGAGTTATAGTAGATAAAAATTTTAATTTGTAGAAGAGCTGCTCTAGATGATTGATCCTCTGTCCATCCAAGCTCAGGATTTTGTGAGAAAATATCAGTTCTCAGACTGGGATGCCTAGAAACATAGAGGTGATATTTATACTTGAATATACAAGTGAGTATGTAGGTGATAATATAACCAAATCTATGGAATCTATATTATGGGATAATATAGCTGAATTTCAATCTATAGATTGAGTTGCTGAACATGCTGAAGGAGTTGATGGAGACTGACACTCCCAGTAAAAAATACCTCCATACCTAATGTGTTGCTTTGACTATGAAGTTCTTTCTTCTAGATGAAATAAAATCTTTTCTACATGAATTGATTCGAAGGGAGGTTAGATGGTATAATGAAACTGATTCTTCAAGGGCTGAACTTGGTAACCTCTGAACTACTTTTTCAAGACCAAGATCCTCTTAACCTATGTTGTTGTGAGACTTTCACCCACATACCAGACTTGAACACAATTTTAGAGACTCAGTGAATATAATTAGACATGTTTTTCTTTTATGCTATAATGATATACATTAAGTGCATGACATAATTTCTAAATCATAGATCTGGATGTGGAAGTGATCTCAGAGCCTGCTTAGTATAATGCTTCTTTATTTTGCAAGTGAGAAAACTGAGGCCAAGGGAGACTGAATTACATACGTCTAGTCTCTCTAGTTTCAGAGGTGGAATTAGAACATAAAACCCCAATGAGTTACAATATTTAAAGCACTTAGTACAGTATTAATAAATATTTATTCTCTCCCCCCTTTCAGTAGAACTACACTCTTTCACCTTCACAAATCACCTACTGAAACATTATTTTTTTCTATTTACCACAGGGCCTGGGACATAGTAAACACTTATTAAATGCTTATCTTATCTAATAATTTTATATATTTACACTATTAAGTGCTATTGTAAAAATGCCTATGAATTAACCCTTCTGTCAATTGGTTTGCTTTTGCTTTATCTCTGAGAAAAGATTTTCTTTTTGCAGTAAGGCATCTTTCATATTATTTGACTCATATGAGGATGGTCAATATTTCACATCAGCTAAAGAAACAAATCCATTTGTTGAGCAACTAATGATTTCCTCTTGCTACTTAATGTCTCACAAAAGAGTAAACCTACAGGAAATGATGACTCAGGTTCAACAGTATTTATATTGAATAAGCTGGGAGATTGAAAGAGCTTTCAAAATCATAGAATAGTGAAGCTAATAATCTAATATTAAACTATTATGATCGTCATTTAAACATATTGAAGTTCTACAGGAAACATTTAGAGTAAAATATTGATGAGAAAATTATTTTTCATATGCTTCCAAATTCTTAAGAAAATAAAAACTAATAATGAAATGTTATCCGTGACATAATTGCAAAGTCTAAGGTATTTGGATTTACAAAGAACATTTGTGTGTGTGTGTGTGTGTGTTCATATCCATACTATTGGGCCTTTAAATTAATGCTCAATTTTCCTACAAAATTAACTCTTGGAAATAAGGGGAACCAGAATAAACTATGCATATCTCAAAAAATCTAATCACTAAATATAAATCTTTGATGAATCCTAGGTTTTTAAAATTTTGGTCTATCAATTGAGCAACTAGTGGCTAACCCCCTTTCTCTGAAAATCTCTCTTCCCTTGGTTCCTAAGATATTATGTGATTTTTACAGCCTTCTAAGTCTAGAGATTTTTCTTTTCTGATTCCTTGGTCTCTTTTATCCTTATTTACCCAAATATCCATAAGTACAAAATTTATCTTTTTCTTCATCTTATATGCTTACATGCTTTTCTTTGGTTATCATATTGTTGGTTTCTTAATGAACACCCCACCACATAAACATTCTGAGAAATAAACCACAAATTCAAAGATCTCTCCTCTCTCTCTCTCTCTGTCTCTCTCCTTGTCTCTCTCTCTGTCTGTCTATGTCTCTCTCTGTCTCTGTCTCCATCTGTCTCTGTCTCTGTCTGTCTCTCTGTCTCTGTCTCTGTCTCTCTCTCTCGCTCTCTCTCTCACTCACTCTCTCTCTCTCTGTCTCTCTCTGTCTCTCTCTCTCTGTGTCTCTGTCTCTCTCTCCCTGGAATTATTCATTTTTAACATTTCAGAAAGTATTTGCTTCCAGAGCAAGTAAAACATAGTACAGGTAAACAGAAGTAAAGATTTTAATGAATAAAGAAATATGATCAGCATCACACAAGATTTAGCAGCTATCATACAAACAAACAAACTGGAGAGCTTTGGATATGATATTCCAGAAGGCAGAAGTCTTTCCGGAACAACTGGAAGGGCTAAAATAAATAAAATGGAAGACTTCAAGCATTTCTGATGAAGAAAAGAGGGTTGAGTAGAAAAGTTGAAATATAAACATAGGGATGAAAAGAAGGATATATATGTGTGTGTGTGTGTGAGTATGTGTATAACTAAGAACTCATAATTGATTAAATAAGGATAGAGAAGTATTTATATTCTAATAGGGGATAGAAATGAGATAATACATGTATCCCCCAGAATCACTGGGGTCACAGAGTTCCTTGGAGTAGTTTAGTTATATTAACCTTAAAATCAAGGAAAAGGAATTATATACATTCATACTAATGGTGAAATGGAAGTAGAAGGATAGGAATTTTCTTTAGATATTTCTTTCTTTTCCTGCAATCTGTTACGGAAAATGTTTGGGATTTCATTTGGATAGATTTTAACTTGGTGAGATGCTTTTTCTGAATCTTATACAGTCAGTTGCAGGAAGAGTTAAGAGACAGCGGAAGTATAATGTTGGTTTGTCTTTCAAGACCTTTTTCAAAGCTGATGTCAATATCTTAGTTTGTCTCTCAAGACCATTTCCAATGCTGTATAACAAGAAGATTATGGTACAACATAAAGAGAAGAAATATTTTTAATTGCTGATGAAATTCAGATCATTAATGGTCTAATAGAAAGGTTACAAGAAAAATAGGAAAATGTAAATCTTGGGCCAACTGACAATTTGTCATTTCACTTTATAAAACTTGTAATTATCCATTTCATATGATTCCTTTTTTGAATTTGTTGATTTTGCTAATTTTTTTCTTTTATACATTCATTTATTTGTTTCTTTTTAATTTTATAATAAATACATGATGGTTCCCTGCAGGGGGTAGAGAAAGAGATAAATGGTGAAGGTAGGTGATATAAAAATAATATATTACCAATGATAATTTTTTAAAAAGTCTGACTTCTCTGAAAAGACACTAGAACTATTATGTGAAATAGCATATACTTTACCACTAGGTAAAGAAACAAAGAAACAAAGGCTAATTAATCACTTACTAAGGATACTGTAGAATTGGTATGCAAAATAAATCCCTCTTCTCCACTGTTTCCTTCAGGTTGAATTCTTAAAGCATTTTATCAAAACTAACCAATACCAATATATCAACCCCATCTGGCAATTAGATAGATGATAGATAGATGTAGCTATAAATACATAGATGTATATGTGTGTATACATACATACATGTATATACAGAGAGAGAGAAAGAGAGAGAGAGAGAAAAAAAGAGAGAGAGAGAGAGAGAGAGAGAGAGAGAGAGTTATTGTTGTTGAGTCATTTTCTATTGTACCCAACACTTTATGATGGCATTTGGAGTTTTCTTGGCAAAGATATTTGACCATTTTCTTCTCTAGTTTATTGTGCAGATGTGTAAATTGAGACAAACAGAGGGAAGTGACTTGTCCAGGGTCATACAGCTAGTACATGTCTAAGGCCAGATTTGAACTCAGGAAGATGAGTCTTCCTGACTCTGGGCCAGATACTATCTATTGTTCCTACTAACTGCCTGTATACATACAAACATATATACATATACATATACATATATAATATTATTTATATATGTTTGTATTTATATATCTCCACCTCTACCATCTATAAATATGTATAGTTATCTATCTAATGTTCAACACCCATGCTTCAGAGACTCATGTAAAGAAGGTGTATAGGCTCATTTTCTGAGTCCTTTTTCAAAGCCTAGCTTAATTATTATGTTTATAAATATGTAAGGCAGATTGTTTGCTTGTTTTACATTGAGGAAGTTTTTATCCTTTCCTTTTTCTGTTCAATTACTCTTCATTCCTCTATATAAATCTTCCCTTGGTTCTTTGAATTCTTTGTATACATTATTTCTATATTTGAATATAATGTGCTTAGCTGTTGTCAATTGATTTGTATCTGCTTTAACTAACTCCTTAATAGACTGTTGGTGAATTTTGCTAGAAATCTAATTCAAGGTTTAATCATCTATAATTTGCATATTCTATCCCCTTCTTAAAAATAAAAAAAAAATTTTATCTTTTCCCATCCTGAGGAGTCTCTCCTATTTTCCATGTAGTCTGGTGAATGAATATAAATGCATACTTTTTCTTCTTTAGAACATTTTAAATTAGATTTTGTAACTTTTGTTTGTAGTGAACAACAAAATAAATTAGAGAAAAGTGAAATATGACATGAAGTTTATGTGTTGAGAATGATTACAAATCTAGGATTTAGGAATGACATGAAAAAAATAGTATAAATACTCTCCTCCCTTTTCCTATCCTCATCCTGAAACTTTTTACTTTGATCATTTTTACATAATGTGTGACATAATATTTTGTAGGTTAATAATTCTCTTTGATATTGGGAAGTTGATTAGTTACATGTTATTACCCAGATGATAATAGTATGTGTTTTATTTATACATTGTTATTTATTTTTGTCTACTTTGAGTATCTGAAGATTTCAATGGGAAAAAAATAAACAATATTTTCCCTTAACTTTCAGTATAAAAATCTACAAATGTCCTTTTCTGCAGGAGTATTTATTGTTGAATGGGGAGTACTCAAAGCTAAAACTATCAAACTATTTTTTTTACTTTGAAATCCAGAGCCCATTGGAAGGAACTGGCACTGCAGACTGCCATTCTTCTACTTTTCCCAAAGCTATGGGGAGAGAAATGCTTTTTTTTTCTCCTTTTATGGCATTCTGGAGAGTGCTTAGACCTGTGAAGTGCTATTCAACTTATTTCCCTTTTTTTTTCAGAGGAATGAAACTCTATTGAGGAGTGCGCCCATTCCTTCCTCTTTTGAATTACATGAAATACAGTGAAGGGTGGTACATTTATATTATTTATCTCTTGAACATCTTCAGTCAATAACATAAATTTGTTATTAAAATAGAAGTTTGTATTGAGCCTCTTCTCAAAAAACTGAAAGTTGTGAATTCTGGTTTAGAAGTGTATGCACATCTCTGTTCCAATTTGAAAAAAGCAAAAGGAAACCCTTTATAAAGAGAATATTATCCTTCACCACTGAACATTGTTTCAAATAGTTTGGTTGTTTACAGTTAAAGGCATGTGAAATATATAACCAAAAGTAAAAACAAAATTCTACCAAGAAATGAGACAATGAACAAATAATTGTTAGACTCTAAATGGACTTTGAGAACTCATCCATCTAATTTTTGCACCTTTAGATAATGTCACTATTAAGCCATTGTTGGTGGTTTATTCTTATTAAATGATTGAGAGAGATTATAGTATTGCCCTAAGTAATTTATTTTGGTATCTAAGAAATAAAGAAGTTGTATCTCTTTGTAAGGGTGATTCACTGGTTCCGACTGGAGAAACAAATAATAGAGTGGGTATATTTCTTTGGTTATAGTCCAAAAGACATTAAAAAATTCCGCATAATATGATTGAAGCTTCTATGTCTTTAGGTATCTGAACTTTATTGTCTGCCCCCAAATCCCTGTATTTTCCAATATGGTGAAACAAAGCATCTATATGAAACAGGGGCTGCAAATTTTCTAAGTACAGAAGTATACACAAACACACACACACATACACTTGTGCATGCCAACACGTGCACACAAACATGAATTGATCTATCTATCCACACATTAATGTATATATGTATATATACACATTATACACATGTACATATATATACATACATATATAATATAATATATAATTATATATGTATGTATGTGTGTTTGTGTGAGTATTGCTTAATGACTTAAAACTGACCTAAGTCTTTTAGGATATATTGTATCTCTTGAACACATAAACACACACAGAGAGAGATGGACATACATATGGAGAGAGAGAGGGAGATAGAGAGAGAGAGAGATTAATTTCATTGATTAATTCTAGGGTCATGATGCTGAAGGAAGGAAAGTGTTTCCAGAGTAATGTTTAAGTATAAATATTTGTGTGTGTGTTCATATACACACGTGTGTGTATATATTCAATTCACAGAACCATAACTATGTCACAATAACTTTAAAATTTGAAATTTACTTATCATAGGCTCCTATTTTTTCTTCTTACCCTCACCTTCCTTTCTACTAAACTTATGCAGTTCTCAAAGCAACTATCAAAACCTCTGTGTGCTTCCATTTTCCCAGTCTAACAATATTACCCTGGATTTACTTCCTTCTCTTAACTATCTAGAAACTAGACTTAACTAACTCAACAGTTCATTGTCCTCTACTCTTGACTTCCCTTTTGCCTTAAACTTTTGCTATTCGTTCATCATAATTCACATTTATTAATAATTCTTCTTCTGTATATTATTTTTTCTTACCTTTCTCCAATTCTGATCATTGTCATTTGGCAGAAGCAGTCCAAGCAGTCTCGTGTTGAAGCCAGTTTGTATCAATTCCAATTGTTCCGTTTTTAATGTATTTACACTTTGGAAATCAGCATAGACTACAAATCAGGGCTAGGTTTATAGCTTTGTTAATGGTCTTAACTTAAATAATGTACCAAAGGAAATGTGAATATTAAACATATTAAACTTAAATGCATACTGAGAACCAGTTTTTAAGTTTTTTACTAGACACCTTAAGGTTACAATTACAACCGACACATTAACATCAACAGATTATTATATACAGCTTTAAAATGAGGTGGAATGGAATTTAAAGTCTTCACCTGATTCCAGAAAATCAAGCATTGTAGTCATGATGTAAGACAAAGATAAATTCAAATTTGATAACAGTAAAGGTGAAAAACATGTAAATTATATCATTCTTAAAGGTAATATTGGCAATGAAAGAACACTGCACATCTAATACATCAATAGAGCTAAGAATTTATTCATGTGAGTAATTCCTTAAGTAGCACAGCTCTCAAACCATCCATAATTTCTCATAATGCATATGACGCTTGTCTATGTGCTTCTATAAATCTTCCGCAGGATATCCACATAATATACCAGAAGCCTTTCTCTAGGCCCTTTAACATTTTATAAGTACTAGTGTAATATATGGTCTGCTCATATGGGGTTCTTTAAACTCATTACATGATTGACTCATCTCCTTTTCTAGTCATATATCTCTTGGAAGATATATTTCATTCTGATAATGCACAAATAATTGTTGATACTATACTGGAGCTTATCAATATACACAATAATTGGAGAAAAAAAGAAATAAAATAATCAGAGATTATTCAGGAAGCCTGTCACAGTAAAAAAGACACTGGCTTGGTCGTCAGGAGACATGAGTTAATATCCCATCTCTAGTGCTTATTACCTCTATTACCTTGGGCAAATCACTTAAATTCCCCGAACCCGTTTCCTTTGCTATAAAGTGTAGGTGTTGGATTATATATCCTCTGAAGAATTTTCAAATTATAAATCTTGCAATCCACAAACTTATTTCTCTTTTATTTCTTTTTGTAGGGGGGAAGGCAGGGCAATTGGGGTTAAGTGACTTGCTTGGGGTTGAGGTAACACAGCTGGTTTTTGTGTTGTGTCTGAAGCTACATTTGAACTCAAGTCCTACTGACTCCAGGGCCAGTGCTCCATTCACTGCAACACCCAGCTACTACAGAGTTATCTTTCTAACAAAACTAAAAGTACAAAGACAAGGATTGATATTTATAAAGTGTGAAATAATTAAATGGAAAAGAAAGAAAAATATAACCTAATCAAAACACTAACAGAAATTGAAAAGGTGATCTCTGTCTCTGTCTCTCTGTCTCTCTCTCTCTGTCGCTCTCTGTCTCTCTCTCTGTCCCTGTCTCTCTCTCTCCGTCTCTCTCTGTCTCTCTCTGTCCATGTCTCTCTCTCTCTCTCTCTCTCTGTCTCTCTCTCTCCCAGACATACAGACATAGATACACACACTAAAAAAAAAAAGAACTGGGTAGATTCACATATGTAATCTTACACACATTCAAATAACAAATAATTTCAGTACAACATAAACTGATTTTTGAAGAGAAAAATGGCAATTGTTTCTATGAAGCAGAATACTGACCTTAAAATAAGTATGACAGATTAAAGATATAGTATTGGTGCCAGATTGCTGTACTGACAATAGCTGTACCGAAAGTAGAATAGGTTGTCTATCTAACTGCTTGATTCCTTGATAGATAAAGATACCACCACAGAAATCATTCTGTCCAATGATCTTCTGATACAAAGTATTATATATGGAATAAAGCAGGAAAATATTGCCACTGAGAATAAGGACATATGGCACAAAATCTAAGATCTAGATTAGAGACATAATTTCTATTGACCTCCAGATGATCCAATGAGTGATATTTTCATGATTTCATCAAGCTCTGAAATATTGCAGAAGTAGCTAGAAGTAATCCATAATAATTCAACAGATGAGAGAGAAAAACATAAAGGGAGACACACAGAGACAGAGACAGCCAGACAGAGACAGAGAGAAAGAGAGAGACAGAGAGAAGGAAGGAAGGAAGGAAGGAAGGAAGGAAGGAAGGAAGGAAGGAAGGAAGGAAGGAAGGAAGGGGGTAAAATGAGATTTAAAAAGAGAACTATTGGAAATATGTGCTTTACATAATTCTTCTGAGAAAAGAATTTCTATCCTCTTACTTTTTCTTTTAAGGCACGAATCACATCCAGAAATCGATTATTTCTGTATTGTTCAGAGTTCTTATGTTAGAGGAGGGTTTCCTGTTGAGGCTCTTGACATTTCTGATCATGTGAATGTTCAGTGGCTGTGGCACAGTCAGAGTCATTCAGAAGTGTGCTGGGCAACTGTTACAGCAGAAAAATATATTGCATGAACACTTTCTCACTATTTGTGCTTCTAACGATTTCACATTTGAGGACTCCTGAAATATATACCTCTCATTCAACTTTGGAGATAAACAAATACATGCATACATGCATATACACATCTGTGTGTTTATTTGTAAACTCATATACTTTAAAACACTCATGCACATATATACATGCACACAAACACACACATTTAGCGTCTTTGTATTTTTGTATACCCATGCATGCACATGCTTGTACACACACAAATAATCTCAATGTAGAATATAAGCCTTTGTATACAAAATGAGTCTATTGACCAGTGGTTAAAAGTGTAACTTCTGTTGTTTTCCGGTTGTGGGAACATATTTGTACCATGCCATTTACACTCCATTAAAAGGTTCCCCTTGGGCTAATAGTCTGCATTTCCCAATTTCCTTACCAAGATTAGGGGGATATCCTGTTACTATGGAAAAGAGCAATGCTAATTGGCTCACATGAGCAATCAGACCTGTGATTTTAGCATTTCTAAAACTGAATTCTAACAAGCACAACTAACAGAAGGTCCTGGAGGCAGGGTGGGGATAGGGAAGCTAACTCTTCTGATAGAGATAGTATTGTTAAAAGAATATTGCACCTAAAAATAAGAGTTGAGGGACCAATCTGTCACTTGTAACCTGTGTATACTCAGATAGCAGCAGCCCTAGCTATTCCTTAATTTACAAAAAGAAGAAAATAATATATTAAAAAAAACTTTTAGTGTTCCTTCAAAGAATATACTGTGTGAAACCTACAATTCTACACAAAAGTCATTGTTTTTGATGCTTCTTTGAATTTAAAAGCTATTTCTTTTTGTATTTATTCATTTGTTTTTATTTTTATTTTTCAGCATTCATTTCCACAAGACTCTAAGTTCCAAATTTTCTCCCCTTCTCTCCCCTACTCCCCACCACAAGATGGTAAGCATACTGATTACCCTTTTCTGAGTCTGCCCTCTCTTATATAGCCCCCCATCTCCTTCCCCATTACTTTCTTGTAGGGCAAAAGAGACTTCTATATTCCATTGCCTGTGTATCTCATTTCCTGCTTGCATGTGACAACATTTTTTTAATATTTGTTTTTAAAACTTTGAATTGTATATTCTCTCCTGAGAAGACAAGCAATTCAATATAGTTTATACCTGTGTATGTATGCAAAACATTTCAATAATGGTCAATAGTGTGAAAGTAATTATATTTCCTTCCATCCTACCCTGCCCCCCATTTATTCTATTTTCCCCTTTGACCCTGCCCCTTTTCCAAAGTGTTTGCTTATGACTACTCCCCCATGTGCCCACTCTTCCATCATTTCCCTGTCTAATCCCCTACCACTCTACTTTCTGTAGGGTAAGATACCCAGTTGAGTGCGTATGTTATTCCCTTCCTTATGCCAAAACCAATTAGAGTAAGGTTGATTCATTCGTTGTTACCTCCTTGCTCTTCCTCTGCATGGTAACAGCTTTCTCTTGCATCTTTTATGTGAGATAATTTATTCTATTCTATCTCTCCCTTTTCCTTTTCACAATATATTCCTCTCTCACATCTTAATTTTATTTGTTAGATATCATCCCTTCATATTCCACATCCTGTGCCCTCTATGTATACACATATTCATGCACACATACATATATACATGTATAATAATGTACATATACACATACATGTATACATATATACATGTGTGCTTATATACATGCCTATATATGCACATATACATATATGTTTGTGTGTACACACATATATATTTATAGATATAGATATATAGATATAGATGCTATTTGTTTAAGCATAGAATGTAAAAGTAGGGAATCAAGACAAAAAATGATATGACTACTTTAGAGGAAAGGAGGTAGTGGCAGTTCATTATCTAATCTTTCCTCTTTATTTAGCTAAGCTGACTAGTATACTAAAGCCAGGAGATCATAACTATAATTCTTACTTACTTATCATGCCAAGTGGTATAGTAGTTTTTTTCTGTATTCTGTTATTAATTCAGACCTCAAGACAGTCACAATTTCAACAAAATTATAGTCTCTGTAATGTAATTCATCTGTGCCAAATAGAATTTATGGACAGTGGGCAGGTCTTCATTTACAGTGGGTCACTTATCTACTTGATTAACTTGAATTTCTATAAGATTACTCAAATTGTAGTTATTACTGTGATGAAAAACAACAACCTCTAGTTTTTTGTAAATAAAATTAGGTAGGACCTACTCAATTTTTTACACTAATGTACTTTTAATACTATAACCATTGATTGTGCATTTGTTAACTAAAAATAAAATCACTTTTTACCTTCTTTTAGTATCAAAGTTCTTATTTTAAAGAATTTTTAATGTCAATAAAATACATAAGCTATATATGATAATCAGAATATTTTAAAGATATAACAAAAGTGATCATGAATTCAGTACTTAAAATGGATTTACATTTATTAATTATAGTAGAATTTACAGGCATAAGAAAAATAATAAGCATGAATAAGGCCTCATCTACCCAGTGTATAGAATTTATAATATTTTACAAAACATGATGATGATGATGATGAAAACAACATTAAATTACTTTACACATGCTAACTTATTTTATCTTCAAAACAACCATGTGAAGTGAGTCGTATTCTTATCCCCTTTTTACAGAGGAAGAAACTGAGAAGTCAAGTGACTTGCATAAGGTCACTTGGGTAAAGAAGTATCTGAGACAGGATGTTAACTCATATCTTCTTGCCTCCAAAATTAAAATCACCTTGAATTTGCTGACATTTTGTATGAGCCTCTGGGAGCTCACATCTCAACCCATATGTTGGGAACCATTACATTAAAGTATGAAATTCTTACAATGAAAAACCTTAGGGGGGCATTCTGCCTTCATTCACTTCATACATTCATTTCACATGTATGTATCAAATACATATTATAGAAATGCATTGCACTAGGATCTCAGGAGACAAAAGACAAGTAACATGTGGTTTCAGCCCTTGCAGAGTTCCACAAATTGTACTAAAGTAAATATTACTCATATAGCATATACAAATTTCAAAATTTAAAACTGAAAAAAATATTACTTTCATCCCATCACAGATTGATTCTCAAAGTTTTGCAGCATAATTCTATATGGAGAATCCAGGTGATATGTGAGAAAAGATAATTAGGAAAAGATTAAAAGCAAAGATGGATTCCTTTGGACCAGTAGGTAGAACTAACTTTTTGTAGCAGAATGGAACCAAGTTTCAATTGATTTTACTTATTGAAATAGGTCCACATCATCCATTCCTGCCAGTCTCAAGTCTCTCTTCATAAACTATGGGGAATTGCACCAGCAGAACCTTTCAGTCATGTCCAGTTCAGATGCACTTGGATGATTTCACTAATACGGTAAACAAACCATTTTATACATGCAAAAGTTGTAGAAGCTGTGCTTTCCTTCCCACCATTCCCGCTGTGAAGGTTGTTGAAACTGAAGCTGATCATTATGCACATATTTTAAGGGGAAAATGTATGCTTCCCAGAGAGCCAGAGAATTGTGGAGGCCAAGAGGCCCTTAGTGGTTACAGTCTGATTGTTAAGTACTCATAGAAAGTGATTTTTTTTAACAGAATAGTGATGACAAACATAATACTCCAATTTAAGCTTTAACAAAAAGAAATATATATAAATCCATTAAGTTAAAGCCAGACCTTGTCATCTCTTTTCTCTTGGGGTCAATATAAACAAAAAAAGTTTCCTTTAAAAAGTTAAGGCTCTCTGGATGCCACAAATGCTGTGTTCATTAAGCATAATTCAGAACATATAGTCAAGAATATTTATTATGATGATGCATATAACATTTAAATGGTAAAATATTACTATAATATGTGGGCACAGTAAAGACTAATTTGCATTAAGAATGTTATATTATAGATGTGCATATTATATATAAGCTTTGTGATATATATATATATAAAAGCTTTAATTTTATATATATATAGAGAGAGAGAGAGAGGGAGAAAACTAACATATATATGAAATTCCACACATTACGATAACACATAGCACAAGTATTTCTGTGTGCATATCATATATTAACCATATGGGCACATACAGGTAACAACCATAAGTTGCTAATCTGCATATATAAAAGAAATTTCAAAACTGGGATTTCCCTTAACCTATAGAATATTAATGGATAATTTGATTTATACAAACATTAATTTACTTTTAATGAGTATTTCTACATTACAATACTCAATATTACATGTTAGTAACACAATAAATGGAAATGTCATTTCTACATGTCATATGTATATGTTTGAGAATAACAGGATACAAAACTAATTAGCATATCATCAAAAATTCTTTTATAAAAGTTTAAAAAGGCACTCATTTCTTGTCCAAATAAAGAAACATAGTTATGTCCTGATTTTGGACATAGTTGAAATATATGTACACACACTAATACACATATTTTAGTATGCAAACATGCACATACACACACACACATATGACAATGTGGTACATATTTATATGCTCTGTGATTTCATCAGAGTAACTTCATCAATCCAGATCAAAAACTTCATAACTGGGGGTGGCTAGGTGGCACAGTGAATAGAGCACTGGCCCTGATATCAGGAGGATCTGAGTTCAAAATTGACCTCAGACACTTAACATTTATTAACCATGTGACCTTGGGCAAGTCACTTAACCCCAATTGCCCTGCCTTCCCCCCTCCAAAAAAAAAGCAAACTTAAAAAAAATGTTTTTCAGACACTTAACTAGCTGTGTGACCTCGGGCAAGTCACTCCAGTTGCCCTTAACAAAGCAAAAAACAAAAACAAAAAACAACTCTTTAACTTAGAATTTTGAAGAGTTACTGGAAATACTGGGAGAATTAGGCTCTTACCCATGGCTACATAGCTAGTATGTGTCAGAGACAAGTAAATTTTTCTGACTTCAAGGCTGACTCTCTAACAATTACACAATATTCCCTCTGATTGAACCTTTTAAGGTTCTCTGAAATTCACAGAATATAACAGTGAGGGCCTTATGTTTGGAAAACATCTTGACTATCATTAGAATTATTATTATTATAAAATACAAATAATTATTAGTATTAATAATATAGTGTTGGTGATGTTGATAATATTTGAAATTTATTCATTTTAAAATTTGAAAGCATTTTAATATTTACTTTCATTTGATCTATACAACAATCCTACAAAGAAAATAGATTAGATTTTTTTAAACCCTAAATTGAGAGAAGAAAGAAAAATAAATATACAAGGCTCAGAAAGGTTAAAGGATTTGCTCTTGGTCAAGAATTAGGAAATGAAAAAAACTGTAATATGATTCCAGATCATTCTCAGCCCATCACCAATACATACACACGCACACACACACACACACACACTTGCACACCTGCATATAAATATATATATATATATATATATATATATATATATATACATATATATATATATACATATATATGTAAATCATGTAGTAAAATGAGGATTTCAAGCTGGTAAATGGTATAGTTAAAATATGTTCCCTCCTAAATGAGGGTAAATACCTGTAAGGAGAAAATGAACACATTTTTTAAAAAACAGAAGTTTTTGTATTGTGAAAACAAATTTCTACATATTTATGCAATTATTTTGGCTCACTGAAATCTGAAAAACCTATCTCTCAGTGTTTACATAATGAAATAAGATAGACTAAAGCAGTAAAAAGCAAGACCAACCTATTTAAAAATAGTTTACATGAGGGAGCTAGAAAATAAAATTGATCTAAATTCACTTGGGGCGGGGGGGGGGAGAAACAGTACTTTGCTCCAATTTCCTTTATCACTGAAACTATCAGAATCAGGCCCGGGCCATATCTGTAGATAATTAAGGAAAGGGTCATAGTAACTATAATTAAATTAACAATGACCTTCTGGAAGCATAAACATTCCATACCTGAACATATAGTAGATATACTCCTAGCATTTTATATCCTGTTCTAGTAATTAAAGGCTAGTGGTAAATGTAAGATCAGTATGAGAGTGTGTGCAAATTATGATTAGAAAAGAATGCATTGTGTTAATGAAATATGCTATGAATATGTAGAAGCTTTTCTGTAGTATCAGGTAATAAAACACAAGTTTCTCTTCTGGAGCAGGGTCTCCAAATAAGTGAGAAACTGCAAAATACATGTCCAATAAAATAGAGAAGGTTTCATGCTATTCCCATTAGTTTAGTGGATGAGTTCATCTTGTAGTAAAGATGAGAAGAAAAGGATCTTATTTCAGTATATTAAGAAGTAGAGATATATTAAGTGTTGGTGATAGAGATATTCTAATGAAACTAAAAGGAACTTCCACTGCAAAGTATAAAGACTTCCCAAACTTTTTGAAGAAAAGATAGCCTTAATACCAATGATAGAACATCTGTTTTAAAAAACAACATGGCAAGTTGGGTTGGGAGAAAAGATGAAATGGAAATGAGTGTAATGCCATGCACAAGCAGAGCTAAGTATCTGCTAAACTTGATTGCTATTACAATGTGGTCAAGTGGATATGAGCATATCAAAACAAGAGATAGCATCGTTAGGTAAAATGAAGCCAATCCAACCTAATCCAAATAAAGAAGTATATATTAATCACCTATGATGGACAGGGAACTGCACTAGGTGATGAAGTATATCAGCAAGCATCCTAGCGTACGTAGGGCAGCTTCTACCACAGGTTCTTAGATCTGCTTCTCTAAAGGAAAGCAACTCAAAATGGGTTAATAATTTCACTTTAATCATTCAAACATATACCATTTACTTATTTCAGGGGAAAAAGTCAGCAACCTGAACTTCAGAGAATACAAACAGAATATAAACAAATTACTAGGAGAAGTAACAAGCAGATAAGAAACAGATCAGCAGAGACAGGTTTCCAACTGTCTGACTATTACACCCATACCTATTCAGTTACCAGAGAGGGAAACACGAACATCTAGGTTTTCAGGGGGCTCAATGGCTTCCCAGAGTCTTGTCTGGCCAAATCACACAACTCTTCCCAAACTGAGCCCCAAAGCAAAACCTCACATCAGGACATATGTATAACCTTCTCCTGGGTCAGAGAATGTCACAGCCCTCTTGACCCACTGCCAAATCACAAATGAAGAGCCACAGGCTCTACATGACCACAATCAGTCTATTACGGGGCAGAGTATACTTTCAAATCAGGGAAGATTCTCAGTCACTTAAGCAAAGGGTCTAGGGGCAGGGAAGATCTTCAGATTCCCATAACATTAGGATACACAGATAAAAAGAAAAATAGTACCTGTACTCAATTGTCCTCAAGAAGATTATATTCTACTGGCAATGAGGAAGGGAAGAATGGTTTTGGCATGGAATCATATCACTTAGATTCAGATCATAGTTCTATAATTCACATGTTTAACGAATTTATTGGGCTTCCTATTTTCCCTCTCTGTCCCTTAGTTTCCCCATCTGAAATATATAGATAATTATATTTTCACTGACTACTTCATAGAATTTTAATGAAAATCAAATGAAATGATATAAATGAAGTTTATCTTAAAACCTAAAGTTCTCCAAGCTTCCCTAGATTATGACTCCTGGATTCACTTCCTAATTCATGAGTTAATATCACAATGAAATGTTCATAGAGTAGTAAATACTTTTGGGATCAGGTTTTTGTTTCACATTTTGTCAAAGCCAAAAAAAAACCACACCAACAAAACAAAACAAAGAGCAATCAGTAGACCATCTTATTCCTCTATTGCTGTCCACATCAATTATGCATAGTTCTTTAAGATTTATAAAATGCTTTGCAGATATTATCTCATTTAATTATTACAACAATCCCAGATAGTAAGTGCTATTATCACCCCCAGTTTTATCGATGAGGAAACTGAGGCAGAGAGTGGTTAAAGAACATCCTCAGGGTCACAGAGAAAGTATCTAAGGTGGGACTTGAATACAGATTTCCTGATTTAGGTCCAGCACTATGTGCAACTACATCATGATAGATTTCTGAAATTATAGCAATGAGTCATAGATGATAAGAGCATGGATGGGTCATATTCTACATTGTTGAAGGGAGAATTCAGATAAATGAGATCACATGTTCCTGGGAGTGGTAGTGTATGATAATGGAAATATACCACTAATCATAATATCAACATTTTCCAAGTATTACCGCTGTGGTTAGCAATATTATTGAATATTGTGGAAATTTTTAGAGGACCATAAAACAACGGCATTTAAAAATTCCAATTGGGAGTTATTATTTTAAATAAGTTACTTGATATTAGACTTTGTTTACTATCCCTAGAGATAATGAATTATGTGATATTGGCAGGGGTCTTACTGGCAGCAAACACATTTATTTGGCAGTTTTGAACAGCAATGGCATTTAGCTTAGAATTTGGTCCCCAAACAATGAGCTTGTGCTCTCAATAAAAAAAACCTGCATTTTTTTCTTTTCCTTTAACAAAAAAGGACTAGTACATGTATGCTATTTATAAATTCCACCTGGCTTCCTCTGAAATAAGTATTACACATAAAATATGTCCTCCCTTGAGCCAGATATATGTAGCATAGTACTTGTTAAAATATGAGATTAAGTCCCGGTAAGGATATGACTATTTCAACTTAAAACAATAACACCAAAAATTATAGATATGATTATGAGATTCTGTATTAAATGTTTAGACAGATTAGTTCAATAGTTACTATTTCAGTTACTATTTCAGAACATTTCAGTTACACTTTTGTGTTAGTAATTTGCATGGATATCTATATTCAGTTCCAATTTTATAATTGTCATTGATCCATCTCTACTCTTAAATGTTTGCATAAAATAATTGATTATTTTGAAGATGCATGCATTTTATTTAACCCATGAATTCAGAGGTATTAGTATTAAAGATATCTTCTACTTTATAGTTCACAAATATACCAACACATAACCAGCAGACTTACAGAGCATGGAAGCTTTCCTGGAGTCATAAGTTGTTGAAGTGGTTGCTGCTGGTGATGCTGATGGTGATGGGCCTTTGTTCTCAAAGATGTTTATGTTTTGACTTGTGTGTCAATTTGGATTTAAATAAAGAACTGAGCAAAGTTGTCAGTCTTATTCTTCCTTCCAGAGTCATTGAAGTCAAGTGGAAAACATCAGTTAAGATTGGTAGTGGCTCACCCCAAGATGGAATGAGTGATCCGAGCCTTTCTAAACTCAGATTTTTCTTAGTCCTCAGTTTGTCTGAAGTCAATCTCTTTCAATGACTAAGGGCTAGTTAAAAAATTAGGCAAAAGTTGGCCTAATTTATCATCATGAAAAATCAGTCTCAGAATGGAAGATCCTCAAAGTCAGAATAAAGTAGTAAAGAACTGGAGAATACTCTATACTCATTTGGAAAAATCATTAATATTATTTCTAAATATTTATATTAAATGCTTTAATATTATATAAAAATTGTACTGATTACTTTAACTTTAAAATCAGTTCATTAATGCAAAGTCTCTATTTTATATCAAATTTCTTGAAACAGACTATTTTTACTCATTGTAACTTCCTTTTTCCCCGGCTACTTTCATGGTATCTGAAGCTAATATTAGCTAATATTTAATAATAAAAAGCAAAGAAAAGAGTGGTGGTTATTCTTCAATAAAGAAACTGACTTGAGAGTAAGAGAAGTTATGGTCACAGCAGTAAACCTGAAACTACACAGAGCAGTAAATAGTTTTTATTTCAAATAAATATTTGTGTAAAAAATACAAGAAATGTTAGCTTGCTGAATCCACAAAAATAAATCACAATCTTGTGTCTGACCTCATTACTCAACTGAAACTATTCTTTCCAAGGGCATCTTTAACTGTCAAATCTAATAGGGGTTAACTGTTTTACCTTTCTTAATTATTTTACCTTTTGACCTGTCTGTGGCATTAGACTGACCACTTTTATCAACTGCATACTCTCTCCTTCTGAGATTTTGGGGAGCCTGTTTTCCCCTAGTTCTTCTACATGGCTGAATCTCCTTTACAGTGTCCTTTTTATATTATCATTCCCATTTCATCCTTGGATTGTAGTTGTTCTTCAAACTTCTACTCTGAGTGATTTTGTTCTTTGACATAGTCTCTATTGTTAATGTTTTGAGTACTAATATTTTAAATTATTTTTTCCATATACTTTCCAGATCTATGTATTTTGATGTCACATCTTGTAACAGTAATCAATTTAGCAGATACTTAGCCCTTAGCAATTTAAGGCTAAGTGCCTCTTGAAAGAACCAGAGGGTGTGATCTCTGTCTCCTGTGAACAGAGGAATGAACTCTCTATCCTGTTGAGAAGGTGTGAACTCTTTCTCCTGTTGCTGACATGGCAGGAGGGGGTTGGCTGAGACAGAAGTCCAGTGTATGTAAATAAGAATTCCAGAGACAGAATTAGAATTGGGAATCTTCCTCCTGTTGGCTCCTGGTGGAGGAAGCAGGATTGTTCCAGCATCTGGGAGCTGGGCTTGTTGGACTGAGAACTGAGTTGGAGTTTTCTATGAGACCAGAATCTGGCAAATGCCACCTGGAAGGCTGAGAGGGCTGCCTGGAAGGCCTCCTGGAAAGCTTCCTGGAAGGCCAAGATTTCTCCTGGGTCCTAGGGCCAGCTGAACTGCTGGAGGACTGAAGAAGCATGACCAGGATAAAACTTTATTTATTTATGGCTTGGGGGATCCTTGAGTTCCCCACAACAAATGGTGAAGGGTTTGAGATATGCTAGATCCTGTGTACTTTGGTGTGTGCCAGGGATGGCCAGAGGCCTAGACAAGGACCTGGGAGCTGTCTACATTGAGAACTGGATGTGAACCTGGGAGGTGTCTGCCCCTGAATCCAGGTGACAGTTTGGTAGATTCAGGTAGGAGCTGGGACCAGGAAAGGAGATCCACCCTGACTCAAATCAAAGAAAAAGGCCTCTTCTCATATGTAGAATGCCTGATGAAACTGAAGCTTGCTGGACACTGAGGGGTTGGTGGTTTGTGTGATTGTCTAATGATTGTATTTAGTGACTGATTGCTAGATTAGTGACTGATTAAGTTAATGATTGTCCCATGAGTGGAAGATTGATTATTGTATTGTGAATTGATTGAATGACTAAGTATTGATTATTGTATTGTGAATTGATTGTGAAAGTTTGCCTTGATTTGAAATGGAATAAACAGAGTATTCACTATACTGTGTAATCCGAACCTTTAAAGTTGTTCACAGTAGCATTCTTTTGGGAATCTGCTTTTGCATGGCATCACACATTTTAATGTTTTCACTACAGTGGTCACAATATTTAGAACAAGGAATAAAAGAATAATCATTTGGTTTCTCTAAGGGGAAAACCATCCTCACTTAATCATTCAATCAAATTACAATATATCAATCTTCCACTCATGGGGCAACCATTAAACTAATCAGTCACTAATCTAGATTCACAATTACTAAATAACATTAATCACTAATACAACCATTAGAAAACCACACAAAAGCTATAAGAAATGGGAAGGAGATTGACTTCATACTTACCTGAAGAGACTTACATGAATTGATGTTGAGTGAGAAGAGCAGAACCAAGAAAAATTTGTACACAGTCACAGATATATCATATGTGTGATAACCAGTTTTGAAAAACTGGATGCTTCTCAGCATCACACAGTTAAAAGACAACTATGCAAGTCTCAGGATGGAAGGAGATGTCTACATTCAGAGAAAGATCCAGAAAGATCAGAGTTTAAAAGGAGAAAGAAGCAATGCATGCTATCATTCTTTTCAATGTTTGGCTTTTGTTTCTCTTTTCTCATTGTTCACTCCATTGGCTATAACACCTATAAAACCAGACTAT
>CM053593.1:77429369-77477084 GCA_028646575.1 Pseudocheirus occidentalis | reverse complement strand
AAGAGAAGTAGAGGAAAAACTGGGAAGAGAAATGAGAATGATGCAATAAAATCATGAAAATAGAGTCAACAACCTGACTAAAGAAAACAGCACCTTACAAAAAATAGATTAACTCAAATGGCAAAAGAGGCCCAAAATCCAATGAGGAGAATGCCTTAAAACATTGAATTCACCAGATGGAAAAAGAATCTCAAAAGCTTTCTGAAGAGAATAATTCCTTCATAATTAGAGTGGAGTAAATGGAAGCAAATGACTTTATGAGAAATTGAGATACTGTTAAACAGATCCAAAGAAATGAAAAAAATAGAAGGCAATGTGAAATATCTCCTTGAAAAAACCACTGACCTAGAAAATAAATCCAAGAGAGACAATTTAAAAATTATTGGACTACCAGAGAGCCATGATCAAAAAAGAACTTAGAAAGCATCCTTCAAGAAATTCTCAAAGAAAACTTCAGTGATATTTTAGAACCAGAGGGCAAAATAGAACTTCAGAAAATTCACTAATCCCCTCTTGAAAAAGATCCCCAAAGGAAAATACCTAGAAATGTTATAGCCAGGTTTTGAGCTCCCCAGATCAAGGAAAAAATATTATAAGCTGCCAAGAAGAAACGATTTGAATACTTTGGAAACACAATTAGGATATCTCAGGATATAGCAGCTTCTACATCAAGGGACTGAAAGGCCTGGAACATGATATTCTGGAGATCAAGGGAGTTAGGATTAAAACCGAGAATCGCCTACCCAGCAAAACTGAGTGAAATATCTCAGGGGATAATATAGTCATTTAGTGAGGTGGAGGAATTTTAAGTATTCATGCTGAAAAAACCAGAACTGAAAAGAAAATTTGACACTCAAATATAAGAAGCATGAGAAGGTAAACATGGAAAAGTTATCACAAGAAACTTATCAGTGTTGAATCTTTTACATGCAAACATGGAAAAACAATAATTGTAACTTAGGAAACTTCTCAGTGTGAGAACAGGTGAAGGGAATACAAATATATATGTGTGTGTGTGTGTGTATGTATACATAAATAGATGTCTATATAGGAGGGTATATATATGCATATGAATACATATCTGAGTATGTGTATATATGTGTACATAGAGGGCACAGGATCAATTAAATAGGAAGGGGTCATACTTTAAAAGGTGACATTCCGAGGAATAGGATGAGAGGACACAAGGGGAGACAGAATGGGGTTAATCATCTCATACTGAAGAGGCAAGGCATAAACTGTTATGATGGAAGGGAAGAACAGGAAGGCAAAAGGGAAAGGGTCAACCTTACTCTTACTGAATTTGGATTAGGGAAGGAATGACATAAACTCTAAACTGAGCATCTTGCAAACAGGAGAATAGGGGGAATGAGGATGAGAGGTGGGATGATGAAGTTGAGGGCATGTTGGGGGGGGAGGGTTGCTAGAAGCACACACTTCTGTAAAGAGACAGGGACAGGGCAGAGAATAGAACGAGGAGGGGTGGGATAGGAAGGAGGGATGTATAATCAGTCTCTCACAATATGTCCATTGTGGAGATGTTCTACATAACTACACATGTACAGCCTGTATTGAATTGCTTTTCTTTCCAGTGGAGGTGGGTGATGTTGGGAGGAAGGGAAAGAATCTAGAATTTAAATGTTATATTGTTTATATGTTTAAATGTTAATCAAATGTTATATGTGTGTATATATATATATATACATACACACATATACATATACATGTTATCATCATCATCATCATCATCATTATTATTATTAGCTACATGCAACTGGGAATTAGTAAGCCAATATAAGCCAATGACTTTTTGCTTGTCCAAATTACTATCCATTATACTGCGTACATTACTGAAATCCCTTCCTCACCTGAAAAATTCTTGGGGATTATTGTTGCTAAATATAATAAAGAGGAAGACATCAGGAATACCAGGTAAGCTTTATTTTTGTTATTTTATATGTTATATGTTATATATTGTTATTTTCAGCTTTGGTGAAAGCAATCTTTACCTCCTCAGAGCTCAAAATTAAGAGTCAAATTTGAAAGGAGGTATATAGAAATAGATTATTTCTAACCCAAGATCAGGAGAACTCTTCCTTCAAATGTAAAAAGAGTAAGCCTCTTAGAAGATCAGGGATATAAATCAAAATTTCAAGTGACCAATGAAGCTTGACAACTTTTTTAATTACCTGGACTAATCTTTATAACTAATATTCAGGACCTGTTAGGGAACTATTTAGAATGGGGAGAAATGGGAAGGTTGTAGAAAAAATTGCAAGATTTGATCCACCTCTTTTTCATTTTCCTGTGCTGTTCCTTTATGTTCCCATCTAGTAGATAGTCAGCCATATCACCCCTTTATAATCCTCTTGCTGTAATCTAACCTGGTAGCAATTGTAATCTCCCTTTTTGGACCAAGACCATTAGTATACTTCATAATATAATAGAAACACAGATACATTGTTTTTTAAGCTAAATTATATAGTCAAGGGACTAACCTAGTTTATTTGAGGACCTGCATAGATAGCTACCTAATGAGAATTCATTGATCTGAATCCCCAATAGGAAGGTAGTGGTTCTAGTGTTTTAGAAATGGCAGACATATCTGCCAGGTATGGCCTCTACAGATACACCAATCCGACTTTAATCTCTAAATACTTAGAGAGATATCAGAAACTTAAAAAAAAGGCTGACTGTTTTATATTATGTACACTAACTAGTCAAAACTGACTTTGACACTCCAAATAAACTATGATACATTATCTCCTATGGCCCTGCTCCCCTTAGAAGACCATGGTTGTCTTTATTGTGTTACCCCAGGCCCTTACCTTGAAATCTATCTATCCCTTGATTCTCTGATGATATTGTACTTTTCCCTTCTATTAGCAACTTTCTACTTCAAGGTACCTCAACTTTCCATCAACAGCTTGTACTCTTGGCCTTTGTAGTGTTTAATCTTACCATTGGTATTCTGTCATTGAAATTCAGATTCCTTCCATTTGTTGGAATACAGGATCCAAACTACTATAAGTTGACAAGAACAATTACCCTCTGTGGATCAGACTTAAGAACTGGCTTCTAAAGGGTCTTATACTCCATTTGGAAGGGATTTTCTTCTTGTAAAGGCCAATTTTCTAAGATGATTCATCATGTTTTCCAAAAGTTTCCAACTAGGCAATATTTTTTTTTCTTTTTCCTAATCAGTACCTATAACCACAATTTAATAGGTAGTACCCCTACATTATCAAGGCACCCCAGGTAACCAAATTGGTTATACTCATAAATGTAGGAAATACTTCAATCATTCTAACTTTAAGAGCTCAATCTTCTCTACCTGACCTCTTGATTAGAATCCCTTCAAGTAAGAGAGAAACAAAGAATTATAAATAAATATAGTTCGTGGCTATTCAAAAGAAAAGAGGGGAATTTTTACAATTAGTCATAATTATCACAAAAAAGAGTTCTTTTGAAAGAAATTGTGCTATTTGGGGAAATTAGCCTTCACTCACATTCTAATTCACATATTTTATTATTTGTGTTGTATCATTCTTTATTCAGAGATATGAAAAAAGGAGCTTTTGACAGATTGTCTCATTCATCATGTGTCTACGGTAAGTCATAATGAGAGCTAATGTTATCAGAATTTTACAGAGAGAAAAACTAAGCAAACCAGTAGTGAAATTGTTTGCATGAAGTTCTATAGTTATAATGCAGAAAAAATAAGTATCAGATTACTTACATCATTTTGCAAATGATAGCTTATATTTTTAGACTCTTTATTGCTCCATATTGGACTGTCATAGAAGTAGTAAGTTTTGTCTTACTCTATGTTAACGTATTGAATGACTCAGCAGTCATTGCTTAGAATGAATTAGCATTCTGTTTACATCAGTAAACAACCTTTACACTGTGGGCACTATGTTAGTATCCAGCAGCAAGCATTATTGATATTTGCCTGACAAACAGTAAGCACTAAATAAGTGCTTGATAACTGATTTATTCTTTGGATGACAAAGGATATCTTTACACACATTAGCATTTCCTTGGTTGTTCTAAATAGGGTCAAGATTTTGCATAAGAATAATGAGTTGACTTTCCATGATGAGTAATGGCAGTTTTTCAGAATTCATCATTACAACCTTTTTAAAATTAAATATCTTCAAGCTCTGTTGGTTGATAAACACTCTGAAATATACATGCACACACATTAGACATGAGTTCTTTAACAACCAATTGACTTTGAATATAACATAAATCAATAGTTAACTTCATATTAATACAAAATAAGAGACACCAAAGGATTTACAGTGGGGAAAAACCTCATGTCCTACCATACATCTTCTTAAGCAAAAATGTAATGAAGCAGGGAGATCTTTTAGGTGGAGAAGGGATAACCCAAGAAACAAGTTGAATCCAGAACCAGATACAAAAACGACATTCATGCTACCAGCAATGCCAGGATATAGATAAACCAGAGGTAAATCCCACTATTTTGTTTTCTTCTTGTATGTGCCTCTGGGAAGCATGGTGACAGGGATAAAAATTAAATTCATTTAATTTATCTACATCAACAACCCAATAATATAAAAAAGGGTATTTTGCTATCCTGGTAAACATAGTTACAGTATTATAATTTAAACAGATTTGGAAAGAAAAGTTATATTAATCTGCTTGGACAGAACTGGAAACAGTGGAAGGAAAGAAAGAATGAAGGAAGGAAACAAGGAAGGAAGGAAGAAAAAACAGAAGGAAGGAAGGAGGGAAGGAGGGAAGGGAGGGAATGAGGCATGGAGGGACAGAGATAAGGAGGAAAGGAACAATCATTTATTTAGCAAGTACTATGTGTCAGCTATTGTGATAAGCACTATTTCCCTTGCAACACTGAAAAAAAGGTACTATTATTAGCTTGATTTTACACTTGAAGAGACTGAGGGAAACATGGGTTAACTGATTTGACCAAGGTCACATAGCTAGTAAGTGCCTGAGGTCATATTTGAACTCAGGCCTTCAGGATTTCAGGCCTGATGAGCCACATTACAGTTCAACGTACAAGTATTTTGTGTCCTAGTTTGAAGTAGATGGCCATTAAATTCCCTGTCAGGTCTGTAATTCTGTAATTCTGTGATACCTGTCTTAAACTCAGAAACTCTCTTTGATGCTCAGTTTAAGAGGGGCAAAAGTTTTAGAGTCAGTACTTTAAATGAAAATTCTAGCAAGGTGGTAGGGAGAGGTGAGGGAATGCAAAGGAAATTTTGTATAGTAAGAATTACTGTGGCCTTAGCTGTGGGAATATTTACAGATAAATGTACTCAAACAGCTTATTTCTTTCCTTACTTATTGAAATGACTATTAGCCTAAATTATTATTATTATATTATTAATACATTAATCCTAATAAATAGAAAATTACTTTGAGGGGTAGCATCACAAGGGAGCAGAAGAAAATTATTGAATAAGGAAATAAAATTCTTTGTTTAGGAGTAAAAACATACAATTTTTTAAACACATCAAATGGCAGTAGCTAGGTGATGTAGTGTGGCCGCTGAAGTCAGGAGGGCCTGAGTTCAAGTCTGGCCTCAGATACATGACACTGAATGAGCTACGTGAACTTGGGTAAGTCACTTAACCCCAGTTTCCTTGCTGTTTCCCCTCCAAAAAAAAACAAACCAAAAACAAACAAATGTCAAATGACTGAAAACATATCAGGTTAAATACAACCTAAGTAGAAATGTAATGATGTGGTAAGATATTGTTAATAATTTATAGGCTTACTGAAGCTCAAATGAAAATAATTTCAATGTTTAAATGAAAGTGAATATAATTCAATCATATAATAACTGTATAAATTAGTTTTGTTGTTGCTATTTTTGTTATTTTTGAACCAATCTACCATCTGCCAAAGTAATTTAAAGAAATATTTTTTCTTTGTTTTTGACTAGCATCATCATTCTCCACCAATTTTGAAGTGAAAGTTGTGTGTTTCAATATGAATTCTGCCACGACATCCATGACTTTCATTCTTCCCATTAAATGACTATTAGTGAAGAAATAAATTTTAGAAAATGTGTATTGGACACACACATACACACAATAATTTATCTCAATTGCCTCCTCACCTATTTTCTTAACATTGGAAAACTTACACAGTCTGAAAGGTTATTTTCTCTTTCTGGGAGGTAGAATTAACTTCAAAACTGTAATGATATTAGTTCTACAGGCACCACTAGGTGGCATAGCGAATAGAGCATAGGCCCTGGAGTCAAGAGTACCTGAGTTCAAATTAGGCTTCAGACATTCAACACAAAAACTAGTCATGTGACCTTGGGCAAGTCACTTAACTCCAATTTGCCCTCCAAAAAGCCAAATATATATATATATATATATATTAGTTCTACAAAGTAATTCCAAAAGCATGTTGAATCACAGAAAATTTTTTAAAGCAAACTTGTGATCAGAGACTTATGCACAAAAGTCGTGTGAAAGAGTCCTTTGACCACATAATTGATAGGCACATATTTGTGTCTTGCTCTTCTTAATTTTTCCTTTCTCAGGAAACATTTTCTACTAGTTCATATTCCCTCCACCATACTTATTTCCAGAGATAAGTTCCATAAAATTTGTTCAACCTATTGCCTGTGTTCTAAAGATATTCTATACATGAGTGCTATCACAATAAAATACAAATAAATTCCTGACAACCATGTGTTGATTTAGAATGCCACAAATTAATGTTATTAATGTTGTATTGTACTTTTGTTTATTTTGTTAAACATTTCCCTTTTACATTTTTTTGTCTGGTTCAGGCTACACCACAGAATTCATTCTGATAACTTTAAAATATACAAAGGTGAACTCAAGAGGGATAAATCATGTATTTTGACTTAAGCTAGCTTTATTAGTATTTATGGCAGACCAGCTTCTTGTTTGAATACAATAAACTGCTTAATATATACATTGCTTCTCTTTATCTACTAAGAAATGACATTTTCTTAATACATATGTGTATACACATACACACATGTATGCATGTGTGTATAATTGTGTGTGTGTGCAGGCACATGTGTGTGTTTGTGAGTGTGTAATACACACATAGGTATGGCCACCTAGAACAAAGGAATCATTACATGTTGTCAGGATCATTACATATAACAAATACAGGCCTAATGTCAGGATAGGTGCCATTTGGAGACTATCCTATTGCAATCAGAAAAATTGATATGTACCCTTTTTAAATGTGTTTCTGAACTCTTCCCCCAGAAATGTGGATATCAAAAGAGAAAAGGCTGAGGCATGAGGCTGGTAATGCTGAATGAGTCTCACACTTTAGGGTTAGTAGAAATGGAACAAAGGGCAACTGATTTCTCTCTTCTATTTATCATTCCATAAACATTTTCAACCTTGTAAGCTTCTTTTGAGTAGTATTTTATAACACCTTATACTTTGAATATAAACACTCCTTGATTAGTCCACAAGGATATAAAGCACAGATACTAATTGTGCTTCCATATTTTTTTCAATTTCCATTCAAACATGTTTAAAACAGCAACAAAACAAAAAAACAACTTGGATAATCACAGAGTCCACTGGTTCTAGTTGATGAAATCAACACTTCAGTGCAATTTTTCTTACAACAGTTCATTTGAATAACAATGAAAGTAGAGAATAGATGTAAACCCAATCTAGTAACTCCTCCTATAATTACTAATATCTCCCTAAATGATTCATGGGAGAGAAAGAAATCAACTTATCCTACTATAGACCCATAAGGGCAAAGTATGACTTTAACAGGCAAAATTGCTATTTACTTATTTATTTATTCATTCATTCATTCATTCATTCATTTATTTATCTATCTATCTATCCATCTATTTATTTATTTATTTATTCATTCATTCATCTATTTATCAATCTATTTATTCATTCATTGGTTTATTTATCTATTCATCTATTTATTTATTAATTATTTATTTGTTTATTATTTATTTATTTGTTTATTTTTTTATTCATTCATTCATTCATTTGTTTGTTTGTTTATTCATCTATTTATTTACTTATTTATCTATTTATTTATTTGATTATGTAGTTATTTATTTATTTATTCTAGTCTAACAATAAATACCTGTTATTTATTCTGCTTATTTACTTTATAAATAAGTATTTTTCTGAAACATGTAACTTTCTGATTTCATATTTAATTTTAAATGAAAATGTCAATTTTACCATACATTTCTTCAAACTTATATATTTAAAGTAAATGTATAAAACAATTAACTGGTGGTGTCATTTGAGATTCTGAACTCTATTGCATGATTCATTCAAGCCTCCCTTAAAAGAAAAAGACAGAGGCAACAAGATAAATGCAAGAATTGCTATTCCTTTTTTTGTGTGTGAAGCGGCTACCTAGTTTTAGAAATATGGTATTAGAACAATGTATTTTCCATTATGATGACAAGTACATGGTGGTGCACAAATCCCACTTGAGATTCTAAACTGTCTGAAGGGCTTTAGTGTTAGCCACTTATTTCTAGAAGGTTGGATTAAGAAATGGGAAAGATGTTACGTGGCAACTCTCTTGCTGGCACATGAATGTGTAGTTACATGCCAAGAATATAAATATAACTTGAAAAGGAAGGCTTTTAGGTTGCATTTGACACTTTTAGAGTTTTCTTGTCATTCAGAGACACAGAAGTTTGCTGCTGTCAAAAGAATGTTTTTCCCCCTTTCAAGAACTTATCAAATTGCTTTTTTCCTTAAAAAGCAATAAATCAAAATGTCATTATTTTTCTTGATAAAAGTTAGATAGTTGTTTGTTGTTGTTTAAATAAATTGACCATCATTTTCTGTGTATTTTCTGATATTTTTTGCTTTTTAATTAAAAGACTAAGTTGTATTAAATGACTAGGGTTCAGCCAATTTACACATGCAATTATAATTCAGATTAATTTTTAGTTTGACTGGAAGGGAAATTATTTTTAAATTGTATAGTAACTTCAAATATTTCTTTATTTGCATATTTTCCCTATATTGTTATGCATAAAACTATTTATTTGAATTGGATACAACATAGGAATAAGAATCGTACCTGTGATTTCATTGGTATAAAAAATTCTTGCGGGAAGAAACTTGCTCTGTCAATGCAGGTTGGCACTCTATTTGCAACTTAGAGTCTTTGGGAGTTGCCAAGGTCTTTATAGAGTTAAAAGCCTCACCCATTTCACATAGCTGATATGTGTAATAGGACTTAATTCAGGTCTTCCTGGTTCCAAAGTCAACCTTCATACTACAAAATCTATTGCATAGAAACAGTTATTCATTTGTATGAGACATACACATAGGATTGTTTTCGTAGACTTCTTGATATGAAAAGATCCAGAAACTTAGGGGATTCTCACTTATTCAACATACTTTGGGAATCTGATACTTAACAGCAGTGCCCACCACATGATAGGCATGTCATAAATATTTTTTCTACTAACTGACAGGAAGAAATCAGAAACTTCAATTTTCTGTCACTTCTCTCATTGGTTGTGTTGGATTTCACATAAAAAGTAGGTTGTATTTACATAGTAAACTTAAGAGAAGATAGCTTGCATCCTACTTGAATGAGACTTAAGAATAAACTTTTACTTTTCTAATGGGTTTCTTTACTTCCACTTCAGTGACAGGTACAGTTCCCGTAAGTCATGGTAATTCCTTGGACTCACTCAATTTTTAAGTAGATCATCTGAACAAAGATTTTCTAAGTAAGAGGAAAGGAGACATATATTTAGAAGATGTTGGTGTCCTTTTCATTGTATTTTTGAGAAGTAATAATGGCCGTATTTTTTCTTATTGTTCATTATCTTCCTCTCAGATATTTTCACAACTGATCCCTCAAAATGTACAAAATTATGGGATCACCAGTAAGAAATTATTCCTGGTACAACCTCTCATCTTTATCTTCTTAGGGGACATATGGACTCCAATATAATGCTAGTCTAAGAGATGGTCAAAAGTACAAATGCAGTGGTTTCATTTCATCAATTATTAAAATTGTTTGCCAGAAAAATGCTGACAGAACTTTTGCACTTTCCATCTGTTATCCTATTTTCAGTAGCATATTTAAATGCCCCTGGGAACACCCAGCTTAATATCATCTCACAACAGTCTTTCCACAAATTTATTTTTCCTTCAACTGTCCTTCTCTGTTTTATGAATCAATGATGCTCACAATTTTCTACCACTATCCTTCATAAAATTGTTTAAATGAGTTTAGATTCTAAATTATTGTTTTCCTTAGCTGCCAAACATGTCTACTTGACAAGGTTGTCAGGATGGGACAGTTTCTGGATAGTGGCTTTATATGGATCCAACATTTGTAGAAAAGGGTGATAGCGTGTGTTGATGTCTATTTTTATTCTTTATCCATTTACAATTTTTAGCATCACTGAATTTTCTGAATAAGTCAATTTGAAGAGCTGCAATAGTTACATTTTAGGGGGGAAATGTTCATAACAGCTATGACTGGTCAAAGTAGGGACTGCTTTAGGAGTTATTGAATTCCCCATCTCTAGAGTTCTTTAAGGAAAGACTGTATGATCAGTTGGGAATATTATAGAATGAATTATTTTGCAGTTCTGAGATTAACTTTATGGCCTCTGAGGTGTCTTCCAACTCTGTGCTAAGTGCTGGGGAAACAAGCTGAAAGATTAATTCAGAAAAAGTCCCTGCTTTGAAGGAGTTATATTCTAATAGGGGAGGGAACACATTTGGAAGGATTCGGCTCTAAGAAAATGAACAGTCCCGAGTCCTTAGGATATGACAGTTAAGTACATGGTATTGCCTATTCTAGGATGTCAATTCCCCTGATAAAATTATATTCCTGATGTAAAACCATTTGGTGGTGTGAAGGATTTTTGTGGGAAAAGATCCTTTTCTGGATTTTCAGTAGCTGTGACTCTAAGCCCTTGTTGAAGCAGAAGTCAAGTAACATCTCCACTTGGATTCCTTCCTAGAAAAATGGTGGAGGACACAGAGTGAGTGCTACTCACAAGGCTCTTGAGTCCATGGTACTGGGCACTGTCAATCAGGGTTTTTGGGAAAATGATAGCTTAAATGTTAGTGGTTTGACTTGCTTGGCACATGCTGCCTCCAGTCTCTCAGGATGTCTTGGTGTCTACCCCCCACAAACACATATGTCCAGTGATACTGGTCTCTTTGAAGTCCTAGACAAAGTTCTATTTTCTAAGAAAAGCTATTTCTTCTCTTTATTAATTACAAGTGCCTTCCTTCTATTGATCATCTCCAATAATATACATACATACATACACACATATACAAATATATGTATTTTCACATAATTATTTTTTATTGTCATTTCCAATACATTTTGAGTTTCTTGAGAATAGGAGATGTCTTCCACCTTTCTTTGTATCCACAGTGCAGTGATTAGCACATAGTAGACAACGAATAAATGCTTATTAACTGAGTAATTGACAATAATATTTTCATGTAGGACTTTTGTTGAACCAGACAGTGACTACCTTAGACATATAAAACTTCACTACTGGTTCTACATAGGTGGCCTGTCCCAAACTATCAAATCCTAGATCAGGAGATTCTGAATCTCTGTTAAGTTTTTTAGATATGTATTTTTAAAAATCTGATTAAATAAAATTGATTTCCTTTACAATTCTATGGCTTTATGCAATTAAAACATTATTTTAAGAAGGCCTCCACAGACTAAACTAAACTGCCAAAGTGGTCTCTCTCACACACACACACACACACACACACACAGAAAGAGAGAGGGGGGAGAGAGAGAGAGTTAAAAAAACTGTTCTAGGAATATACTTTGTAGAATTCATACGAATGGGGAACCAAGTCTCTCAATAAACAACTGGAATAAAGTTATTAAGCAAGGAATTCTTTATTTTCTTCGAGGATTCAAAATGTTAGGCTAGTTTCTTCCCTTCATTTCAATTTTACTTTTCATCCTTTCACTCCTGACATAATCCTAAAGTATATTAGATTAAAAAACTCATAATGCTCTTAGTTCGGTAATGCAATTGCTTTCAATAATATATATTTAGAGAGTGACTGTCATTTCTATATGTTAGCTTTGTAACCTTCTGAATTAATGGGAGAATTAAAGTTTTGTCAATTGTTTATATGGTTGATTTAAGAACAGGAAAGACATATATTATTAAATTAGTTGAAATAACATAGCCAAAGGAGCTATTATTTGTTACTATAAATATCATTAATTTCTGAACCTTGAGAAATGATAGTTATGTGTTTTCACAATTTTCCTTTCCTTTTTAGACTGTTAATTCTGTATTCTCATTTTAATCCCTGGAGCTTTGAATCTTCAAATCTTTTCTCTCTTAGCTAGGAGAACATTTTATTTAATCATGTCTATCTATGCCTGTTAAATTATTTTCAAGTTTCCTTCAATGCTATCAATACCAAAAATATGACACACACACCCTTTACTTAAGCATCACTTCCAAGGGCTTGGATTATTTTGCTTCATGTAAAAACAGTTGGAGTAAATACTAACATCAAGCTTCATCCCAATTTTTATACATCATGCTTCATTCGACTCCCTTCCAAATGCCTTCCCCTCTTTGTTACAAATGTTATCTAGGTCTTCTCAGCAGCTGTTTATTAGGTTTTCTAATTATCTTACTAGGCAATTTATACACAACTCCTGTCACACACACATGTAGTATTTATATATATTTAAAATATAGGTACACACACACGCGCACGCACACACACACACACACACACACACACACACACACACACATATATATATACATATATTTAAAATTGGACATTCTTGTATGGAAGCTAGAAATGTTCCCATATATTTCCACTTATATTTACAGTAAACTTATGATATACATAGAAAGAGGTAGAGTGGAATACTCAGTTTAATTTAGTAGAGAAAAGATATTATATTAAAGTTGAAAGTGAGGTCTAGATTGTTTCATAATATCACAGATTAATTGAATTAAATGATTCCTCATAAATTCTAGTTGAGCCCATACCTGGACAAGAATACTCTCTAGACTAGAGCATATTGAATATGTACTATCCAGCCTTTGCCTTGAGACATGTAGTGAACAGTATCTCTATACTTTGAGAGAAAACCTTTTTGAAAGATTCAAACAAGAAAGTTCTTTCCCCTTTCCATTACACATAATTTTATACCAGTATAGCTTCTACCCATTGTTCCTCATTATATCATCAAGAATCAAAGAGAACAAATTTTAATCTTCTTTTACATATAATCTCTTTAAATATTTTTGAGAAGCTACCATGTCTATCCTAATTCTATTCTCCTAGAAATCACTAGTTTCCAGGTGATTTAATATCAAGACCCTTCCCCATTGGTTTTTTTTTTTTTTGCTTTTTGGAGGGGTGACGGCAGGGCAATTGTGGTTAAGTGACTTGCCCAAGGTCACATGGCTGGTAAGTGTTAAGTGTCTGAGGCTGCAATTGAAATCAGGTCCTCCTGACTCCAGAGCCGGTTCTCTATTCAGTGTGCCACCTAACCCCCCCACCCCCCCAGATAATCCCATTCTTTTTTAATGTTCTCCAGATTAACAATATCTGTCCTAAAATTCAGAACATAGAATTATGCAAATTAAAGACATTTTAGTCTTCACTGAGTATTAGAGTTATCATTTCTCTAAGTCTGAACTCAGTGTAGTCTAAGACCAAGAGATTTTTCTTTAAATATTGACTCTAGCATTTACTATTTGTATATAAGTAGATAAGTCACTTAAAGTATTAAAATGTCACCTTCTTTTTCTTCAAAATAATACCTTTATTATCTGTTTCACCAGTATGTTAATAGAGGAAATATTTAATGTATTTATTAATATAAGCAATAAAGCTTAAATATTTTATTCATATAAAAATCGAGACCCTGAAAGGTCTTTTGATCATTCTAAACATTTAGCATATAAATGACAAATATATCATCCAAGTGATAAATTAAGTTAATAATATTGACAGTTATCAAATACCTACAATGTGTCCAGTGGTTGCTGTGTACACAAAAAGATCTAAACAAAGAAATAAAAATAGAGAGACAGATAGATAGATAGATAGATAGATAGATAGATAGATAGGTGGATGGATAGATAGACAGAGAGGCAGATAAGAATCCCTGTTCTCAGGAGTCTCTGTCTAATTGAACAGACTAAGTTCTTCTAATATTATCATGTTCATTCATGATATATTTTGGGAATTTTCCCTTAGATTTTCTATTGTAATTCTGCCTCTAAGGAATATGTAATGGCATCAGTGTGAATAAGATTTTTGTTATTTTTCTAACAAAATCTTGATTTGTTTCTGAAAGTGGGGAATTTCATTATAGAGTACAAGTAAGTATAATGAGAATCAGAGCTTACACAGAACCATTTACTGAAAGGCTAGGAGGTGTTCTTCTGGGAAAATCATGATTTCTAAAGGGAGTGACTTAGAGAGATTATGGATCTTGCATATATGTTCTCACAGTGATTCTGGTCAGGTATCCATCTGACAGGGACGAACTTTCACACAAACACACACACACACACACACACACACACACACACACCATTGATTGCATAGTTAGAAATGCAGGTATATTCAAAAGGTCTTTCTCAGCTTTTTCCATCTTTCTGCATCATTTGCCTCTGGGGAAACTTAATAACTTTTTCATTCACCATGTCTTGTGAGAGAATATATTTAAGGGGGGGGCAGCCTTAGGGACTTACCCACCCCAGGCCATATAGCCTTCAAAAATGGGATTCATTCTTTGGCTCTTCCATTTATTCTATTCCATTATAAGTAAAGAGAATGGAGTTTCTGTTCTTAGTCAAGAGAATGAACTACAGGAATCTGGTGATCCAAATCTAGGCCATATATTTCAGCCAGAACAGCATTAGTATCAAGAGATAAGGAGAAAAGGGGAATGAATTTTCTTTGAGTAGCCCACTGGAACTATAGAAGTAAGAATTAAAATGAGGATTTGTCTTTAGCTATACTATCTTTGGGAACAAACAAGATGGGACCAATATTATGTAGAGAGTGGGCCCAATTTTGAGCTGTTTCCCATAAAGACTAAAATGGTATGTAGAGAAAAGGTTGGCACCAGAAGAACTGGGAAAAAGTAGTTGTATTTGTTCTTTCTCTTTATCTCCAGTAAATATCACTTTGTAAAAGCTGTTAAGTGGTTAAGCTATTGAGCTATAAAAGTATGAAGTGGTTAAGTGGACCCAGCACACTAGTCCCTAGTTTTTAATAGATGGAGAAAATATTGCTGGTAGGGACTTAAGCTAAAGACAATAGGGAAATATCCCCCAAAATGCTCAGGACCTGCTGATGTTATGAGGAGTGACATAACAGGATTGCCTCTGTAAAAGGGAACTATGGCATGCATATTACACAAAAAATAGCTGTCTTTGCCCAAGATGACATATCAACAGAGAAAGATTTAAGGCTCAACTATATCCAGACTTAAAATTCATTTCTTCAAGTAGAATATATTAATTACCAAATTAAGTACCCATTTTATTTATTCTGGGGATATGAAAGATTTGGAAGATACCCTTCCCTGGAATTATGTAATATGTCCTGCAATTTGTAAGTTCAATTTGTAAGCTTATTAGAAACCTGTTCTATATTTAACACATAGGCTGGCACAAAATAAATGCTATGTAAATGCTCCCCAGCTCTTACTAATAACTCATTATGTGACCATGACCAATTTATTTTACCTCTTTAAGCCTTTTTTCTTATCTATAAAATGGGGATAAATCGACTAGGCAGTTGTGAGAATCACAGGTACTAAACTATGTAAAAATGCTTTGCAAAACTCAAAATATTACAGTATGTCATCATTATTGTTGTTGTTATTAATAATAACAATGATATTAGGATTATTGTCATGCTCCCATTTTTTAAAAAACCTCATTTGTGAGATGAGTAACGGCTACCTATATTTCTCATGAGAAACTAAAAAATTTACAATTTCTAGTTGGAGTAGGATTCTGAGGATGAAAATGGTCTATGTGTATTACTCAGATTACCCAGAGAACACTGATATCAAAGACATCACCACAAAGGTTCAGTCTTTGCTTCAATATAGTGAAACAAATTTAAGAGGCACAAGTAAAAGGTTAAGATCAACAGAGTACATGCATTGTTTAAAAGGAAGCCAATGTGTAGATTCTGCCTGAAACAGCTATAATTTCATTGTGCTACCTTTCCTCATACTAGAGCTCCTGCCCAGCATAATAGTCCTCTTTATAGTAAAGGTTTTCAAACGTCCGTGTGATTTAGATTGAACTAGGAAAGTATAGGAAAGGGGAACAAATCAGAAATTCTACAGTATTGAACACCATAAAATGGCAGCAAGAAGCATGTCAACCATGACTCTGAACAAGAATGTGAAATCACATTCATCCTTTTTGTAACATCATTTATAAGTCATGCTTGTAAATAATGCTACCAAAACTTAGATTAGACCATAAGAGAATTATGATATTACTATGATCTTGAGAATAAGCAGTGAATAATTCTGCATAGCAAATTCATATTCTATAAGGAAGCATAGCCTTCAATTCCATGGCTGATTTGCTATTCCTAAATTAATAAAAAAGAATAAGCATCACCAAAAGGTTGCCTAATATTTACAGTGCCTTTACACCTATCACCTACAATAAAATGACATGTAGATTGTAAAATATCAATAATTCTAATCAGTTTTCTTTATTCACAAAGATTTTGGCATAAATTATTAGTTATCCTGAAAAATAGATGAAGGGGAAAATATGGAAAGCCAGGAATGATGTAGAATAGATATTAACTTCGTCATCATCAGATCAGTTGAATAATGCAGTGCATTGTGAATTTATTCAACTCATTGAGAGGGATTCAAAATTAAACAAGCAAGGTCACTCTGGACAAATGCTTTGAGTTAGAAGACGGTGCCAACTCTCTATTCTGATTGTACCTGATAAGGAATCCCCTCTAACTGCAAAAAAAAAAACAAAAAAAACCAAAAAAAAGGTCATTCAACCTCTGCTGCTCCTAGCAAGGAGGGAAAATATCCACCATCAGGCAGCACACAATGCTGAAAATATCTTTGTCAGGAAGTTATCATTTTTTTCCTTGGCATCAAGCCTAAATATCCGTATCTGAAAATCCTACCTGGGACTAAGTCTAAACCTTTAGGAAATTAAGTCTTTTTTTACATGACAGTTCTTCAAATACTTGAAAATAAAAATGTAATCTGTCCTTACTTACCCTACCCTTTCCCACCCTTGTCTTTTCTTCTCTAGGCTCAACATTGCCAGATTTTTTTTAGCTGTGGTCTTATGTTATGACTTCACCACCCTTCATCATACTAATTAATTCAATCACATTTCTTTTTATGATTTGGTTCTTTAAAGTTATTTTAAATTTAATATCATAGTAACACAATTGTTCTGATTGTTGGTCTCCCTTTCTGTATTTCCTACTGCTCTCTTTTGTATATTTTAACTATTTCATTCACATTCTCTATTTTATTTTCTTCCTTTTTAGTCCCATTACTCTACAATGTTCCTTACCCTATCCTCTGTCCATAACTTCCCATCCCTGAAAATTTCTTTCTTGTCAACACAAAAATTAAGGTGAAAAAAAACCCAACAAATTCAAATATTGACTATTTCTGGAAATGAATGCCTCATTCTGTGCCTTTAGTTCATTAACCTCATGCCAAGCACGGCTGTATCATTCTTTGTCTAAAGTATTTATAGTACTTTTTATTGATCAGAATCCTTATCTTTCATAATTGTGTACCTTTATGTTATTGTAATTCTTAAATAAATTGTTCTCTTAATTGTGCTTACTGAACTCTGTGTCTGTTTATACTATCCTGCTTAGGTTTCTCTAGATCCATCTTTTTTTGTGATTTCTTGCTGAAATATTCCATTATATTTATGTCATCCTCCATTTGATGGGCGTCAATCTTGATTCTAGTCTTTTTTCTACAATGAAGAGTATCACCATAAATATCTACATACATATTAATCCTTCTTCTCTATCTTAAAGCTCTTTTATGGCACAGTAGAGTTATCTCCATCCATGAGACAATGAATTTTTAGGTCTAGTTCCAAATTGCCTTCCAGAAGGATTGGGGCAATTTTAAGTGCCATCAGTGCAATGCCTATATCAGGATTGCATTTATTCTATTTAAGGAAACCTGTTGTGCCATTACTCTTTTGACCTTCATCATTTTTCTTTTTCATTCTTTTTTCAATTCTGAAAAATTTCAGGTGGGAATTCAGTGGTTTTAATTTGTGTTTTTATTATTATTATTGAAAATTAAAGTTTTTATATGTTTTTGTGTAGATTGCCTTTAACTGTATTTTCTAAAAAATATTTGATTACTTATCTTTTGAAGAATGTGCCACAATGCATGCTACAGCTATTTGGAGCCACAGGTGAGAGTCTGGTGACCGGTATATATCAAATGTTGCTAAGGAGCCCTGAAAAGTTCTCAGTAATCTCCCACATAAGAGCTGCTAGTCCTCCCTGAAAACCCCATACAGCCCCAGCATTTGGGAGACTCTGAAAGAAAGTGTGGGAGAGCAGAGGTATTAGACTGCATTCCAAACTGAACGTGCACAGAAGTATTGTGCTGACTTCATCACTATATGCCTGTGAAACCTGGAAAATCTATCAAGGAATCTATCATGGAAGAAAATTTAACTATTTCCATTTGAATTATCTTAGAAAGAGTCTGAAGATCACCTGGCAAGATAAGGTAAAAGGCACTGAAGTCCTCTCTTGAGATAAACTGCCAAACATTCAAACTCTACTGCATTGAGTATATGCTAATGAGTTGGACATGAAGCCCAAATGCCAAACATATGTTTACCTAAAAGATTATCTTTTTAAGAGTATTAACACAAGGTAAACACTCACATACTGGTCAAAAGAAGCAATACAAAGACATTCTCAAGGTCTCTCTGAAGAACGTTAGTTTCAATTGTGAGACATGGGACATAATGTCACAGGACCTCCCAGCATGGCATGTCCACGTCAAAGAAGGCACTGTTCTTTATAAGCAAAGCAAAATTACAATAGCAAAAAGGAAACATGAGATGAACAAATCTAGAGACATCTCTGCCACAAATTTTCAAATGGATGATTTGTACCTGAGCTATAGTGGAGCCTTCTGAGCTCACACTGGAGTAATCAGCCACAGTTGAACACACTGTACTTTGTCCCCAATATTGTGATGTAGTGTGTACTCTTTGAGTATGAAGGATGGGCAACAACAAGAATAAAACTGCAAAATGATGCTTTTTCATATATAAGAGCTAGACTTGATTTTCATTGGCAAAAGAAACTCCTGGGTGAAGAAATTCCTTCTTCCAAAACAGGTGAACAATTTCTTTATAATTGATAGCATTAGTGAATTACCTACAGAATTGCTATGTTAAATGCTTTACCCAGGATTCACACAACCAGTATATGTCAGAAATTGAATCCAGATCTTGCTAACTTCAATGAACAAGACACTCCGTCTTTTGGCTCCAGACGTTCTCTCACTGTCTTTTATGCCTGCCCACAATATTCTCTCTCAACATGAAATCACAGTAGACCAGTCTCTGCTGAACTTTGTCTGGGAAGCTTTTTCACACTGTGCAAACTCTCCATTTTCTGCCCTATTCTCATTGTTTCCTCAGACACTTCTGCTATGTATTAACAGCAAGATCATAGCAATATCATAATTTCTCTTATGGCCTAAGTTTTGGTAGGATTACTTAGAAGCATGACTTCTAAATAATGTTTACAAAATCATAGGGGTTACATATTGATTCTAGGATCAAACTATGTAGTACAGTCAAATGTCCTACTTGTTTCTTATTCAAAACATTACATTCCTATCCTTTTTTGCACTTGGCCCAGGTATCTCCCATTCCTGGAATGCACTCCCTCTTCATCTCTGCTTTTCAGAAACCCTAGCTTCACTTAATGTTCAAGCCAAGTGCCAAGTACTATGTGAGACATATCCTGATTCTCCCAGCAGCTTTTCAATTAACTTGGGTTTAACTATTTAATTTTGTTAATACTATCGTGTAGGATACTTTTAAGCATAAGATGTCTCTCAACCATTTATCAAAATTATTCCAGATTCCTTAGAAGATGTAACAAAAGAAATAGCTCATTTTAATGACCTTATACTAAATATCATGTTAGCCATATAACAGGAAGATGCATGCATGACAAAAGTGTTCACCACTGTGATGGGTGAGATCCAGGACAGAAACCACAAAAAGGAGGGTCTCCCTGGGGATGATGAGGTTTACTAGATATCCCTGCATGCAAATGACATTGTATCAATATCAATCATAATAGAGCTTACTGGAAGAATGCAGTAATTACTAAAAGGAGTCTGACCTATCCATCCTCATAGGATGGAACAAATGAATAAATAATGCCTATTGCCTGGATTTCAGGATAATTCTGAATGGTAAACCTTTAAGACTTGCCCAACAGTATATATAACTGGAAGAGACAATGCCCATGGACAATGAGTTGAGCCCAGAGTTAAAAAAAAAAGTAGGAAAGAGGTGTGGTTTCCTTTGGGGAAATTGCAAGACTCTTTTATCAGCCTTAATTTTCCAGTCTTTTCGCTACAATTAATCAGTACTACTATAAGTAAATAAAATCTGGAACACCACTGCATCATAAGAAATAAGGATGAGCATTACAAAGAAGAAAATGAAAGTTGCATGGTGGATAAGAACATATTGCTAGGAAAAAAATCTCTAAAGTAGAATAGGATTAAGAAAGGTTATTAAAGAATTGCATGACACATGTGGAAGATAGGTTGGTCATGTGGTGAGAGTGATAGATGACATGCTGATGACCACAGTACCCCATTGGTTTCCCTTGGATTTGGAAGAAAATGATGAAGGCTTTCTATATATTGAGTGAACCCTGTTTCAAACTATTTGGAGCACAGGCATAAAAGTCTTGCATGATGGTCAAACATGGATGAGCATTATGTGCATTATTAGAAAGAAATCCCAAATTTCTGAGGTCACAGGTCTGTTTGAGCATATTTTGTATTTAACTATGTGTTTTTCCCCTCACAAAATAAAGTAAGGTCTTTGACAATAGGGGATGCTTAATCTTTACCATTTTACATCTAGTACATAATGCTGGGCCAAGAAATAATAGGTGCTTAAAATGATTCTTAAGAGCTAGATTGTTATCATTTTATAATAAGTGATGTCTTCCAATAGGATATCTTCACTTGTCCAGAGTGGAAAGTCCTCAAGGTCATGGTTTAAAAAATAATTTGAAATAGGGCACTTTATCAGTTCTAAAGGGATAATAGAGTATACACTGTTCTGAATTAGGAGTCAAAGGAACTCTGGTTCAAGACCTCACTCTGCACTTTATTATATGGGTGATCTGGGACCCAATCAAGCAAACACTTGGAACTTCTGTTTGCTCATTTGCAGAAGGACCTTGACTATATAGTCCCGTTACAGAAACTGATATTCCTGGGTATTCCATGGATATCAGGTTAATTGCTAAAGTATAAGATGGTAAGTATTTATTTTCAGGTATACTTTGTACTTACATAAACATACAAAATGCCTCAGTGTTCATAGAATTTAGAGCTGGCAGAACCTTTAAAGATCAAGTCCACATTCTAATTTTTTAGATTGTAAAACTGAGGCCCATAGAAATTAAAGGATACTCTAATAAACTCCTGTAAGACTGAAGATCCTGTCACATTTTTACTGTCTTTGAAGAGAAATCATGCTTTCCTTTAAAAATGTTTTTGACTCTTCTACAACATCACAAATAGAAGTTGTTTCAGTATCTTAAGGAATAAAAATCTTGTTAATGGAATAGACAAATGCTAAATGTTCCTTCCCATTCAGCTTGTGTTTGTGTTTTTGTTATATAGCTATGGTCTTATAATGACAGAGACATTTCTTGAACAGCTATCACTAGAGTAATACTAACTTAATCACAGAAAGCATTTCTTTTAATTTGTGGTCCACTGGAGTCACTCCAGTGCCATATATTAGGAGAGAAAAAGAAAGCATGCAACACTAGGCAGTCTTATCGAGTGAAAGGCTTCCAAAGTGCCTACAGAATAAATGAGGCACTTAATAGCTAACCTTTAGTTTAAATTAAAAGCATTGAAAGAATGATTTTGCCCACTAGTGACAATTTGTTTTATTTATTTGTTAAAATTCTGGCGTCCTTTTAATTCTAACTAAATGTGAAGGTTATTTGAATGTTTCAGGTTATACATACTCATTCCCAATCAGAGAAATGCTGAAATATAGATGTTTTTCTTGTACATCCTTTTTAATCAATCTAAACCTGATGATAGACTTGTAGCACTTTAATATTCCACAATTGTTGACAGAAGACATAGTTTTGATAATTACTCCGAGAGCAAAAACTGCCCTTCCTAGAATTATATTACTTCTACAATGTCTGGCAAAGCACTTTCACATGGGAAGTAGTTATATTTCTTTTGACTGAATGAATGGATAGTTAGTAACAAGACCATGGCTACACTCCAGTTACTCCTTCCTTGTATTTCATAGCATTGAGATTGAATTAGGATTCTCTGTGGATGTGATATGTATCTGGAGGCATCAAAGTAATTGATTATCAGACCTGAGAAAGACCTACAAATGGTTTCCAGAATAGATCTTCAATAAATATGTTGAATTATATTTGATAGTCTCATGTTTCTCTTAGGGAAACAATGAAGATATTAGGTAAATAATAATGCAGTTGGTTAGATTGAGAAGTCATTAAATGATTAGAATTCAAAAATGTATTAACAGTACAATGCCAGGTTGGAACAAAGTCTTCAATGGGTTGCTCCTGCTATCTGTGCTTGGTCTCATGTATTTGAACATTTTTGTCAATGAATTAGACAAAGGAATGATCGACAGTCTTAGGGAATTTGCAAAATATTCTACATAAAAATAGAAGTAGCTAACACACAGGATGGAAGAATCAGGATCCAAAGTAACTTTTGACAGGCTAGAACACTGTTCCAAATATAACAGAATTACATTTAATTATGATAAGTGTAAAATCCTATACTTCAACTTTGATCAATATCATGAATACAAGATGTAGAAGCAGCAGTTTGTCTATGTGTTTCAGTGGATTGAAAGTTCAGTATTCAGGAATGTGATATGGCAGCCAAAAACAAAAATAAATTGGAATCACTGAAAAACATAGATAGCAAGAATATGGAAGTTATGAATCCACTGTCATCTGAGGAAGAGGATTCATAAACTAGAGAATACACAAAGGAAGTTGACCAGAAGTGTGGAAGGCCTCAAATTCATATCATGTATGTATGGCTTAGGTAAATAGAGATGAATAAACTGGAGAAGATGAGACTCATGGTGGGGTACAGGAAGGAATGTGGTCAGGGAGCTATTTTCAAGTATTTAGAAATCCATCCTTTGGAAAAGGTATTAGATATGTTCTGTTTGGCCTCAGAAGGAAGAGCTTCACCAAATTATCAAAGTTATCAAAGTGGAAATTTAAGTTTGGTATAAAGAAAAGCTTCCTAAAAATTAAGACAGAAAAAGGGGAATGGAAAAGCTCAGGAGTTAATGGAATTTACTAAAGAGAGAGAGAGAGAGAGAGAGGGAGAGAGAGATCAACTCTGAGTGTGTGATTTCAGATATTAGGTGGACTATCTTTGTTGTCAATTACAACAATTTTATTATTTTACAAATGTAAAAAAATGTTCAGAGAGACAAAGTGAATTATTCAAGTGTACATGAGGACATATACATAGGCGTACAAATACACACAAGCATATGTGCATACATAAAAATGCAAGTACTACTCTAACATATAAATTCATGCATATATGCACACACATGCTTGCATTGCTTATATGAATGTGCCTAATGTATACATTACTTTATTTGCACAGGCACATATATGTGTATGAACATACAACACAATTGTATACATTTATGGAAAACACGACTGTGTGTGTACATGTGCGTGTGTGTGTGTACATAACACATAAGCACATGTATAGGGAGATAGGTGATATAGTAGATAGAGTGCTGGGCTTGATGTCAAGCATATTTGAGTGGAAATTCAAATCCAGACACTTACCAACTATCTATGTGATCCCAGGCAAGGCACTTAACATCTCTTTACTTCAGTAAAAATGTAAAATGGATCACTCACCTTGCAGGACTGTTACAAGGATCAAATGAAATAATAGTTGTAAAACAGCACAGTGTCTGTATATCTGGAATATAGTAGGTCCTAGATAAATGCTCATTCTTTTCCTTTATTCATAGGTGTGTATTCATATGCACATATAGCATGTGCACATACATATATGCACATAACTTGCTTTGTGTCCAATTGTATCTAACAGTCTCCTTGCCTGCATGGAGCTTATAGCGTAGTAGAGAATGGAGTGCTCTCTTTCATTCATTGAAAAGGGTCCTACAACGGTCAGAGCATATATGTAAATACCATCTTTTGGGGGGATGCTCAATTTGCTAATACTTGACTATGACTGAGCATATCATCCAAAAATGAAAGTTGGCTTGACTTAAAGGTTGCCTTACAATCAGTCAAAACACGCATCATCTGCTATGTGCCAATCACTGTATTTAATGTGGAAAATATTCTATACTACTACTTAAAAAGAACATTCTTACAGTTAGTTACTTTTCATCTTCTAGTATTTTCATTTTCTCTAAAAGAAACTGTATTAAATATGTAATAAGCCATAAGAAAAAACAAGCAAACACAGATGGAGGCAGAATAATGAAGTAGATAGAGCAACTCACTTGGACTCAGGAACACCTTCAGTCAAATCCTGTATCAGATGATTAATTGCGCAATTCTGGCAAACCCCAAACTCTATGAATTGCAGTTTCCTTGTCTCTGAAACAGAGATAATACCTAACTCACTGGGTTCTTGTGAGTTTTAAACAAAATAATACATGCAATTTTTTGCACAATCTAAATCTCTGTAGTAGAAATATCAGCTATGATTAGATGCATATATCTTTTAGTAATAATTCTGAATTTCTTGATAAATAGACTATTGCATTTTAATGTAATTTAAATTTGAAATAAAATATGCTGGAATGCTAAATGGAATGGTTGAATTTAAGACCATGCTTTTTTAAGACCAAGCACAGCACAATTTCTTCATAAAGACATCATTAATAAGGCTTCCCTTCTATTCTAATGTGTACCTAAAACAACAACTAGGGACATCCTTATACTTACCTGAGTATATGAAATCTTAAAGTTAGTTATGAAGTAGAATATCTAAATGAGGGTGAAAAATATCTATGATAAATTATAAACATTTTTGATAAAAGTATTAAATTACGGATTTATGATAAATTATTACTAAAACTGAGGTACAATTAAAAATCTCTATCACCTCATAGTATCTTGTTAATTTTGTTTAAAGAATTCTGAAGATAATCAATTTGATCTATGTACCAGTTTATTTATAGCAGTTAATGATGTATCACATAAGGATAAATTAAAGTGTGTCCTTATGTGGGGATCCATATAACAAATCTTTTAGAATTAGGGTTTCTTAATTTGTCTCCTCCTAATAGCAATTCCTTGTAATTATGGAAATTCCTAAGCAACAGGAAAAATCAATTGGAAAATGATGGAAAAGGAAAAAGGTGATAACCTTTAGTGAAATCATTGTACTACATATATCTTCCAAGTATAAATAGACAAAATATTAGAGTAGTTCCTGTATTATGATGTGCTAATGCCCACCTAGCTGTATTTTGCTTTAAATATAAAGTCCCATGGGGTACTTAAGTGGTGCAATGAATAGACCACTGGTCCTGGAGTCAGGAGAACTTGAGTTCAAATCTGGTCTCAGACACTTGACACACTTACTAGCTATGTGACTGTGGGCAAGTCACTTAACCCCAATTGCCTTGCCTCACCCCCTCCAAAAATATGCAGTCCCAAATGTCAATGTCAGTAAAAAAATTAAAATGCTCATTTAAGAACAGGATAGACAGTGTGAATTTTTTGGAAAGAACACTGCATAGGGAGTCATGAACCCTCAGTTCAATTCTAGTGTCTGTGGTTAATTAAATGTATGACTTCCAATAGACATATCACTGGGGATCAACTGTCCATCTATACAATTATTTACTTGGACTAGATAATCTCAAAACTGTGAGACGGTGAAAAAGAATACTAAACTGAGTCAGATGACTTTTGGTCTATCCATGTTCTTTCCATTTATTATCTGCCATCCTTGAGAGAAGATGCTTAACATTTGTAAACCTCAATCCATTCAGACATTGCAATGGTTATAATATAATTTGTATCAACTACCTCACAGAAACATTGTGAAGAAAACACTGAAAATTTTTGTAAAGTGCTTGACTCAAAGAATATCTGAGCTCATATCTTAGCAACTTGGGGTACAATGGATAAAATCAGGAAGACGTGAGTTTGAATACCACCATAGACCTTATTAACTATGGGACCCTGGGCCATTCACTTACCCTCTATCAGCCTCAGTTTTTTCAATATAAAGTGGGGGTAATAAAGCACTTATCTCCCAAAGTAGTAGGTTCTTAAAATGCTTATTCTCTTCTTCCTCAAATATACATACATACATACACATATTTATATCAGATCTGTGGATTAAGGCCAATTAAGTGAGTGAAAATGTTTTGCCTCTTTTATCTGTCCTATGGTATAGTTTCTAAGACATCATACTTAGATTTCCTTTTCCTTCTCTTGATAATAATAACTTATGGTCATGTAGAGATTTAATCAGTCAACTGAGTATTTATTAAGTTTCTACTATGTGGCAGTCAACATAATACAAAATAAGGCAAATTGAAAAAGTGTCAATGGGAGGACACTAAGATTAAGGAGGACTGGAAAAAGTAGAACTTTCAGGAAGATCCAAAGGAAGCAAGAAGTCAAAGATTATGAGAGAGCATTCTAGGAACGGGGGCAGCCAGCAAAAATACTGAATCAGGAGATGGAGCATCATAAAAAAAATTTAACCAAAATTAAAATTAAACAATAGGTGTATGCCAATGGAGTTATTACTCTTTCACAGATGAATAAACTGATTATCAGAGTGTGTAAGTGAAATGCTGAGTCACATAGTTAGTTGAGTAGTTAAGTGGTAACTCGTTACCCTAAAACAAGGTCTTCTGACTACAGGGGCAGGGCTCTTTTCTTTTCTTTTTTTTTTTTTGGCTTTTTGGCTTTTTGGAGGAGGGAGAGCAGGGCAATTGGGGATAAGTGACTTGCCCAAGGTTACACGGCTATTAAGTATTAAGTGTCTGAGGCCAGATTTGAAATCAGGTCGTCCTGACTCCAGAGCTGGTGCTCTATGCACTGTGCCACCTAGCTGTCTCTGACAGGACTCTTTTTTACTACAGCTCACTTTCTCTTTATACTTTAGATCTTAGAGTCTACAAAACATTTCTCTGAAATTTTTGAAGATGTGATTTAATATTAGAAATAATAATAAAGAAAGAAAACATTATTAAGTATTACATTATAAGCCAAACATTTTGCTAAGTGCTCTTACAAATTTTAAAAAGCAACAAACTTTATACCCTTAAGGAATATACATTCTAAAAGGGGAAGACAAAATCTTGAAGAGTTAGTGATCAGAGAGGGGTGTTTTAATCTGGGAAGTCACTGAAAAGGTTAATAGAATCATTGATCAATTGCCTTTCTAGTAAGGATGGTGTTGCTTGGATTACTGTTCCTAGAGCAAGAGGTAGAAGGGTGGGGTTTGTATGTCATTGAGAGGGAAGATGTGGTGGTTCTAAGGCAAACTAGGTATGGTGAATCCTTACCTGTCAAGATATTAACATCCTACATGAAGAGTTACAAAGGCACTAGGGATAAAATCAGAAAACATATATATTAGTGGTGTCATGTAATAATAATAATTTAACATTTTACATTGACTTTGAAGTCTCCAAAATGCATAACATTGTATTGCTCTCTCATCTGCTCTTTCCAACAATCCTATGATATCAGTTCCATTTTTATTTTACAAATAAGTGAAATAAGACTCAAAAAGATTACATAATTTAGGCAGGGTTACACAGTCTTTAAGTGTCTGAGGGGGAGGATTGAAATCCAGGCCTTCCTGATTCCACTTCCAGCCCTGTACCTAATTAGCTATACGTAAGAATGTGACAAAATATAAATTCTTCAAAGGACAATAAATTACATCCTTTAGTTTTACAGAGGGTAACATGAATGTCCATAGGGATTTGATCTATTAATTAGGATTATGATTTCTATGGCATCATTAAAAAAATCTTACTCTTCCCTATTAGGGGAGGGAAAATACACATTAACTAAGTTCCTACAATGAAATGTTGAATATGCTAAATGATTTACAAATATCTTGTTTGAGTTTCACAAAAGCTGTGTGTGGTAGGTGCTATTATTACCCTTATTTTACAGATGGGGAAATTGAGGAAAACAGAAGTTAAATAATTTAATACAGGATCACAAAGCAAGTAAGTTTCTGAGGCAGGATTTGAACTCGGGTTTTCCTGATTACAGGCCCAGCCCTACTCTTCCACCTAACTGCCTCTATTTTTTTTTAAAAGAAAGTCTTAAAAATGCACAGATAATTAAAATGTTTTCATGGTTAAAAATATAAAATGATAATGTTTGGAAAATAGCAACTAATCTAGCCAGAAAACATCAATGGAATTTATACTTACATAAATTAAATGCAAAGCATAAAATATGAGTTTCATTCCACATGTCTCTAAACTCAGATGGGAGAAATTAAAATGTAAAATTACTCCAGCAGCATTAATTCAAAAGAGTCTTCATTATCCAACCCTCCTACGTATTAGTAAAAAGTACAGATTTATGAAGCTGATTATGAAATATTATAAACTATTTCTATCAACATAATGTGAAATGAAATTATTGCCTATAAAATTTGCCTTCAAAAAAATAAAAAAGGACATTGAAAAGGTTTATTTGGATGGGAGTCTCACCATTTTACTTTACTTTGTCTCCCATGATTAGACTACTTGTACTTCACCGGATAATTTACCATTTCCTGAGTAGGTGTTGAAGCAATATTTTTTGTGAACCATGGAAAATTTACACTCTGAATGGAATGAGTTTCTAACATACTAATAGCAATGTCAATATTCTCTCTTATAAAATAAAGCATAGCTGTCACAAACGTCATCATTATTAAAAAAATTTTAAAAATTCCTCTTAGTGGTGTGTACCCTCTCATAATTCCCTATGACTATAATATGTATACACACATACACACATACATATATAGATGTACATGTTATATATGTGTATATTTGTGGGTATGTACATGTGCATGTATATATAAAAGTATATGTATGTGTATACATAGATATGGATATGTATAGTATGAGAGAGATCTTTAGTTGAACTTATAAAATGTTAAGGAAATTTCTAATAATTTCTAATGTCTAATAATCCCCTAAGGAGAATATTTCATCCTGAAAGCAGGAACTTTTAAAAATATTTCATTTTTTCTTTGTACTAAATTTATATTTGATATAAAAACACTGTATGGACAAGTATTTCTTTGATAGGCACTGCCACTCGTCATTGTAAAATGAAATGCTTTATTTACTTTCTTTTGTATTATCGCAGGTGGGTCTCCCTGTTGCAAATAAGAATACTGATCCTCTAATGAACAAGCAGCACAAGAATAGCATTTGGTGGCAGGGTCTATAGTGGAAAGACCTAATAGATGAGAGAAAGAGAGAGAGAGAGAGAGAGAGAGAGAGAGAGAGAGAGAGAGAGAGAGAGAGAGAGAGAGAGAGAGAGAGAGAAGGAGAGAGAGACAGAGAGAAAGACAGAGAGAGAGAAAGAGAGAGAGGGACAGAGAGACAGAGAGAGAGGGAGGGAGACAGAGAGAGACAGAGACAGAGACAGAGACAGAGAGAATTTAGAATTCATCTAGTGCTTACTCTGTGCCAGGAACTGTGCTATTAAAAATAATAATAATACAGATTAAACCATAAAGACAGTACAATCCTTAAGTCCCTTACATAACTTACATTGTAATAGAAGACAGTACATTTTAAGAATCTTAAAGAGAGGTGATTGAAAAGGTTTCCTGTAAGTTTTAGGGCTCAGCATAGGTAGAAATAAGCATGGATGTTTGGGAACTTCCTCAAACAGAGGTGTGGGGAAGAACTCATCAAAGGGAAGAAGGGAGCACTATGGTGGAGTCATTACCAATAGAAAAAGATCACTGGGTCAGAGGAAAAAGAGTCTTGAGAGTCATTCAGTCAGTTAAGATCCACTTTCTCAACTTCCCACTCCTCATTGAGAAAATAAGAAAAACAAAGCCCATTGAAAACAAGCATTGTCAAATTTAACACATCTCCACATTATCTCTGTGCTAATTTTTTTTTCATTCGGTGTTCTGAGTCCTCTCAGGAATTGGCCAGCATGTTGCATCATTGGTCTTCTAGAATCTTGTTTGATCAAAGTACTTGTAAGAGTTCAGCACAATAGTATTGCAACAAGCTTACTTACCATAACTTATTCATCTCTTTCTTAATTTGTGGACTTTTTGCCACCTCAAAAAGAACTATAAATATTTTTGCACATTTTTCAAATTAATTTGCTTAGAATTCATACTTAACTTAATCCACCCTTCATCTAATTCCTTCTCTCCCATTTTTGCTGCCCTTATAATATCCTCTTAATTTTCCTCCTAATTCCCAAGTGAGAGAAATTTATTCCTGTATCCAATTCTTATTAGAGTCACTCCCAGGCCTTGTCTAATTGGGTTCCTTCTAAGAATCTTGATAATGACAGAGATCTGAGTGGGGGTGGTGGGGGGATAGAAGGGTAGGCATATAAGACATCTTCTCATATTTGAATGTAAGCTGTTTATCTTTGTTTATTCTTTTACCATGTTTCGTTCCTGTTTACCTTTATATGTTGCTCTTCACTTTTTTGTTTTAAATTTAAAATTTCTCTGCACTTCTGGTCTTTTCATTAGAAATGCTTCAAAGTCCTCTATTTCATTAAAGTTCTGTTTTCCCTGGTAATATTATGCTTCGTTTTACTACGTAAGATTTTTTGACTGTTAAGACTGTATCTTTTTCCTTCTGGAATCTTGGATTCAATTTTCTCCCCTCCTTTATAGTGTTGGCAGCTAAATCATGTGTGATCGGACTATAGCTCTGAATATAGTCCCTCATTACTTGAATTATTTGTAAGTTTTGTAATATTTTTCACTTGAAGTGGAAGCTCAAGAGTTTAGTTACCATGTGCGTGAGAGATTTCACTTTGAGGTTCCTTTCGGCATGTCTAGTAGATTTTATCATTTTCCACTGTGCTCTATGGTTTTGAGACTTCTTGGGGCATTCTCTTTTAAGAGTTCTTGAAATATTATGTCTAGGCTCTTATTTTATATTTTGGTTATAAAATTCAGATAATCTCATGGTTCTTTGCTGTCTTTTTCCTCATGATCTACATTTTCTTTCATGTCTTTCAATCTTTTGAATAGGTACTGGAGTGCTTCGTGGGCATGTTTCTTGGCTGACCTGTTCTCAGAGTTCACAGACAGGCCTGTGTCTTCTGAGGTTGTATCCCAAAGAGAGCATAGAAGGGGGAGGAAGACCATACGTACAAAAATATTTATTGCAGCTCTCTTTGTGGTGACAAAAAACTGGAAATTAAGGGGATACCCATCAATTGGGGAATGGCTAAACAAGTTGTAGTATATGAATGTAATGGAATACTATTGTACTATAAGAAATGGGGAGGAGATGGTCTTCATATTCACCTGGAAAGGCCTATACAAACTGATGCTAAGTGAGAAGAGCAGAAGCAGGAAAAATGTGTACACAGTCACAGACACATCGTATGTGTGATGACCAGCTTTGATAAACTGGATTCTTCTCAGCAATGCACAGCTATAAGACAACTCTACAAGTCTTGGGATGGAAGGAGATATCTACTCTCAGAGAAAGATCTACAAAGACCAGAGTTTAAATGGAGATTGAAGCAATCTTCATGCTCTTGTTCTTGTTCATGTCTAGTTTTCTTTCTTTTTTCCCATTGTTCACTCCATTGTTTTCAACCCTTCTATACAATCAGACTAATGTCCAATGTGAAAGTATTTCCAGATCCTATCCTTGATTTCATGCCACCATGGAGGAGGGAAAAGGAAAGGGAGAAAATCTGAAACTCAATGGATCATAGAACTGAATCTTGTAAACTAAAAGTAAATAAAGAAGTCAATGAAAAAAAAAAAGAATTGTCTGTTTCTCTTTTTATGTTGAGTTGGACTAGACAGATGATTTGCTGTGATTTTTTTCTGGATTTCAACAGAATATGCCATTCTATCTCCTCCAGGAGAATGGTCCATATCATCTCCATTCTCAGTAATTGTCACTCTCTCCCTGTCTGCTGGCTCTTTCTTTACTTCCTACAAACATGCTCATCTTCCCCATGTTCAAAATACCCTCACTTGATCCTTCCACCCCTGCTAACTATCTTTCCAAATCTCTTCTGCCTTTTACAGTGAAACTCCTTGAGAAGGATGTCTATAATGGGTATTTCCATTTCCTTCTTCCTCACTCTCCTTCATATCTACAATCTCGTTACTGATCTCACCCTTCAACTGAAATGTCTCTTTCCAATGCTTCCAATGATCTATAATTATCTACATTCTTGATCTCTCTGAAGCCTTTGACACCCACATCTGCCACTGGTATCTAAAACTTGAAATGCCCCATATCTAGTTCATTATGGAATTTGAATCTGGAATAGACATTGCCATGCTTACAGAAAAGATTTAAAATGTAAATATCACAGGAAAAATATTAGATATCTCCCGGGAACAGGTTTAGTTAGAAGAGAAAAAAGATGAGCAGAAGAGTGGTGAATGCCTGAAGACTCACTGGGATAGGAGGAGAAATGAGCATTAGAATCCAGATCCTTCAAAGGGATCTGGAGGAGTTGGAGATTTTTTTTCCTTTGTAATTATTCCTACAGAGAACCCTGTTAAAAATACAGCTTTGCATTTGAGTTTGCAATAGACAAAATATACAGTGTATTTCTTACCTCAAATGCCCTAGAAGTGTCATATGTATGTGTATACATACTTTGTTGCTTCAACATCAAATAGGAGAATCTTGACCTAAATCTATGAAGCTCACAGTATGGGGCTCAAATGATTTAAGTTATTGAATGTAAAAGCTTTCTCTTTATGTGAAAATGCATGGTCTCCATGGAGAGATTGCATGAGAATATGATGAAAGTATAATTGCAATCCAGGACTTAGAACAGGATATTGTTATGGTTATAAAATGCAAAATTAATTTCCACGAACCATGTTATATGTGACAAGCCTGTCAGTACATAATACAAAAAGCTTTTATCATCCTGTTTCTAAAATGTCAATATAGATATCATCTGATGGGAAATGGGATGGCTCAAGTGAAACAAAATTGATTACCTCTAAAAAATAACCCTGCTACACTCTGCTCACAATGACAAAAAAAAGACTGAATAATTGTATTGTTCTTTGATTGTTATTTTCATTCCTGTCTTTCTCTTTCAACTGCTACCAGAAATTATTAATCTCTGGTAGCAAGTAAACTAAGAGTGCAGACTACTAGGTAAAGATGACGACGACAACAACAACAACAACAACAACAACAACAACAAACCCTATGAATTGAGGTTTTTCATAAGCACATGACAAGATGTACCAGCAAGCAACGTAGGATACGCAGGGCAGCTGCTAGTCCAGGTTCTTAGATCTGCTTTTCTAAAGGAAGGCAACTCAAAATGGGTTAACAATCTTTCTTTAATCAAACAAATATATCATTTACCTAGTTCAGGGGAAAAAAGACAGCACCCTGAACTCCAGAGAATACAAACAGAATACAAACACATGTTACACGCAGAAGTTACAAGCAGACAAAGAAACAGATCAGCAGACGGGCTTCCAGCCATCTGACCATCACATCCATTACCTATTCAAGTTACAAGAGAGGGAAGCATCAGCGTCTGGGTTTTTTCAAAGCAGGGGGGCTCAACAGCTTCTCAGAGTCTCATCTGGTCAAATCACACAACTCTTCTCAAAGTGAGCCTCAAAGGAAACCTCACATCAGGGCGTGTATATATAGGCTTCTCCTGGGTCAGAGAATGTCACTGCCCTCTTGACCCACTGTCCAGTTACAAAGTAACAAGGTGTGGCCATTCCCATAAAACAAGCCTCTCCCCACAGGCTCCGTGTGACCACATTCAGCCTATTAGGGGGCAGAGTATACTTTCAAATCAGGGAACATTCTCAGAGCCATTAAGCCTATCAAAGGGACAGGAAAGATCTTCAAATTCTCATTACACAAGACTATCTAAATAACAATACAAAAGTCTTTTTTGTTGACACAGTTGCTAGACTTGAAATAATGAAAGAAGCACACATTTTAAGATGTGATCAATGTTTTATTTAATTTTCTTTCATTACATATATTTCAATGAAGTCTTCAATTAGAAACAGGTGAGACTTGGTGGGTTGTAACAACAACAAAATTTTCTTAAAGTCATAATCAAATATAGGGACAAAAAATCTCAGAAAGGATTGAAACAAATAGGGCAATGTTGTTACTTGCTAGATAAAAAATATACTTTATAAATAAGTAAAATATCAGAAGTAATTTTTAATAAGTTTAAATTCATAATAAATTCATAATTTTATATAAGCTACTTTTATATTCCTCTCTATGTTGAAATGTTGATGTTTCATAATTTAAGAAGATTTTTAATGTTAAGATCAGGCCATACAACTAAATTACTATTTTGAGAATAATAGGGATGTTGTTTTGGAAGCAAATATAAATATCACATCAAAAATACTGTCCCAAGAACCCTGAAAACTGCATACTAGGCTCTTTTGTTATATCATTCAGTTCCTTTTCTCTATAATCACCTTGGATTAGTTTTGAATAATAAGTGATTGGAGTTAAATTCTAGATTTCTAAGTGTTAAACCTATTATATCATAGTTTCCACTCCCCCCAACCCAATCACTCCCCCACACACATACTGGTAAACTTATATACAATAACATTCACTATCATTTTCCTCCTTCTCCCACACCAAATCATTTTTTCAGCAAACATCAGTATGTGAATTTATTAATCTATGATTTGGTCTTATTCCAATAAGGTTGTGTTTATATGTCTAAAATTAGAGTGATTCTCCCACATTTTCGGTGATAGTATAGTTGTTGTTTTTTTGTTGTTGTTTGGATCTTGAAAGGCTGGTATTTCATTGTGGGCATGACAGAGACTGATAGTGTCTATAGCCTATTAAAGGAAATTGTGTCTACTTGTTTGACAGGCAACTGATTAGGATTGACAAATCTTGAGGTCATTCTATTTCCGTAACATATGTTAATCCATCCTTAAGCTACCCTGCCTCTCTGCCTATAGGAAATATGCATATTATGTACGCTCATAATCTGTAACTCATTATATAGTCACTAAAATATTCTTAGTTTTAACTCTTATGGGGAAATAAACATTTTCTGTAGAGGAAAACAATTGAAATAATTTACATTGCAAAACTCCACAGAGCTTAGCAAGTGCTTTCTTCATAGAATTCCCATGAGGAAGGGAATGAGAGATTACTTTCTCAATTTTACAGATAATGAAACTGAGGCACGGGTTTCAAGTGTTAACGTTTAGTATAAGACCAATTATTAAAATTCAAAAATCCTGACTCAGCATCTAGGTTTGTTGTTGTTGGGTTTTTTTTTTTTGCTTTTTTTTAAATATATGATACTACTATTTGCAGAAGGATATAATTATTTTTGCTATTTTGCTGTGACATATCCACCCCAAAGTTGAAACTCCCTACTATTTCCAATGTTACTTGTAAAAAAAATCAAACAGTTGTTGTTTCAGTAATGTCATGACCCCATTTGGGGTTTTCTTGGCAAAGATACTGGAGTGGGGTGCCCCTTTCCTTCTCCAACTCATTTTAAGATAGAGTTTTTATTATCTCCACTTTAATGATTAAAAAAAGAGACATGCCCAGTATTATACTGTGAGTGCAGTGCTTGTAAACAGAAGACACTATTATTACAAGTAACATAATGTTTTATCTGTGAGACCTTGATAGTTTACTGACAAGAAATAAGAGCAGACATTAAGTGTTTAGACCAAAGTTCTAAGTTTAAAAAGTGACGAAAGTTTTAGACTACTTTGAGAGCTCTGAGGTCCCTGCTTATCAATTTGATACTAATATGTAAAAGCTAAAATTACTGTATAAAAAAGTTTTAAGTGTTGAGGGTTTTTTTTTGTTTCAGCTAACCAATTGTAAATGTATATATGAGTCACAATGATGAGATAGGACAATTTTATCTTGGCGCAAAATCTGTGTAAAAATAAATCAGTAAAAATCAGCAGCAGCAGCAGAAACAGCAACAACTAAGGTTTTTTAGTTGCCCCCAAAATCGATGATGCAGCAGCATATTGGGACTGCTGACAAATCATACACAATTGTAGACCAGTCAATTTATGACCTGAGCATAGGAAAATAAGAGTACCATTTTCCTCTGACCTGGTTGGAACACATCTGGAATACGAGGGACATTACATTTTAAGAAACAAGCAGAAATATAATGTTAGTTCTTCAGAAGCCAAAAGTATGTTCTGTTACTCATTCAGATTCTGCTGTCTTCTCTTTATTGCCTGATGATTTTAACTAAGTCATTAGTCCTAAGCATTTTAAAAATATGATCTCATTTGATTCTTATAGCAATTCTTTGAGTTAGGTACAATTATTTTCCCCAGTGTGCAGATAAGTAACGGAGACAGACAGAGTGAGTGACTTAATCAAGATTATACAGCTGGTGTCCAAGGCGGGATATGAAATCAGATTTTTCTGACTCTAGGCTGAGTTCCTGTAACACAAGTTTAGTCACACACATGTGTATGTACATGCCTGTGTATGTGTATCAGGTGTGTGTAGATCAATAAACTGATATCACATGATTTCTTTTTCTGATGTTTTTGGCATTGGAATATTTGAGGAAATTGCTCCTCCCATATCTCGCTAAACTTGTTTTCCTCTTCACCTTTTTCATGTAAATGTGATTCTGTTTTTAAAAAATGCAAGTGTATGGCTATGCATGTATTCTCATTAGAATCCATCTCTTTATATGTGCCCTTTATTTCTAGCATCTCAGAAACTTTTTGGAAATTGACTTTTTTTATACAGTGTGTTAACAATTTTTCCCCTAATTTGTCATCTGATGAACAGGACATTTATTAATGTCTGTTTTATCTGATTTATTCATTAGAATCCTAAAGTATGAAAGCCAAATTAAAGACAAATGTAAGACCACTATACATTTAGAGTTAATATTTATATATAAGTATTATTCTATACAGCTAAAATCAGTCATTATAAGAGCCCATATTTCTATTGTTTACCACAATTTACTATGTGTTTTCTTTATGCCAAACCTATGAGGTAGACCATTCACATATTATTTTCACTATCCTATAAATAATGAGCCTGAGATTTAGCATTTAAATAACTTTCCCATGGTTATATAGCTAGTGACAGTCACAGAAAGTACTTGAACTAATGCCTTCCAGGACATAATTCTGCCTCTGCACATGCCTATTATATGCTCTTGCTAGATATATATTTTAGAATATGACAAGGGAGTTAATAGTTCCTAAAAGTTATAATTTATATAGCAATCTAAAGTTTGTAAAGTGTTTTAAATATATTAAAATTGTTATAAGATTACAGGAATACTAGGAAGCAAGTCACATGAAATTATATAACTAGCCAGTTCTCGCCATCTCTATCTCCAAAGCAACAAGTACTACATAAAATGAAATGGGACAGAAATCAAAAGTAAAGAACTTCCTACAAGGGAATCCTCATGCAAATTTTGGAAGCTAAAATGAAAGTGTCAAGTGGGAACTCTCTAGAATTAGGTACATGATTAGACCAAAGGAAATCACAGGGAGCATCTTCAAGGACATTTTATACTTATATATATTACATATAATATTATTTTGTTATAAGGAATAATTAATTTGGCAAACAAATACAGAGAAGGATAGTTTCATGAACTGATGTAAAGTAAAATAAGCACAGCCAAGAACACTTTAATAATATAACATAAAAAGCAACCAAACTTTCCCCCCCCCAAAATCAAATGACTATGTTACAAAAAAATAAAGAACTAACATAGATGCAAAGAAGAGATTGAAGAAGACACTCCTACATACAACTTTAGAGAAGTTGTAGATCTCCCTCTGGTCCACTGCATTTATTTTTTAGATATTTTCAATGTGCTGTGGAGTTTTATGTGTTTTCCTTTTTGGTTTATTTGTTTTTTCCCTTTAAAATATTATGTTATATGTTGTGGATCATGGAAGAAAAAAAGGGGGAAATTTTGCTAAGGAAAAAAACCAAAGACATCAATGAGAGAGTCTTATAATTTTTACTTCATATGCTTTAAAGCACGCATAAATAAATACAGATAGGCATAAATGTTGTATGCATTCTTGATTGAATTAAATAATATTGAACTTGCATTCAACAAGAGATTTATGAACAAAGATTCAGAAGTAAATGTAAACCTAGCAATGTTGCTATAAATATTGAAAGGGCCAAAGAATAAACTGTCAATGTAATATATATTAAATAAAATTATCTTTAATGAGGTAGCATTCCAGAATTTATGGTTTGGTATTAATACAGCCTTTTGGGGAAAATTTTTATCTCTAAATAGTCATGTAAAAATAAGAGTCATTTCAACATCCAAGAAAAAGTAAGCATCATAGTATCTATCATGTTGCTAAGCACAGGAAACAAATTGATGAATAAATCATCCAAAAGGACAAATGGAGACATAATGAAAATTCAAACCAAGAAAACTGAATTCGTTGAATGCTGCTAGGTGCTTATTTATATATATATATAGTCCTAGTGTTTTCTTTTTCTTTTTTACATTGAATTATTTTCTGTTCAAGTGGTGATTAGCAGAACATTTGGTCATAATGTATTCCTACTTATGCACCTAAATAATTTTACTTATATAATTATTAAAAGGATTATTTTCACTTTAGAAATAATTTTGAAAAAATGAAAGTGAATGCACAACAAAAATAAAGGTGTTAACAAACTATTAGAATGTAATTATCAGTAGTGGAACTACAAATTCACATAAAAATAGATTATGTCTGTGCTAGGCTAGGATCACTGCCATGAGTGCAACCACTGCTGGGGAGTTATTGTATCCTCATTGGCCAGAGCCAAGAGATAACCACATTGGATGGAGGAGGAATTAAGGAACCCCCCTTTCCTCACAATTCCATGCCAAGGCCAAATGATATCTTCCTATTTCATGCCACAGACTAGCCCCACAGTGGCAGGACTGTGTTGCCTTCTGTTGAAGGTCAGGGTGTCACTGCTGGTCCATCACATTAATGGCTTCACAAATAGCCTTAATTCTGAGGATTTTTTTCAAGCCAGGTCAAGCATTTGTTTGCTCCTCCTCCTCTCAGTTGTATTTTCCACTCTGATAACTGAGTATATTCCTTTCCCTGGCAGTTACCCCTCATTGAGGGACCTAAATGCTTCTAATGTTTCAAAATGACAAGACTGCCATGAAGGCTAAGCATGTCTAGGTCAGACCTACTCTATGCTTGAGGAAAGAGACACAAAAGAAAACAAATGTCCATAGACTTATCTAAACTAATATCTAGGATCAATCTACCATGGAAAAACAGTTGACATAACTAAAAGGACCAACTTGAGGACACTTAGAAAAAATCTAGGATGTTTTGTACTAAATGAACCATCTTGGTAAATATCATATACTAAAAAGGTCATTATTTATAACTATTTTAAATTAACTGATAATCATCTGGGAACTCACCAATAGGGACTCTAGAGCTATAAAATTAAAAAGATACCTTTATTCCCTGAGCATCAACCCTAGAGTCATGAAGGGATGTTTCAGCCACCTTCTGAGTAATTGACATGCAATATAAGTGATTGGAGAAGAACTTCAGAGAATGGGTTTTATAGAAAAACCCCCACCAGCCTCTAATCAACAAATTCCAGAGGATTGACAAAGGCATGTAGATGTCAAGTGACCAGAGTTATCCAGTTACTAATTCAGATGTAATATTTAAACGTAATCTTCTTTGACTCAAAAGTCCAGCCCTCGTGTCAACCAACTATACTATGCTGTTTTGATTTGCATAAATAAATACTTATTTTGCTATATAAACATTTATCTAATAGCAAATTGTTTTTTTACTATATTATTTCTCCAGATTTAAGGAATAGATAGCAGTGACAAGGATTGGAGTCACTTCTTTAGGGATTCTGAATATAAGAGCAAGGAAATAAATTGCCTTCAAAATGTCATCCTTTGATGTAGTGCTTAACAGCAGGTGGGGCTTCTCTGATCATCACTTGGCTGCCTTTAGACTAGTACATAACCATGCAGGAAAGGAACTCCAAGGAATTTTATAATTGGACAACAGTAGCAGGATTAGCCTATGAAAGGTACCTTAAGGAAAATTCAAGAGGTTTGAAGTAGTCAGAGCCCATTTACTATGCCCAGGAAATGTAAGAACAAAAACTGAAAAGGGTAATTTTCTAATATGTTTACTCCAAGGTTAAATCTATCATTTTATGTATACAAACTTCAATGGACATTCTTTACACTTGGTCTGGTGCTACATTTATTTTTATAATTCATTTACTTCCTATTGGAAAATACTGTGTATATTTACCCATCGCTTTCTTCATCCCCATTGGGTGTTTTAAAACAAAAACATTATTTTTCTTCATTCTTTCCCTCATCCCTCCTAAGCAGTTAGTTCCCTAAAGGAATATGCTTATCAGAGAAGCAGATGAACAAAGAGATTTTTCTCTTCTTGATTAAAACCTCATGTGAAAATTGAAGTATTTCAATCTGGTTATTATATTCACAGCTCAGAAAAATGAAAATTTGTAAATATTCATTAGCTTTTCTTAAACATTTTCCTTGACATTAATATTTTTAATTCTTATACTAGTAAATTGAATGACATACAGAGTAAAAATATATAAAAATCAACTTCACTGCATTTTCATGAACATAGAGGTAAAACATTACTTCAATTTTCAAGCATTTATTTAAAACCTGTTATGTCATGGCTCTGTGCCAGATGCTTAGAATTTTTAAAAAGATATAATTTCTCCTCTCAAAGAGTCTAACATTCTAATGGTAAAAGGCACTGCATATACTCAAATAAGTACATGGAAAGCAATACAGAATAATTTCATGAGGAAAGAGAATGATAAAAGTATGAATAGTTTTATATTGGTTGGATCATGTAATCTATGCTTTGAAGGAAGCTAAGGATTCTATAAGGTACAGGTGAGGAAAATGTGCATTCAGGGCATGGAGAACATCTTATATAAAGGCATAAAGAAGTTTAAGGATATGAAATGTCCTCTGTGGGGAATAGTTAAGAGGCCTGCACAACCTGCAGCCTGCTGGCCACTTACATACAGCCCACAGGTCACTTGCAGCATGCCAAAGGATTTCCTCATATACAAAGGATGTGTTTTCTCTACATTTTTCCAGTTTTTTTTCCCCCATTTTTCCACAGCGGCCTGAAATCCTTTGGCATGCTGTTAGCAAGCCAAGGGTTGAATGCTCTACAGGCCTGAGTTAGAAGATAAGTTTGTTGGGCATAGACAATAGATAAAGGAGAGGTATAGGAAACAATTTTGGGAAGAGAAGTACTAGTCAAAAGGTTTTAAGCATTAATGTGGGGAATTAGAATTTTCTGCTACTAGTAATAGAGAACCATTGATGGTTTTAAATAAAAATTTGTAAACTGGTCATATCTGTGATTTGGGAAAATCAATTTGTCAACTGTATGGTATGGAGATATCTTAGAGAAAGGACAGAAGACTTGCACAAAGGCCAATTAAGAACATATATAAGTAGCTCCAGTGAGAGATGATGAAGGGTTAAACTAAGGCGTATGGGAGCAAAAGAACTAACCTTGATAGATGTGATGGGAAGATTGAAAAAGTTTGTAATTGTTTAGACAAGGGGTGAGAATCAAGAATGACTAAGTTTATAGATGTGGATAACTGCAGATGATTGTTGCCACCAATAGAAATTAGATAATCTGAGGGGAAGGAGGAATGGAAATTGGAGAGAGATGTAAAGAGTTTTGTTTTAGATTTATGAGCTTGAGATGCTTACAGGACATCCAGATGGAAAATGTATAGCAAATAGTGGGTAATGTGAGACTAGAATTAAGGTTAGAGATAAGGGATTGATGTATATACCTTCACAAGTCATCTCTGTACAGTTCATTTATTGGACTAGTTATTATGTTTTTGAATTTTTTAAATTGTCCTTCAAGCAAAAGTTCCTTAGATTTTTTTTCTTGTTCCTTTTCTCTCGTATTTTGCCATAACATATCATGAGATGCACACAAATGAATGAGCAAGATTCCAACATTAATGTTTTAACTTTGAATATACAATTATTTTCTAGAAATTGCTTGTCATATCCAGATATACAGAAGATATCATTTTTACAGCAATCACCACTAGATTCCACTTAAAAAATAAAAACAAACAAAAACAGTGGAAATGTTATATTTATAACCATTTTGAATACACACATTTATCTATGCAAATTAAAGGAATGGAATCATAGTCCAGAAATAACAAAGGACTTCCCACCACCGAACTGTAAATTAGTTCTAACTCATTCTCCAGAATCATTGGACCATTTCACAACTCTACCAACAGTGTACTAATGTATCTTTTTTTTTCACATCCCCTCCAGCATATATCATTTTTTTTATTAGCTGTTTTGATAGGTGTGAGGTGTTATCTCAGAATCATTTCAATTTGTATTTCACTAATAATTAGAGATTTAGAGCATTTCTCATCAGATTATTGAAAACTTTGATTTCTTTTTCTAAAGAATATATCTGTTCAATTATGCTGATATTTTCTAATATTGAACCAGATGTGCATTACTGGTATAAATCTTGCCTGGTCTCAATGTATGAATATTTTGGCATATTTTTATAATCTCCTTGGAAGTCTCAAGTATGACTAACATGACAGAAAAGGAAAATGCTAAATTCCAGAGGAAATCTTACAAAATAGAGACCCTGATCCTGATTTCTCTGTTGGTGGAATTGTGAACTGCTGTGACCTTCTGGCAAACAATTTGGAACTATGCTAAAAGGCTCATAAAACTGTGCAAAGTCTTTAACCCAGCAATACCAGTTGTAGAATGGTATTACAAAGAGAACAAAAGAAAGAGGAAAGGGCCTATTTGAGCAAATTATTTATAGAAGTTATTTTCAAGGTGGCAAAGAATGGGAAATTGGGAGATTATCCATCAATTGAAGGATGACTGAAAAAGTTGTGGTCTATGATTGCAAAGGAATGTTATGGTGCAATAAGGAATGATGAGCAGGATTCTTTCAGAAAAAAATAAATAAACCTGGTTTTATATGAACTGATACAAAACAAAGTGAGCTGAACCAGGAGACCATGGTAAACATTAACAGGAATATTGTAGACATTAACAGGAATATTGAAACTGTGATCAAGACAGTTCCAAAGGACTTAGTTTTGAAAAATACTATACACCTTGAGAAAGAGAACTGTTAAACTCCAAGTAACTATGGAAGCATATTTTTTCACTTTCCTAATTATTTTTTGTTTGTGTGCATGTGCTTCCTGTTATAACACAGATGACATGGAAATATGTTTTGCATGACCACATATATAATTTTTTTTTTGCTTTTTTGGAGGGCAGTTGGGGTTAAGTAACTTGCCCAAGGTCACACGGCTAGTTTTTGGTGTTAAGTGTCTCAGGTCGGATTTGAACTCAGTTCCTCCTGACTCCAGGGCCGGTGCTCTATTCACTGTGCCACCTAGCCGCCCCCCCACATATATAATTGATATCATATTGATTGCTTTCTCAAGGGCTGAGGGAGACATGGGATGGAGGGAGAGAATTTGGAACTTAAAATTAAAATTTAAAAAAAGAATGTTAAAATATTTATAAGCATATGTGAGAACTATTTACCAAAATAAAATAAGATATATAATTTAAAAAAATCATGTTTGTTGAGTTTTTTAAAATAAATATTTTCAGTTTTTTTCTCTTATAGTCCAAATAACCAAACTTCCAGGATATAACTTAAAAGCCACTTGTATTAAAATGTAAAAGTTATTATATATGCACATGCAGATGCATCAATTTGTATGTTTGCATAAAATATGTATTTGTAAACATATTCCATCCATAGCCAACTAAAATTATTCAATTCAAATTTGTAAGAGCAGTTTATTTCTTTGAGATAAGTTCACTAATTCTGGAGATATTTAAATCAATAAGCAATTAGTTCCTAAGAGTCTAATTTTAAAATGAAATAGTTTTGAAATACATAGTTTTAGAAAATCGGCTTGATGATTGCAACTTACTTATGATGGTTTGAATTGCTATTCAATAATAAGTCAAGTATTTTATAATAAAGAAAAAGATCCTTTCATGAAGCCTTTGGTAACTATCTCTACTTTTGAAAAACCTATTGATTTATTTAAGAAATGTGATTTTGTCTAGGCCTACACACACCCCTGTTAACTTGAAAATTGCAGCAATCTACCTGAGTCCTGGGAAAATAAATGAATTCATTAATGATAATCTGTCCTGACTTTGGTAAATTTATTTTGCTTTCAATGATTTTCCATTCACAATGATTTTCCATTCAAGTGCATAGAACAAGCTGATTCAATAAAAACTACTACTTAGGCCTTTAAATTTGCAAAATGTTATTTGTGTGTGTATGTATAACATTTATATATACATATAAATATACATTTATTCACACATAAGTACATATAATGGCTTCACAGAAACCTTCAAACTTAAGTACTGTTGGAATTGCTATTCCTATTTTACAGATGAATAATCAGTTATACAATTAGTTAGACAGCACAATGAGCAAATGAGCAGAGCCAGCATTTGGTGTCCTTGCCCAGCAGAGACATAAGGCAACCAAGAGTAATGCTGTTTTGGAATATCAGCTTTGTCCAGTATTAAAAGAGAAAAATAAGATTGAAAAAAAAAACAATCGGTGAATAACCAATTAAATTAGTTTGCATTGAGTCTAAAGACTCAAGCCAAAAGAACATCAAAAATTAAAAAAAGAAATCAAGATTATTAAAACAAACAAATTATATTCTTCAAAAATGACAAGGAAACTGTCATATTTTCACTCCTGACAACACATTTCTTCATATACTGTATAGATAAAGATAAATTTGACTAAAAAAGAAAGATAAAAACAGTAAGAGCAGTCAGTCCATTATAAATATACACCAAAAAGTACTGTGCTGAGGGAAACAAAATTTTGAGAATATAGATAAGTCAATTGTCAACAAACCTGAAAGAGGGAAGATGGAAGGATATAATACTTATCAGGAAAATCAAAGATGTGATGAGTGCCAAGAAGTAATAAAAATATAAATAAACAAAAAAATCTCATGACTAATTTTCCACCTCTATCTTTCTCATAACTGCCATTTTTATAAAATCTTAGGATATTCATATGAAAAATCATGAGGTTGCTGATATGTAAATCATTCGGCATCTGTCAAGATTTGCTGACTCAGTTTTCATGTTATAGCTTATTTCTTCAGCCTATATAAATGAGGTGTGACAGACATTCAATGATTCCTATTGAGAAAGAAATTATTAAAATTTCTATTTTCTTTTTGACACCCTAACCGATCAAATATGCTTTCTTTCAAAAGGTATTACTAAATTTTGGTAAAGTGTATCAATCAAAGTGGTAGCATATAATTTTAAATGATATAGCCTAAAATTTCCCTTTTTTATCATTAAGAAATGATGGATTCCCTACTCTAGGTTTCAGCTTAAACCATATATATGTTTTCCCTATGAATAGAATAATTGAACTATGTGTTATTAGCTAAAGCATTTACCCTAAAACAGTAGCTATATGCTTAGGGAGTGAAAGTAATATTGGGATAAATCATGATCAAAACATATTTCCTTGCACAGTAGAGGTACTCAGAATGTTTTGCTGAATGAACTGCAAGTCAAAACTTTCTTTAAATAGTTTAAATAGGCTTCAAATCCTTTGTTCTTCCCTTACCCTTGAAGCAAAATCTATTTGGTGTGATATTTATCTCCCATTTCCTATCTTATGTCATTTTTTCAGCAATAATAAAATTATACCCTTCACTTTAGCCTCAGATTTCCAATTTACACAATAATGTTATTGATTTTTGCAAAATAACAGAAACACTAATTGTTGAAACTAGGAGGATAAACCAATACGACCTTGATACGTGCTTCTCGTCAGTTCATCATGGTAGGATATCTCTATCTCTATCTCTATCTCTATCTCTATCTCTATCTCTATCTCTATCTCTATCTCTATCCCTATCTATATCTATATCTATATGTAAATAAATGTATGTATATATGTACACATAAAGCCACTTGAAAATTATCTAATACTTTTACTTTGAAATGGAAATTTTCATCTTATCTCTATTTTCATTGTTTTAATAAAATTTTAAAATTCACTGCATTAACTGACTCAATGTGGTCACTCAATGTAATCTTAAATGTACTACTTCTAGTGTTAAAGGAAGTGAGGCTGTAACAGGAATCAGTTTAGCAGATACTTAGCACTTAGTTAACTTAAGGTTAAGTATGGAAGTTGTGAGCCCAGTCCCCTGTTAAGAGCCAGCATTTGGTGTCCTTGATGACATGGCAGAAGGGAATTGGCTGAGACAGGAGATGAGTGTGTATATATAAAGAAGAATTCCAGAGATAGAGAGACAGCATCCCTCCCCCAGACCCTGCCCTCCACTCCGTCCCCCTCCTCTAATCCCCATGCCCCCTACTCTCCTGTGTGACATGATGCCCAGTTTAGACTTTATGCCATTTCTTCCCTAAGTCAATTTCAATGAGTGTAATTGAAAGTAAAATTGTAATAGTTATCCCTTGCCTCTTCTCTATGGGATGATCAATCCCACTTTGTCTCTCCCTGTCTCCTCTCATTCTAGTCCTCTCCCACCTCAGAATTTCGCCTTTTAAAGTGTTATCCCTTCACATTTGATTCATCCTATACCCTCTATATATACCTATACACACATGCTCATATATGTAGTCATATGCATATATAACCTCCTATATGGACCTATGTGTAAGTATACATATATATACATTTGAATTCCCTTCACCTATCCTCATTCTAAGAAAAGTTTCATAAGTTACTATTATTGTTTTTCCAAATTGGCATATAAATAATTCAAATTTGACGACTTCCTTATGATTTCTTACCCATGTTTACCTTCTCATGCTTCTTGTGTTTGCTTGTCAAATTTTCTGTTCAGCTCTGTTTTTTTCAGCAAGAATGCTTCAAAGTCCTCCACCTCATTGAATGACCATATTTTCCCCTGGAACAATATGCTCAATTTTGCTGGGTAGTTGATTCTTGGTTTTAATTCCAGTTCACTTAATCCTCAAAATATCGTATTCCAGGCCCTGT
>CM053593.1:77403744-77420550 GCA_028646575.1 Pseudocheirus occidentalis | reverse complement strand
ATTTGGTGAGGGAGTTTTGACTCAGCTGTCTTCCTCCCGCTCCATGCTTTGGTCTTTTTTGTCCATAAAAAAGGATTCTAGAGTTTTACTGCTATTCCTAGCTTGCTTCCTTTTTCTCATGTCGGCCAGACTATTAATTGCTTGGTTTTTTAGCTCTGTGGAACTCTGCTTCCTGGAGGGGGAAAGCTCTGTCCCAAATCGCTGGGGCCCTTACAACTGCTGGAGCTCTTAGTGGGGTGCTGCAGCTCCATCTCCTAGCCTTGGCTCACTGAAAGCGCACCCCAGGACCGCCACTCAAGACCATGATCCAGATCCAGGCCACTCAACGCAAGAGCCCTTGGCCCTGATGGATCTCGTCAGCCCCCCTGCTATCTGCAGGCCGAGGGCTCTGAAGCAGCCCAGTGGGGGTCGCTGAAGCTCTCAGACGTTCCTGCTGCTACAGCTGCCTCCCACTGCTTCCTTGCCCGGGAGCAGTTTGGCCGGATCGGCTCTTCTCCTCCCCAGTTAGCAATATCCACCAACCTTTCTCTTAGCCTTTTTTTTCTTTTGGCCTGATAGATGTGGTAATTGTGCCTCCAGTGCAGCTGATCTGCTCTCCTGTAGCTGGGGTTCCCAGCCCAATGCCCCACGGCTTGACCCGGGCGGTTTGCCGTGGGTCCCAGACTGCTGTGAAGAGCCCCGCCTGCTGCGCTGCCTCTAGCAACAGATGTGCTTTCTGTCTTTTAGAGGGTTTTGGAGCTTGAAAATCTGTTTAGCATCCCATTTTATGAATTTTTTAGCGTGTTTGTGTAGGAGCTATGGTGCTTTGCTGCTTCTATGCCACTATCTTGGCTCCGTCCCCAACTAATTCTGTTTTTTAAAGAATTATTCCATTCATTGGCTTTTTGGACCTCATTTGTGATTTAGCCTAGATTTTTTAAGGTGTTATTTTCTTCAGCATATATTTTGTGTGTGTGTCTCCTGTTGATTCTTTTCTCATGGTTTCCTTTTTTTATTCTTAAATTTTTATTTTTAGTTTTCAAAATTCATTTCCACAAGATGTTGAGTTAAAATTTTTTTCTCTCCCCATTTTCCCCCTACTCCCATCATAAAATAGCAGCCTATTAAATACTCCTTCCCCCCAATCTGTTTTCTCTTTTATCCTCTCCCTTCATCCTCCCAACTTTCTAGTAGGGCAAGATGGATTTCTATACCCCAGTAGCTGTATATCTTATTTCCAAGTTAAGTGTAAAAAGTAAATTTTTAATCATTTGTTTTTAAAACTTTGGGTTCCAGATTTTTTCGCCTTGTTCCCTTCTCACCTACCCCCAATGGGAAGATAAATAATTCAATATAGATTGTATGTGTGTAGTTATGTAAACCATATACATAGTAGTTAAGTTGTGAAAGAATAATTATATTTCCCTCCATCCTATCCCATCCCTCACTTATTCTATTTTCTCCTTTGACCCTATTCCTTTTCAAAAATGTTTGCTTCTAACTACCATCTACCCAAATCTGACCTGCCTTATTTCCTTCCCCTTCTTATCCCCTAGCCCCTTATTTTCCTGTAAGTAAGATACCCAATTGAGTGTGTGTGCTATTCCCTCCTTAGGCCAAATTCAATGAAAATCAGGTTGTACCATTCCCTTTCAGCTTCCTGCACTTCCCCTCCATTGTAACCATTTTCTACTGCCTCTTTTTTATGAGATAATTTACCCTAATCTAAGGCTCCATTTCTTCCTCTCCCAATAAATTCCTCTCTCACCTCTAAATTTTATTTTTTTAGATATCATCCCTTCATATTCAATTCATTCTATGCCTTCTCTCTATGTATACATTAACACATGCTCAGACTCACATATATATATTTATTTACACATACGTCTTCATATACATACACACAAACACACACACACACACACACACACACACACACACACACATATATATATATATTCCCTTCTGTTATAGTCATTATAGTCATACTGAGAAAAGTCTTATGAATTAAAAATATCATTTTTCCATGTAGGAATGTAAATAGCTTGACTTTAATAAGTTCCTTATAATTTCTTTTTTCCTATTTATCATCTCATGCTTCTCTTGTTTCTTGTATTTGGGAGTCAAACATTCTGTTCAGCTCTGGTGTTTTCATCAAGAATGTTTCAAAGTACTCTATTTCATTGAATGATCATATTTTTCCCTGTAGCACAGTGGTTATCAACCTTCCTAATGCCAAGATCCTTTAATACTCATGTGGACATTTCTTCATGTGGGTGGACTCACCTGGAGATTGATAGAGAAGCAGTGTCTCAGTTCCTAAGACCATCAGAAATAGGCAACCCCTGTGAAAGGGTCATTGAATCCACAAAGGGGTCACAATCCACAGGTTGAGAACTGCTGCTGTAGCATTATACTTAGTTTTGCTGGGTAGGTGATTCTTGGTTTTAATCCTAGCTCCTTTGCTCTCTAAAATATCATATTCCAAGCTCTTTGTGTAGAAGTTGTGGGGCCTTGTGTTAACCTGATTGTGTTTCCACAATACTCAAATTGTTTCTTCCTCACTGCTTGTGGTATTTTCTCCTTGACCTGAGAATTCTGGAATTTGGCTATAATATTCTTAGGAGTTTTCTTTTTGGGATATTTTTCAAAAGGTAATTGGTGAAATCTTTCAATTTCTATTTTCTCCTCTGATTCTAGAGTATCAGGGCAATTTTGTTTGAGAATTTCTTGAAGAATGGTGTCTAGACTCTTTTTTTTTGATCATGGCTTTCAGGTAGTCTGATAATTTTTAAATTATCTCTCCTGTATCTATTTTCTAGGTCAGTGGTTTTTCCAATGAGATATTTCACATTGCCTTCTATTTTTTTCATTTGTTTGGATCTGTTTTATAGTATCTTGATTTCTCATAAATTCATTAGCTTACAATTGCTCCAATCTAATTTTGAAGGAGTTATTCTCTTTTGTGTGTTTTTAAATTCCTTTTCCATCTGGAAAATTTGTCTTTTTAAAACATTCTTCTCATCATTGTATTTTTGGGCCTGTTTTTGCCATTTGAGTTAGTCTATTTTTAAGGGTTTAATTTCTTCAGTGTATTTTTGTCTCCTTTAGTAGTCTGTTGACTCACTTTTCATGATTTTCTTGCATCATTTTAATTTCTTTTCCCAATTTTTTCCTCCACTTCTCTTACTTGATTTTCAAAATCCTTCTTAAGTTTGTCCATGGCCTGTAACCAATTCAATTTTTCTTGGAGGCTTTTGATGCAGGAGTTCTGACTTTGGTATCTTCTTCCTACTCCATGCCTTGATCCTTTTCGTCCCCCAAAACGGATTCTATCGTCTATTTGTGCTTCCATTGCTTGCTCATATTGGCAACCAATAACTTGAGTTTTGAGCTCTTTGCCACAGTAGAACTCTGCTTCCAGAAAGGAGAGAGCTATGACTGAAATAGCTATTATTTTGCAGGTGCTGGAGCTATTAGATTGGTGCCCTCTCTACAGCTCCCACACATTCTGGTCCACTGGTCACACACCCCAGGACCACCATCCAAGACCATGACCCAGATCCAAGCAGATCAAAGCAAGAGAGTTTAGCCTCTGAATGGCTGCTTGGTCCCCCTATAATCTGCAAGTCAGGAGCTCTGAAGCAGCCATGTGGCAGTGGCTGCAGCCACTTCACCTCCACCGCTTGTCATCTGAGAATAGCAGCAAACCACACTCTTCTATCTCCCTCTGGACCAACCATGTTCCACACTGACCTTTTACTTTGTCTTTGCCCTTTATGGATTGAGAAGTCTGGAAACCACCACAGAGCTGGTGATTTACTCTTGTGAAAGATGCTCCAGCTGCAGCTGGTTGGGAACACCCTGGGGCTAAAACAGCAGCTCAGCTCCCAGCATGCTCTGATGGACAGTTCTTGCTGGCCTTCTGGGCTTCCTTCAACAGGACCTTTGCTTCTCTCTGTCATTTTACAGGTTCTGTAGCTCTAAAGTTTGTTTAGAGTCATTTTTACACTTATTGGAGGAGGTGGAAGGCAGAGCAGTATGGAATTCCTGTTTCTACTCCACCATATTGGCTCCACAACCTTCATGATTTTCTTGCATCACTTTCATTTATCTTCCCAATTTTCCCTCTACCTCTTGTACTTGATTTTCAAAATACTTTTTGAACCCTTCTATAGCCTGAAACCAATTCATTTTTTTTCTCTTGAAGGCTTTAGATATAGGAGCTTTGTCTTTACTAATATGTTCCAAGTGCATACTGTGATTTTCCTTGTTACTGTAATAACTTTTTATAGTAAGAGGTATTTTTAATTGTCATTTAACCAGTCTTACTACTGTACTTTCAGCTGTTTGTTAAAGCGGTGCTCTGCTTCCAGGGTTGAAGGCATACTATCCTAAGCTTCAGGGATTTTGTGTAGATTTTTTCAGAGATACTTCTAATGACCAGTAAGTTTTCATCTCTTCCTTGGTGGTATGATCTAAATAGATGCGTTTTCTACTTTTCTGTCCTGTGCTCTTGTCTGTGAGTGACCGCAAGCACCCTTTTCTACTTTGCAACTGTGAGGAGGATTCCCCCTCCACTATTTCCACAAGCTCTGTTATGGTAGTGCTCCTCCTTGCCCTAGGACTGCCACCCAAGACTGAGACCCAGATGTGAGTATGGGCAATGCAACAGAGTACTATCAAAGAGACTCCCATAATTTTCTGATCAGTTGTTTGCATCCACCCCCATTTGTGCTCTGGTAATCCTGAAAGCAGCTGTCTCTGCCGCTGCTGATTCAATCATTCCCAAGGCCTGCTCCTGGCCAGCTAGGGCCAAGCTGGGTTGGAGGGACCTGCACTGGACTGTGCTACACTCCTAAGTACATGTCACAGATCCTTCCTGCTGATCTTTTAAGTTGTTACTGGTTTCTGTGTCTGAAATCATGATTATTACCCCTGCCTATTTTCTTTTTAACTTTAACTGAAGCATAATATATCCTGCACCAGATCCCCTTTAAAAATTTTTCTGTGCATGTTTCTCTGTTTCAATTGTGTCTCTTATAAACAATATATTGTTAGATTCTGGTTTTAATCCATTCCACTATCTGCTTCTGTTTTTTAGTTCTGTTTATCCCATCCATATTCACCTTTGGGAATACTAGTACTGAATTTTCCTCCATACTATTTTTTCTCTTTATCCTGTTCTTTCTAATTTTACCCTTTCCCTTCTCAAGAATTTGATTTGCATGATCAATGTAAAAATATGGCTAATATTAATGTATATGTAGAGTACATATCAAATTGAATGCCATTTTAAGGGTAGGTAGGGGGACAAAATATGGAACTCAAAATTGTATGAAAGTGAATGTTGAAAAGTAAAAAATAAATTAATATTTTAAAAGCGTGTTTTGCTTCTAACCACTGCCTCTTTTAATCTCTCCTTCCTTTCATATTTTCCCCAATTTATCATCCCCTCCCCCTCCTGTTTTCCTATTGGTTAAGATATATTTCCATATAGTCTTCCCTCTTTGAACTAATTTAATAATGCAGTTCAACAGTAGCCTGCCACTTTTCCCATTTTTTTTATTTCTCCAAGGTAAAAGCTCTTTCCTTCATGTCCCTTTTATGTGAGATAATTTCCCCCATTCTTTCTCTCCTTTCCACCTTGTCCTAATGTATCACTCTAATAAATAAATATTTGTATTTATTTATATCATTCCAATATAATCAACTCACACTAATGTCCTTCGTCTATAGAGACTTCTTATAACTACTGTAATAATAATAAAGTTTTCAGGTGTTACATGTATAATTGTAATGGTAATGGAATTTAAAGATCTCCCTGTATTGGCTTGGGTTAGGGCTTGAGTGTTGAAACTCAGAGTTGTGAATCCCATTTGTAGGATGGACTTATTGACATGGAGAGGGCTAAACTGGGAGGAGCTGGTGCTGTGGATTTAGAAAGAGGCCCAAGCAGATAGAAGCCTAAGTAGAGAGAAGGCCCAAGCAGAAAAGGCCAGAAGAAGTTTTAGGGAGAATTATTGTGGAGGCAGAGAGAGAGAGGAGAATTTCCAACCAGAGTTGCTGAGAGAGAGACTGCTGAGATTCAGTTGCAGCTGCCCAAGACTTTTGAGAACTGCTATGCAGAGCTGCCAGAAACTGGGGAGGCATGTTTTTGACACTTGTCATTTTGTTTGTCTGTTTTGATGTCATTTTGTCAGATTTGTCTGCTGGTGAAGGACAGTGTTGTTGCAGAGGTCCTGGAAACTTGTTTTTGTTTCAGAAGCCCTGAAGAAGGATTGTGTCATTGTATATTGACAGAAATCCTGGAAGAGAGACTTGCTGATGTTTTCAGGGGCTCTGGGACTGTTCTGCAGGCAGAGAGTGGATTGATGAGGACACTGGAAATGTATTTTGTGGCTTTGTTAAGCTTTGTCTCTCCAGGAACAGAACAGGAAAAATTGTGTCATGTCAAGATGAAGAAAGGACCTTTCCTTGGGTATCCCATGCTTTGATGATATCTTAACTTTGTTGTAGCTTAGGTGTAGATGACCTTTGTGCTCCCCACTTCCCCTTTTGAGAAAAATGCTTGGTGTTAATGGATAGTATTGTACTTCAGTTGTGATTCAGAGGTGGGAAACTTTTTGTGCTCTGTTACTGACCAAATGAATGTACTATTTTATGATTGGAAACTAATCTCCATTTGAGGAGCAAGACTTTGACTGACTAAATAAATGTACTCTCCAAGGGTGGAGTAGTTCTTGGGTTGAATTGAGAACTTATTTGCTAAATGAATGAGTTACACTATATTTTGATTTTGTCTGCTGTGTGAGTGTTTTTTTTTTGCCTTAATTTGTCACTGAAAAAAATAGAGTCACTATACTGGTATTCTGAACCTCGGAAGTTGCCTTTGGTTGGCATTACAATTGTCTTCTCGTATAAGAATGTAAATAACTTAACCTTATTGGGTTGCATATGATTTTGCCATCATTTATCTTTTCATATTTGTCTCTAATCTTGTATTTAAAATTCAGATTTTCTATTCGGTTCCTGTTTTTTTATTGATGAGGAATGCTTAGAAGTCATTTATTTCATTAGCTGCCCCCCTTTTTTCCTCTGAAGGATTATATTCAGTTTTTCTGCGTAAGTGATTCTAGCTCCTTTGCCTTCCAGACTATAATATTTCAAACTTTCTGTTCCTTTAACACATATAGAGAAAGCTACTAAATTTTGTGTGATACTAGCTGTGGTTCATGATATTTAAATTGTTTCTTTGCAGTATTTTCTCCTTGTACTTGTAACTATGGATTTTTGTTATAATATTCCTGAGAGTTTTCATTTTGGGATCTCTATCAGGAGGATCAGATGGATTCTTCCAATTTCTGTTTTACCATCTTGATTTAAGATAGGGGTGTATTTTTCCTTCATAATTTCTTGAACTATGATGTCTAGTCTCTTTTTTTAATCCTTGCTTTCTGGTAGTGTAATAATTCTTAAATTGTCATTCCTAAATATATTTCCAGGTCATTTTTTTCCAATGGAATATTTAAAATTGTATTCTTTTTTCATTCTTTTGAATTTATTTGACTTCCCTGATTTCTCATGAAGACGCTAGTTTCCAGTTCCCAGTTCTACTATTTTAAAGAGTTCTTTTCTTCAGTGAATTTTTGTGCTTCTTTTACCCTTTGGCTAATTTTTAAGTTGCTATCTTTTTCGCCTTGTTTTTGTGACTCTTCAACCAAGCTGTTAATTCACTTTTCATAACTTTTCTTTTTCAAAGCTCTCATTTCATTTTCCAATTTTTTGTTTACCACTTGTATATCTCTCTTTAAAAAAGAATCTTTCAGATATTCTTCTTTAGCTAGTGTTTGATTAGTGTTTTATTTGAAGCTTTCCTTGTAGCTCTTTTCTCATTATTTTCTTCTTCTGAGTTTGTTTTTTCATCTTCCCTGACACTGTAGTATCTTTTTATGTTCAAGTTCTTTCTTGTTGTTGTTGTTTGCTCATTTTCTCAATTTTTGACTTTGAACTTTATGTTAAAGTTGAGTTTGTTTCCTGTGGGGTGAGGAAGAATCCTCCCAAGTTTCAGCTTTTTTGTGTGTGTGGTTGTTCAGAGCTACTTTTGTTATGGTCTGCAAAATTTTGGTGGTTCCAAGCTGGTGTAATCCAGGAAGAGTTGTGTTTCCTGTTCTCCTGATATTTATTCTGTTCTTTATCCAGAATTGGCTGCTGTTTCCCTGTAGCTGCAAGCAGTAGAACCTGGAACTGTGACCAGGTACCTTGTTCTCTTCCTGCAACAAGTACTTATCCCCATCTCTTTCTTCAAACTGTAGTCAGTGCCCCTGCTTCTATGTGACTATCCATAAGCACTCTTCTGTGCCCTGGAACTGCAACCCAGAACTCCTTAAACTGTCAAACAGTGCCAGGTCATGCACCAGTGTCCCCTGTCATCTCTTTCTGACCACCTGTCTGAACCCCTTTACCATCTTTGGCCTGACAACTCAATTTACTGCTGCTGCTACTGCTACTGCTACTGCTACTGCTACTGCTACTGTTACTGCTACTGTTACTGCTACTGCTACTACTACTGCTACTGCTATTGCTTCCTCCAAGACCTACAGCTAATGCTGCCTCCATGTGGGTTCCAGGTCACCCTGCCCCAATGTAACAGGGTTTTGTTTTGTTTTGTTTTGTTTTTCCTGACTTTCTAAGTTATCTTAGGCTAGAAAAAAAAATAAAGTCTCACCCTGAGCTGCTATTATCTCTGTCTTCCCAGAATTCAGTCTTAGTTATTTTAAAATAGTTGTAGGGCAGAGTTTTGAGAGTTCATATGGCTCACTACTACTCTGAATCTTATCTATTCTGTAATCTGATATGAGTCATTTATATAACCTATACAACAATATTCGCCTGACTCTGGGGGAAAATCTACATAGAATACATGACCTCATGAGGTAAAATCATCCCATTTAAAAACTTTTCTTTATGCTCTTTGTTTTTACATCACATTCATTTCTAGATTTGCTCTACAACAAATAATGCTCCCTAAAATAATGGAGCAACATTGACTAATAACATGAGACAACATACATTACATTCCTCACCTCATAGTCAATCGATTCCAGCTAAAGGAGAAAGAAATAAAGGGCATCTCCTCATTTATTTTCTTGGGCCAAGATTGTCTATTATAAGGACAAATTATTCTGGTGCATATTGGTGTTATTTTCATTTATATTATTCTTTTTATTGTGAATACTGTTTACTTTTGCTTACTTCAGCCTCCAAAAATTCATAAAGGTATATCCATGTTATTTTGAATTCATCATACTCCAAGGTTTTGTAAGGAACAATAACCTTACATTTCATCCATATAATATAATTAATTCAGATATGTGTCATTAAAAATATCCATATTATTCCTCTTTTTTTGCTATGACAAAAAAGTCTAATTTCAGACAACACTAACTCAGAGATTAGCTGTCATTTCTTAATTATCAAGTCCAATGATCTTAACTTTGTATTTATCTTTTTGTCCTCTCTATAGAATTTGGCATTGTAAACAATGAGTTAGTTCTTGAAACTGGCTAATTTCCTTGCTTTTCTGATGTTATCCTAAAAGTTATTTTTAAATTCCCAAATTTTTAAGCTTAAACTGTTAAGTAAATTGCTGACTTCATTAGATTGTTTCCCAAGAATAACAAATATGAACAGACTAATCAAGAGAGAGACAGAGATACAGAGAGACAAAGAGACAGAGACAGAAAGAGAGACAGAGAGAGAGAAAGTGTTAGAGAATTGTCATTCCTAATCTTGTGTGGTCAGCACTGAATTATCTCTGGATAGTATTTTTAAACTGTTTTATTTTAGTCTTTTTGAAGCACTTTAGGTCTTTAATCATGTGCCACAAGGTAGTTATTACTATCATTAGATATGGATAGATATTGTGGTTGTTAGGATTTTTACTGTAGAAAGCAAGAACATTCAAAACTGACCTATTGTGTTCTTGCAACTGAAATACATATTTTTGAGCTTCAAAAGGAAATTGTTTTCAGATATATCATGCAAATGGCTAAGAATCATCCTGGAAAATCAGTCCTGGCAAATATTTCAAAAAGATTTAATATTTTAACATGCCATTTATTTTTCATTGCTGTTATTTTCCTATATACTGGGGAAGAAATATATTTTTTCTGTACAGATGCCTTGGCATTTCCATTTAAAACCATTAGTATACAAGAATCCCTATATTTTGTCAGACTAATTGTACATAATTAATAAAAATAATATGAGAACAGTATTTTTCATTTTAATACCAATTATTTCCTTCTTTTAAATTCAGAGCATCATTTTACTATTCTAAAGGATGTCACAGTGTGAGAAAATTCTTCAACTAGTGCAAATTTTATCTGGTCTGTAAATTATGATCTTAAAGAATTCTCTGTGGCATAATTTGGTGAACAGTGTGATATTGTTTAAATAGCTATGCAAGACTTCAACAAGGCATTCTTGACACCAATGTTGGTCCTCTATCCAGTCTTCCACATGGCCTTTCCCATCTTGAGAATGTCTAGAAAACTTCTCATGAAACATAGTTTGAGTACTTCAAACCTGAATTTCTCCTCCTTCCATTGTTACCTTTCACAGAGTTTGTCGACTATTTTCTTCATCAAAAACTATATGGTGTACTATAAATGTTATCTTTAATAATAAGAGAAGCAAAAGAAATAGGAGGAATTAGAATAGAAAAAGAAGAAACAAAACTATCACTCTTTACAGATGATTTGCTGGCATACTTAGAGAATAAAGTAAAAAATATTTAAAATAATAAACAACTTTAGCAAAGTGACAGCATATAAAATAAACTCATAAGTCTTTGGCATTCCTGTATATTACTGAAAAAATCCAATAACAATAGATAAAGAAATTCCATTTAAAATTGTTGTAGACATTATAAAGCATTTGGGAATCTACCTACAAAAACCTACTAGGAACTATATGGCCACAATTACAAAACACTTTTCAAACAGATAGTGATAGATCTAGATAATTGGAAGAATATCAGTTGTTCATGGGAAGGGTGAGCTAATATAATAAAAATGGAAATTCTACCCAAATGAAATTACTTATCCAGTGCAATACCAATAAAACTACAAAAACATATTTTACAGAGCTTGAAATAACAATAACAAAATTCATCTGGGCAAAAGTTTGGAATATCAAGAGAATTAATGAAAAGATATGCAAGGGAAGGTGACCTAGCTGTGCTAGATCTTAAATTGTATTATGAAGCAGCAATCATCAAAACTATTCTCCTTTTCTTCGGCTGTTTTTTTTAAAATTTCTTGTTTCTTATGATTCCTCCCATTGGTTCTAATTCATCTTTACATCATGACTAATGTGAAAATATGTTTAATATAAATATATAAGTAGACCCTATATCAGATTGCATGAAATATTGGGGAGTGCAAGGAGAGGGTGGAGGAGAAAATTCAAAACTCAAAATCTTATTAATGCAAATGTTGAAAACCAAAAATTAGTTAATTAATTATACAATTAAAAAACTATATGACCAAAGTGTTCTCATTAGATAGTATCATCATTTAAAAATGAAATCAGAAATGTGGCACAGTGCCCTCCTGTATTCTTACTTTTTCCTCTTCTCTAACTTTCCCTCATTCCCTTTTACCTTCCCATTTATCTTTTCTTCTTATTTTATCCCTGATCACATTTTTCAAAATCTCCTAACTATACAACAACTAAATAATCAATTTGGTTAATTCAATAAGACTCTTAAGTGATTAATGACAAAGACATTATTTAAATTATGTCCCAATTAATTTGTAATTCTTACCTGTTAAGCCTCGATTGTTGATTACCATTGTTGTTATTGGTATTGCTATTATTAAGCTTTTACTTAATATCCTTCCTGTGGTAAAAGTTATGCTACCTTCATTATTAAACTTTCTCTAATCTTAACTTTTATCTACTCTTACTTCATAATTAGTCTTTTGAGAAATTGCTCAGGATGAGCTAAAAGGTAAAGCCACTGAAGCCAATTGAAGATTAAGATTGTACTATAAAGAAGAATCAGTTCCAGGAAAAAAAATAAAAACTATATTTCTATAATGCTACTTGGAAAAATTCAATATGGAATCTTAACCTGTGTATATCTCAAGAGGTTTCTTAGTATCCAAATGGTTGGTTACACTTGACGCAGTAGAGTGGATTTAGAGAAGTTCTGAATTTGAATAGTGCCACAGGATTATTGACTAGATTTATGACCCTTGGCAATTAATTTATCATCTAAACCTCAATTTCCTTTCCCCCCCCAAAAAAAAATTAGAAGAATAATTGTATCTACTTCATGGTGATGTTGCATTTCAAATAAGATAATATATGCAAAGCACTTTACTAGCCTTAATAATTCAATATTATTTTATATCATCATCATCACCGCTATCATGATCTTTATTGTTTTGTTAACTTAGATTACATATCTAAATATTAGATGAAGAAACACTCAGTTTTCATGTGTACATATTCCATCATTTAAACCCAACCTGAAAAAGACTCAGTCAGCTATGGCCTACAAAGAACTTTAATGGCAACCTTTGTAAAAAATAGAACTGGAAAGTTTGAAGAGATAGCAGAGGTTCAGGTCTATGCCTATCTGGAGAGCAATCCCCTGTGCAACAGTCACAACAAATATTCATTTCAGCATCTTTTCTGATACCCCAAAGAATGTAAAATTCACTCTCCTGGTACAGTCTTTTCCACTTTAGAAGAGCTCTAATTATTGGTATTTAAAAAAAATTGTCTTTTACTTCAGGTTAAATTTCTTCTCTAGGACTCTTGCTCTGTTCACTAGGTTCCAAACTTTTCCTAATCTGAATAGAAAATATATAAAGAAAATCATTAAATTATTTTAAAATTCACTCTATTAACTTTTCAAAGTTCAACTTTATTATTAGAATGTCCCTTTGGTCCTTGAAATGAACGTCCATTCCCTTTGCTGAATTCATATTTTATTTTTCATGTCTTTTATTCTTAATCTTAGCAGAAAAAAAACAACATTTCCCACTACTAGCAAAGTTCCATTCAAGGTCAATGCAATCTGTCTCTACCCAGCAGCTTCTATTCAGTATGTTATTTCCAAGAAATAACTTATAAACAAATAACCAGAGAAGAGATCAAAATAACAGCTTGTACTTTGTAATACCTTTTATCCATTTACCTCAAGCACTAAGGACTTTCAGAAATGAATTCATGATTACCCCTTTGAAGGTAAAAATGGAACACAGACAATGTGAAAGTGATCTTAACTAAGCAGATACATATGCTTATCAGAGACAAGTCCATTAAAAGGCTGAAGCATTATTAAGTGGACTACATATTACTAGATCCTTTTATGTTTCTCAAACACAATTCTAAGCAGTTATTTCAAAACATTTATTTAAAAGAAGGGGAAAAGCATTGGTGAAACACTAGGTAAAGTAGGACAAATTTAAAATTCCATTACATACTGTTATATATATGTATGTATGTATGTATGTATGTATGTATGTATGTATGTATTGGGAACTTCTGAACTTCCAATGAGAAATTTACAAAGTTGCCAGAAGTTTTAAAATTATAACAGCAAAATAAAGCAAATAGATCAAATTACAGCAGTTCTTATTTTAGTAGAAATTCCTGCTTTAGATCATCCATCCAGTGGTTAATCATTATACAGCTCTGGAAACAAAAAGACTTAAGAACTAAGTATGTCGTAAACTAGCCTTGCTTTCTGTTAACCTACAAAATTTTATACTAAATCATTAGTCAATAGGATTTCTCCCTATTGCCCTTAAAATAAATGCCACAATCACATTCCATAACTGTAGCAAATTTATAAGGATATTGAGGAGGCAAGGAAAGAACTTAAAAGGATTTCATTTGTTTATATGTTTTTGCTTTTATTTTATCTTTAATGTTAGTTGTCTCTCTAGTTTTAAAGACTAAGAAATTTGCTAATGTGAAGGTGTGTACGTATGTATGCATGTAGATATATTGATACAGAACTATGACATATGAAATACTTTGCTGTTGCATTGGAACATGCCATAAAGGATATAGTGCACTGCAGTGGAAAGAGATCTTGGAGTCAGTTACTTGATATACTTCTTCATAGAATGTTGAGAGTAGGCAAGTCACTTAATACATTCAATTTTTCTGTAAAATTAGAATTTAAATAAAATTTAAGGAAGGTAGTGGTAGGCTAGATTATCAATACGAAACATTTCAACTGGGGAGGTAGAACAAAGATGGTAGATTAAAGGCAGGGACTCACCCAAGGTCTCCCCCAAAACCCTGTGGATACCTTTAAACAATGATTCTAAACACATTTCAGAGCATCAGAACCCACAAAAGATGGAATGGAACAATTTTCCAGTCTAAGATACTTTAGAAAGTCAGCAGGAAAGGTCTGTTGCAGCAGGGTGAGAAAGAAGCACAGATCCCATCAATGTTGGCCATGGTAGCCCAGACCAGGCTTTGGAAAACTTGGAGCAGGCCTCAGGCAAGTAAATCAGTGGCAACAGAGGCAGTTTGCATACTTTTCAACCCAGAGAGTAAAGGAATTGGACAAGAGGTCATGAGGAAATTTACAGGAGTCATTTTGCTTGCACCAGGGCCAGTACTCTATTGCATTGCCTATACTTGGATCTGGATGAGAGTCCTGGGTCTTAGTCCCAGTGTGAGAAGGAGCATTAGCAGAGAACAGTTTGTGGCCACAGGAGAGCAGAGATCCTGGTCACAATTTGGGGGCTGAAAAGAGTATTTTTGTTTGCTACCAAAACAGTACACAGGAGAGTAGTAAACACACCTCTCTCCCTAGGTCATACCATCTTCAAAGAGCCAAAAACATCGAGGTCCCCAGAATTACCTCTGAAAACAGCTGCAAAAAAACCTCAAGCTTGGTACAGTGACCACTCTACTTGGGAAGCAGAGCCCCACTTTAGTGTAGAGTTAAAAGTTAAGAATTAGTGTGAAAGATGAATTAAAAAAAGCAGAAACAAATTCTGACCACAGTAATTTACTATGGTGGCAAGAAAGATCAAAACATACACTCAGAAGATGGCAAGATCAAAATTTCTGCATCTGCCACCTCCAAGAAAAAATAATGGTCTCAGGCCATGGGAAGTGCTTAAAAAGAATTTTAATAATCAAGTAAGGAAAGTAGAGGGGAAATTTGTAAGAGAAATGAAAATGATACAATAAAATAATGAAAAAAAAGAGTCCACAGATTGGTAAAGGAAACACACACACAAACACACACACTCACTCTCACACACACATACACACAAAATGCTGAAAAATATCTAACAAAACAAAATAGGCCAAATGGCAAAAGTGGAACAAAAATTCAGTAAAGACAAGGGCAGTGTCAAGATGGCAAAGTAAAAGTAGGGATTTGCTTGAGATCCCTCCAAAACCACTTCAAATACCTGTAAAAATGACTCTGAACAAATTTTGGAGCAGTAGAACCCACAAAATGACAGAGTGAAGCAAATTTCCAGCCAATTTAGAAGGTCAAGAGGAAAAATCTAGTGCACCAAGATGGGAGGGGAGTGAAATCAAGTGAAAATACAACAGCACAGACCAGGCTCCAACAAATCTGGAGCAGGCCGTAGGGTACCAAATCACTGAGAGCCCAGGTGGTTTGCAGATTTGTCAACCTACAAATGCCAAAGGCAACTTAGAAAGTCAGTAAGAAAGTCTTTCAGACCTGGGTGAGAGAGGATCCCAGCCTGGCTCCAGCCCTAGGGTGACAGCAGGGTTAGCAGTGTCTGCTACTAGACTCTCAGCCCACAGATGGCGAAAGGATCAAGTGGCTGATCAGAGGCAGTTTGCAGGAATTTCTTTGCTGGCATAGATTCAGGATTCTCTAACTTTTTCCATGCTTGGATTTGGGTTACAGTTCTGGGTAGCAGTCCTGGGGTGATGAAGGGTGGTGATGTGGTGAAGTTTCTGGTAGCATTGGAGAGTGAATCCTCCTCACAGTATCAACTCAGGAAAGAGTACTTGTGCTCACTCACAGACCAGATCACAGGCCAGGAGAGGACTAAATACTACTCTTTTGATCATACCATGAAGGAAGAACTGAAAATTTGCAGGTCCCTTGAAGTATCTCTGAAATCAGCTGCACAAACCCCTAAAGCTTGTGACAGTATACCCTCCATACTGGAAACAGCCTTACTTTAACAAAAAGATAAAAAAATCAAGTAATTGACTGGGAAAATGAGAAAACAGTGGAAAAACTCAGACTATAGAATCTTACTTTGGTGACAAGGAAGATCAAAGGATACAACCAGAAGAAGACAACAAAATCAAAGCTCCTACATTCAAAACCTCCACAAAAACTATGAATTATTCTCAGGTCATAGAAGAGTGCCAAAAGGATTTTGAAAATCAAGTAAGAGAAGTAGAGGAAAAATTGGGAATAGAAATAAGAATGATGCAAGAAAATTATTTTTAAATAAGTTAACAGCTTTCTAAAGGTGACCCAAAAATTACTGAAGAAAATGACACCTTAAAAAATCAACTACAGAAAATGGAAAAAGAGGTCCAAAAAGTCAATGAGGGGAAGAATGCCTTTAAAATAAGAACTGGCCAAGTGGAAAAGGAGGTGAAAAAGCTCACTCAAGGAAATAATTCCTTAAAAATTAGAATGCATTTCACGAATCAATAGTGATTTGGAGCATTTTTCCATGTGCGTAAATATATCTTTAATTTCTACCTCTGTAAATTGCCTGTTCATATCCTTTGACCACTTATCAATTGGGGAATGACTGGCGTTCTTGTAAA
>CM053593.1:77370557-77403244 GCA_028646575.1 Pseudocheirus occidentalis | reverse complement strand
GATTCTAGAGTTTTATTGCTGTTCTTATTTTGCTTCCTTTTCCTCATGTTTCCCAGTCAATTAATTGGTTGTTTTTTGTTTTTTTTTAGCTTTGTGAAACTCTGCTTCCAGGGGGGAAAGCTCTGTTCCAAATTGCTGAGGTTTTCCCAACTGCTGGAGCTGTTAAGGGGGTGTTGCAAGTCCCCCCAGCTTTGGCTTGCTGAAAGTGCACCCCAGGACCACCACCCAAGACCACAATCCAGATTCAGGCCGCTCAAGGCAAGAGCACTTAGCCCTGATCAATCAATTCAGCCCCCCTGCTGAATCCACAGGCCAGGGACTCTGAAGCAGCCCAATGGGGGCCACTGCTTGTTCCAGCATTTCCCTTCCCCCACTGCTTCCTTGTCCTGGGGGCAGATTGGCCGAACTCCTTTACCACCCCCAAATTAATTTTCAAAATTTCACTTTCACTAATCAACGCGATTTGAAGCTCCCCTCAGGCAGGGACTTTAGATTTTCTTTGAAGGAGACTCAAGCTGCAGCTTGCGATGCTCTGCTCCTCCTGGCCACCCTGGCTGTGGATGCAGTTTTGGGCTGGGCAAATCTCTGTTTGGGTGCGAGCTGCCCCTCTCCTGTCCCGTTCCTCACACCTTGGCAGATTTGGAGGTGCTGGAGGCTGTAGAACCTCTGAAGACTGGCTGCTGTGCAGTGCGGCTCAGCTCAGTTCAGCTCCTTCCCACCACCCCAGACCTGGCCGTGGTCTCGGCTTCAGGCTGTTCCAGCCTCCTCTCCAGGCCGCTGCGATGAGTCCCTGCTGCCGAGCTGCCTTCAGCAAGAGATGTGATCTCTGTATTTTTGTGAGTCTGAGAGTCCAAGACTTTGTCTGGGCTCATAATTTTATGGGTGTGTAGGGTGGCAGTGTGGAAGCTTCTACGCCACCATCTTGGCTTTGCCCCCTCCAGTTCATATTTTTCTTGGAAGCTTTTGGTGCAGGAATTCTGACTGTGTTCTTCCTCCCATTCCTTGCTTTGATCCTTTTAGTCACCAAAAAATGAATCTAAAGTTGGATTGCTGTGCTTGCTTTGCTTTTTTTGCCTGCTCTTGTTGCCAGTCAATTATTTTGACTTTTGAACTCTTTGCCTTAGTAGGGTTCTGCTTCCAGAGGGGAGTGCTTTTTCCCAAATCACTGGGGTTTTCACAGCTGCTGGAGCTATTTAGAGGCCACCATCTATACAGCCCCCACCCGCTTTGGCTCTCTGGTCATGCCCCTCAGGACCACCACCCAAGACCATTAAGTCAAGAGCACTTACCTCTGAATGGTCACTTCCCCCTCCTCGCCCCACCATCTACAGCTCTTAAGCAGCCAGGTGGAGATGGCTACAGGGTCACTTCCATGACTTCTGGCTCTGGGTTCAGAGGGCTGGACCCACTCCTTTGTCCTCCCCCAAATTCATCCAAGTTCCACTGACCTTTCACTTTGTCTTTGTCATTTGTGGATGGATAATTCTGGAAACTATCACAGCTGCTGGTAATCCACTCTCCCAATGCTACAGCTGGGCTGGTTAGGCTGCCCTGGGGCTAAGACGGTGGTTTCAGGTAGGGCTGAGCTTGGTTCCCAGCATCTTGTGATGAACCCTTCCTGTCTGCCTTCAGGGCTACCTTCAGTAGGAAATTTGTTTCTCTGTCACTTTGTGGGTTCTGGAGCTCTAAAATTTGTTTAGAGTCATGTTTTATAGGTATTTGGGGTGGTTATGTGGGGAGCCACAGAGTTTTCCTGCTTCTACACCACCATCTTGACTCCCCTATAAAGATATTTTTATAATGCGTTTGGTAAGGAAGCAATAATAACAATAATAATAATAATAATAATAGCAATAATAATAATATTATTAATTAATTATTAATAATATAGCAATAATTAATTATTAATACTATAGCAATAAAAATAACAACAACAATAAGCTTCATAAAAATAAATAAAACTAATTGGGCTTCATTAAAAGGTGTTTATCTTTCAGGAGTAAGGAGGTAAAAATCCCACTGTGTCATTCTCTGATCAGACTATGTAAGTTCTGACATAAAGCATAGGACTTAGATTCAGAAAAGAAGTAATTCTAACCCAAGTCTCACATATGTACTATTCATGTGACCCTAGGTCCTTACTGTGTAAAATGTACAAAATAACAGTTTCCCCTTCTCTGATAGGTTGTGAAGATCAAAAAATGTAATATTTATAAAGCATTTTGAAAACCTTAAAGTACTATATAAATGCTATATTGAAGTTTTTGAATAGCTTTTACATAAGAGAGAAATTGGACTTCATCTTGATTATCAATTCATAGCTCTCCACCTCACATACTTTTTAATACTTTTTATCAAATTTTGTCATTTCTACCTCCATAACATCTTTTGTACCTGTCCACTTCTTACTACTCACACTTACTGCTCTACTTAAGCATTCATCACATCTCTCCTGAACTTTAGAAATAGCTTTTTAATGATTTTCCCTTCATTGTCTCTCCCCACTTCAATCCTTTCTCTGTACTGCTGCCAAAATGACTTTCGTGAAGTCGTGGTATAAATATGACTGCACTGGTCCTCTATTCAAATTCCAATTGCACTCCATTGCTTATAGGCTAAAACATAAAGTATAATATATATTTATAGAATATAATGTATAAAATATAAGCATAATGGATTTCTTTGAAGTTCTTTAGAACCTGGGCCTTATCTATCTTTCCATCTTCACTGTGTATTATTCTTTTCCCTAAACTCAACTTTATAGCCAAGCTATCTTTTTTATTTCATCATCATCATCATCATCACTATTCCTCAAACATAACACTTCATCTCATTCCACAGGTCTGTCCTCATTGCTTTAAATGCATTTCCTATTCCTCTCTACCTTGTAGAATTCCTTGGTTCATTCAAGACTCTACTCAAATTCTACTTTCTATGTGAAGTCATCAACCCAACTGCGAATGTATCCTTTCTCCCCAAACTCCCTTGTATTTATGTTGCCTTTATTTTGCATAAATATACACAATGTGTCCCATAATAGAGTTTGAGCTCTTGGAGGCAAGGAATATTCCATTTTTGCCCTTTATTTCCACCACTTTTTACATAGTACATGTTTATTAAGTTTGATTGATTGATAGACATGTGTAACTTTAAGCTATTTAGGGGAGGTGAAAGATTAAGGTCAAGAATATCCCAGGATAAGAAATCATATAAATATATCTATTTAATTTGTATTTTCTAGAGCAGTGTTGTCAAACTCAAATAGAATGGAGGATAATAAACCCCACATAAAGAGCCCTAATGTCTCATATTGTTTCAGAAAACCATATATTAACATTGTTTATATTCTATTATAATTTTACTTATTTTGTTAATATTGATCAATTACATGTTTTCTAATTCAGAGCAGGGAATGTGGAGAGTAGCTGTGTGTTTGATAGCTCTGCTCTATGGTCATTAATAGCACCATAATATTGAGGACACCATTAAACAAGATTCCCTTTCTTTGTAAAGTACTCAGAAAGTAAATATTGTGTTACTTCACATAATAGTCAAAATTTAGGTGTCCTCACATAGGAAGCAGAAGTGTTTATTGGATAAAGTTTTGAATCTGGTATCGGGAAGTCGTAAGTCCAAATTCTACCTTCAGCACATTATGTGTATGACTGTAATTAATTCAATTCAATAAGCATTTTAAAATACTTGCCACAGGCTAAGCAATGAATACTGTATTATGCACTGAATCTACGTTAGAACCATTTTGAGTCTCAGGTACCTTCATAATTTTCCAAATCAGTGGTGTCAAATTTTAAGAAAAATACATCCCTGTGAGTCTCACATTGATTTAATAAACCACAATTTAACCTTATTTGTTTATTATATTTTTGGTTTACTTTTAAACAGTACCCAATTACACTTTAGTCTTTTTTGAGCATACTCAGGATTTTTATGGAGTACATGTGATCTATGGGCCAAGAGTACAATTTCATACCTATGAAATCATAGATTCTGGACTAACTCCAGGACTCTGAACCTAAAAGCCTTGAGAATAGCCCAGCTTTCCCAGTACCTAGATCATCTATCTGCAGCACTGAAAGGGATACTCTCTTAAGGTACACACTTTCTTCACCACCACTAACCCGGGTCAGTAACCAATTACCATAAATGGGTATTTAAGTCCAAGAGCTCTATTAAATGATAGCCCTTATACCACCAGGCCTATTTTTAGCATTGTCCTACCACCTACCACATCCCTACCCCCAATCATTACCTTAGTACACAATCCTTATGGATATAAAAACTTGTCATTGCTTCTAAAATCACTAAAACCTCTATCTCCACAGCTTTCATAGCTGCCAAAGACCCCAAAAAGAAAGTTCTTGGCACTAAAGTCCTTCACAGTGCTGAATGGTTCAAAATGAGAATTCAATGTCATTTTATCACTGGAAAAGACCTTATAAAAGATATATTGTCATGTACTTTGTTGCTCTATTCTGATAATCAGAATATCTTTCCATGTCACTCCAGACTGAAACTTCCTATAGATTATCTCTCCCATTAAAATGTGAGCTCTTTGAGAGCAAGAATTATCTATCATTTTCTACTGGCATTCCCAACACATGAGCCCAGTGCTTTGACACAGTAAACGCTTTCTGTTCAATAGTGTCCAACTCTTCATAACATTGTGGACCATAATAAGCCAATGCTTGCCCATGGGTTTTTCTAAGCAAAGGTACTAGAGTGGTTTGCCATTTCCACTCTAGTGTATTAAAGCAAATAAGCACTTAAGTGACTTACCCAGGATCACAGAGCAAGTAAGTGTCTGAGGTCAGATTGAAACTCAGATCTTCCTGATTCCAAAAACAGTGCTCTATTCACTGAGCAACCTAGCTGCCTCTAGTAAAGTTCTAATAAATGTTTGTGTACTTGCTTTGTTTTCATTCATTCTGATACAACAAGGAGGGATAATTATTATAATAGGAAATTTGTAATGCAAGAGAAAGTAAGACAAAAATGAAGATGCCATTTGGTAAAAAGGAAGTGATTCTGTTAAACATTAGAAAGCTTAGCAGAAGAGGCTTTAAATCAAGGTTGTGATCTATGGGGAACAAAGTAATAGGAAGAAAAGGATGAGGAAGAAGAGTTCTACTAATAATTCACTTTCAAATAGCACTTTGTTATTGCTGATTATTTTCCTCCAAATAACAAATAAGTCTGGCAAAGTAGATTTGGAAGTAAAATTAACTCTCTTAGGTCACAGTAGTAACTACAAGAGCAAACAAATGAATAGATAAATAAGTAAATGAATGAATGACTAAATGAATAATGTTCTTTAGTGAAATAATTGGACCCCTTAGGAACCTGTTTTAAAATGCCTAAAATATAATCAGGATCATTCAATTCAGCATGTACTGTCATATTGTGTTCCAGTATATTTTTGAAGGGTTGGCAATTTGCAAAAAAAAATTTAAAAATACATAGTCTGTTATTTTAAAAGATCTATGCCATTTTAAGAAAATATGGAGCTAGTGTTAAAGAAAAACATTTCAGTTGAAAAGGGGGATGGGAAAGAGAACATACTAAAGAAAATGAGTTTTTCAAAACTACCCAGTGAAAAACTTAAATAAGCTTTTATTTATTTCCTTTTTACTATTAGTCCCCCTTTCCTGATTATGAATTTAGCTGCTTTTCCCCTTGTTTTACATACTAGAAAAGTGCTACCCTTCCCTTACTCCTATTACCCATTAGTGTTTTACCAATTTTAGTCACGATAAAACTTTTATAAAAATTCAAAGTGCATCAGCTCAATGTTTCTGAAAATGCTGTTGCAGCAGAATTATAGATAAACTCTGCTTGTTCCTTTGCTAGTTAATGTCTGGGCCCCTAGTTTTAGAAACAAATAGCTTGAATAAATAGCAAATAAGCAATCTGATATACCACAGGGTGCTTCTGCAAGTCTCATGGGGCAGCTAAATAACACTTATAATTGTTAATAGATACCAAACAGTAAGGAGTTCTAAAACGTCCTTTTTGTTAGAAAGCGCCTACTTACATAGGATAAAAACCAGCCTCTACAATTTTCTATGGCACCTATTACAGGGAAACTTTTTGCTATTTAAATGATAATATTTAGTCAACAAAAATATACCACAACAATTCCTTTTGCATTATTTTCTTACGATTATTATTGGTTAAGTTCAGTAGATGTACTTTGTAGAAATTTTATACCTTTAAAATCCCAGTGTCATCCCTCATGTATTTTTGTAGAAATGTTACTTTTGATTTGTAAGAAGCAGAGAAGATAAAGATAATGCTGTTTACCCTTGGTGTTTCAACCTCAGTGTTATTTGATTTATTGAAGTATCTGTTGGGAAAAAATGTTGCTAGAGGGATGATATAACTACTAATGCATATATAGCTGATTTTATAATTTTCTATGATTTAAATAGTTTTCAAACTTTCTGATAATGATAAAACTTAGTTGAATGGATTTGGAATCAGAGGAGTTTCCAACAGAGTTTAAATCCTTGATTTCCCGCTTAGTCCTTTTATGACCTGGGCTAAGTTACTTAAATTCTTTAAGACTGATTCCATTAATAAGATTAACTGACATTGATATAACAATTTAAGGTCCATTGGGTGTATGCCCTTCACAAGGACTAGATTGATACTATTTTAAGTGTTTTCAAGTGGCTAGGGCAGCTAGGTGCTGCATTAGATAGAGTGCCAGCCAGATGCATCTTCCTGAGCTCAAATGTGGTCTAAGATGTGTGATACTGGGCAAGTCACTTAACCCTGTTTGTCTCAGTTTCCTTATCTATATATCTGCATTAGAGAAGGAAATAGGAAACCATTCCAGCATCATTGCCAAGAAAACCCCATATGAAGAGTCAGACCTGGCTGAACAATAACAATTTTGTCAATGAGAAATCCAAGGCTTTGTAATGATTAAAAAAAACTGCATGAAGGTCACAGTATCAGTGGAACTTGGACCAATATCCTAGTTTTCTGATTTTGAATTTTTCTTTCCAATATACCATGCTATTTGTTGCTTGATTTTTCATTCTTTTACCATATTTCTGCTCATTTACCAGACTTTAGTCATATTGAATCCATGAAGAAAATGGGAATATATTTTAAATTACATAAAATAATCTAAGCAATTCTCATGAAGTAAAGACCTAATAGATGGAGATGAAAATCAAAGGAACTGAACCAATCATTCTGTACATATGTAGAGATACATGTATACACATATATACACACACATAAACATAAAGTAAATAGAAATTAGTTGGAGGGAGTGGGGTGGAGAGGATTCCTAGTAACTGAGAAGGGGGTCAGGAAAGGTCTTCTGTGTGAAGTGCTGTGATATATTGCAGCCATGGGAAAGAATTTATAAAGGCACAAAGATGGGAGATAAAATATATTTGAGGATCAAAATTAGGCCATTTTGGCAGAAACTTAAAATGTTCAAAGGGGAATAAAGTAAAATCAGTTTAGCAACGTTTGGACCCAAAGGGTGGAAGATTTTAAATTCAAATCAGAGATTGAATTTTATCTTAGAGCAGTGGCTCTCAACCTTCCTAATCCTATGAAACTATTTTCGTTGCTACTTCATAGCTGTAATTTTGCTACTGTTATGAATTGTAATATAAATATCTGATATGCAGGCTGTATTTTCATTGTTAAAAATTGAACATAACCCACAGATTGAGAACTGCCATCTTAGAGGGAAGAAGGTGCTACTGGAGCTTATTGAGGAAGGGATTACATGATCAAGGTAAGAATGCTCCCATAAAAACAAAAAAAAAATGATAAAGGTCATTGAACTAAGTGTGAACAACACCAAGGGTGATAGTCTGACCTGAATATCCCATACATGCTGAATATTAATATGGTGGATATATGAAGAAGTTGGAGAGGAGAGAAATATGAAGTAAGGATATTAGTGTGGAGACTCTTCTAACACTTCAAAGAAATAGGGATGTACCAGTGAGATAACTGAATGAAAAGAGATAATGAGTTACATGTTAGGGAAATTGCAGAAGTAAAATCAATAGGACTTGGCAACCATCATGATACATTGAATGAGAGAAGAGACTGAAAAGTGAAAGATCACTAAAGTTCCAAAACTACGTGAATTGGTCAGTCACAGTGGATATTAAGAGACCTAAAACTGGGTCCTTGTCCTTGTAGGATTCAATGAAAGACAGGAAACATAAAAGGGAAGATAAATAATTCAGTGTGCTGTATGCTAAGGGCTAAATGTGCACCAGGTAGCTTCTGTAAGATCAAGGACCTAGATGAAGGAGCAAAGGGGTAACTAGCTTGCTGATTGCCATTACAAGATATTTCCTAGGGCATAGACTTTGTAAGACAAGTTGATTTACTGAGATCTGATAATTTTCTGCCTTCCTGTTGCTTTCCCAATATCATTTCATGCAAACACCAAAGTCCCACCCCCACTTCAGGCATGGTACCTGATATTCCAGACCTTATTTCTTAACTTTCTATTCTGCCCACTGGAATGGATGATCCTCTGACCTTTTACAAGAAGCTACTTTTACTTTTCCAGATCACAGAAATATGCAATTCTCTCCACTTCTTCTCTGAGACTATTTATTGCCTTTATAATATCCACACAGAAAAATCTACCTACACCCACTATGGGTTAGAAGAGCTGCCACAGACCAAAAGAAAAGGTATAAAAGATTCACAGAACACATAATCCCAGAGAATAACAAGTTTTAGAACTCACAGGACTAGATCTGGGTTACTTGGATTTAGTAAACTGTGAGGGGGGTGGTGGTAGAAACATTCTAGGTAGAAGAACAACAAAAGTAGAGGTTTGGGGTGTGTTTAGCATGGTAAATTTCATTACCAAAAAATGATAATATTAAAATTCTGGTAATAAATATTTATTAATGGGAAAACTTTACATCTATCAGAATCCCTTTATAATATTGGTACTAGGAGAAAATAGCTGGTATCTATTTTATATTTTAATTAATTAACTCAATTAATTAATTAAAATGTCAGGCAATATTTGATCTACAGTGCAGTCATGAAATAGACACATTTATGATTCTATAATTCTATTGGCATATACATAAGATGTATGAAATTGGCCTAGAATGTCTTCCAAATTAAGTTGTTTTTAGAGGAATTTTTTTAGTGGAGAATGATTTATAATTAGCACATGAATGTGTCTATGCAAACGCTGACTGAAAATAATACTGAAAACAATTTGTTCTCTTAAAATCATGTTTATACAATCAATATTCTACACATCAATAAATTTTCTTATAAATTTTTTGGGTATACCATCAGTTCAGGGAAGCTAGGTGTTGTATTGGATAGAGTGCCTGAACTAGAGACATAAAGGCTCATTCTCCCAAATTTAAATCTGGCCTCAGACTCTTAGTACTTACATGACCCTGGGAAAGTCACTTAATTCTGTTTATTTCAGTTTCCTCATCTACAAAATGAGTTGAAAAAGGAAATGGTAAACCACACCAGCATCTTTGCCAAGGAAATCCCAAATGGAGTTACAAAGAGCAAAGCATGACTGAAATGACTTAAAAATAACAAAAAAAGCACTCTATGTAATTTCAAATACCAGATTGAAATCTATTATCAGATATTATTATATGTAAATTAGAGATGTTTTTCTCTCATATTTCTAATTTTGATATATATTCCAAAATTGTAAGGGTAAAAATAGATTTTTCTGAAATGATTTTTTTCTTTTTTTCAAGATTTGTTGATGGTTTCTTTTTAGGCCACAGTCATTAACCAATACCTCTCTCCCCTTCATTGATCCCTCTTCAGTAAGAGAAAGAAACATTGGAAACATTGAAATAAAATTAATTAACCATATATGCTAGTATATTGGATATTCCACAACAATATTTCTTCAGTTCTCCTGTGTGGGAAGAGGAGGAATACATCTCACTTTCTGTTCTTCAGGACCAAGATCATAGTAAGGGGATTATCAAATGCTTGTTGAATGAATGCATGAATCAATGTTAGCTAATCTGCAGTTCCTTACCTTTTGTTATTACAATACTAAAATAACACTTCTCCTAATGGGCTTTTTGTACTAAAAATTATTTATTTTAAAAGGCATTAATAATTCATATTACACCTTAGATCTATGGCTAATGATGATTTCAACAATTTGAACTGCTGTATTTTAGCAAATGTGAATGAACTGGAGAAAGGACAGAGAGACAGATGGAGATAGAGTGGGGAAGGAGGGTATTAAGCCTTTAAAAACATCCAAATTAATGAAAATGATGTCATTTTTATCTTGCCTTTGCAAATAGATTTTTAATGTTATTTGAGTACCAAATTTAAAGTTAAAATTCTAAGTCAATTTTATTTCAGAAAAAAAATTACTCCTATAGGTAATTTTAAAAATTCATTTAAAACAAATTTACAACAACAAAAAAAGAATGCTTAAAATGTCTTGAGATGCAATTCAGAAAAATAAAATATTATTAAAATAACACAGGGAAAAATCATCATTCTCTCCAATGTGAATTTCCAAACATAGGAGAAAGAGACTTTGGTATTTCTTATGACAATATTTGAATAGGTGATATGGCACAGTTCCAAGAGCTCTGGATTTGGAATCAAAGAGCTGCGTTCCAATCTTGTCTCTGTCACTTGCTACTTGTATGATGTTTGTTAACTATCTTTTTTGGGTCACAGTTTCTTTATCTGCAAAAGAAGGGTTTGGACTATATAGTCTCTTAAATATATTTTTATTTGATGGTATAAAGTTTGAAAATTAAAATTTTTTTTCAATATTAAGTCATGTGTAACTATTGTGTTGGATTTGGAGCAAATTGCTCAGTTTCGAGTAAGAGGACATTACTTTGCATTTTACCTCTACTATTTGCTACCATGATGCTCTTTAATGAGTGATCTTCCCACCCTGGGCCTCAGTGTCCTATTTTCTACCCTTACAGTCTCTTCCACGAAATCCTAAAATCCCACAGGAATGTACGTATGTATGTACACACACACAAGTATGTGTGTGTGTTACTAGAAATAGACAATGATACATACAGGAATATTCTTACCAAGTCACCTTGAGAAAACCAGTTAACAGGTTGCTCAGGAATCTCTATGAGTTGCTAAGCAACATAGATAGAAAGTTTTTTCTCAGGTTCTTCTTACACTGATGAAATCATAGGTTTAGTTTCATATGTAAATCCAGATCTATGATTCCATTGGCACAAGAAATGGACTCTATTAGTACAGATTAGTGCCTCTTCTTCAATTTATAACCTTAGAAAATTTCCTGAAACATTGGGAAATTAACTCTCATCTACAATTACAAAATTAGCTTGTGTCAGAGGTGAGATTTGAACCCAGATTTACAAAAGAGTGAGGTGGGCTCTCTCTCCTCTATGCTATATTGCCAACAGTTAGTATGAATTAATGAGGCTTAATAGTTTGAAAATATTTTATCTGAATATCCATGATTTATCTTGGCCTACATATAAAACCTAATTTTTTAAGTTCAAAACATCAAAAAGCAAATATATATATATATATATATATATATATATATATATATATATATATATACATACATATATACATATATACATATATACATATATATATATATATATATATCTTAACCTCCTAATTCAGAGTAATAGCTTCTTTATTACTTCCTTTTTCAAAAATATTTTTATTTCAACAGCACAATGAAGAAACAATGGAAAGCCTCTTAAAAGTTTTTACATCAAAGATACCAAGATTAACATTTTGGTAAATGATCTTTTTGACTTGGTTCATGCTTTAGAATTAGTTCTTAGTGAAAATGTAACATTGTTGGTATCCTAAAAAATTTCAAGAGACTCTTTGTTCATTTTGCCGTGTTTTACAACATCAAATAAATTCCTTAAATAAAAATTTGAAATAACAACAAGCTTATTGAATAAAAGTAAACACAGAAAATAAAATCCTATGTTAATTAAAACATTGGAATGCCCCATAAAACCAATTTTCTTCCCACAAACTTAATTGATTTAACACATGATTGGAATGGGGAGAAGTGCATAACAGATAAAGCTAAATCTATAACAGTGCCTACAATCATGGCTGTTATACAAAATCAAATTTTGCTTTGATTTATGGCAGAAAAAGACATTATAGATTATATACTTAAAGACAGCTAGAAATCCATATGAACTAGTTTGTTGCTTTCCATTTTATTTTGTGTTAATCTATTATTATGGTATAAACAGTCAATTATCCCTGACATTTTGAATAAATTTTTAATCAATACCACCATTCTTCTATTTTTCATTTTAAACAATTGCTACAATTAATTACTCTTCTTCATACACATATACATATCTTTTATGATTTCAGGCTCAAACACATCACATACCAGAACTTGGTGTTATAATTGGTGAGATATTAATAAAAATTTCTGAGGTGAAGAGAAAGGGGAATATGAAAGAAAACTAGACACTTATGAATGAAATTATTTTTAAAGTCAAAGAAAGGTCAGTTCTGAAAACCATAGGTTACTTGACTTGAGTTTCAAGGTAATAAGTAAAATGAATTATGTTGATGGTAGTAGGAATCAATTAAAAAAAAGCATACATTCAATAAAAAAAAAATTTGGAGGACAAGTAGCACAGCGAATAGAGTTCTGGACTAGTAACTTGGTTCAAATCTGACCTCTGACATTTGCTAGTTGTATGATCCAGTTCAATTCACTTTACTACTTTTAGTATGTTTCTTCTTCTATAAAATGGGAGTAATAATAACAATTACACGGTTATTGTGAGCTCAAAATGAGATAATATATGTAAAGGCCTCTGCAAATATTAAAGTACATGTAAATCTTAGTTTATTATTATTATTATCATTATTTTACAAGGCATTTGCTCTTATCATATCACTGGAGGGAAAAATCAAATTAGTGATATAACTATTGTGTATCTGGATTTTTCAAGGGAATGACAAATTCTCTTATGTATATTTATGCTAAAAAAGAAATGTGCTTGCATCAAATTACAACTAGTTCTGTGAGGAATTGCTTAGAAAAGCAGACCCCAAATTTTTAACCAATAATTTTCTACCAAAGAGGAGGTCTCCATAGTTGTACTGATAGGTAACTCTCTTTGATACTTTTGTTAATGGTTTAATTGAAAATTTTCTTAAATCTCTGTTATGTAATTTCCATTGATAGAATGCTTATAAGATTTGTAAATAACATTAAATTGGTAATATTGATAATTTGGACAATAACAGAACTAAAATCCTAAAGGATCTGGACAAGATGCTCATGAGTCAAAATTATATAAAAGCCCATTTGGTGATCAAGAAAGTATTCCATTAGACAGATAGAAACTTCTATTTCTCTTGGTCTGTAAGTCCTAGGGTGTAGTATTGCAAAACCTTTATGATTCTGGCATTTATAATTACAACACAGAATAATTTACAGAGATTGGCAGAAGACTAAATTATGTAATTTGGCTCTTGCAAGAAATTAATGGTTTCATATAACTATAATTAGGCATGATAGTTTCAAACAAATTGGTGTAAAATTGTATGACTATATAGAAGGTTTAGATTGGCATAGATTTGAAAGCATGATGAAGAGTAATAATTGTTCATATTTCTATGATGCTTTGAACAGAAACAAAACTTTTCCTACAGTGATTGTATGAGGTAAGTTATGGTTATACGGAAAAAAATCTACAGATCATTGTCGTGGTAGACAATCAATAGAGGTTTATGAATTGACTTGGTCAATATGGGGAATTCCCTCGTAAGGAAAATTGAGATCATAAGTGATTTAGTAGGTGGAACCCGGGGAATTTTCTGAGGTTTGTGGAGCTTAAGTGATCAAAAATTAGAATTATATAACTTCTAAACATAAGACAATAAATTCCAACTGAACTATTTTTGACTCTAAATGCATAGCCCTACCACACTACTTCTGAGACAAAATTAACAAAATAAAGTTTGTGATGAAATTAGTGTCTGATTTAATCTAGTGATTTTAACTCATTAACTACTCCAATAATTTAATAATGTGTGATAGGCAAACTGACAAGTGAACATAATATTTGGTTGTGCTAACAGAAGGATTTATTATTTCAGACAAAAAGTGCTTAATAGTTCCAAAGTGTTCTATGATACACAAACAACATCTGGAGCATGACTTTTACTCTGGATGTCACCCTCTGAAAGGTACATTGAAAACCTTTAGCATAATAGCAACATAGATTTATGGAAATCATTTAGAACCTATTGAACCTATAAATGATGAAACTATAAAGAAATACAGAGCTTCCAATCATTCCTGATGAAAAGACCAGAACTATGTAGAAACCTTAAAATACAAATACAGGAGTCAAAAGAAATATAAGCATGTAAAAATTATTGAGCAAAAAGTTTGAAACAAGTATAAAGTTCTTACATTCCTATAGGAGCAGAAAATACAAGTACCTGAATAACATTAGGATTCATAGAATTAAATAAAACAGATATTTGTTATGTTTCATTAATTTTAAAAAGGAAGAAAGGAAAGGGAGGGAAATATAGATTTACTAGTGAAGAAAGGGATAAGGTAATTGTAGGAATATGAAGGAGGATAGTTTCAGGAAACGATTCATAAGCAAAATAATCTATAATGTCAGAGGGCAGAACATGAAAAGTCGTTTAAAAGATAAGAATGGGTATGAAGCTAGGATTCTATCTCAGATGAAAGGAAAAGAAGGCTGAGGCAATAGAAATGGATCTTATCTATGAAACATATTCCTTTCTCATCACCTTCTTATTTGTAGAAAGGGATGGGGAGTAAGGTGCTAGGGGAGGGGGGAGAGATGGAAGAATATATTCAATAAACAAGCATAATTGTGAATGTGAAATCGAGGAATTCGTCTCCTATGGGTGAGCATGAATCCAACACAATAGTAACCCAGAAAATATATTGGGTTGGAATGAAGTGAAGCATACATAAGTCATTGAAAACTTAGGAAAAAAGTAGCTCAATTAGATGTAATTTGATACTGTAATATAGTGTCTATAGACTCAGAACCCTTTACTCTGTGGAAACATAATGTGGTTAAGAATGTTAACTGCAATAAGATAAAAAAATAAATTTAAGAGAAAACATAGGTGAAGAAGAATCAAAATTATCACTTTTGCATATGAGAGATGTCTTGGTTTGCTTAGAGAACCCTAGAGTGTTATTTAAGAAAAATATTTCATTAAAACAAAGCAACAAAGTTACAGAACACCACACATATGAGGAGCACCTTTGTCTATAAATGTGTATCTATGAAACCTTTCCAATCCAACAAATAAAACCAGAAAAAGGGTTTGGAAGAACCCAACCATTCAGGGAAGTTGTTTTTTTTCCTATTTCATTGACTTCCATACATACTTTTAAAAGAGAAACAATTTATTTAGAAAGCTTATAGTCTCACATGTCTCTGTTTTATTCTTCAATCAACAAACATTTATTACACACTTATACCAGAGGTGCTGTGCTTACCACTAGAGATTTAAAGGAAAATACAGTTGCAGTCCTCCAAGTATGTATATTCTAATTGGGAAAACAATAAATGCATTAACCGGCATATTTCATAATAAATATAGTAGGAAAAGTCATTCTTTGCATATTGAAATAATTATTTTGTTGACACTTGTCAAATTTTAATAAATACTTTAAAAAATGAAATGATATGTTTTTGAGGGAGTTTCAGGAAAATCAATATTCTAAAAGTTAATTGACCTTCAGTAAAATGTCCCTAGGGCAGTTAGGTGGCACAGTGAATAGAGTGCCTGACCTAGAGTGAGGAAGACTCTTCTGAGTTCAAATCTGTTCCTCAGATGCTTACTAGATATGTAGCTCTGGGAAAGTCATTTAGCACTGTTTGCCTCAGTTTCTTCGTCTGCAAAATGATTTGAAGGAGGAAGTGGCAAACTATTGCAGTATATTTGCACAGAAAACCCCAAATGGGGTCACAAAGAGACATTTTTGAACAACATAAGGTTTCTAGAATTGCTTCCTAGGAAGGGAAATTTTTCAAGGTCCTAAATACTTTCCCAGAGGAGAGACTGGAAGAAGTGTAAATGTTGGATAGGAGATGTCTGTGATAGTTGGAGGTGATGATATATGTAAAATGATCTCAGCTATTTTCCACAATGAAATTGTATGAAACCATTTTTAAGTTGTTTTAAGGTACAGAAACTTCAGATTTATTTTCTTTATCCAAATTAAAGCTTTCTACTTCTAACAAATATAAGATAGTCAACAATTCTATTCAACAAATATATTAAGCACTTCCTTTGCTATTATATACAAGGCACTAACATATATAACATATTAATGCTACAAAATGTTGACCCCATGGATTGCAATCTGTTAATGAAGAAAATTTAATTATGTGGCTTTAAAGGTTTTTTTTAACCAAATAATGTCCAAGTTGAACTAGAGGAGTCAAATTAGATAAAATGCTAAATTTTCATTTCCTATATGAGTTTCTTTTTTAAAAAAAATTATTTTTTAATTTAAATTGGTTTATTTACCTTTAGTTTACAACATTCAGTTCCACAGTACCTTGAGTTTCATATTATCCCCTCCTCTCTTTACCCCTGTCCCCCCATCATGGTGGTCTGCACTCGAATATAGGATCTACAAATATCTTCACATTAATCATTAATCAGATTGGAAAGAAGGATTATAACTGATGGAATGTCAGTGGCAAAGAGGAAACAAAATAAAACTAGAAAAAGAAACACAGCAAGTTCTCTGTTTTAGTCTACATTCAGACTCCACATCTGTTTCTCTGGATGTGGATATCTCTTTCAATCATGAGTCTTTTGGAATTGTCTTAGACCCTTACGTTGCTGAGATGAGCCCAGTCTAATGAAGTTAGTCATGACATATACATTGTGTCTGTGATTGTGTACAAATTTCTCCTGGTTCTGCTCTTCTTGCTCAGAGTCAGTTTATGTAAGTCTCTCTATGGCAATATGAAGTTCGTCTGCTCCTCATTTCTTGTAGCACAGTAGTATTCCATTACATTCATATACCACAACTTGTTCAGCCATTCTCCAATTGATGGGCATCCCCTTGTTTTCCAATTCTTTGCCACCTCAAAAAAGAGCTACTACAAATATTTTTGTACATACAGGTCCTCTTTACACTTCTCTGATCTCTTTGGGAGATAACTCTAGAAATGGTAGCTCTTTTGGCATAGTTCCAGATTGCTCTCCAGAATGGCTGTATCATTTCACAGCTCCACCAACAATGCATTAGTGTTCCAGTTTTTCCACATCTTATCTACCATTTATCATTTTCCTGTTTTGTCATTTTAGCCAATCTGGCCAGTGAGATGTGGTGCCTCAGAGTTGTTTTGATTTTAATTTCTCTAATCAGTAGTGATTTGGAACATTTTTTCATATGCTTGAGGATAATTTTAATTTCATCTTCTAAAAACTGTTCATATCCTTTGACTATTTATCAATTGGGGAGTTCCTATATGAATTTCAATGGACAGAAAAAATAGCATTGTTGAAAACCTAGTAGACATGCTTCAGTTTGAAAAAAAATGTTTCTGGTGGATGGAAGACAAAGTCTATATAAATACAGTGCTTAACTTTTGTTCTAATTCAAATTAGTTTTTTGTATATATCCAGAAATTATTTTAGGAATTTCTAACCCTAAACAAATAGTTTTCTGAGAGAAAAGACTGAGTTAGGTCCTATTCCCTTCTCAATGTCTCTAGTTATATCTATTCTTCCCACTGATAGTATGTATATTTATGGGAAACTACTTAAAATTTGTTTCAGAAATTCATCCTATTTCTACTTTTTATGGTAATTTATTAAATGTCTTTTCATTAAAATAATTTTGTTTTGTATCTTATCTAATAAAAATAAACACATTGATGGGAAGTCTGCCAAGTGGAACAAAGAAAAATGAAACTTAAAAAATAAAAATGGATAATAAATGTATTTAAATGTTTTAGAATATTTCCAAGGAAATTACTTTTTAATTCTCATTCCATTGCATCACTAAAGTAAACAATTCATTGATATTCCATTTAAACATCTCTTATTATCATTTCACCTGATCCAAAAGTATAATGAGCATACTATAATTTTCATTATTTATGTTATAAAAAGGATGAAACATTCATTTTTAAGCACCACAACATAATTTGTTACCCTGATGTTATTAACAGTGAGAAATAGTTGTTTTATTTCTTTATCCCGGTGGTTTCCAGTTGCCTTAGTTTCCAATTCAAGATGCTTCCAGAAATATGGCAAATTTAAGAACTTGAACCATTATTTGAAACCACTATGCATCAGTACATGCATACTTACATCCATCCATCCATACATACTTACATACATACATACATATATACACACATACACACATATATACAAACCTATATGTATGTGTATATATATATGCTTAAATTCACTTTTAGAGCATTATATCGCTATATTTTATAGTTATATCAACTATTTAAATAAAAATCAGAAAAACAAAAGAGATACAATGCAGATTATTCTAAATATAATTGTTTAGTTGCTAATTAAAGACCTGAGATGACTGGATATTTTTTATTGCTTATTTTATTTTTATTTTTTATTATTATTATTATTATTATTATTATTATTATTATTGGTGTTGTATCTTCTTTCACATAAGGTAGACCTAATAGACCACATAGACCTAAGTTTAACTATGATTTAATGCACCAATTACTCTCCTATTAGAATAGTCAACAATAAATATCTCCATCTACCCACCCACCTTGATAAAGGTATGAAGAAATCAGTCAGTGGGCTCTTACAGCATACTAAATCCAGAATAAAAAGTATGGCTTTTAACATTCTTTTTGAGAGGTTCTTAAAGAAGATCCCTTTTTTTGTATTAATCATTATCTATAGCCTCATTATTATAAAATAATATGACATGAATAAAAGACACAACAGTCTTCTTTTTTCTTTGAGTAGGATCAATTAGGTGGCTGGGATAGAAAGGATATATGATTGGACTTTTGATTTCCTATTGTCATAGGATATAAAGATAAAGATCAGCCTTTTAGATTGTTTGATACAAGTTCATTGTTTTACAGAGTAGGAAACAAACTAGTGCAAGATCACATGGGGGTAAACTGAGGTTAAACTGTTTGAATCCAGCACCTCACAATCTATCATCAGTATTTATAAATAATTTTTCTTCTGTAAAATAAAAATATGACATATTTAAAGTTGTCCTAATTGCAATAAGACATAATTAAAACAGAACAAAAGGAAATTATTTGTATATGTTTCAAACCTTTGCAAAATATAGAGTTCATCCTTTCATATATCAAGTCAACTAAAAGTTGTTGTTCTTTTATGTTATTTGTCTGTTTATTCATTTGTGTCTTTGTTTGAAAAGTTTGGATTTTTAGTCCTTATTCATCACTAATAGAGAGCTGAACCATAATACTAGTTTGTGGATTTGATGATGAATTTAGACTAAGAGTTTATAGTATTAATAATAATTAAAATAATATTTACCTCAATTCTAGAAATATAATCTATCAGTCAGTCAATTAATAAATATTCACAAAGTTTCTACTAGTTCAATTCTATGCTAAGTTCTAGGGACACAAAGACAAAACCAAGACAGACCCTGGCATTAAAGAGCTTGTGTACCATCAGAAAATTAACAGTTAAGATAGGTTTAAAAATATTTATTAAATGTTTGCAAAATAAATCTGAAGTCATTTATTTGGGGGAGGAACAGTCTTCAAGGAAAAATGCTCTTTTGAAGGAAGCTAGATTTTCTAAGAGGTAGAAATGAGGAGTTAGGGCAGCTAGGTGGCACAGTGAATAGAGCACCGGCCCTATAGTTAGGAGGATCTGAGTTCAAATCCAGCCTCCAGCACTTAATACTTATTACCTTTGTGACCTTGGGCAAGTCACTTAACCCCAAATGCCCTGCTTTTCCTGCTCCAAAAAGCAAAAGAATAAAAAAAATAAAAAGATGTGGAGGTAATATATACTAGTTATGGAAATCAGCCTGAAATATCTCGTTGACTAGTATATTGACCTTCATTTGCACTGTAAAAAAAATAATATTTTCCCTGTCATCCATTTCTAGTTTTGTTCAAGATATTGATCAAAAGATTTGTTTTGTTTTTCCAAAAGAGGTATTTAAAAAGTACAATTTACTAAATATTAATTCGTGTTTTAGGGACACTATTAACTAATGATTCATAATGAAGGCTTCAGAGTACATTAGCATGATATAGATCTGCTTTCTAAAAAAAATCTAATTGTTGATAGTTGAATTCATGGGCTCATTTAAATAACATTAAGAAAATAATGTCTTCAGTATATTATGCTGGGAATGTAAAAGACAGAAAGATAAAGAGTATGTAGTTCATATTATAAAGAATCCCATAATCTAGTATGAGGCCATTTTTAGGTGAATTAATTTCTAGGTGAATATTCTAGGTGAATTAATATTCTTCTCTGATAGCATCCTACAAATTGTATAAAGCTATGGTCTAACTTTCATTTCAAATAATTCTGAGTAGTATAAATAAATATCCTGAAATGTAGTATTCAAGGGGATATGGAATAGTTGAAAAAAAGCTAGCTTTCAAGTCAGGAAAGTTAAGTCTTAGGGTCACATCCTAATGCTAATGTATGTGGACTGTGGGACTCTGAGCAATGAGTTTCCATTGATTTTTCAGTTATGGGTTCTTTATTTTATTTGATGAATTCTTTGATGCTTTGAAATGAAGAAGGGGAGATTGGTTTGTATGCATATCTTACTCTTCCTTTTTGATAGAAATCATATGATTGACACTTTTTTGTCCCCACAAAGTATTTTTTTTATTTTGAGTGTAACCAAGGATATAGGGAAGTTTTAAATAACAATGTAGTAACTATTTCCACCTATAATTGGTAGAAAATATATCTATGCAGGCATACACAATAGATGTTTTTCACTATTGATTTTTTGACTAAATTAAATCATTTTAATAAAGTGAAATAAATTGAATAACTATTTTTTGCCATACAATTGCAAATAATTGGCTTGAGATATTATACTTGGTACCCCACGAATTAAATTTTGAAAGTTTCTTTTTACTCATAAATGAAGAAAAATACATTTTATTACCAAGCATTACTTTCTCCTGCTTTCCACTTTCCCTTACCTACTAAGAAAAAAAAGACAGAGTGATTAAGGAAAAAAATGGAAGGGAAGGGAATGAAAGGAAGGGAAGTGAAGGACTAATATGTACTAGCTACATGAATGAGGAAAAGTCATTTAACCTCTTAGTATCACAATAATCTCTAAGTTACAGACTTTTAAAAATATCTGTACCAGTGGAGGGAATTCTCACAGTGGGAGTTCTATATATTCCTTAATACTTAGGTCTTTATATAAAATAGCATGATTTAGTGGGAAGAGCTATTCATAGAAACAAAAGAAAGACCTGAGTTGAATCCTTGTTATCAGGAACTATGTGATCCTGACCAAATCTCCTAATCTCTATGAAATTTGGTATACTTGTTTATAAAATGAGATTCTTTGATATGAACTTTACTTTCTTCCAGGGCAGGTAGATAATGCAGTGAATAGAGTGCCAGACCTGGAGTCAAGAAGGCTTGAGTTCAAATCTACGCCAGACTCATTCATCATTTGACCCTGAGCAAATCATTTAACCCTGTTTGCCTCAGTGTCCATATTGGCAAAAACAGCTGGAGAAGGAAATGGCAAACAATTCTAATATTTTTGCCAAGAAAACCTTAAATGGGGTCATGAAGAGGCAGACACAATTGAAATGACTTAACTGCTACTTTCTTTATAGGGTTGTTATAAAAAAAGTGCTTTGTCAATTTTAAGGTGCTCTATAAATGTTATTTGTTTATAATAGAAAATTGAGAGCAGACTAATGCTTTTTAAATCTAGCCTGGCTCTATCATTGAAAAATATATCCCTTTAAAATATAGCTAACCAAATTCCACAAAATGATATAGGTCACCCAAGAAAAACTATGCCTAGTTATATTACATCTCACAAGTTGTTCCTGACCATAACCTAAGGGTTTTATATTCAGCCTTTTGACCATAAGCCTATGTTGGCACAGCAGAAAATAAAAGTAACCTATTGCAAAATGTCATCTTATTCTAACATCTGTCAGGCACACACGATATTTGTTCTACTTTGCTGTTGCTAAAGTCCTTTGATAATAAAAATGACCTTGGAAAAAGTCAAGTTTTATTGAGTATAATATAACATGGTTGATAGTAACTCTATGATTTCCTCTAGGGCACTCTCATTCACAAAACATAACTTAATTCCTATAATTAGAGGGTTATTATATTTTACATAAGATGCCTCTGTCTAGTAATATTTCATTCACTATGATTTCAAAGAATAGTTCTGTACAAAGAATGTAGATTCAGATTTCATGGATATCCATGAAAAAACTAAAACAATAGAAGAAAGTCTTCAGGGAATTGGATAGTTGTTCTATATTTCTTTTATGGAAAGACATCAAGAAAAATAAAACAAGATTTATGGATAGGGAGAACATCCTTCTCCACTGAAAAAATCATATAGTTAAGAATTATCAGAATTTGATTTCCACAGCAAAAAATAACAAATATATACCTATTTAACTTGTGAAATGTATTATAATATACTCTAGAGATTTAAGGCTAGATATTATACATATGCTGCTTTTAAAGAGCTTACAATAAAATAGATTATGGGAGGGAGTCCCTAAGAAGGGAAAATAACAGGTCTTATGCATGGTGTGATGAGAAAACTGAGTAGGGTGGAATAAATTTCCAGTGGTGTCTACGATAGCTTACAGGAAAGGTTTTTGAAAGCAATGACATCTAAGTTTTATCTTGAAGGAAGGGAAAGATTTCCACAAAAATATATGGGTTTAGAGCATTCTCAAAATGGGAGATGGAAGGCATAGGAGATGGGACAAGGCAAGACAACTAAAGAAATGGAAAGTTTGACAGGTACATAGAACATAAAAAAGGAATAGTATGATATGAAGCTAGAATAGGCAGAGGAAAGTTAAATTAAGATGCAGAATCTTAAATGCAAGAAATAGAAGTTTAACCATATTTGGTATACCATGTGGAGCTACTGACAAACTTTAAATAGAAAAAACTATGTGATTAAAAACCTAAATAAGTGTAAACAGCTATTTTTTTCTGTTTTGGCCAGAAACTCTAAGGGCCTTCCCCTCCCAGATAGATGATTTTATATTGGTGTTCTAAGCCATCTTTTGTCTCAATTCTTATTCAGTCCTTAGTCATCAAATGGGCATTCCCTCAAACAAAAAGAGACCTGGGAAAGACCTTAATATAGAAAGGCCAAGATCACGCATTGTATCCTGGGTGATTGCCAGTCATCTTGCCAGTGGAGTTCAATGCCTGGAGCAGAGAGTGAGGCTGAGGACTTTGTGCAGCCCTCCCTCACTTAAATCCAGTTGACACACAAATCAAAGCATGACCTTCTTCAAGAAGGAAGGATGACCAACTGTAACAGCAACAAGATGTGATCAGAATTATATAACAGGAAGATAACTCAAACAGAATTCAGAAGGGTAAATCTCAAAGAGATAAAGTGAAAAGTAGGAGGTGTTTATGTTAATTTGGATAGAAAGAGATACTGACCAGTAAGGGAGGAGGAAGGGCGGTAATTGGAATTTGGGTGAGAGGAGCTAAGTTTAAACCGTAGTCTTAATGGTACCTGTATATTCTTAGGCAAAGAATTAAAACCTGCCTTATGTCTTAGTCTCCCAGATTTTAAAACAGGAATAGATCATCTCTAAGATTCCTTCTGGCTTTAAATGTATCCTGTGCTGAGCTGCCAAAAGAATTTCTCTAAGGCTATGTTCATTCTGTCATTTTCTTACTCAGGAACCTCTAGTGAATACCTATTGCATTCAGTATCAAATAGGAAGTCCTATGTTTGGCATTTAAAATTCATCCCAACCTAGCCCCCTGCTAAGTTTTGAGACTTCCTACACTTTTCTTCCCTGCAATCATTCTATTATTCAGTCACATTGGTTAATTTGTAATTCTTCAAACATGATATTCCCTCTCATCTCCTTAATTTACATTGCTGCAATGAGAGATAAGATGTCATAGCATTTTGTATGTTATTAATGCCTTCCATACTTCTGAATAGAACCAGTAATTTGAATCTATATCCAAAAAGTTTTTAAAAGTCATTAAATTGTACATAACTTTTCACCCAGCAATTGATTGACAGTTATATATTACCCAGGAGAGAATAGAACAACTACTATTTAGTATTATTGATAATTTATAGTGGCAAATGATACAGAGAGGTCAAAGAGAGTAAGAATCTAAAGGAGAGATTATGGAAAGGGCAAAGAGAGAGGAATGGTCAGAGATATAGGAGTAGAAACATGAGTGTACAGTGTCACAGAAGTCAAAGGGGGTAGGTTACTAGAGAAGTGGTAACCAATAATGTCAAAAGCTTCAAAAAACATGATGGGGAAAAAGGGGAGAAAGTACATTCAATTTTGTGATAAAGATGAAGTTATATGACCTTATAGAGAGCTATGTGATTAGACAAATGAAGACATAATTTAGTTATTTAACAACTATTTCTTTTGAATCAAAAGAAAGAGAATTGTTCTGGTGCATGAGGGTTACAGAAAATTATGCTTGAATACTGTTCCCATCATTATGATACTTAAGGTCAAGTATGAAGATAATACACAACCTCAGATAACCATAATATCCAATATTATGTGATAAGAGCAATCTGGAATTGAAAAATATTATATGTAAAGTCCAACATAAAATACTTCTTGGTAATGGTGAGATGAGAGAAAACTTTAATGGAGCAGATAAGTGGGTTATATTTTGAATGACCAAAAAAAATTGAACAAAGCAGCTTGGCTGCACAGCAAATAGAGTGCCAGTCCTGAAGTCAGGAATACTCATCTTACTGAATTCAAATTTGTCCTCTGAAATTTACTAACTTAGTGACTCTGGGTGACTTAACCCTGTTTTCTTTAGTTTCTTCAGCTATAAAATGAACAAACCACTGTAGTATCTTTGCCAAGACAATCCAAAAAGGTCACAAAAAACAGGACACAACTGAATAACAAAAATGAAGAAACTTAACAAATTTAAAAAGGATATCCATATATCTATCTATGTATCTGTGAATATATCTAGGTGTCTATCTATCTCGCCAATAGCCATTATCAGCCATTAATACTATTACCAGAAAAGGGATTTTCTCAAGGATCAGTGTCTGGGACAGCACTTAAATCTGGGGAATTCTTTATTGTGGTTGGGAATAGCAATGTAGTGATCATCAGGTAATATGCCTTGGCCTGCCATTGTGACACCAACATTATCAAAGATATTTAAGGGGAGTTTGGGGGTTGGGAGTGACTGTTGGGAATGTCTGTAACTTTAATTAGGTTGACTGACTTTCATGCCTTGAGATTATTCACAAAACAAGAGTATAATACAACTGATACTTGCCTCTCTTAGAAGATAGCCTTCCCTGACAGGCATGCATCTTTATGTCTCTACCCTGGCACACTAATTGGCTTAGATGTACAATTGTATAAGCATATGGAATACTGTGTTAAATACACAGGGCATGCTTTGGGGACTGCTATTTTGCTGGAGCATAGGATTATGAGGTGAATAATTTGGGATGAGGGTGGTAAAATAGTATGGCACCAGATTGCTAGTTAATAGGACATAACATTTTTTTCCACTAGGGAAGTAACATCTTTCCAAAAGAAAGATAATCTTATACTTTCCAGGAGCCAAGATGATAGAGTAAGTAGTGGGTCACTCTAACTTTCCCTTATTAATTTAAAAAATATCATCCCAGGAAAAACCCTGTAACATCAGAGGCAGCAGAAAGAAGGGGATGCAGGAGTCTTTTAGCCTGGCAGCTTGTGGGGATTAACAGGAAAGGTCCCTTTCACTGTAGTAGAAAAGAATGATTACAGGACAGGTAGGTATCCTGGCAAGGCAGCAGCAAGCCCCACCTCAGCAAACCAACAAGAGATCCTGAACTCGAGGTGGTGCAGCAGGCAAGTGCCAAACCCTCCCTTCCCCCAATCCTATGTCCTTAACATAGCCAGTGGAACCATCAGATGCCATCTCAGAGAGCTATCATATCTACCAGCAGCTGAACCTACCTGTTCTCTAGAGCAGCCCCATGAGGAGATGGTTTCCACGGGTCAGACCACCCCAACCCTGACAGTGAGCTTCAGTGTAGACCTGAGGAAATGCACAGAAACCCCACCTGGCCTCAGCACACACCAGCAATGATGACCAGTTCCATCTCAGCACTAGTTAAACTACCAGACCCCTACAGCATCCAGGTGCTAGCACCTGAGACCCCAGCAAAAAAGCCAGTTTTCAGGTCCCTGGCCCCAGTACAAGAAGCTTGGACAGTGCCCCATGTGTTCTAATAGCAGGACTCAATTTTAAAAGCCAGGAAAAAGGCAAATACCATGTGCAGCAAAAAAGTATAGTAATTACCATGAAGAATTATTATGGTGACAGGGAAGATCAAAATTCAAATTCAGAAGACAACATTGTCAATATATGCACATCTGAAAAGTCAGAGGGGAATATGAACTGGTCTCAAGCCAAAAAAAAACCTTAGAAGAGAATGAGAAGGATTTTACAAGGCAAATAAAATAAAAATTGAGGAAAAAAATAAGAAGCAAGCAAGAGCTTGGAAGAGAAAGGAGAAAAACTGGCTGTAGCATACAATTTTTAAAAATTCAACTGGAAAAAATTGAAAAGGAGGTACAAGTGCTAAGTGAAGAAAGGATGAGTAAAACTCTATGAAACATCAGGAATCAAACAAAATCAAAAGAATGAAAGAAGAAAATGTAAAACACTTCACTGGAAAAAAAAAACAACTGACCTAGAAAATGGAGCCAAGAGATATAATTTAAGAATTAAAAGTCTACTTGTAAGCAATGATGAAGAAAAGAACTCAGACAGCATCTTTCAAGAAGTCATCAATGAAAACTACCCTGAGGTCCTAGAACCAGCCATCCAAAGAATCCACTGATCAGCTACTGAAAGAGTTCCCAAATTGAAAATGCCAGGGAACATTGTAACCAAATTTCAGAATTATCAGGTTAAGAAAGAAATACTGCAAGCAGTGAGCAAGAAACAATTCAAATACCATGGAATCACATTCAGGAATACACAGGACCTTGCAGCTACTACATTAAAAGATCAGAGTGCTTGGAATATGATACTCCACAAGTAAAGGAGCTTGGACTTATTAACAAATATTAACTTGCAAAATTGAACATAATCTTTCAGGGGAGGAGACAAACATTCAATTAAATAAGGGACTTCCAGACCTTCTGGAAAGACCAGAACTCAATGGAAAATTTGATGTTCAAATACTGGATGCCTCAAGAGAGGCATAAAAAGGATAACAGGAAAGAAAAAAATAGCACACAATTAAATAAGGGAAAACTGTTTACATCCCTACATGGGAAGATGATACTTGAAAATCTTTTTTTCTTTTGTTTTCTTTTTTTGCTTTTGGAGGGGGGAATGTAGGACAATAGGTGTTAAGTGACTTGCTCAAGGTCACACAGCTAGCAAGTGTTAAGTATCTGAGCCTGGATTAGAACTCAGGTTCTCCTGACTTCAGGGCCAGTGCTCTATTTATTGTGCCACCTAGCTGATCCTTCTTGAAACTCTTGAGAACTGCATTTTTATTATGATATTTCAAAGGTATATACCTAGACAGATAGCATGTATATAAGTTCACTTTGATGTGATGATAAAAAGAATCTAATTCAGTGGTCAAAAGGAATAACAATGGGAGAAGAGTGGAGGAGTCAGAAAGGGATAAATTACATCATATGAAAAGGCACAAAGACCTATTACAGTAGAGAGAAAGAAGGGAGCGAAATGAACATTGTTTGAACCTTATTTTCATTGGTTTGGACCCAAAGAGGGAGTGACATACTCAGCTAGGAATAGAAATTTAACTTACCCTATAGGAAGTGGGAAGTGAAAGGGGAAGGAAGGAAGGGACAGATAGGAGGGAGGGAAATAGAAGGAGTAAAAGTGAAAGAAAACAGAGAGAGTTTATAGAAGGAAGGGCAGATTAAGTGAGGCAGAGTTCAAAAGCAAAACCCTAGTGAGGAAGGAAAGGAAAAAAGGAGAGAAAAAAAGCATGAGTGGGGAGGGGGAGGAGGAAAGCAGGATGGAGAGAAAGACACAAATAGTAATCATAATTGTGAATGTGATTGGGACAAACTCTCCCATAAAATGGAAGTGGATAGCTAAGTGGATTTAAAACCACAATTCTACAATATGTTGATTACAAGAAACACATTTGAATCAGAAGGATATATTCAGGGTAAATGTAAAAGGATGGAACAGAATACATCGTACTTCAGCTGAAGTTAAAAAAAGGCAGGAGTAGCAATCTTGATCTCAGACAAAGCAAAAGCAAAAATAAACCTAATAAGAAGAGATAAGGAAGGAAAATGCATTCTGATAAAAGGTACCATAGGCAATGAGGTAATATTATAATTAAAAATATAAACACCAAGTAGTATAACATCAAAATTCTTAGAGGAGTTATGAGAGTTACAAGAAGAAATAGACAACAAAACTGTACTAGTGGGGGACCTCAACCTGCCCCTCTCATGGATAGATAAATCAAATCACAAAATAAACAAGAAAGAAGTTAAGGGGGTGAATATAACTTTACAAAAGTTAGATATGGTAGATCAATGGAGAAAATTGAATAGGGAAAGAGAGGAATATATCTTTTTCTCAGCAGTATATAATGCCTACACAAAAACTGAGCAGGTATTAGGGCATAAAAACCTCACCATCCAATGCAAAAAGGCAGAAATATTAAATGCATCAATTACATATGATGATACCATAAAAATGAGATGTAATAAAAGGACATGGAAATATAGGCTAAAGTTCATAGGAAACTAAAAAATGTAATCCTAAAAAATTAATGGATTAAACAACAAATTGTAGGAACAATCCATAACTTCATCTAAAAGAGTGACAATAATGATACAAGATACCAAAAACTATAGTTGCAATGGAAGTGATTCTTAGGGGAAGTTTTATAACTCTAAATGCTTACATGAATTAAATAGAAAAAGTAAATAAATGAATTGGGTACACAACTAAAAAAAAGCTAGAAAAAAGAACAAATTAAGAATCCCTCCATTCAATACCAAAATAGAAATTCTGAAAATGAAAAGAGAGATCAACAAAATTGAAATGAAGAGAACTATTGAACTAATAAATAAATCTGAGTTGGGTTTTTTAAATATAGACAAACATTTGGTTAATTTGATTTTTTTTAAAGAAAGAAACTAAATTAGCAGCATCAAACATAAAAAGGATGAATTCACTACCAATAAAGTAGAAATTAAAAGAATAATTGGGAGCTATTTGGATCAATTGTATGCCAATAAATTTGACAGTAAGTAAAATTGACAAATATTTAGAAAAATATTAAATTTCCAGATTAACAGGAGAGGATATAAAGTATTTTAATAAACCTATTTCAGAAAAATAAATTGAACACACACTCAGTGTACTCAATGGGTGGAAAGAATGTCTAGGCATAGATAGATTTACAAGTGAATTCTATCAAAGACGTAAAGAACAATTATTTCCAATAACAAATACACAACTTGGAAAATAAGTGAAGGAATACTACCAAATTCTTTTTATGACACAAATATAGTAATGATACCTGACCAAAGATGGTAATGATATCTAAAATAGGTAATGATATCTATTCTCAAATAGATGAAGAAAATTGTAACCCAATTTCCCTAATGAATATTGATGCAAAAATTTTAAATAAAATATTACCAAAAAGATTACCACAATTTATCATGAAGATAATACACCATGACCAGGAAGAATGTAAGCCAGACATTCAGGACTCATCCAATATAAGTAAAACTATTAGCATAATTGACCGTATCAATAACAAAACTAACAAAAATGACATGATTATCTCAACGGATTCAGAAAAAACTTTTGACAAAATACAATTGCATTCCTATTAAAAACACTGGAGAGCACAGGAACAAATGGAGTCTTCCTTAAAATGATAAGCAGTATCCAACTAAAACCATCAGAAAGTATTATATGCAATGGGGATGAGCTAGAAGTATTTCTACTAAGATTGGGTTGAAACAAGGTGTCCACTATAACCATAGTTATTCAATATGGTAGCTTTAGGAATAAGAAAAAAGAAATTGAAGAAATTAGAATAGGCAAAGAAGAAACAAAATAATCACTTTTTGCAGAAGATATGATAATATCCTTAGAGAATTCTAGAGAATCAAGTGAAAAACTGATCATAAGAAACAATTTACCAAACTGTAGGATATAAAATGAGCTAACAGAAATCAAAGGCATTTTTATATATTACTAACAAAACTCAACAGCAAGATTTATAAGGAAAAATTCCATTTAAAATTGATGTGGATATAAAATATTTGGGAGTCTACCTGCTAAGACTAAGAAACTATAAGGACACAAATACAAAACAAATTTAACACAAATAAAGTCAGATCTAAATAATTGGGAAAATGTCAATTACTGATATGTACGCCAAGCTCGTATACGAAAAGTGACAATTCTATCTAAATTAATTTACTTTTTCAGTATCATTCAATCAAGATACCAAAAATATTTTATGGAATTAGAAAAAATAGTAGCAAAATTCACATGGAAGAACAAGGGTTACAGAATATTAAGGAAATTAATAAAAAGAAATGCTAGGGAAGGTGGCCTAGCCATATCAGATTTTAATTGTCTTATAAAGCACCAATCATCAAAATTACCTAGTACTGGCTAAGACATAGAGTGGTGGATCAGTGGGATAGGTTAGGTATGCAAGACACAGTAGTCAAGGATTATAGCAATCCACTGTTTTATAAAGCCAAAGACTCTAGCTTCTAGAATAAGAACTCACTATTTAGAAAAAAAAAACTGCTGGGAAAACTGGAAAATAGTATGGCAGAAACTAGTAATAGAACAACATCATAAATCCTATTCCAAAATAAATTTTAAATGGGTACAAAATTTAGATAGAAAGACTAGGAGAGCAAATAATAATTTACCTCTCGGATTAATGGATAATGGAAGAATCTGTGACCAAACAAGAGACAGAGAACATTATGAAATGCAAAATTTTTATTACATAAAGTTGAAAAGTTTTTGTATAAACAAAGCCAATGTAACCAAGATTAGAAGTAAAGCAAAAAACTGGGAAACAAGTTTTATAACCAGTGTCTCTGATAAAGGCCTCATTTCTAAAATATATAGAGAACTGAGTCAAATGTATAAGAATGCAAGTTATTGGGGGCAGAGCCAAGATGGCAGTGTAGAAGCAGCAAGGTCCTGCAGCTCCCACACCACCACCCTAAACACCCATAAAATATGAGCCCAGACAAAGTCTAGGAAAGTCTAGGACTCTCAGACTCAGAAAAATACAGAGAACACAGCTCTCGCTGAAGGCAGCTCGGCAGCAGGGGCTCATCGCTGCAGACAGATCAGAGGCTGGAGCAGCCAGAAGCTGAGACCAAGGCCAGGCCCAGGCGATGGGAAGGAGCTGAGCCGAACCCTGCAGCCAGCCTACAGAGGTTCTACAGCCTTCAGCACCTCCACATCTGCCAAGGTATGAGGAACAGGATGGGAGAGAGGCAGCTCCCACCTCAGCAGAGAACCAGCCAGCCCAAAACCACAGCATCAGCCAGGCAAGACCTCAGGGCAGCCAGGAGTAGCAGCAGAGCCTCCCAAGCTGCAGCTTGAGTCTACTTCAAAGAAAATCTAAAGCATCCGCCTAAAGGGATCTTTAAATCTTCAGACATGGTTAGTGAAAGTGAAACTTTGAAAATTAATTTGGGGTGTAAAGCAGTTCTGCCATTCTGCCCCCAGGGCAAAGAAGCAGTGGGGAAAGGGAACTGCTGGAACTGGCAGAGGCCCCCACCAGGCTGCTTCATAGCCCCTGGCCTGCGGACTCCGCAGGGGGGCTGAATTGATTAATCAGGGCTAAGTGCTCTTGCGTTGAGTGGCCCGGATCAGGATCGAGGTCTTGGGTGGTGGTCGTGGGGTGCACTTTCATCAAGCCAAAGCTGGGGGGGACTTGCAACACCCCCCTAATAGCACCGGCAGTTGGGAAAACCCTAGTGATTTGGAACAGAGCTTCCCCCCTTGGAAGCAGAATTTCACGGAGCTAAAAAAACCCACCAATTAATTGACTGGCCAACATGAGAAAAAGGAAGCAAAATAAAAACAATAAAACTCTAGAATCCTTTTTGGGGGACAAAAAGGGTCAAAGCATGGAAGGGAGGAAGAGAGCCCAGAACTCAGAACTCCCACACCAAATGCTTCCAAGACAATTGAAGAATGCCTAGAAGCTATACATCCACTGAAAAAGGACTTTGAAAACCAAATAAGAGAAGTGGAGGAAAAATTGGGAAGAGAAATGAGAATGATGCGAGAAAATCATGAAAAGAGAGTCAACAACCTGACTGAAGAAAACAATACTTTAAAGAATAGATTATCTCAAACGGCAAAAGAAGCCCAGAAAG
>CM053593.1:77338350-77370057 GCA_028646575.1 Pseudocheirus occidentalis | reverse complement strand
CCTTGGGCAAGTCACTTAACCCCAAAATGCCCTCCAAAAAGCAAAAAAAAAAAAAAAAGGATTCTAGAGTTTTACTGGTGTTTTTATTTTGCTTCCTCTTCCTCATGTTGGCCAACCAATTAATTGGTTGTTTGGTGTTTTTTTTTGGTCTGTGAAACTCTGCTTCCAAGGGGGGAAGCTGTGTTCCAAATCATTGGAGTTTTCCCGGCTGCCAGAGCTATTACATTGCTAGTCCCCCCAGGTTTGGCTTGCTGAAAGTGCACCCCAGGACCACCACCCAAGACTACAATCCGGATCCAGGCCACTCAACACAAGAGCACTTGGCCCTGATCAATAGATTCAGCCCCCCTGCAGAGTCTGCAGGCCAGGGGCTCTGAAGTCGCCTGGTGGGGGCCGCAGCCGGTTCCAGCAGTTCCCTTCCCCCACTTCTTCCTTGCACCTAGATTGGCGGAACTGCTTTACCGTCCCCCAATTAATTTTCAAAGTTTCACTTTCACTAACAGGTCTCTGAGGATTTGAAGATTCCTTTAGGCAGGTGCTTTAGATTTTCTTTGAAGTAGACTCTGCGGTTTTGGGCTGGCCGGTTCTCTGCTCCGCTGTGGTGAGAGCTGCCCCTCTCCCTCCTGTTCCTCAAGCCTTGACAGATGTGGAGGTTCTGGAGGCTGTAGAACCACTGCAGGCTGGCTGCGGGGCTCGGCTCAGCTCAGCCCAGCTCCTTCCCACCATTCCAGGCCTGGCCGCAGCCTCGGCTCAGGCTGTTCCAGCCTCCGTTCCTGGCTGCCATGATGAGCCCCTGCTGCCGAGTTACCTTCAGTGAGAGATGGTTCTCTGTATTTTTGTGAGTCTGAGACTCCTAGACTTTATCTGGGCTAATAATTTAATGGGTGTTTAGGGTGGCGGTGTGGGAGCTGCGGGACCTTGCTGCTTCTATGCCGCCATCTTGGCTCCACCCCTCTATCACCTATCAATAGACTTTTAACAATAAAAATTCATTCTGTATCAGAAGTCTTTCTACTTACATCAACAAAACATATTGCAATTAAAATATTGACAGGGTATATAGAAATGCTATCTGTATTCAGATAATAAATCACCAAGTATTGTTAAGTACCTACTATGTGCAAGGTAACTTGCACTATGTCCTTGTCGGGGATAAAATGAAAGGCAAAATTCGTTTCATGGGCAGTTGCCTATGCTTATTCCTGTATCCTTGATTTTGCTTGTTTTGTCCCTTCTGTTATATAGAAAAGGAGGAAAATATTCTATGGATTATATATCCATATTTTTCACTATTTATTGTTGCATCTAGATCTCTTGGCATCACAGTTTACTATATTAAAAGAAAACTGAAGCTCACCAATTAAAGATGAGGTGGTTTTAGCAGGGACAGTTAGATACCATTGAGACCTTTGACTTGAGTCAGGAAGACTCCTCTCTCTTCCTTTAATCACAAATCTTCTAGCCTTAGACACTTACTAGCTGAGTGATCCTGGGCAAATCACCTTTGCCTCAGTTTCCCCAATATCAAAACATGCAGAAAAAGGAAATGACAAACTATTCCAGTATTTTTTCCAAGAAAACCACAAAGTGTCACAAAGGGTTGCACATGACTAAAAATAACTGAATAACAACTGTTTTAGACTTCTTGCTCTATATATTCTCATAATATGATAAGGAAATGAAGAAAAAAAATAAAATTGAGGTGCATTATTCTGTCTAAGTCAGTGAACAATCTGCAGCATTTGCTAAATTTTAGATGGTATGTTTTGGAAAGTAATTTGTTGTATAGAAATTTATCAAAGAAATATAATCAATGTTGTGAAGGGCATAAGACTGATTAATTAGTGAAAATTTTGGAAGGAATGGAGATGTTTAACCTGGAGAAGCCTTTAGTGGGGGAGAGGGATGATCATTTTCTGCAAGTATTTAAAGGACTGTGATATAGAGGATGAAGTGTTTTGGACTTGGTATTTTTTTTGGCCCCAACAGGTAGAATATGAGAAAAAGTAGTGATGGCATTAAATTGTTGAAAATAAAAGGAAGGAAATTTAACCAAGATATGAATAATAGTATTCCAATGATTTTGGCTACCAAAAGTTGAAAGTATTGCTCTGGAGGCAGTGAGTTCCTCCATATTAGAAATCTTCAGGCAAAGTGTAGATGACTATGTATTAGTCATATTTGAGCTATTGATTGGGGAAGATGGCCAATTATAAAATAGCAGGAAAGAGAGAAGAGAAATAAAGAAAAAGTGTTGGGTTCTCCTTGATGCCACGCACAGAAGAATATGGAAAGAGTGAAGATGCTACCACTTGTGTGATCAATTTAGAAAGAATCAAAGAGAGTTAAGAATATATTTGCTTTGAAGCACAAATTACTACTTCTGGTCAAATGAGATGATATGCTCCTCATTGTGATGCTTCTTGCTAGGATTCAAGACTATCCTTTAGCACTTTTGTGTCTGTCAGTCAAGAAGCATTCATTAAGAATCTACAATGTGTCAAGTACTTTGACCAACTCTGGGGATGCAAAAGAATGGGAAAATAAACAAAACATCAGTGGGAAAAAAAACCAACCATAGTCCCCGTTGTCAAGGAATTGACAATCTGAGGGAGAGAATATGCCTCCCCCCTCCCAAAAAATCTTTGTACAAAGAAGACCAATCCATGATAAACCAGGTATAATTTCAGAGTGAAATCACTATTACTGAAGAGAACTATAAAAAGGATTATGAGCAAAGTCCAGGAGTTCATTCTTATCTTTATTATATATTAGCTTTAGAACCTCAACAATGACATTTGACTTCTCTGATCCTATTTTTTTCCCATCTGTAAAATGACAATACCATCAATGCCAATTTTACCAAATTATTTTTGGAAGGTTCAAATGAGATAAATGTGAAGCGCCTTGAAAATTTTAAAAGCTATATCAATACCATTTCTTTGCATATGATTCTCAGACCTACTTGCTCATCCCTAAGCTCCCTACCACCTCCAGTCTAGCATCTCTGATTTCTTGAACTGTACATCCCATAGGCATCTTAAACTCAACTGTCCAAAAATGAACACACACACATTCATTTTTAACATATATGTGAGTATATATGTGTGTATACACATATACATACACATATGTAACTATATGTTATATACATAGTCAGTATATATTTTATATCTATGAGTCTATATATGAACATATATATGTATGTGTATATGTATATATATATATATACACATAGATGTACATAGATGTTTGTGTGTTGCTTTAGCCATTAAACAATGTGCTCCTTGAGAGAAGAAATTATCTTTTTGCTGTTCTTCATATGCCAAGTGTTTTAATCAGTTACTAACACATAGCAAGCACTTATTTTATATATACTTATATTTAAGTATATTATTTATATATACTTATTTTACTATTTTTTGTTTTTGCTTTTTTTGAAAGGGGAAGGTAGGGCAATTGTGGTTAAGTGACTTATTCAAAGTCACATAGCTAGTTTTTGTGTTAAGTATCTGAGGCCAGAATTGAACTCAGGTCCTTCTGACTCCAGAGCCAGGGTTCTATACACTGTGCCACCTAGTCACCCCTCCAAGGATACTTACTGACCAGCTAATCAGAAAACAACTTTCTATAAAGGTCTTTACTCTAGCTCCCCTCCCTGATTGTGTTTTTGTGGTTTTAGCCTTTTTAAACAATAGTCTCCAGCAACAGGAGACAGAGTTCACACCTTCTATTTCTTTCACAGAAGTATTTAGCCCTTAGTTACTAAGGGCTTTGTACCTGCTAAATTGATTACCATTACACATATATAATCATTATATTGCAATCAGGTCATTATTCAAAGACCAGTTATTTGTGACTGAAGGGAAAATGGATTGCATTACTCTAGAATCTTCTTCAAAGTAGTATAATTTTGTATCTGTACTCCTAGATCAGCAAAAGACATTTTTAATCCTTTTAAAAATCTTTGGTTATACCCCCTCACCATCTTTGAAATAGTACAATTAGTAATATCTCTTGTCGAAATGGTATGAATTGCTCCTTCCTCCACTCCTTCCTCTATTAACAAAGCTGTTTCATAGAAAAGTTTGTGGTCACATTTTGGGAGAAAAGGAAAATGGCCTTCTCAAAGGAGGAAATCAATAACATTTTAGATACATCCTATCCCTACTCATCCTACTCTTTTTATGAGACTGTTTCTGTAAGCTTTCCTTCTGCTTCTAGATATCCTCCTGGGAATGTTTAAGTGGTGATATAGGTCACTGAGGGCAATCATTATGGCTTCAATATGCCCCCTTCTTTACCACAAGTGTTCCATTAAAGAGACTGCCAACAGCACATAATATATATTTGCACGTACATGAAAATGTTCTTGCAAAAAAAGGTTGTTTTCACACATACAATGAAAATAAAGTGACAAGAAGGTTTGAACTTCCATTTCTTTTTTGTTTTTTTGGTAAAGTGACATATTTATTATGAGAACCTATGTATACACCATAGGAGGAAAGAATGTTTCCAACCCATTAGTTTCAAATATATTTTTAAAAGGATAATTTACCTGGTATAATAAAAGAGGATTTTACAATTAAAAAATAGAATGCCATCTAGCTATCTATATACTTATCAGAAGCAGATAGGTGGCACAATGGACAGAGGTCTCAACCAGAATTCAAGAAGGTCTGAGTTCAAAATCCAGCATCAGATCCTAGTTGTGTGAATTCGTACAAGTCACTTAATCAGCTTGCCTGGGTTTCCTGACCTGCAAAATAAAGATAATATTAACACCTTCCTCCCAGGGGTGTTCCAAGGATGAAATGAGATAATATTTTTAAGCGTTTTACAAAGCATTATAGAAATACTTGTTGCTATTGTCTTTATTCATTTATATAAGAACATGTGTTCTTGTGCATGTACATACATACACACGTACATACTTAATGGTTTCATTGTTTTTATGCATATGTACATATATCTGTGTGCAAATTTTATATACATACATCTGTATGTGTGTCTGTGTATGTCTGTGTGTGTGACACACACACATAAGGCTTAAAAATAAGCTTTACTTTTAAAAAGGATGTTTCCTCCATCCCAGATTCAATATAATATTTGTTTATTTTTTCCCCTATGGAGTGTTGTTTTGGGGAAGGTGAAGTTTTCCAGGCAGTTTAGAAGTTTCAATGCGGAAGTCGGACGTTGTACAGTTGGAAGTCAATAGTGATGGAAGTTAGGAAGAGAATAATTGGTAAATGGAAGTGAGTAATTATTGAGCCTGAAGTCAGTATTGATAATTAATTCTATTAATGAATATTGATCATAAAATCAGATGCTATGCTTTAACTATGTGGCATAATATACAAACATACATGTAAAAATTAAATATCTATATTGTAATTGCTTGTCCAAATTGAAAATTATATTCACAGTAATCTGTGGTTAAGTCCTCTGTTAGAGAATCTCTGTGACATATAATCAATTTAAAATTAAGTTTTTCAAGTACAAGTTTTGTTTTCATTGTTATAACTTAGTAAAGAGTAGTTCAGATCACTAGGCAGAACAGTTAACAATCCCAATTCTTTTCTTGTGCCAGAATCATGACTAAGCTGTTATGGATGCTGAATAATCTATTACCTCCTCGGAAAGGGAGGAAAAAAGAACTATCAGGGTCAGGTTTTTTGATCATTATTCAGGGCAACATAATGTGCACTCTGGATGCTTTCAGCATGTGGTCTCAGAATAATTATATCAGATAGGGGGTCAGCTGTAAGAGGGTTTAATGTCATGGAAACAGCCTGAGGCAGTAAGAAATTAGAAAAGAAAAAGAAAATACTACTTAGTTCTGAAGTAATTCTATTATGAAAAAATTCTGAATACCTACTTACCCCAATACTCTTCTTTTATATAGACAACTGTAGCATCTTTGGCATTAGAGCATGTTCTGAGAGAGGTAAGTCAATTTTTTTTTCCTTTTCTTATGAAATCTAACTACAAAATGTTCAACTTTATATAATCTTTGCTAAGTATATTACAGTTGGAAGGAGATAACAATTTAAGCACTGCAGATCTCAACAAGGTCAATGTAAAACTACATGGTATACCTCTGAAATTTTAACATATCACCTATGATGGTGTGTGGTAAAAATTTTATATCCAGAAAATGATGGAATAGATAATCAAATGTGGAGAATACAAATTGACTCTCCCTTTATTGTCACCATTTTCAATCAATACTCTTTCAATCTTTTCACTTTAACTAAACATGGCTCTCCCTTGAGGAATCAATAGTCATTTTGGTTCTCTTCATTGGAGATCATTTCCCTCCCCTTATGTGGAGATTCGACATTTTCCTTATTACTTACGACTCCTTCCAGATCTTATCTTTATTACTATATCAATATATCCCCTCCTTTCTTGAAATCTAAGCAATTCATCTCTGTTCTTCTTTTTGCCTTTATCTACTATCATCTAAGTCACTTTTCTAAATGTTTTTTACTTCATCATTCAACTCATCCTCTCCCTTTCCACTATATCCACTTTCATCATTATTATGAACTTCACTATTCATGTTGATAATTTTTGACAACTCTACACATAATCTCCCAACCTTCTTCATTTCAGCATTTTAATATCTTCTCCATCTGATACAAATTTAATGTAAAAATTAAATATCCTTGAAATCACTAGCTCTGAAAATCTATAAGAGGTTATGGATAGAAAGCTATTCCTGGAATTAGGAAGAGTTGAGTTCAAGACCTGTCCCTCACACACCTTGCAACTTGACTCTGGGCAAATCACAGTACCCCATTCAAGTTCCTAAGATTTATTCTGCAGAGTAGTTGTTGATTTGGATTGGCAAATGGAGTTTCCTCACCATGGAACTCTCTACAGCAATGAAATCTCCTTTGCAAATCAAAATCCAAATATCATAATCACTACCTTCAAATTTCAAACATGAAAACTGCCCATTCTAACTATAAACTCCATCCATCCAACTCTTCCATGCTCTCATTCACATTAATGTTATTTCTTCCCCTCCAATCAGTTGTAGTACTCATTTCCATTCACTTCTTTTCACTTGGTTCTATTTTCTTCCGCTTTAATCATTCAACTAACTGTCACTACAGAATACCTTCTGCTATTCTTGTTTCTTTAGTTAGGATTCCTAGTCAACTATTCCACCCCTTTTCCCCAATCATGATCTCAGCATCCTGACCATTGCTGTAGAAAAATAAAATGTAATTTAAATTGATTTTATTATCTACAAATTTATGTTACTTAATCACACTTGCATATTTTATGTTGATAAATAATTCTTAAGTTTTTGATATTCCATATCATTCACTTTGGTTATTCCAAGCCATTCTGTCTTTCCTTCAAAACCCAACCCCACCAAAAAAACTCCTCATTATTCACTTACCACAAATACCTTAGGCAATAACTTCACTAAAATGAAGCTGTCCAACATGAACTAATTCAACTCATCATTTCTAATCTCATCATCATTCTGTTAAGTCAAGCTTTGATTGAAACCACCTATTTCAGCCTCCTCTCCCCTCTGATTAGAGTATCCAGGTGGACCAATGACCTCCCCCTTAACACCTTCCTTTATAGAGGGCAAAAACTGAACCTTTTGGCTCACTTCATTCTGTATTTGCTGCTCTGTCTGGTTTCAACTCCACCAAACAAGATGATATCAGCCAAGATGCTGGAGTCTCCCCCTTTTATTCTTGCCTCCTTTTGTAAATTTTCTTTCCTCAATTAAATTGTAATCTCCTTGAGGGCAGAGACTATCTTTTTTACCAATTGTATCACCAGCTCTTAGCACATTGTCTGACACATAGGAGGCGCTTAAATATTTATTGGCTTGAAGAAATGATATGCTACTGATGCATTCTATTTCTCTCTACAGTATTCACTTTGCTCAATCCTTTTGAAAATGGTATTAACTCCTTTGACTTTACTGATCAAGCTCTTTCAAAACTTACCAAGGATCTCCTATTGGCAACTATAGTGAACATTTTCCCTATTTATTTTTTAATCACTTCGCAGCATTTGTCATTGTTGACTACTTACTCTCATAGGAAACTTGTTCCTCTCTTGGCTTCAGAGAAACCACACTGTCCTCATTTTTCTGCTTCTGATTCTTTTGATAACTCCCCATTCTATTTTCCTTCTGACTGCTTAATGTTGATGTTTTCCATTGATCTTACTTTGCCCCTATTCTATTACTTCTCTATACTTCTCTTCTCCTTAGGTATTTCCATGACGTTACCCAATTCTGGTGCTGAAAACTCTGAATCTGTATCTCCAGCCCTAAAATGTACAATTGTTGATAGGATAGTTCACACTCAAGTCCCCCAAACCAACTAATTACACATCTTTATAAACTTTGTTGATCACAATTAAAATCCTTTTTCTGATGCTTAATAACTCCCATTTTGGGGATGTCACCTACTATAGATCTTAGTTTTAGCACAGAGGTTCTCAAACTTATTTGGCCTACTATACCCTTTTCAAAAACCAAAAATATTCAGCTGTATTCATACCCAGAAATCTATTTTCTTTAGCCTTTTAATGACTTTTAAAAAATACACATCATTGCAAAAATATATGTGTATATATATATATGTATATATGTATTCTTTTAAAATGACTGATCTTAAATATAATAATTTATTTTAAACTTTTTATTCTGCATTGAGATTTTGAAGACACAATATTGTGACATGTAACATGTAGTACTGTATCATAAACACATCATTATATGCACATATTCCTGCTGATGCATGCTGGGTTTCCTGACAATGTGTGACATTCACTCACCTGTCACCACTTGCTTGTTAAGACCTGTCAGGAGACTTGACAACTAATTGGTTATAATTTGTATTTTGTGTATTTACTTATAAAACAATGTAAACACTATGACTTTAACACTGTTACACAACAGATGAAATATGTACAAATGTATTTTTTCAAAATTTTCTTATTTCTTATTTCTTTTTTCCTTATGCTTCCACTGCCCCCTTATTTTTATTCAATGCCCCCCAATTGCACCAGAAGATACTACTAGCCCCATGGATCATTTCAGTGCCCCCAAGGGGGTGGTATCATCTACTTTGGGAACCCTCACAGCATTTGCAAAGTGAGGAAGGTAAAGTTAATGTTTCCTGAGAACCCTTTACTTCTTTATACTTCTCTTCTCCTCAGTGAATTCCATGACATTATCCAATTCTGGTCCTGATAACTCTGAATCTGTGTCTCCAGCCCTAAAATCTAAAATTGTTGATAGGATATTTTACATTCAAATCCCTCAAAACCAACTATTTTCACATCTTTAAAATCTTTGTTGATCACAATTAAAATCCTTTTTCTGATGCTTAATAATTCTCTCATTTTGGGAGGTCACTTATCTACTATAGATCTTAGTTTTAGCAGAGATATTTTTAGCACCATGATCTTTTAAACATATATGATTTGATCTTATTATACGATTAGTGGCAGTAGTCTTGTTGAAGTTTTAATATTATATTTCTCTCCACTCTCCTTTATCCTCAATTAGCCCCTCATTCTAACAGTATCTGCTTAGAGACATTTCTTCCTTACAATTACTATTTTCTCTCCCCACCACTGCTCACTAGTATAGGCCTTCGTTACCATTCCCCTAGACTATGTAATAGTTCTGTGAAAAGTCTTCATGATTCTACTAATTTTTTTCTCGATACGTTCTTTATATCCCTTCTGGACTTATCATCCTCCTGCAAATATTTTGATCATCAAGTAATTAATAATCTAGAAGGATTTTATTAAGTGTCTAACAGTTATGCCATAACTTTTAATTGTCCACAAAATTTAAGTTGTTCCCTTTTGCATATCATGTAAAGTTAAAGAATCACAGATTATGAGAGCATGAATGAACAATAGCTATCTGTTTCATCTCACACCAGAAAGGAATCAACAGTATAATATTCATTTCAAGAAATCATCCTGACTCCCTCTAAAGAACTATAAAGAAGGGAAACCTACCAAATATTAAGGTAACTCAAAGTTATTTCCTCAAGAACCATGCCCAAATGATTATACAATTGTGCATACCCTTTGATCCAGCAATACCACTACTAGGTCCCTAGTCTAAAGAGATCACAAAAAAGGAAAAAGGATCCTCATGTACAAACATATTTATAGCAGTTTTTTTGTGGTGGCAAAGAACTGGAAATTGAGGGGATGCCCAGCAATAGGGAAATGATTGAACAAGTTGTAGCATATGAATATAATGCAATACTATTTTTTCATAAGAAATGTTGAATAGGCAGATTTCAAAAAAAGACTTGGAAAGGCTTATGTGAACTAATGTTTAATGGAGTAAGCAAAACCAGAACATTGTACACAGTAACAGCAACATTGTGTGATGACCAACTTTGACAAACTTAGCTCTTCTCAACAATGCAATGGTCTAAGACAATTTCAAAAGACTCATGATGGAAAATGACATCCACATCCAGAGAAACAGCTATGAAGTCTGAATGGAGATTGTAGCATTTTTTTCTCCTTTTTTCTTTCTTGTAGCTTTTCTCTTTTGTTTTAATTTTTCCTTCACAATGTAATGTGGAAATGTGTTTAATATGATTATACATGTATAACCTGCATCGGATTGCATATCATCTTTGGGAGAGAAGGGAGGAAGAAAAAAATTTAGAACTCAAAATCCTATAACAGTGAATGCTGAAAACTATATCTTTCACAAATTGGCACCATCTTATTTCTATAGAATGATCTATGACTTCTGTGCACTCTATATCCCTTAAATTAATTCCTATCTCCTGCCCCCTTGTGCCATAATTGAAAGGAAACACATTTATTGAGCACCTGCTATGTGCTGTGCCTTTTATTTAATCCTTTACAAATATTACCCCCATTTAATCCTGATAACAATCCTGGTAATTTGATGCTTTTATTATTCATATTTTACAATCGAGAAAACTGAGACAATCCAAGCTTAAATCACTTGTCCAGGCTCACTTAGCTAGCAAATAACTGATGCTGGTTTGGAATTCTAATATTCCTGACTCTAAATTCAGAAATCTATTTACTATACCATCTATATGTCCCTAGAGGCCATTTATTTACTTTATCTACTCCACCATTTATCATTTTCCTTTTCTGTTATATTAGCCAATCTGATAGGTATGACGTGATACCTCAGAGCAGCTTTTATTTGTGTTTCTCTTATCAAAAGTTTTAGAGATTGTTTTTCTTGTGCCTGTGATAGCTTTGATTTCTTCCAGGTGAGAAAAAATGCCTGTTTGTTCCCTTTGACCATTTATCAACTGAGGAATACCTCTTATTTTTATGAATTGGTCTCAATTCCCTATATTTTTGAGGAATTAGGCCTTCATCAGAGAAATCTGATGTAAAAATGTCTTGCCAGTTTCCCTCTTTCCATTGGTTCTGTTTGTGAAATTTCATTTTAAAATTTCATGTAATCAAAATTACTTACTTTATTTCTCATAACCCTCTATAATTTTTGTTTGGCAATAAACTCTTCACTTATCCATAAATCTAACAGCTAGATTTTTCCATGCTCTCCTAATTTACTTATTATATTACCCCTTAAATATAGCTTGTTGACCCATTTTGACTGTATCTTTGTATATGCATATATACTTTTATTAGATTTGTTATATTTACTATAAATGCTGAAATTTTAAAACGAAATTTCACAAACAGAACCAATGGAAAGAGGGAAACTGGCAAGACATTTTTACATCAGATTTCTCTGATGAAGGCCTAATTCCTCAAAAACATAGGGAATTGAGACCAATTCATAAATATCTAGTTTGTGCCAAACTGATTTCCAGACTTCCCAGAGACTTTTGTCAAATGAGTTCTTACCCAAAAAGCTTAGATCTTTGGGTTTATTGAATATTAAAATATGATGGTGATTTACTTCTCTGTATTAGGTACATAATCTATCACATGTATCCTCCATTCTATTTATTAGCCAGTATTAGATTGTACTGCTATTATTATCATCTTGTAATATAGAATGAAATTTGGCACAACTGGACTGTCTTCCTTCACATTTTTCCTACTTTGATTCCTTGATTTACTCAAATTTATCATCTTTCAGATGAATTTAGTTTTTTTGTCTTTTCTAGTTCCTCAGGGCCCCTACTCCCTTGTGGCTAAAAGCAGTTTCTCTGCCCTGGAACCATGACTTGGCAGTGGGCATGGGCAATGGAGTTATAAAATAATGCCCTGTCCTATACTCATTGCTAGCACAAGGGGCCTTTGTGTCTTCTCTTTCTGGTCAGTTGCCAGGTACTCTTCTTTGTCTTCAGAGCTCCCATAGTTATCTTCTGTTGCTGTCACCATCTCCAAGGCCCAAGGTTAGTGTTACTATGGCTCCAGAACAGTATGCTGTCACATGGGCTCCAGAACAGCTCCTACTCCTGTGTCATAGATATCTCCTTCCAACCTCCTAAGGTTCTTGAGCTGGAAAAAAGTGTCTCACCCTGAACTTTTATCGACTCTGTGATTCCATAATTCTATTTGAAACATTACTTTAAAGTTCTGTAGAGGGGAATGTTGGGAGATCTCAGTTGTAGGGTTTCCTGTACTTTATCATCTTGATTCTCTTAATAAGTCTTAGTGATCATAGTAGATTGTTTCATTGGGGATATTTTCTGTCTTAAGTTCAGAGAAATTTCCATGGCTTATCTACTTCAAAACTATCTGCTCTTATGAGATAATGCAGGTACATCCAGATTCTCCTAGACCAAGTCACCTATATTTATACAACTTCTGTGCCAGTGGATATGTTCCATGTATCTGGATATACCCTAGAAAGTGCCTAGTACATTTTTATCTGGTAGCCAACCTAACTCAGTAGCACACATTGTATATTGTTTAAACCTAACAGAGAACTGAAATGTTCTATAGACTCCAATTTCCTTGGATACTTCAAAATATAAATGAAATCCAGATTAGATACTACAATTAAAATGGCAAGAGATACATGGGGCTGGTGATTCCTTTTTGGGAAGAAAAATAAAAGTCAAAATATTGTTTAGTCTTACACTTAAAACTTATTCTTTGTTCTTTTCAGGTTTTGACAATTTATTTTGACTATACATATGAAATCACAGACCCAGTCCCTATTCTAATTTATTTAAATGATCATTTTATATGTTTTCTTTGGACTAAATGGTTTTTACAATGATCTTTGTCCAGAGACAACAGAATCTTTCACTACAAATGCATCTATTTTGCCACTTCATCCATTTAAAAGATTTGTCACTTGCAGTTAAATTCAATCTTGCATTTTTGTAACAGTTAGCCCTTTTAAAAATACCTTAGGAATTCTGGGTTCAAGTTCTTTTACTGGTAACTCATTTGCATAACTCACCATCTTCTCTACTAGTTTTGGTTTGTTGTTTGTTTTTTGCTTTTTTGGAGGAAGGTAGGGCAATTGGGGCTAAGTGACTTGCCCAAGGCCACATGCCTAGCCTTTGTGTTAAATGCTTGAGGCTGGATTTGAACTCAGGTCCTCCTGACTCCAGGGTGAGTGTTCTATTCATTGCATCACCTAGCTGCCTCTCCTATACTTTATTAAAGAATAAAGGCTAATAGAACCTGTAGGGAACATTAGAGTTAATGTAGCCTAGAAAGTTGAGCAGATAGTGGTTAACTAGGAATAGTAAATTTCTGTTCCTTGGATATAAAATTTTGTATCCTATTCTAGAATTGAACTTTCTACTTTTCAGTGTCTAAGGTTAATTAATAAATAAATTTTTTCCTATTGTGTTAGTGAAATCTAAGATTTTTATATGGTATTACTCCCAGTTAACATATTTGCATTTTGTTGTGAAAATTTTGGAGAAATTCTGACTTGATTTAAAGGACTGACAGTAATAATTTGAATTTCAGAGGTGGTAATAAGCAAGTGAAAAGAAGAGGGAGATATTATTTTAAATAGATACTTCAATATCCATCAGATTAAACCTACTCCATCTATAGATGTAGTCAGATGGAATATTTTGGCTTGACTCTTCAGAAAAGGAAAGCTTCAGTCACTTTAAAAGTGTATTGCCAATTAACTAACATTCTCTCTCCCCCTCTCTCTCTCCTCTCTCCACTTCAACGTGTTATTACATGATTTGGCAATACACATATAAAGACAATTGTTTTTGTTATGATATCTGTGGTTGAAATTTCCCTACAGAACTGGAAATAGTAGCAGATTGCTGATCATGGAATCAGGGAGGCCTGGGTAAACATTCCATTTCTGCCACTTACTGGTATATGACTGTGAATAAATTTTTTAACTTAATTTTCCTCATCTGTAAAGTATATGTAATAGCTATTCCTACATGATTTTAATTTCTTATGCTAGGTTCTACTGTTTTGGAAGTTTTTCATTCTATGAAATTTGGAAATCATTATATCTGGTGTACTCTATTAATTTTTTAAAATACATGAATCAGATTAGATTATGCTATGCTATATAACTATCCTAAGTCTTAGTTACTAATTATTGAAGCTGAGGAGATGATGTATGTATCTTGCTTATTCCTCAACAATCACAAAAAGTTCTCTTTAAATTGATGGTTATGTGATAAGCATTGCCGATGAAGCTCCTAAAAAAGTGAAAGTGACTTGAATAGTGATAGTAATAATACTGATTACTACTACAACAACAACAACTACTTCTACTATTACTACTACTACTACTACTACTACTACTACTACTACTACTACTACTACTACAATTAGAAATCATCCTCCTCCTCGTCCTCGTCGTCCTCCTCCTTCTCCTCCTCCTCCTTCTCCTCCTAGGTTGGTGGCTAAGGGAACATAATTTTGAGTCATAACATATCTGAATTCAAATACCTTAGACATTCACCCAATCTCAGATTTAGTTTCAACTTTAATATGAAGACCATAATTCCTACCTCTTAGGCTTGTCATGAGGATAAATTGGGATAATATTTGTAAGTTACTTAGTATACTTTAAAGCACTGTGTAAATGCTAGCTATTATTAGAACTCAGTCCACAATTTACATATGTGAAAATTACTACAGGACATAGTACAGTCTATTGGGACCAAAGATAATGGAAAAGAGTACTGGAATTTAATGTTTCTCCTAGGGCCTGTCATTAATTTCTGTGTCTCCACCTCAATTGGGAACTTTCATGTTTGTAAAAGGGAAACAGCATTACTTAAGGTAGTATTAGTCTTACTTATATAGAAGGTGGAAAATAACTTCTGATATCATTCATTATTTAAAAGTATCACTTTTTATTTGAGGCTGGGGATTGGGCAAGGTTTTTGGCAGCTAAACTTGTAGAAATTCTTTCTGAACTCATAACTGGTCTATTGAGTAACTTGCCCTTATCACACATTCAGCAAACTTGCAAGTTAAGTGTTATATCAAGGTGGGCTGCTTTACCCAGGGAAGGATCTCATGACTATCCCAAGAATGATCATGAATAATAATCATTATATTAGCATGAGATCCTGGTGGTGAAGCAAAGCCAACACTGTTAACAGAAAAGCTAAGAAGTTAAAAGTAATCATGTCAACCCCACTCTTCCCTTAATAATAACAACCCTCATGCCACTTCTTGCATATAAGTTTCTTTGGAACTGTGCTACAGGCCACTTGGATCCACTGTGATTTTTTCCACTGAACTTTTGATAACCTACAATTTTTGGTATTCTTATACTGGGTATTTTCCGAATTCTTAATCATACAGCATCAGTTGAGTTTAAAACATGGATCTGTGACCTTTAGCAGCATGTGATTACTATCAGAAATGTGTATTTTCCCAGATACCTGTAACATGCATGTATTTCAAAGAAAAGCAAACTTCCAATAAGGTAACCAGGTTTTCTCTGAAATCCTACCTTCTATATTATTCTATAATGCAAAATATTTCTTTTAGTAAAAGGTCTCTGTCCACTGTGAGATTTAAAAATCAACAATACCCTCTAAGTTATATGCAAAACAAATGAAAATTGTGTTGATTTGACACTTTAATAAACAATAATAAGGTTTATGACTAAAACAGAAATCGATCATTTGTACTACTTACCTATACTGGCATCAAATTTAATTGCATGTGACATTTTTATTAACATAGTACCATCTCACTGTTTATTTACTTGTTCTCCAGAAAATGACTAGTTCTTGGTGTTCAACAATTTGTCTTTAATGTTTGGATAATTAAACACACAGTGTTTCAGATCTTTACCTTATAACTGAACTAAAATATTGATCCTGCTGAGATATTGCTTCCTACAAAATAAGTGAACTAGGATTTTAAAATCTATTAGAATAATATAGAATCACAAAGCTCCATTAAAATAAGGCTGATTCTTTGATGAACAAAGGCTGTAAAGCAAGTCAAAATGATTTTTATCTAAGTTCAAAGGCATTTAAAAATCAAACTGGAAAATAAAGAAAGGATGGAAGGATGGATTTTTCATACCATGTAGACGTTAGTAAATAAATGTTCTGGAAAGTCGTATTTAACCTTTGGCCGTACAACACATAACAACTGCTTGAAAATAAATATGTGGTGTGTCTCTGTGTGTGTTTCTGTGTGTGTGGTACAGTAGGTCTGGAATTTCATGATCTATTTCTATGTGCTTGAAGCTGCTTGCACAACAAAATGGACCATCAATTTCACTGTTTCTGTCAAAAAATGAGCATGTTTCATTTAGAATGAGTTTAATAAAATAATCCTTACTCTGATCCCTAATTAAACTATAAGCAATTCTGAGTTATTGAAGGCTATATAAAAATTATTTTATGAAGCTGGTGGTAAACTTACAATATGTCACCTAAGGACAAATATTACTAAGACTGGAAAGACATCACCAGGTGGAAATCCTTGAACAAAGTTGTCCTTATTTTTAAAAAAATCTACTAAATCATAAAGGCCTGATTTGAAGTGGTTATAAGAGAGTTGACAAAGGTGAAATCAAAAGTTTATAGGAATATCCATCCTCTAGATTCCTTAGATCTAGAAACAGAAGAGAAATCAGTGGCTACTTAGCCCAACTCTTTCATTTTACAAGTGAGGTTAAGAGATTCCTAATATTGTCTAACTAGTAAACATCTGAGAAGTGATGTAAACCATGACTTTATTCCAGTGATGATTTGTATCAGGAAACACCCTAGCATCCCCAGAATGGCTAATACCACAGGTTCTTAGATCTGATTTTCTAAAAGAAAGCAACTCACAATGGGTTAACAGTCTTACTTTAATCAATCAAACCTATATTATTTACCTAGTTCAGGGGAAAAAGTCAACACCTTGAACTTCAGAGAATGCAAACAGAATACAAACACAAGTTACAAGCAGATAAAGAAACAGATCAGCAGATGGGCTTCCAGCTGTCTGACCATTATATCCATAAATAGTTAGTTACCAGAGAGGGAAGTATTAGCATCTGAGTTTTCAAAGCCAGGGGGCTCCAAAGGCTTCCCAGAGTCTCATCTGCCCAAATCACATAACTCTTTCCAAAGTGAGCCCCAAAGCAAAAACTCACATCAGGGTATATATAGCCTTCTCCTGGATCAGAGAATGTCACAGCCCTCTTGACCCACTGCCCCCTCACAAAGTAATAAGGTGTGGGAATTCCTGAAGAACAAGCCTCCCACCATAGGCTCCATGTGACCACATCCAGCTGATTAGGGGGCAGAGTATATTTTCAAATCAAGGAAAGTTCTTGAGTCACTTAGTCCTTTCAAAGAGCCTATCAGGGGCAGGGAAGGTCTTCAGATTCTCATAACACAATTATGTACCCAAATGAATAGTATAGATTGTCAGTGCTACCCCAGTTCCAGGTGAAAGAGGTCAACAGGTGTAGACAATCATTTATTTTAATTCAACAAGGTTTTCTGAGACTTTACACAAGGCAAAGGGAAAACAATCTCTGCCTACCACATGTTTACATTTTACTGGGCAGAAAGATTTCATGTAGGTAGAAACTGAATTGAACACTGAAAATACCTGGCATTTTAATGGATAAAGGAAAAGGAGAGTGAATTCCAATATAATGTTTTAGCATGAACAAATTTTTTAAGTTGGGCATAGATATATTGTGTTTTGTGAAGAGAAAAGACATTGAGCTGGTTTGACTGTCAAGTTCATGTGAAGAAATAATAAAAATTGCTTGTGGGGGGGAAGAAGATAAGTGGATAGTAAGGGGTCTTCAGTGCCCAGACGAGTTAAACTTTTTTATTATATAAATGCAAAGTGTTGTAGAGAAAATTCTTTAATGGTTGCCTTTCTTAACAACTATCTTTTGGGGGGAAGGGTGTTATACATTTTGAGAACAGATCTAAATTTGGACATCATGCAGATGTGGTAATTAAAAACATATGTACTGAAAGTCATGGATATATTATTTAGCATGGAAAAGATGAGAACAGAGAAGTGAACTAATATCTCCTGATGATGTCTATACCTCTGGTGAAGATTTTAGAAGCAAAAGAAATTAAGATAAAGTAAACCTTCATGTCCACCTGTGTCTATGATCCTATTTGTATTTTTTTTACTTGCCTTGGTTGCAAAAAAATAACCTCTTCTTGGTTTCCCATCTGTACATTTCTTCTCAAGCCCCCTGGTTATTTTTTATTATCTTAAGGCTAATCATGTGACTTTCAGGCTTTTCACCTATCCATATTTCTTTCTAATTATACATGTTCTTGATGACTTATATGCAATTTTTCATATATTTAAATTGTAATGTGCCATGTAGTGTGCTTATGCTCATTTTGTGTCTTTCCATTAAAATTTGTAAATTCTGTGACTTTGATTCTTCTAAGAACATGGCATCACATAATTCATAACCGCATAGAATCCCCAGGTTTGAATCACCGAACTTTTTTAGCACCCTGGGCAATTTAGGATATTGGAGGAACTATTCAACATTCACTTTAATTGACATAATCTTCTACTCAAAATGAAGCCCAGATCATTGCCCATCTGCAGTCATATTTATGGAATAAACATAGCAATGGAATATCCCCAAGAATCTATACATTCAATTTTATAGCTAAACACATGTAATATGATTTTTTCATCCTCATTCCATTGCCAATGTGTATCATTAAAACAATTTCTTTGGAATTATTAAGAATTTCTTTGAATATGACTTGTAGTATTTAGACATTCAATGAAATTGGTAAATTTTTAAAATAAAATTATAAACCTGAAAATTACAGCAGTCAGTAAAATATAATTTTATACAATTATAAAAGAAATTATTTATGCCTTCTCTCAATATAAGGAAATCAGAAGCATCTAATTGTCCTTGAAGACGCACATACATGAATTAAACTGAGTAGACAAAAAAAGTTATAAGTTAAAAATGGGAAGTTTGACTTTAAGTGTGACGTAGCTTAAATTTAGATTTGTGATCTAGGTTGGAATGTTTTGTTTTTGTTTTTCCGCAGTACCCAAAAATTTTCCTAAAATTGGATTCACAGTCACATTGAATCACCTTAGAGATCATTCAGAACATCAACCCAGTAAATTTCTTTGAAAATAAATCCTCCAAATTGGAGCTCAAATACTTCTGAAAATAGAAAGTTTGTTGCTTCAGGAAGAAGTCTATTCCGTCTTTTGAGTGCTCAGATGTTCAGGAAGAAGTTTCCTTACCAGGAACCAAAGATTGACTGTTATGACTCCTCTCTATTGGCTTTCATTATTCCCTTTTGGGGGGGGGGGTTACATGAAAAGTGTCTATTCCTTCTACATGAACAATATTGAAAAAAAAACCTTTGCCATACTCAATTCCATTAAAGATTTTGTACATGTTTTCCAACACCTTTGCCACCTTTCTTTCCTCTATACTTTTCAATGTGACCTTTGTCATCTTGCTCCATTGTACCACATTGGGTTTTGCTAATTGTTTCCTCTTTTATGTAGTCTATTTTGTTCATTCACTTAAAAAATCTATTATTTTTATTGAAATGGCTTAGATATTCATATCCTACTGAATGAAAACAAAACCAATATAAATTGCTCCAGAAACTGAGAATATTAGTAGAAAATACAACATGTAGATTCACCAAATTGTCAACAAGAATTTATCTTGAGCACACCCTGACTCTAAATTTAAATATATATTATAATACTAAACCTAGAGAAAGAGCATGAGATACTGGATAATGACACAGCTTTGGAATCATGAAGACCTACATTCAAAACTGACTTCTGACACATTCTAGCTTTGTAACCATGCTCAGAGCACTTTACTTCTCAGTGTCAGAAGTCAGTTCTTTAAAGACTTATTTAGAGGAGACCCATCAAACTTCATTGATAAATGTCTCCAGTCTCAGAGTTCTTTACACTAATGAGTCTAGAAGGTTCCACCATATTTATTCATTTATTCATTCATTTGTTTGTTTGCTGGTTTGTTTATTTATTTGTTTATTCATTCACTCACTCATTTATTCATTCATTCATTGATTTGTTTGCTTATTCATTCATTTATTTATATTTTTAAAACTAAATAAAGAATTAGACATAAGATGAACATTTTTAATATGTTCTTATGAAAATGAATTGTTTATCTACACTTTTAAAGGATTTGAACTATAAGCAATCTAGGCTTCTTCCATTCTATAAAGATAACAGAATAGATAGGTAGCATTGCAAGATAGAGTACAGAACCTGGAGTTAGAGTAATTTATCTTCCCGAGTTTGAATCTTGCGAAACATTTATTCAAACACCAAAAAACCAATTCCCAACACCAGGAAACCAAATCCATCATAGCAACATAGAAGTTAATGTACCATAAAACAGCAAAAAGCCAAATCATCCTTTATCTTTAACCTTCCCACAAACAAACAAAAAACTATCTGTCACAGCAGGGGGCAAACACTCACAAGCCAAGCTGTATCCCTGTGTGAGTCCTCTCCCACTAGCTAGCTGCTCTGATTCCCAGGTTCCTGTGGGTTCTCCTCTATCCTTCAGCAAACTCCTCCCACCACAGGCTCCATGTGACTACATTCAGCCTATTAGGGGTCAGTGAAAAATCTTCAAATCAGGGAAGATCTTCAAATTCATGTAGGCTTATTAAGGGGCAGGGAAGATCTTCAAATTATCATTATCATTATATTTAGCTATTACATTGTTGTACTTGGCAAATTCAAAAAATGTAGGGGATGGTACATTATTTTCTAAATTGTTCTCTTCTAAATTTTCATTTTATTTGCTCATCAGAAGCCCAAATGGTGGTCTGCTCCATATTTTGTATTTAATTCATTTTGTAATTCATTGATCACTATGTATTAAGTACTCACTACATTCAAATCATTGTGCTAGGCACTAGAACTTGTCAATAGTAGAGTTAAGAGTAGGCTTGAATCCATGACTATGTTGTTTTCCCCACCATATTTTCATCTTCTTTCATGATTCCTACAACAACTATTATTCCACTGGAAATCTCCGATGTCAGTAAAAATGTTTCCATTAAAAACCTCTTTTTGGTAGAGAGAATTTGAGGAATGGCTTTCCAAGAATAGGGTCTTCAAGTAGGATATGTTGTAATGGAAAGTCTTAAATTCATTATCTGCTCTGTAGAGATGAGGAATAATGTTGATGTCTGGTGTTTGGTCAATCATTGCTCAATATTTTATATTATCCATTTATTTGATGCTACCCAGAATCAGCAGTTTATTTAGAAGAAACTCACTCATTTTTTTAAGCTCCCAATAAACAGAAAGATAGGACACAAATAAGAACCAAATGGTATTTGGGATGTTAGACTTTATAGTACCAAAGGATTTACACTGGAAACATTACCAAACAGCAACACAAGTACTTGTGATGAAACAAGATTCTATCTAATGTTTCCTTGGGAGAGTTTGTGATAGATTTCTATGATTCAAGCGCTACCTTATCATTCCCTGTATTATTTGGATCATGTAAAGCAAAATTTATTTTGGGAAGTACTGACATAGAAAATTCTACAAGAAGATAATGGTCCAAATTCAGTGGCTTAAATATTGCATTTTCTAAGAAATCATTGAATGTGGTAGAGCCATGGGATAGTTTGATTGCTTTACGTGAGGTATCTCAGTCTATCCAAAACCAACAAATGTTTCTGTGTCATGACTTCTCTAATCTGGAGGGCTTCAAATGGCCACTGTTGAAATAACTAGCTTTTTCCTTACTTGAAACCCAAATCACTGCTCATCTATCATCTTGTTAAACCACTGTATGTATTTTGTACATACCAAAATCCTTAACTTTGAAATTTAAGAAGAGTGCATTACTCTCCCAAGCAGAGCAATAACTCTCAAGTGAAACAAACATTTCTCATGGTATTAGGTTATGGTAAGGAACTAAATCAAAAGATTTTCAATCTGAAGGAAAAGAAAGATTACTCTTTCCCTCTAAGTTGTTCAAACTTTTTGGAAGTATTCCATGGGATCTTCACATAGAATAATATAAATTAGAGAAAATAATCTGATGAGTTTCTTAGTATTTTCTTTAAGATGAACTGCTGAGTTCATCATTTGTTTATTTACTTATGTATCTATCTTCTGTTCATTTGCTCATTTGTTTATTTACATCTCCATTTATTCATTCATCCTCTCACTCATTCATTTATTCATTTGCCTGTTTTTAATCTTCTCTTTTTCCCCTCCACCTTTGGGGAAAATATAAAGTTCCAGAATATATAGGTCTGAAATGTTTGCAATTTGCATCCATGGAAGGTACTCTCTAATCAGTGAGATCAGAGATACCTTTGGGTATTTGAATTTAAGAACTTATCATACATACCTGAGATGCAACATTATTTTGAAGACATAAAGCTGGTCTTTGATTTCAAAAGTTTATGTTCATATAGTACCTCTCACACATACTAGACTAGAAAGTAAACAAATGTCTTTATCGGCATACCCAGTGACATGTGAAAAATACTGCTATTTTTACCATGAAATCTAAGTTTACCTCGGCCAATATATGATTACATAGCCCTGAACAATCAATCAATTCATAATCATTCCATAAGCACTTATTTTGTGTCAGACACTGTGTAGGGGACACCAAAACAAAAATGAAGCAGGCCCTTCTTTAAGATTACAATCAAACCACATGAAACAGCTTATCCGTAGAGGTATTATAAACTTTGCACAAAATGGATAAAATGTCATTTGGGGAAAATATACCTGTAGGTTGGAGAGGTAAAGAAACATTTCATGTGGAAAGATAAACACTGAAGAAAACTAGGGAATCTAAGAAAGCAAGAGAGGAAGGATTGAATTCCAGAAAAAGAGGACAACCAGTAAAAACACCAACAGAGACAGAATGCCATTTATGAGAAGGCAAGTTAGACTGGAGCATACTATGCTTGAATGGGGGAGAAATGCAAAAAGGCTAGAACACTGGGGAGAGTTTTCAAAGGGCTCTACATGACACACAGAAGTTTTTCTTTTCACTTGGAGAGAATAGGGACCGATTGAAGTTTACTATAGAGGGAGTGATGTGATGATGCCATGCTGTTACAAGTCTGTATCTACCACCTGCTTAACTACTACTGCCATAGGCAGCCCTATTACCTGAAACTCATCCAACTCTTCATACAGAGCACTTGCCAGTGGTAAACATTTACAAAGATAAAAGTGCTAAAAGTTTAGAGAGGTAAACTTAGGTCTCATGGTACAAATAATAGTATTTCTGACATGTCACTGGGTATGCCAATAAAGATATATATTTACTTTCTAGTCTAGTATGTGTCGGAGGCACTATTTGACATTGGTCAAATCCTTGATGTTATCACAACCCCTCAGGGCAGAGTTGATCTTACCAAATTCACTGAGTAGAGATATAAGACCATCCTCAAATACAAAACTGTTTTCTACTCTTTCTACTTATGATTTGCTGTTGGGATGTTCATGGCAGGTATAGATGGGAAGAAAGAACACACCAATGCCAAGAACATCCTTCTGAAAATGGGGCAATTTTTTAAATTCAAGATGATTACTTTGACCTTTTTGGTAACCCCAGTGTGGCTGGAAAGATTGGTACTGACATCCAAGACAACAAATGTAGCTGGCTCATGGTGAAGTGCTTTCAGCTTGCATCATCCGAGCAAAGAAAAATGTTGGACAAGAGTTATGGACAGAACGATCCAGAGAAGGTTGCCAAAGTGAAGGAACTATATGAGAAACTCAAATTGCCTGCTCATTTCACCAAGTTTGAAGAAGAAAGTTACAGCACACTAATGGGGTTCATTGAGGAGCATTTATCTCCCTGTCCCCCATCTATCTTTTTGGAAATGGCAAATAAGATCTACAAACATCAGAAGTGACCAAGGAGTTGGACATGAGGTGGTGGGCTTGAAGGGCAGGGCACCATGTAAGGAGTTGAGAGAAGATGTACTCTCAATAAATTGTGGCTCTTTAAAAAAATGAAGAGTGTGATACAAGAAGACCTGTGTCTTAGTTCTTTGTGGGATGGATTGGAGAGGACTCAATGCAAAGAATCAATTAGAATAAGTTATTCAACCACTTTCAACTCAAGCCTCCACATTAGAAAAAAAAAAGAGCTTGTTAAAGGAGCTGAATTCAAAGGTTCCTTTTGTTGCTGTTTTTCAGTCATTTTGGTCATATTCTACATTGATCCTATTTGAAGTTTTCTTGGCAAATATTGTGGAATGCTTTGCAATTTCCTTCTGCAACTCATTTTATGGATGAAGAAGCTGAAGCAAACGGGTTTAAGAGACTTGTCCAGAATTACAAGCTAGTAAGTGGCTAAGACCAAATTTGAGTTCAGGAAAATGAGTCTTCTTGACTCTGAGCTCTATATATTGCATCATCTAACGACTCCAAAGTTCTGGGGGTTTTTTGCCATAGCATAATCTAATTTTTATGATCCTATATTATGAGTTTCCTATCCATATTAAAATAGTATACAATAAATCCTCATTAAGTGTTCAGTTTAAAAAGTGTAATAGGTAAATAATTTTATTTTACTTAGTGTTAATGAGACATTTTTTATTTCCTCTTTTGTTGCTAAAATGTTGATTCTAACATATATTAATCTTCATTTTTTACTTTTCTGCTCAAAAGTCAGTTACCATGATTTTTTTTAATATGAGAGTCTTCCTAAAAATGCTGATGCAAACAAAGTTTAGTGGCTTCTACAGCACAGGAAAATAAAGTTTTAGTAGTAATAAAATGAAGCAACTTCCTAATTGATTTGTGAGTATAAGCCCAAAGTATATTGATTTTCTCTGCGCTTCTTTAAGAAGGAAGGGAAATACAATCTATTAATGAATATAATAAGTATATTATACCACTACTGTGATAATAATAGCCCGTATTTTTGAAGCATTTTTGCATTATGGTTTTCTCACAATAGCCCTTTTAGATAGTGGAAGTGTAAATATCATCCTCAATTTACTTGAGGAAACTGAGGTTCCAAAAGAACCTTGTCCATAGTCCCTGAAGTAATAAATGGTAGATGCAGCATTTGAACACAGGTCTTATATTCTTTCCTCTGAACTACACTCTCTTTATTTTTGAAGAGGAGAAGGTAGGGCAATTGGGGTTAAGTGACTTGCCAAGGTCACACAGCTAGTAAGTGTTAAATATCTGTGGCCATATTTGAACTCAGGTCCTTCTGAGTCCAGGGTTAGTGCTTTATTCACTGCACCACCTAGCTGCTCTAACTCTCTCCTGCTTCCACAATTGGTATAGTAACACTCAAGTCATCATTTACATTTAATTTTTGATAATAAGACTTGATGTGGTCATAAAGAAGACAGAGAGAAGGAAACAAAATCAGTACAAATAAATCACCATAGCTGGAAAAAAATATGTTCATTGTTGTGTGTTGCTGAAGGAAAGTTAGAATGTAGAACAATGTCACAAATATGGGGAAGAGGACTTTTGAACTCTTGGGGTTAAGCAGTAAATATGAAATTTTTTTCTGAAAACAAAGAGCCAATACATTTTAATAATGAAGCAAGTGTGTGTCTTCCAAGGAAAAATGATCCAGATCCGTACGTTCTATCAGCTTATAGACTGATCAATAAATGTCAGAGGAAGAAGAAATGAGTAGAGGTGCTTGGTGGTACCTGAAGTATACTATAAAAACTGTTGACTTACTAACATGTGAAGACCTGATGTCTTGATAGGTCATATTGCCAACAGAGAGGCAGAGAATGATTCATCCAAGATTTGGACAAATAGATCCATTAATTCACTTCTGATGATGCAAGTATATACAAAAGTTATTGCCTGAAAGAACCTAGGAAATACTTTTTGTCCTACTTTTGCTTAGAAAGCTATATTTTTTAAAATTTAGTTTGAAATATAATAGGCACTTGTTAAATATTTTTTTAATTTATTCTATTCTCGAATAGCCTTCCATCAATGAAGACAAACTAATTTCAAGAATAAAAACTATGGGAACCAGAGGAAGAAATGACTCTAGAATCTCAGAATTTGTCACAGAAGTGAAAAACGCAGCTTGGAATTAGGGTTAGGTCTATTAGCTCTAGTTTTTAAATAATAGTTCAACATTCAATTTTGGAAACTCACTACCAAGCTCTACCTATCAATTTCCCTGGTTTCCTTAATGATTCATTTCAATGCTCTAAATCACTATTAATTAGAGAAATGCAAATCAAAATACTTCTTAGTTACCATATCACACCTTTGAGTTCGGCTAACATGACAAAACAGGAAAATGATAAATACTGGAGAAGATGTGGGAAAATTGGAAAACTAATACATTGTTAGTGGAGTTGTGAACTGATCCAACCATTTTGGAAAGCAATTTAGAGCTATGCCCAAAGGGCTATAAAGATGTGCATACTCTTTGACTCAGCAATACCATTTCTATTACCATATCCCAAAGAAATCATATAAATGGGACAAGGAACCACAAGTACAAAAATATTTATAACAGCTCTTTTTGTGGTGGCAAAGAATTGAACATTGAGGTGATGCCCATCAAATGAGGAATGACTGAAGAAGGTGTGGTGTACAAACATAATAGAATACTATTGTGCAATAAGAACTGATGAACAGGTGAACTTCAGAAATACGTGGAAAAACTTATATGAAACAATGCTGAGTGAAGGGAGCAGAAACATGAGTACCTTGTATGCAGTTACATACATGTTGTATGTGTGATGACTAACTCTGATAGGTTTGGCTCTTCTAAGCCAGGCAAGATTCTAAGACAACTCCAAAAGGCTCATGATAGAAAATGCAATCCATATCCAGAGAAACAATTACAGATTCTGAATGCAGATTGAAGCATACTATTTGCTCTGTCTTTGATTTTGTTTTGTTTCTTCTTTCTAGTGGTTCATTCCATTGGTTATAATTCTTCTTTACAATGTGATTATTGTGAAATGTATATGTAGAGCCTAAATCAGATTGCATGCTGTCTTGGAGAAGGGAGAGGGGAAAGAAAATTTAAAATTCTAAAGCTTGTGGAACTGAATATTGCTAACTAAAAAGACATTTTAAAAAGTGTTCTTTGCAAAGTAGAATTTTGTATTAATGACCTTGTTATTATAGTTCAACTAATTATGTAGCCAACAACACATTGTTTCTCTCTTGGCTTTATGTATATTTCCATTTTAATAACAGTGAGCTAATTCTTAAATAGCCTGCTAACATTATATAGGCAAATTGTGTTGGATTAAATTTGTCCATGTGGCATAGAACATTTCTATACCTTGAAAATCAATATATAACAATAAAATACCATCCTAGGTATTGAAACAAAAAACAATATTCATTTCAAGTTGAACCTTTATAAAGAAGGACTTTCTGATTTTTTTTGTTTTCATTTAGTAATCCATAATTTTGGGTACATTATAGAACTTTGGTATCAAGATTTCATTTTCTTTTTTTCTAAGAAGGTATTTTTTGAAAGAATTTCTGGAATATTACTCACTTTTGTAGCAATTTCCTTTGGTTTGTTTGAGGGTAATAATTGAAGAAATATATTCTCTTGCAACCTCCAACTCTGCCAGCTTCCCAGAACTACTCTGATTATATGTTAATACAAAAGCAAGGGAAAACTGTGAAACAAAATAAATGGCAAATTTATGCTAATTTTGACTTCAATATTGAACCCATTGGAACTGATGAGATCCCTAAGAGGGAAGCATATTGTAAATGTAACAAAGGAAATATGAAAGACACAGTGAAAGGAAAATAAATTTGTTAAAGCATGGTAAATATGTGAGCTAATATTTTCCCTTGTCTAAACAAATGATTAGAATAATTGTGGTAAGTCAGTCAGTGAGAAGATTTGGATAGCTCGTGATGAAGGTCTCCCATGGAGATAACAAGAGCCATTCATTATTTTTTGAAAGTACATCAATATTTTCATAATATACCTTTTGTTAATATCTGCATCAAATGCATTGCAAGGTAAAATGATTCAAAATAAAAATAATGTAAGTTACAAAATGTATTTTTCAGATGATTTTATTTATATTGCTACCTCATAAAAAAGACAATAAAATGAAGCAAAAAAGGTTTGATTTGGAGTTAGAAAAAACTGAGTTTGAATCCTGTCTCTGAAAAAAACTACATGTATGTGGATTTAGGCAAGTCACCTGGTCCATCTGGTCCTCAGAATCCTTAACTATAAAAGGAGTGCACTAGCAGACAATCAATAAGGTATCTTTCAACTAGAAAGCTCTCATACTATGATCTAAGAACAAGAAAATAAGATGACACAAAAAGTAACAGGGCTAAAAAAAGATGAATATTATATTTTATACCTGGAATAGCATATTTGATTTCTATATACTGAGCTGTATACACACTAGGTATCTGGCCTTATGAACTTCCCTCTCCCACAAAAAAATAAATAATGAGACTTACTCAGATTTTTACACATGATACAAATATTCATCCTCCAGTCTCTGAGTCAACGCAAGCACAGAACTCAAAGAAGTTGGGGAACTCTGATAACTTTTTTTCAGGATTGTGTAGATTGTTCTCCTTCAGTACTTAATTTCTACTGTTTTTTAATCCTAGGATCTCTTATAACTCTAAAACCTCACTGATAGTAGTTAAAAACTTTAGGGATAGGGTCAATTGACCTGGAGATGAGGGATTGGGGGAATATAAATCATTTATAAGTGCATGGTATGTTCCATTTCACAGTTTTACAGTGAATATTGTGGCATTTGATCCCTGTAAAACAATTGGATGAGGTAGACACTATTATTATCATTATAGAGTTGAAAACGCTGAGGCAGATAAAGGTTATGACTTACCCAGGGTCACGCAGTTAATAAGTGTTTGAGGCTGTATTTCAACTTGGGTCTTCCTGACCACGGGTTCAGAGCTCTATCTACCACATCACGGAGACCTATATCAAGATATTCTGGCTTGAAATAGAATCATATTGAACAAACAAGAACTTAACTGAGTTTCTAGAAGCATATGCCCTCAATCAAATTTGGCATCCTTTGGCTTGGAATCTTTGATGGACGTGGAGCCCCTTGGTACAGGTTCCCTATTTTCTCTGATTCTCCTAAGCTCTGTTATCTTATCCCTCCGAGTCTCTGGCAGTGAAGGTTATTCCTGCAGCAACTGAAGTCCTGGGAGATGTATTCAATTCACAGTTGGTGCCAGCTTTATAACCATTTTCCAAAAAGGTTGATTGCATTTTGTGACTGAAGGAGGCAGCACAGCAGGTGAAGACAGCACTGAATTTTAAGTCAGAGCACCTATCTTCAAAGGCTATCTTTGGCCATTTTCTTAGACATTTCACTTAGCATCACTAGGCCAAAGTTTTCTCATCTGGAAAAATTAGGGTGTTGAGTTTTGTGGACCTCTACCAGATAAGAATTCCTCATTCTAAAACACAACATATCTAGAACTCACACCTGACTCCAAGTCTCTAAATTCATGAAATAAGATACCATTGGCTCCTAGAGATTCAGAATTTACAATGCCTCTGTACAGGATCTCAGATTGATGCTTAATTTTTTGGTGCAAGGCTTTTACCTATTAATTCCCTCCTCAATACAAAGGAAGGCAGAAATCATAGCACTTTATAATTCATTGGTAATTTTTAAATTGCTATAATAGTAATAGAGTTTGAAGACCTTCCATGCCCCTTGTATTTGCAAGCAAACAGGTACTTAGCACCTTGTTTTGAGTTTATGTTTGTGTCAAGTATTAAGATTCAAAATTTGTGAATCCCATACTGGGATGAACTTGTTGAGTAACAGGAAGGGGCATAACATGGAGGAGCTAATACCATGTATAAGGCAAAGCCCAAGCTGAGAGAGGCCAGAACTAATGGGATTGAGCATCTGGAGGCTGGACTGCAACTGCAGGAGAGAGAGAAGAGTTGGGAAAAGAATTGAGAACTGAGAACTGAGAAGACCTGATAAATGAGAAGAGAAGAGAACTGGGAAGAGAAATTACTATAGTCCCAGTACTTTGTCTGTTTCAATGTTACTTTTTTTGATTTGTCTGCTGATAGAGGATGATGCTGTTCTTAAAGAAGCCCTGGGACCTTGCCCCTGGTTCAGAAGCCCTGAAAGAGGATTTTCTTGTTGTTGTATGTTTACAGAAATCCTGGAGGAGTGTCTTTTTCACTTGTTCAGAGATCCTGGGACTATACTGATGATTTGTGCTGATTCCTCAGACCTTGTTGTTGGGTCACAGGTGAAAAGTGAATTTATGAGGATGCTGCCAATGCATATGTATGTTACTGTGGCTTTGTTAAGCTTTGTCTTCCCAGGAACAGAAACTATGATGTACTTGAAGTAGACTAGACACTGTGAGCTTCAATATGGAACAGAAACTGCACGAGGAACTGGACAACAAGGAGCTGACAGGAGCTGGGATCATGGAAGAAGAACTATGGAATCTAAAATCCTACCTCAAGTCAAGAAGAAAAGACCTCTCCTTGGGTATCTAATGCAAACTGAGAAGATCATGATTTACTCTGGCCTAAGGGTGTAGAACTTTGACCTTTACATCTAGATGATTGAGTTAAGGATTTCTCCAATTAAGAAGAAAGAGGACTTTTTCATAGAGGAGATTAAGACAATGTGACCTAGGGGTGGAGAACTTTGACCTTTGTACTTTGTGATTGAATTAAAGACTTACAAAATGATTGAGTTTCTAAATGAAAGTTATCTTTTGCTTAAAACTATGTGGCCATTTTAGTGATACATTGTTATGATATAACATTGAGAATGCTCTACTTTGATTTCTTTGAGCATTTTGTCTAGTTTGTTACTGAATAAATAGAGAGTTCAATAATCAGAACCTTGAAGCTGTTCACAGCAGTAGTCCTTTGGAAAGCTTTACAATTGCCTAAGTATTGGAAAAACAAGGAGAAATAGACTACTAACTTACTAAGAGATGTTATTCAAGAGAAACAACAGACTAGAACGCATAATAGATATCATCATATGTATAATTAGTTATACAAATACACACGTATATACATAATACTGTAACAGCAAGCACCCTAGCATACCCAGGGCGACAGCTAGCACACGTTCTTAGATCTGATTTACTAAAGGAAAGCAACTCAAAATGGGTTAACAATCTTTCTTTAATCAAACAAACATATCATTTACCTAGTTCAGGGGAAAAAGTCAGCACCCTCAACTCCAGAGAATACAAACCCAAGTTACAAGCACAAGTTATAAACACAAGTTACAAGCA
>CM053593.1:77320434-77337850 GCA_028646575.1 Pseudocheirus occidentalis | reverse complement strand
AACCATCTGACCATCACATCCATTACCTATTCAAGTTACCAGAGAGGGAAGCATAAACATCTGGGTTTTTCAAAGCTGGGGGGCTCAACAGCTTCCCAGAGTCTCATCTGGTCAAATCACACAACTTTTCTCAAAGTGAGCCCCAAACAAAGCCTCACAATAGGACGTATATATAGGCTTCTCCTGGGTCAGCCCTCTTGACCCACCGTCCAATTACAAAGTAACAAGGTGTGGCCATTCCCCCCCCAAAAAAACAAACTTCTCGCCTAAGGCTCCATGTGAACATTCTCAGAGCCACTTAAGCAAAGGGACTAGGGGCAGGAAAGAGCTTCAGATTTCCATTACCAATACTCAAGATTTTAAAGGGCTTAAAAGGGAAGCAGGAAATTAAGTGGTAAGTCTTACTTGACTTGCATTACTTATATTTATGTTAATTGTTATATTGTGCTGTATCAGCAAGCACCCTAGCATACCTAGGATGGTTGCTAGCACAGATTCTTAGATTTGCTTTCTAAAGGAAAGCAACTCAAAATGGGTTAACAGTCTCACTTTAATCAATCAAACATATATCATTCACCTAGATTAAGGGAAAAAGTCAGCACCCTGAACTTTAGAGAACACAAACAACTTACAAGGAGAAGTTACAAGCAAACAGAGAAACAGATCAGCAAACAGGCTTCCAACCATTTGACCATTACATCCATACCTAATCAGTTAACAGAGAGGGAAGCACCAACATCTGGGTTTTTCAAAGCCAGGGGTTCAATGGCTTCCCAGAGTCTCATCTGGCCAAATCACAAAACTCTTCTCAAAGTGAGCCTCAAACCAAAAACTCACATCAGGGCATATATATATAGCCTTTTCCTGGGTCAGAGAATATGACAGCCCTCTTGACCCACTGCCCAATCACAAAGTAATAAGGTGTGGGCATTCCTGAAGAACAAGCCTCCCAACACAGGCTCCATGTGACCATATTCAGCCTGTTAGGGGGCAGAGTATACTTTCAAGTTAGGGAAGATTCTCAGAGTCACTTAAGTCACTTAAGCAAAGGACCTAGGGTCAGGGAAGATCTTCATATTCCCATAACATGTGCCAGTAGAATGTAAGCTCCGCAAGACCAGGGACTGATCCCTTTTGGATTTTACTTTCATTGTGAAAAGTATAGTTTTTTGCATACAATAAGTAAATAATTGTTGAATTGGCATTGGAAAAGAGTAATATCTGGATTGGATGAATGGAACATGATTGAGCCGATTTGAAGTATTGAAATTCTAATAAAAATGCTAATTCTGGCTTTCAATTCTCATTTGAACTCTTACTGTATTGAATATGGAAATTAAAGACAAAATAAGATAAAATTATAGGTTTTATAGGTTTGTTAGATTATCCTTAGATTTGTTTTCTCTATGAAAAGAATTCCTTTGTTAGTATGGCTCATAGGAAAATACTATTTTTCACTCTTTTGATGGAAAAGTTAGCATAAAGTGCCTAGGAGACCTTTATGTATTAACTTGTGAGACAAATAGTCTCTCAAAGATTAGTCTCATGGGTGAGATGATGACTTTGAAGTTGATATTTCATAGAGTTTCTTAGGAATTTTGATGCATAGCACATGGCAGACAAAAGGAACTATAATTGTATTTCCTTTCTGAGTAATTAAATATTCAGTATCTTTATGAATTCTATCTGCAATTTATAGCATTATATTTTTCATAATGTACTCCTAAAACATGCCTTATGAAATTTATCCTGGAAGGTTGACTATGCTTTGCTTCTTGACGACATGCTTCTTTCTATATAGTGGAAGTTGTTCTTTAAAAGGGCATCTTACTGACAGTATTCATAGCAATCATGTTTTTCATCTTTGTGAAGGCTGAGTTTTAATCTGACTCCTGAGATTTTATTTTCATTTTTCACTTAACCACAAAATAAAATTACTTTAAGTGTACAAAAAAGGGGGAAAACCCTCTAGGACTTATTTATACTTCAGGCATTTTTATTCCCTTCCTTATTACTAAACTCAATCCTTTGTTGTTTCTCTTAAACCTCACTTCTCATTCAATCTCAATCATTATTTATTTTGAAGTTACTAGTCTATTTCTCTTTCCTTGTTTTTTTAAGGTGCTCTGTCATTTTAGGAATTATTATTGGGTTTCAAAAAGATACCAATTCTACTCTCCGTGGGACGGAAATAATTCACACCTGAAACTCTAGCTGTATGGAGAGAGCAGTAAGAAAATCATTGTCTTCCTCCACTAAACTCTAGTTGGCAGAAGAATTTTTCTTCCAAGGAGTCATGATGGAGTGCATAACTTATCACTAACATATCACAGGGTCTCTTGAACCAGAGATCATGTGTCTAATGAGACATATGGACTGGGATTAAACTGATGACCTTATATTTTATAAAATTCTCAACACTCTTCAGGTTTGTCATCCTCTGTAGCTTGAGAGGAGTGGAGCTGGATTATAATGCTAGATAGTAGAAGAAAGGCATGTGTTAGGAAGCATATAATCTGGTTTAACCAAAGGTAGTAGGTATGGTTTCATGCAGGTTATTTGGGGCTTAAATTCTTAAATTGTTTTCTGTTTTCTTATTCATTCACTCACTCATTTGGGTATTAAGAAAATCCTAAGTGCTTAAACAGTACTTTCACAAAGGCAAGGAGACATCTGAATAGAAGGATGGCCTCAAAACCAAGAAATCCTGAGTTGATTTCTCCTTTGACATATATTGCTAAGTGACCTTTGAGGAGTTACTTAACTTGGAGGAGTTAGTACCTCTAAGTATGACATATTTATTATAGAAATAAATTGTGGGCTATGTAAATGAATTATCTAATTATTTTTAACATATAAAAACCATTTCTAAGGGATTTGTATATGTATTGTTAAATTAATATGTTAATCTCTTCTAATAGTACATATTTTTGTTATATCTTTAACTATGAATTTTAGAGTATATTATCAGCATTGAGTTACCTAGTCCTGGTAGACTCACATGATTTTTGGACCTCTTTAAATAGTTTCATTTTAGAAGAAAAATTTGTAATGACTTTGAGGCTTCATTTTAGAAGGCATGTTTGACCAAGAACTAAAAACGTCCTAGGAGTTCTATACTCTAAAGAATTTGCAATTATAGGCAGAGGACTTAATATATCATGGAATTTGAGGGTTAATACTCTGGGAGAACTTGCTGAACATTTAATAGGGTAAATAATTTAACTTTTTATGTTATATAAAGTGATCTAGGATGATAAAATACATTTCATCTGATTAAATTTCATGAATGGAGCATTTTGTTAATGAAATAACACATTTGCTGTGGGTGGGAAATATATAATGATATGTTACAATAATTAGTCAATTCTAAGCCTTATGGGTAATATAATAGACCCTAAAGTCCATTTGGTTACCATCTCTTAGATTTTAGGGATTTTATCAATATGCAAATTCCCAAACTCACTCACAATTACTCTGAGCTCCAAGTTAGGAAAATACTTAATATATAGGCTAAGACTGCAATTTCCACCTGCCCTTATATTTATGTGTCTCTCTAGTTAATCCCTAGTTTCTTTGACACTGAGTAAAAATGCAGCTTGCTGGAAATATTGGCATAATGAAACAGGATGAAGTATGATATCTTTGGATAGACAAGAAGCAGGAGGGGAAGCTACTCAAGCATTTGTCTTTTTCTTGAGATTTGCTTCAGTCTGATTCCTCTTCTCTGAGATCTATGTACATGCAATTACTTTCCTCCAAATTTCTCATCTATGACTTAGTCCTCTCATATTTGTTCCAATCTCTTAAATCCAAAGGTTTAGAATCTCTTCTTTGTTCAGTTCTCAGAAAACTTTTTCCTATTTTATACAAATTGCTAAGGGCATGAACAAGTATTTCAAAGAGTGTCATTGATTAATTCAAGAAGCTGGTTGGTCCCTCTTCACATTCTATTCTGATTATCTAATTTAACAAAACAAAAGTTGCCTTGAATCCAGTCAAGATACCAGAGTCAAATAGTGTAGCTTTAAGACCATCTTTACAATGGACAAATGGAGAATGTAAATGTGGATCTCTTGAATTAATAGAGTACATATCATTCTTATGAATCCATGACAAAACATTGGGAAACATAGTTGTTTTTATTTAATTTTTAAAAATAACCTATAGAGTTGGCAATTCTGTTGGACTCTAACATGATCAGTCTATACCTGTAGTATTGTTTCTAGTTTGGGGTACCACATTTTAGGAATAGTCTTTCAAATATAGTACTCATTTAGGGCAAATCAACCAGAATAATGAAAGGCCTTTAAGACACATATTTAAGGGAATTCAAGATATTTAGTCTGAAAAATATGAGATTTAAGGATGTCTCTCACTGTTGTCTTCAAATATTTGGAAGAGGAGAAAATATGCTCTGCTTGTTGCAGAAGGAAGAATTGAAGTAATAGGAAATAGGGAAAGTAATTTGAAGGCTACTAAAGTAATGCAGTTGAAAAGTAGTGAGGGCTTGATCCAGGGGGGTGGCAGTGTGATTGGCATAAGAGAAAGACTGCAAGAGATATTATAGAACTGGGACTGACAAGATTTGGCAGTATATTTGAGGAGGAAATCAGATACCAACAAATGGGTCATTGTAATGTTAATGAATCTAAAGATCTTCCATGCCCCTTTATATTGACAAGTAAGCAGGTACTTAGCACCTTGTTTCAAGTTAAAACCTTGTTTATTTACTTAACACAGAAGTAGTTAACACCTTGGGAGGAAGGTGCTGATGTAACAGGAAGTAGCAGAATAGGGAGAAGCTAAGGCATATATAAGGAAAGACCTAAAATGAGAATGGCAGAATTTGCTGGGGAAAGCATCTGGAGGCTGAAACTTCTGCTGAGACCTTTCTTCTGGGAAATTCTGTTGAGACATTTCCTTTGGAAATTTCTGCTAAGAACTATCAAAAACCGGGCTGAGGAGCTACCGTGAATGAAAGAGGAGGATCCCTGCTTGAGGAAGACTGTTCTGTTGTGAAAGTTTGGGAATGTGGGTGTTGACTGTATTAACCATGGCTACTGTAATGACTTTGACTTTCTGGTTCTGGGAGTCGGCTTTCTGGTTCTGGGACTTGGTTTTCTCTTATTTGAATAAAGGGTTTGGTTCTGCCCTCCACATGGAGAGTCTGCTACATTTTGTGATTCAGAACTATACCAGCATATTCATAACCACCATGGGTGTTGTGAATATTGCATTATTGTTACAGTTATATAGTAAAATGCTATATCTATGTTACTTTTAATGTAACCATGGTTAACTTATCTGTAATGGAAATGAAATTCTGCTCAGAAGACAGACATATCTATATAAGATTAGAAATTATCCTAAATAGGGGTAGCTAGGTTTTGTAGTGAATAAAGCATTGCCCCTTGAGTCAGGAGGACCTGAGTTCAAATTTGACCTCATACACTTATTAGCTATGTGACCTTGGGCAAGTTACTTAACCTGAATCTCCTTGCTTTTGTCCTTCCAAAAAGAAAAAAAGGCAAAAAAAAGAAAGAAAGAATAGTAAATAATAAGGAAAGGAACAATGTAAGTATTTTGCCACATTGTTAAATTTGTGACATGAGATACATCTATTTAGCATATCATATCATAAACAGCATTTACTGTAACTAGCATCACACCCCACCCCCCACTACACACACACATAGATTTATTTTAAGTTTGCCCAGTTGTTAAGTCATACTTTTCACTTCATAAATCTTTGCCCTTATTTTTCAGCAATAAGTAAAAAATGTTTGGTGTTTCAGGATATATGCTAGTTACTAGGTCTTTGGTACTGGTAACTGGAAAATAGTTCATGTTTTTGAAAACACATCTGAAAGGCAAATGATGTATTTAAAAATTATATTAAGTTATTTGTATGAGTTTTGAGTGTTGAATGCCTTGGGTTAGTCAGGAAGCTGCATCCAGGGAGACCCACTGTTTGTACAGTGGAAATCATGACCTTGGTATTAAAGTAATTTAGAACTTACAATGCAATACACTTACAGTGTAATCATTGAATGAACTTTAGCATGTTTTTTTAAACAGCTGAAATTTGGCTTATTCCCTGTGAATCATTTATAAAATTGTCTATTGAAAAAGGGCTGTGTAATTTTTAGTCTAAATTTTATAACTCTACCTTAAGGAATATACGGTTAATTTAGATATTTTTGTTTTAAATGAATATTCTATAAATTTATTTATATTTTGTTTGTTTTTCCCTTTTATCATTCACCCAAAAGTTGTTGTGAATCCTAAAATAACTTAGTGGCTACCTGAAAAGTAGAGCAATCTCTTTTCCTTTTGACTTCCATAAACTTATGCCTAATCTCAGCAGTGACTAGACTAAGAGGAATTTGCATTAATTTTCCTCATTTTGGAATAAAGTTATGGAGTTATGTATATTTGGAAAAAGAGTCGAATCTTCCTCTAGAGGTTTTTTTTTAATGTTTAATGTGAAATATGCTTTCTTAGATTTAAAAAAAGTTTTATCAGTAGTAACATTATCCATGAATCTTTTTTCTTGATTATTTAATTTAAGAATTTCCATTTAATTTTTATAATCACTTATCATAAATCACTTTGTGTTTACTTCTTTTGTAAAATACTACAGAGCTAAAGGTCATCCCAGCCCTCCCACACCCATCCAGTTCAGAGCCTTGCTATTGATCAGATTGTACTGTTTATTATCATTTAACATTTTCCTCAGACTTCCACCTAACTCCTAACCCTTTAACGACAACTTTTCCACAGGACTCCTTGATGAGCCCTGAGCTATGCTAGCTACTAATCCATCCCATAATTAACACTCACACACACACACACACACACACACACACACGTTCTATATAAATCATGCCAGTGTAGAAACAAAATAAGAATATTAGATTCCAACATTACAATTTCAGTATTAAATATGATTCAGAGTAAATGATATGGCAGCTAGATGGTGTAGTGGATAAAGCCTTGGACTTGAATCAGGAAGACTTGAATTAAAATCTGGCCTCATGCACTTACTAGCTGTATAATGCTGAGCAAGACATTTCACCTCTGTTTGCCTGAGTTTCCTCATAAAAATGAAGATAATAATTGTACCTACTTCCAAGAACTGTTTGGAGGATCAAGAAGGTAATAATTGTGAAGTGCTTAGTATAGAACCTGGTACATAGTAAGCACTATATAAATGTTAGTTATGATGATGATGATGATGATGATGATGATGATGATTGTGATTGTGATTGTTTTTTACTATTATTATTGCTTTCACTGTCAAGAGAGAAACCACAATGAGATGATAAGATACATAAATGTATAGAAGTGCTGAGAACCAAAATAAATCACCTTCAACAAGCAGATGATCATAATAAAATGGCCAACTGTTTTTTTTAAATGTAATTATGCTTTGCTCCAAAAAGTGAGTGTTACCAAAGATCATTTGCAGTCCATCAGTTCTTGAAGCTTACAAAGATTGTTTGAGAGTTGTTTATAGGTCATTTGATTTACTTTTGAATTCATTTATTTTTTTCTACAATGACTTAGTGACAGTGAATAAGAGACAATGTAGGTTCATGTGACCCTCCCTATATTACAATAAAAGTAATTTGAGGGTTTAAGAACAAGTCATTGCCTGAAGCCCCACTTTCACTCACCAAATCCCTGGCAAATTGAGAGATCAATTCCATTCATGATGATTTTCCAGTTTGTAGCATTGTAAAACAAATGATATAATGTAAAGAAAAGTAGCACTAGATAGAAGATTTTCACTTTATTTGCTTATAACGGGCTTGATATTTTGGGGGATGAGAAATGAGAAGAAATTGTCAAAACTGCAAGTTCATTTTAGACAGGGTAAAATAACTTTTCTTTTAAATAAATGTTAAGTAATATCTTTTCTAATATTTCCAACATTCTTACCTTCCCCTTCCCATGTAATATAAAATAGCTGTGTAACATAACAAGAACTTTTTTTAATGAAGGAATAAAACTAAACAAACCAAGCAGGGTTTTTTTAGGGGGGGAATCTGACATTATACACAATGTTAAATACTAAGGAATACCCCTGTAAAGCCAAGCACAAGCAGCTTTCCTGAGGTCTGCTACTGTGAATAACTTTAAGGTTCTGATCACATAATATAGTGAACTCCCTATTTATTCAGGAATAAACTAATGCAAAACATTTACAGAAACCAAAGTACAACATTCACAGCAATATAACAACTTATTGCTAAAGTGGCTACATATTCTTAAACAAAAGATATCATTCATTATGTCAAAATCTGAATCAATCTCGATATAAAATACCCATCTGAACTCTTCTTTCATCTTGATTGGAGACTGACTTTCAATCATCCTTAACTCAATCATCCTTAAGGAGCAATCATCCTTAAAATGTACAAAATACAGAGTTCAAAGGTCTCCCACAACTAGGTCACATTGTCTTAATCTCTCAGCGGGCACTAAGTACCCAAATGAAAATCCTTTCATCTTGACCCTGGACTGGCTTCTAAACTCCATTATTCTTCTTCCTTGCTCCCAGATCTTGCCTGAATGCACCCAACTATAAACTGGATTCTCAAGAAGGCAGCTCACAGTTGAGCTCCACACATCAAGCTTAGCAGAATTACAATACTCAAACACATTACTGGCACTATCATCAATTCACTTTCTGCCTGTGAAATCAACATTGACAGAGTACTGGCACCACAGGCATCTTTCCTCCCAGTCTCCTCAGTCTCAGCTCGTGCTTGAGCTTTTATATCATCAACTCCTTCCTGTTTTGCCCCTTCCTCTTAGGTCCTTCCTGTTTCAGTCTTTGGCAAGTTCTTTCCACCATGGGCTTCATAGGTTCCATTTCAAACAAAAACTGGATATAATGACAGGTGAGGTTTAAAGATGCTTGAAAAGCTGAAACAATGAGTTAAGCACCATTTTGCTTGCCATTAAGGACCCCCCCAACCTATACAAAGTATCAGGACATGATATCTTTTCATTCTTATTCTTCGAAATTAATCTTATTTTTTTACTGTCTTTCATTATAGACATTCCATTTTATTACAGTTTTCCTTTTGAAGAATCATTTTTGGTCATATATATTTCAGTAGTTGACAAAATATAAACCCTCGCTGAAGATATTAGATAAAATATTTCACTACTCTACTGCTTTCCTGATTATAGTACAAGCATCAATTTTGTGTTAGCTTTTAAATTCCATATAATTAAAATTACGCTTTTTCTTTTGTAATTTCTTCTGTCAGTTCTTCTGTTAATGATTCATCTACCAATAGCTGCAAATGATCTATAATCTGCTTCTCTCCTATTTTTAATATTATGATCTTTGATATTCAGCTCACATAATCATTTTGAATTTATTATGAAATGTAGTGGAAGTTGGCTATCTAAACCCAAATTCTATTGGACTGTTTTACAGTTTTCCTAGTAGTTCTTATCAGTTGTTTTCCTTTTTTTCTTAAGCTTTATATTTTGTCAAATTCAATAAGTGTTTTCATATACATTCATAAGAAAAAAATTTGGGTTCAAAATTCTCTGTCCTTTCCACTCCCACATACACTGAGAAGTCAAGAAATATGAAATCAGTTATGCATGTATGATATTGCAGGCCTTTCCCTATGAGCCATTTTTAAAAAGTAAATTGAAAAAATATACATACATACATACATACATATATATTTTATACACACACACATGCACACACACACATATATACATAAACTTCAATTTGTCCTCAGAGTTTGTCAATTCTCTCTCTGGAGATACATAGCAATTTTTCATCTGAGGTACTTTGTAATTGTCTTGGGGCATTGTATTGATCAAAGAAGCCAAATCTATCACAGTCAATCATCATTATATTGCTGTTATGTGCACAATGATCTCCTGGTTCTTCTGACTTCACTTTGCATTTGGTCATGTAGTTTTTATCATTTTTTTCCTGAAACTATCCTCCTCATCTTTTCGTACAGCACAGTAGATTTCTATCCCAATCATAAGCCATGACTTATTTAGCCATAACTCAATTCATGAGCACCCCCTTCATTTCCAATTTTTTGCCACTACAAAAAAATAGCTGCTATAGATAATTTTTTACATGTAGCTTCATTTCTCTTTTCTTTGAACACCTTGGAATACAAACCTTTTAGTTATATTGCAAAGCACCCTTTGCAAGTAACAGCCCCATTTGTCTCAGTTTCCTCATCTGTAAAATTAGCTGGAGAAGGAAATGGCAATGTAAAAAATTGTCCTTCTGTTCTTTTATGTGAGAAAACATTCCCCATTTTACCTCTTTCTTTCCCCCCGTTCCCCAGTGCATATATCTCTCATTGCTTAATTTCTTTTTAAAGATCGTTCTAACATAACTGAATCATACCAACTATGTAAACTTCTTTTAACTCTCATAATAATGATAAGATTCTTAGGACACACATGAAATTATCTTCCCTTATAGGAATAGAAACAGTTTAAGTCTATTAAGTCCCTTATAATTTCTCTTTAATTTTTAACTTCTTATTCTTTTGCCAATTTTTGTGTTTAAATACTATTTTTACATTCTGGTCTATTCACTAGGAATGCTTGAAAATCTTCTATTTTATCAAATATCCATTTTTTTCAACCATGAATGTTTATGCTCAGTTTTAGTGAGGAGGTTATTGTTGGTTGCAGTCCTGGTTTCTTTGCCTTTCAGGATATCACATTCCAAGTCCTCCATTCTTTTTGCATGAAAATTGCCTAATTTTGTATGATCTGTACTCTGTGGCTATATAATATTTTTCCCCAAGCACTTGCAATATTTTCTCTTTGGCCTCAGAGCTAAAGAATTTGACTATGATATTTCTATTAATTTTCATTTTGGGATCTCTTTCAGAAGGTGATGGATTCTTTCAATTTCTACTTAATGCTTTGGATCTAAGATATTGGGCAATTTCCCTTACAGTTTCTTAAAAGGTAATGTCTAGACTTTTTCTTTGGTCATGGATCTAAGGTAGTCTATTAATTTTTAAATTATCTCTGCAATCATTTTTTTAGGTGAGGTTATTTCCCCCCTCAGGAAATATTTCACATTTTCTTCTATTTATTCATTTTTTTGGCTTTTTTTTTGTTCTTGCTGTTTTGTGGAGTCAATAGCTTTTACTTGCTCAATTCTAAATGTTAAGGCATTATTTCTGCCATAAATGTTTGTCCTTTTGTTTCCCTATTTGGCCTACTTTCCTTTCTAGTAGTTTTCTTCAATGAATTGTTGTACCTCTTTTACAATTAGGCAAATTCTGTTTTTTTAAAGGTATAATTTAGTATTTTTTTTCATCTTTCAAAATGCTCATTCTCTTTTCATAATTTTTTTTGTTGCAATACTCTCATTTCTTTTCCCAGCTTTACCAGTAACACTCTCATTTATTTCACTCACTCTTCCAGGAATTCTTTTTTTTTAATCCATTTATTTATTTTTAGTTTACAGCATTCAGTTCCATAATCTCTTGAAATTTAAATTTTCTCCCCCTTCCTCTCCTCCCCCTTACCCCCATAGTGACATATAATCAAATATACATTTTCTCAGTTTGGAAAAAATGTCTCAGCCTGACGTTTTTGTTTTTGTTGTTGTTGTTGTTGTTTTTCCTCTGGTGCTCCAAAATATTATTTGGGTCATTATCTTAAAGTTGTTTGGAGGGAAATGTTGAGGGAGTTCTTGTGAGTTACTATCTCTAATACATCATTTTGGCTCCCCACCAGCTGATTCTCATCCAGTTATGGTCACTGTAGATCAGGGATTTTGACCTACATTCTGTGAACTTTTATTTTCAAATATTTTGATAATAGTATTTCAATAAAATTTCTTTTCTAACCCTATGATTTTCATTTTATAAATTTAAAATTATTATTCTCAGAAAGCATCCATAGTATCCACCAGATTATTAAAGAGTTCATGCCACAAAATAATAATTTAATAATGCCTTCATTAGATAATCTCTTGAGCTCCCATTTCAATGAATTTATATGTTTCTAATTATGAAGAATCCTTAGGAAAAATTAATGTGTCATCTTTTCCTCTCTTTTTAAATTTTTCCTCTTTCCTAAAATATTTAGTCTAATTTAGAAATGAGAATATCCATTGCTACCCTTTCTTTCACACTGAGAATTAAAGTTGTATATATTGGCCTTTAGTTAATAAAATTGTTCAGTACATAGTCCAAAATTAGAAAACATTTTTTTGGATGATTGAGGAATTATGAAAGAATCTGGTATGAGTCTAGTATATGTTATAGGGAGAGATTTGGCTTCTAAAAACATTTTTAAGAAGCCAAATATGATGCAAATGTATGGCTTTAGATGCCTACATTTCTTTAATTATTATCATAGGTGATGTTTCCAGCTTTTCTCTAGCAACACATTATTGCTTTGGCAAGCATTACGCAAACACAGGTGCTAAAATGTTGTTTTCCTATACCTTTTTCTGCCTAATTTTGTTATAGAAAACCATTATATTTTCTCTTGTGAACACTCTTCTCAATTTGCCCTGTTTTAAAGAAACTACTGAGTAAATTGTACTGCAAAGAGATGAACCGTGGCAAGCATGCTTGTTATTTATTTGGCAAATGGGTGTTTCATTTCCTATGTGTTAAATAAAATAAAGTAAAATAAAATACAAAACACTGAACCTGAAACTTTGCATTCATATTATATTATATTCATAATAATAAAAGTGATCACTATTTCTAGCACAATGTTTTGTACATGGATGGAGTGTAATAATTGGTGAAGAAATTAATAAAATAATTAATAGAAGTTATTAAATTGTATGTTTTCTACTTCACATTTCAGTACTTAAAATGTTCCTTAATTTCATTAGTTTGGGGAGGACCCCTTCCCCCCTCCATCAATGAAGACTTTAATCCCTCCAATTAAATGAAACTAAGATGGAGGAAGTGCTTAGTATGTAAAAATCACTTTGTTAATCACTGAAAATAATGAAATAACAAAGAAACAAAGCAGTCCCTGTCCTCAAAGGTTTTATAATACAGGGCCAGAAAATGAAAGAAGAATACAATTAAATTAATGCAAGGTAATAATACAATTATTAGGAGATTACTTTGTTCAGGGCCTTATTATAAGTACTGGAATACATTGAAAGGTAGAAAAATAGCAAAAAGTCTTTGAGTCAAAGGTGAGAAAAAAGAGAAGGTGGTGTTATGAATAGAGCACTGGCCCTGGAATCAGGATATCCGACTTCACATCTGGTCTTGCACTTAGTAGCTATGTGATCCTGGGCAAATCACTTAACTCTGTTTACCTCATCTGGCAAAAGAAATCTCAAACCACCCCAATATCTTTGCCAAGAAAACCCCAAACAGGGTCACAGAGAGTCAGACCCAACTAAAATGATTTACCAACTTTAGTGATAAAGGAATTAATCCCAACTCTAGGAGGCAGTAAATAGTGTATCATTATCCTCATAAACACACATCAAAGGAACGCAATTCATTTTAACTGCTCTTAAGGATGATTCCATTATTAAACAAACTTTTAAAGAGAGCCTACTATGTATAAAATGCTGTTAGCTGCTGGGGTGGGCAGGGGTGGGGGAGAAAGGGAAGGAGATATATAGAAATGAATTCAGTCCACTAACCAAAGGAGATTATAGTCTAGCAGGTTACAAAGAAATATGCACAAAAACTTTTGCTATAAACAATTAAAACAAGCAATATAATAGGTCAGAAGACTCCATCCCATGTTTGACTATGATAATCTAGAAATTTAGTTTTGTTCAAACATTTACTTAAATTTGTATATTTTATTATTGAAGCAGTAAGTGACCTGGAAGACAAGAGAAGTGGCAGGTAGTATTGTGTATGTCACCATAATCTCAACTATAATTTCCCAATGGAGATATTCTAGGACTCATAACCTGAAGGCATTGGGAATACACTCAAGACCTTGCCCAATTGTCACTAATAGATAGGTAAGTTCAAGCTCCTTGGGAATTACAAAACCTTTTCCCCTTGCCTGAAACCCTTCCTGCTTCCATTTTAGACCTTGTAGCTAATGTTTCAATAAGCAGCCTCTGCAGAGATGGCACATAGGATGTTCCTATAGGTGCTACACCTATTGAAGACTCAGAAAAGGTAGTTCTTACCACCAAAGTCTTTGGCATTGTGAAATGGTTCAATATCCAAAACTGATGATTTTATTAGTAGAAATTACATCAATCTACACCCTAAATATTTTGAGACTTTTCTATCAGATTTACTGTTGAAATATTTTGTATATGATTTTCCCTCTCACTAGGTGAGCTCTTTTAAATCATACTTTATTTTTGTATCCCTAGCCCTTAACATAGTGCTTTGCCCATAGCAAGTGCTTAATAAGCACCTTTTATTCATTTATGTGAGCTTCATGAAATCCAAGAGTGTCACATTTCTCTCTCCTCAAAAATAGGCATAGTCCTTGGAAAATAGTAGTTGCTTAATAAATGCATGTTGAGTGGCTCTCTGATACATTTTGGTTTGGACATATGAGTCATTTTCCTACAAGTAAAGTGCTCCCATGGATCTTCCCATAAAAATTACTTAAGAAATACCACCTAATTGTATGATAGCAATAAGTAGGAGTACATTTCATCTCTGATTTCAAAAGCCGGTGACTTAATGGATATAAAGGATATTTGCTTATACTTTTGAAAACCAACATTACACCTTCAATTTAACCCAAGCATTTCATTTTGTTATGTTTTGTTTTCCTCTTAATGGTCAATTCAACAAGCATTTACTTTTGTGCAAGGTATGGTTCTAGGTGCCAAAAATTTATAGTAGCTGACATTTAACAGAGTGCTTTCAGTGTTACAAAGTGATTTACATATGATCTTTACAGTCACCCTGTAAGCTATAATTCATTGTCACCATGTTACCAATGAGGAAACAGACACAGAAAAGTTCAATGTCTGTCCCATGGTAACATAACTAGCAAGTGTCACTGGCCGCATTTTAATTCAGATCTTCCTGAGTCCAGGTCAAGCATTGTATACATTTCTTATATCGCCTCTCTAATGTCTTCATTTACATTCCAGGCATCATACAGTAAGGACCAGTTATGTTCACAGGGCACCATAATAGGTGTTTGGGATACAAAGATGAATAAGTATGGTCCATGTTCTTGAAGAGTTTATAATCTAGAAGTGAAGATAAGAAAGATAATTGATTTAAAATAATAAAATAATATATTCTAAGTAAGAAAAGCAAAGACTTATGGGATCTCTGAGGAAGGAGATGTCCCATCTAGCATAGGGATCTGGCAAAGTTGCATGGAAGATACAGTGCCTGTGTTAGAAGTTCATTGATGGTTGGGTAGAATCTAAAAAAATTGAGGTTAGACCAAGTGCATTCCACAAAAATAGAATAGTATGAGTAAATTGAGAGATTATAATGGGATGAACTTAATTTTGAATGGACTTGATGGGTATATAAAATATACTAAGAGGAGTAATACGAAGAACAATTGGTTATAGATTGTGGAGGGCATTGAATGCTAAGATCAAGAGCTTGTTCCTAATTAAACAGACAATGGGAAGTTACCAAAGGATTTTGAGTAGGAAATTGGTATAATACGAGTTATGAAAGCTGTTTCTAAGCAAGAAGTCTGTAAGCTAGGTATTGCAGCCATTATCATCAGTATTTGCAATTAAGAAGTGCTTCTAATTAAGATTCTGAGAACTTGGAAAATACTAAACTGTAATATGGCTGTTTAGTCTTTTCTTGTAAAATATGAATATAATCAGGTAGAGTTTAAATTTTGTACCTCTACATTTCCCTGAAGAAAATCACCCTTTAAAGCCAAAGAAGTTAGTTAATGATATTTTATTCAAAGGAAGAATTAAGATACAATTTATATTTTTATTAAGCATCCAAATTATTACTTGTCTTAACTTTATAATACTATTTTAAATATAAAATTTTGCATTCCTAATGGCATTTATTTTAATCAATTCTAGTTTTATGGGAGAAAGATTATATCTCATGGATCCAAAACCAGTTTGTTCAATTGCAGGCAAGGGGGAGAGGAAACTAATGAAAAGAGTTTACTTTTTCTTCACTTATTTTAAGTAAATATTTTAGTTATGTAAATTTGAATTCATATAATAAAATTCTAGTTCTACTATATAAGAATCTTCAAATTGGTAACATGTATACAATTTTAAGGCACTATAAGAAAAATTGCTAAGGAATATATGGAGAGGCCAATACCAATACAAAAAAATAAAATACAGAGCTGGATTCTCCACATTAATCACATTCTCCAGCACTATCATAGCCCTTATTTTCAACAAGTATGTTTCTAAGAAAATCCCCTGTGAACTGTTAAACAGAAGAAACCTCAGGCCCTACAAGGGGAACCTGGAATGAACCAGAGTCTGATCACAGTGTACAGAGATTATAAATGCATTTATTGCCTAAGAATAAGCTTGCAAGCTGGAATCATGTCAGTGTTATAACATGTTCAAAGCCCAGTTGGAAAGAGTAATGTTTTTTTTTAACCAGGAAAGGAGAAAAGGTAGGAATTTGGACAGATGGTGGGCAAGAAGTCACAGGAAATAAGAGAAATCAAGAAATTTAGGTGTTAGAGCTATGAAACCATCCATAGTTAAAGGCTTGAGTAAAGACAAGAAGATAAGAGGATGTAAAAGAGAATGTGTCCTAGAACCACATAAATAGTAGTTAGGAGAATCTGTGGAGATTAGGATGTCTCTTGAAGGTCCATAAATCACCAAATGGTTCAGGGTCTGTTTCAAAGTTGGTATGTGATTAATTTGGCTTCAGAGTTGTTGACTTTCTTCACATCTAGCTATGTTTACTCTTGGCCACCACAAAAGATTGTTGGTATGTCAAACCAATACAGCTAGTCCTCGTATTGTTTTTCTGTTTATCTAGATAACTAGGGTTTGGGGGAGGGAGAAGTGTCTCAAGCAAATGTGAATGAAGGTATCCCATTTCACAATGTCAAATATTCTTTTTTTTAATTTTAATTTATTTTCTTGATTACATCATTCATTTCCACAAGGTCTTGAGTTACAAATTTTGTCCCCCTCTTGTCCCCACCCCCCAGCCCAGAACATTGACCCCACTGTAAGACCCCTCCCACAATCTGTTCCCTTTTATGCCCTCCTCCAACACCTCTCTAGCTTTCTAGAAGGGCAGGGAGCTCCTCCCTGCCCCTGTCCCTGCACGTATTACTTCCCAGCTACATTTAATTGCATAGCCCCAAATACTGGATTCTAGCAATTCCTCCCCTGTCACCCACTCCCACTGGGAGGAGCAGCAATTCAATACAGGCTGTACCTATGTAATTACACAGAACATCTCCATGGTGGGCAAATTGTGAGAGGTTA
>CM053593.1:77296627-77319934 GCA_028646575.1 Pseudocheirus occidentalis | reverse complement strand
CCCTCCCTGCCCTGCTAGAAAGCTAGAGGGGTGTTGGAGGAGGGCACAAAAGGGAACAGGTTGTGGGAGGGGCCTTACAGTGGGATCAATGTTCTGGGCTGGGAGGTAGGGGCAAAAAGGGGAGAAAATCTGTAACTCAAAACCTTGTGGAAATGAATGATGTAACCAAGAAAATAAATTAAAATTTTTAAAAAGTGAAAAAAAAGAATGAAGCAATATCCTTACTAACATATATGCATCAGGCAGTATAGCATCTAAATTCCTAGAAGAGAAGTTAAAGGAATTAGAGGAAGAAATGAATAGCAAAACTATACTAGTGGGGATACTCAATCTCTCCCTCTCTGAACTTGATAATTCTAACCTCAAAGTAAACATCAAAGAAGTTAAGGAGATTAATAGAATTTTAGAGAAGGTAGATATGATTGACCTCTGGTGGAAACTGAATGGGGATAAAAAGGAATATACCTTAATCTCAATGATACATAACCTTGTATTAGGGCATAAAAAATCTTATAATTCAGTGCAAAAAGGCAGAAATATTAAATGCATCCTTCTCAAATCTTGATGCAATAAAAATTACATGTGCTATAGGGCCATGGAAAGATAGAAGAAAAACTAATTGGAAACTAAATAGTTTAATCCTAAAGAATGAATCGGTCAAACAAGAAATGAGACAAAATACCAAAACTTGTGGTATGCAGCAAAAGCAGTTTTTAGGGGAAATTTTATTATCTCTGAAGGCATACATTATTAAAATAGAAAAAAGGAGTTCAATAAATTGGGCATGAAACTGGAAAAGCTAGAAAAAGAACAAATTGAAAATCTCCAATTAAATATTAAAGCAGAAATACCGAAAAACAAAAGGAGACATTGAAAAAATTGAAATTAAGAAAATTATTGAATTAATAAATAAAACTAAGAACTGTTTTATGAAACAAAAACCCCAATAAAATTGAAAGACTTTAAGTCAATATGATAGAAAACCAAATTACAAGTATCAAAAATGAAAAGAGTGAACCTACCTCTAATGCAAAGGAGATTAAAACAATCATTAGCTATTATCTTGCCCAATTGTATGCACATAAATTTGACAATTAGTGAAATAGATGAATATGTTTTAAAAATATATAAGTTGCCCAGATTAACTGAAAAATTTAATTACTTAAATAGCCCCATCTTAGAAAAATAAATTTAAAAAGCCATCAATGAAATTCTTTGGAAAAAATCTACAGGGACAGATGGATTTACTAGTGAATTCTACCAAAAATTAAAGAACAGTTGACTCCAGTACTTTACAAACTATTTAGGAAAATTGTAGAATTACTACTACCAAATTCTTCTTATGACACAAATATAGTACTGATACATAAATCAGGAAGAGACAAAACAGAGAAAGAAAATCATAGAACATTTTCCCTCATAAACATAGATGTGAATATTTTAAATAAATTATTAGCAAGAAGATTACAGTAAATCATTATGATAATAATACACTTTGATCAGGTAGGATTTATTCCAGGAATGCAGGGATAGTTCAATATTCAGAAAACTATGAATATAATTGACCATATTAACAACACAATTAGCAGAAACCATATGATTATGTCAATTGATAAAGAAAAGGCTTTTGACAAAATACAACATCCATTCCTATTAAAAACACTGCAAAGTATAGGAATAAATGGAATCTTCCTTAAAATAATAAGTAGCATCTATCTAAAACCATTAGCAAGTATTATATGTAATGGGGACAAGCTAGAAATATTTCCAATAAAATCAGGGGTGAAACAAGAATGTCCACTATCACTCCTCTTATACAATTTGGTACTAGAATTGTTAGCAGTAGCAATAAGAGAAGAAAAAATTGAAGAAATCAAATTAGGCAAAGCAGAGACTAAGCTATCACTCTTTGCAGATGATATGATGCTATACTAAGAGAATCAAATAAAAAAACTACTTGAGATAATAAAGACATTTGGCAAAGTTGCAGGATGTAAAATAAACCCACATAAATCCTCACCATTCCTATATATTTCTAATGAAATCCAGCAACAAGAAATAGAAAGAGAAATTCCATTTTAAGCTGCTGCAACCATTATAAACTATTTGTGAATCAACCTGCCAGAAAGAAACCCAGGACCTATATGAACACAGTTACAAAACACTTTTCACACAAACAAAGTCTGTTCTAACTAATTGGAACACCCCTCCAGTTTCTCGTGGATGGGTAAAGCTAATATAATAAAAATGACAATTTTACCTAAATTAAATTACATATTTAGTGACATACCAATCAATCTACCATAAAAATTATTTTATAAAACTAGACAAAATACTAACAAAATTCATTTGGAAGAACAAAATGTCCAGAATATCAATGAAATTAATGGAATGAAATGCTAGGGAAAGGTGGCCTAACCTTACTAGATTTTAATTTCTATTATAAAGCAGCAGTCATCAAAAATACTTGATACTGGCTGAGGAATAGAGTAGTGAGTGGATCAGTGGAATAGATTAGGTATATGAGACACTGAAGTCAATGACTATAGTAATCTACTGTTTGGTAAACCTAAAGACCCCAGCTTTTGGGATAAGAACTCACTTCTGGTACAACTGGAAAACAGTATAGCAGATCCTGAGCATAGAACAATATCTTATGCCATGTACCAAAATAAAGTGCAAATAGGTGCACAATCTAGGCATAAAGGCTGATACTTTAAGCAATGTGGGAGAGCAAGGAATAGTTCACTTGTGAGATTCATGAAAAAGAGATTTCATGACTAAAAAAGAGTTAGAGACAATTATGAAAAATGAATAATTCTGATTACATTAAATTGAAAGATTTATGTACAAATGAAAGTAATGTAACCAAGATTAAAAGAGAAGTGGAAAAATTGGGAAAGAATTTATAAAACCAGTGTCCCTGATAAGAGACCTTATTTCTAAAATATACAGAGAACTGAGTCAAAACTATAAGAATGCAAGTCATTCCCCTATTGATAAATGGTCAAAGGATACGAACAGGCAGTTTTCAGAGTATGAAATTAAAGATTATGAAAGAAATTAAAATTCTTAAAGAAATTGAAGTATATGAAAAAATGCTCAAAATCACTATTGATTGAAGAAATGAAAATCAAAACAATTCAGAGATACCACATCTCACCTATCACATTGACTAAGATGACAAAACAGGAAAATAATAAATACTGGAGAGGATGTTTAAAATTTGGAACACTAATATATTGTTGGTGGAGCTGTGAACTGATTCAACCACTCTAGAGAGCAATCTGGAACTATGTCCAAAGGTGCATACCCTTTGACACAGCAATACCACTACTAGGGCTGTATCCTAAAGAGATCATAGTAGTGGGAAAAGCACCCTTATGTGCAAAAATATTTATAGCAGATCTTTTTGTGCTGGAAAAAATTTGGAAATCAAGAGGATGCCCATCAGTTGGCGAATGGTTAAACAAGTTGTGGTATATGAATGTAATGGAATCCTATTGTGCTATAAGAAATGAGGAGCAGATGGATTTCACAGTAATTTAGACTTTTATAAAATGATGTGGAGCAAGAAGAACAGAAGCAAGAGAATTTTGTACACAATTACAGACACATGGGATGTGTGACAACTTGGATAGCAATGTAGGACAACTCCAAAAGACCCATGATTGAAAGAGATATTCACATCCAGAGAAAGAACTGCAGAGTCTGAATGCATATTGAAGCAAACCATTTGCTCTCTTTCTCTTTTGTTTTGTTTTGTTTCTTCTTTACCACTGTTCACTCCATTGGTTATAATCTTTCTTTATAACTTGATTAATGTTTAATGTGAAGGTATTTGTAGATCCTCTATTTGATTGTATGCTGCTATGAGGTGGGGGGGTAGGGGAAAGGAAAGGGTGAATAAGAAAATTTGAAACTCAAGGGATTGTAGAACTGAATGATGTAAACTAAAAGTAAATAATTAAATTAATTTTTTTTAAAGAAAGAAGTTTGGAACTCTGCCACAAAAGTTTATAAACAATAAAAATCATTTGACCCAATGATAACACTATTTACTAGGTCTATATCTATTATACTTCAGAAAAAGAAAAGGATCTATATGTACAAAATTCCAGTTGCTCATTTTATGGCGGCAAACAATAGAAAACTGAGGAAATGTCATCAAATGGGGAATGGATGAAAATGTTACAGTATATGTATATGATGGAACACCATTGTGCTAAAGGAAATAATGAAGCAATTTATTTCAGAAAAACGTGGGAAGACCTATATGAATTGATGCATGGTGAATTTTGCAATGTCAGAGAACAATGTACACAAGAACAACAACAATGTAAAGGTTAATAATTTTGAAAGATGTGGGAATTCTGATCAACACAGTGAAATAAATTACAGTTCCAATGGACTTGCAATGAAACGTGCTATTTTTTCCAGATAAAGATGTGATGGACTCAGAGTATAGACTGAAACAAATTTACACAAACATACACAAACACATTTTTTTTGGACACAGCACATTTGAGAATTTGTTTTCCTTGACTATGTATATTTGTAATTTTCCTTGCTTTTTCAGTAAGCAGTTTGGTGGGAAAGGTTTCTGAAATAAATGAAAAATAAAAATGATTTTAAAATGCCAACTTTTCTTCCTCTTCCTCCAAACTATTTCTATTTATTCACTGGCAAGTATATTTCCCTGTAATAGGCATTTTGCCTTGAAGTTATTCCTTTGGTTCTCCAACTCATGTATTAAAATTGGCTTAAGAATATGTGCCTGTGGATTGTATATGATTAATAAACTTTCCTTATAAATAAAACACAACTGTTCAAATCAAGACTGGTCAGACTAATAAGTTTTGCTTTCAGCAGCAATTCATTCTCAGTGTCACATTTCAACAAATGACTTATTTGGCTTACACATAAAGACTCAAAGCATATACTACCATTATGCTGTACCTTGGGAAATCTAAAATACTAAGAACAGCTAGCTCTATTACTTTTACTTTTTTTTACTTGCCTTAGCACTTTGTTACTTCAAAATAATTATTTTACTTACATCATTCTCTATAAGAGACTTTGTGCTTCTATTTACTTTTGTGGGTCAAAAATGATCTTTTTTTTAATGTTTTTAATTGCCTCCATTTTTCTTTTCAAATAAATTCTCCCATATAAAATCATCTCTGTTCAAAAACATACTTTATCTGTGGATAGTTAGTGAATGTGTGGTCAAGAATATGGCTTTGATAGCCTTGTATTTCAAGTTAGGTCACAAATGCATGTCATTATGTGAAATAGTGTTGCTGAATCTACTTTCTGTATTCTTCTTAAGGTATTTGAGCAGGAAGGGGTAAAAGAGAAGTAAAGTTTTCTATATGCTGTGCTTTTAATTTTAGTATTTTTACCACTTTGTTTTAAATAATATAGCTAGGTTTAGTCTAATGCAAATAATGAATCCTGAAAAGTTGATGCAAGTATTCAAATTTGTACTATTTGGATCTATAATTATGTAAAATACTGTAATTGACTGCAGCTCAATGAAAATTACAGTTCAAATTAAAATAATGTGACCACTTCAAGAGATTCATTATTTCTCTTAAGATCTAGCAAACTCATAAAGTTCTTTTCTAAGATTCATTATTTCTCCTAAGATCTAGCAAACTCATAAAGTCACAAGTCATGAATTCTAGGGAACAAATATAGATCCCATAAAATGTGTGTGTGTGTGTGTGTGTGTGTGTGTGTGTGCTTGTAGTATAGGGAAATGTTGATATGGAAATCTCTTCTATCAATATAGATAAAAATCCAGTTACAAAAATCTTAAGTGTTTTGTCAAGGGTCACATATTTAACTTCTCTCTCTTCAAAACTTTGGCAAAACTCTTCTTCTGTTTAGAATCTGAAAATCTCCATTCTTTCCAACCCATACATCTACCAGGAAGAAATATGTGCTCAGGGAATGTACACAGAGTAGCTCCTATTTTATGTGTGACCAGTAATGATTTAGAGTTATTAGGATGATTCCACCTAACTTCCTCAGGGAAATTCTTGGTGACTAGTCAATTAGGGAGAAATGAGAGTACATTCTAGGCTTTCAAACAACTGTGGGCTCACTTAGCATATGAATCCTCCCTCAGGTATCTAAGGACAAAAAGATATTGAAATTTATAGGCACCTTGTAAGGAAGGAAGGGAGAGAGAGATAAAGTAAAGAAGGAAGGAAACTAATAAAGAATGTAGGAAGGAAATTATTCATTAGATATTTTATACGTGTTTTCCATTATGCTAAGATTGTGGGGGATGCAAATTTAAAATAAAAAAGATTTAGCATTTTCTTCCTTCAAGGAGCTTGCATTAAAAAAAAAAGATAATATATAGATGGGAGTGCTTACCAGAGAGATAATTTAGTCTAGGTACTTAGAAACATTGTGAATGGAGGCATATGGCAGATATTTGTCATGCTCTTTATAGTAGCAGTAGTAGAATTGACCTGATTCCTTTCAAGGTTGAGGTGGAACATTCACCTACGCAACACAGCAATTACACAATAAATAGTAGTCAAGGACTATAGCAATCTAGTGTTTGATAATCCAAACAATCCAAATTTGGGGGGTTAAAAACTCAATATTTAACAAAAGAATTGTTCAGTTGGAAAGTAGTTTGTCAAGAACTAGGCAGACTTAATACTTCACATAATAAATCAAGAAAACATCAAAATGGATAAATGATTTAGACATAAAGGGTGATAGCACAAATCATTTAGAGAACTGAGCAATGAACTTAATTCATGTTCTTTTCTATATGTCCCAGGAAATGAATCCACTATAATTTTTATTCTTCCTCCAGTGATTGGCACAATGTTCTACACATCATTAAGCATTTGATAAATGGTTGATAAGTAAACAAGTGAACTAACTAATCATGCATTTTTCAATGGGAAAATTGAAAATAGAAGAAAGTAAGGAAAGAACACTTTTGCTGCTATGTCGTGCAGACTTTGAACATTAATTTTTTATTAGTAAAGCAAAAATTGGACTTGTTATTCATTATCTGAAAGACAATTCGACTCCTTCAAATGTGTCACTCACTCACCACTAGGTAATATAACTATAATTTTTGCAAAATTATTGAATTTTATAGATCTAAAGGAAAACACTGAATAATTAGTCCCATTATCACCGTTAAAAGAGTTCCTGCTTCTAATTCAAATTGACTTTGTAAGCCACTAAAATTCTTTGGAGGCAGTGCTGGGATGGGGTGGGGGGAGTGGCTTGCTATTATTTAACCATGCCTCTACTACCTTGTACTTTAGTTGAAATACAGTACAAAACTTTAGTTATCCCTATTGAGTATTACTTATTATATTTAGCTCAGTGCTTCATCTTGCCAACATCTTTTTTAGATCTTGACCCTAATCCGGAGTTGTGTCATCTGAAAATTTTATGAACATGCTCTCTATGCCTCTAATCAAATTAGTGAGAACAACATTAGATAGTATTTATGAAGAACAGATCCCTTTGTCACTTTCCTGGAGATCTCTTGCCAAAATGGCATTTAATGATTAGTAAAATTTACTTTTTAAAGTCAACAATTTGACCAATTATATTATCTTCTCACACATCTTTCCTTCCCACTCTCCCTGCCCCCAACAAACATAGATATCTCTTTGCTCTCCTACCTCCTAAATAGAAGATGGCAGACAGGAAAACCAATGCCCAAAGAGAACAAACCTAACAGTGTTGCTGCTGGTCCTAAAGGGATCAGAAGTAGTCCCCTAGTCTGGCCACTTTCTGAAAGCAATGAATCAGAGAACATGCCTGGTTCCCTGACCTAGACTCTTCCTCCTTGTTGGGGATTACAGAGGTCATTTCATTATGTGTCAGTTTCCTGGGTTGTCCTCTTCCTGTCTTCTGATCAGAAAGACATTTTTGTTTTCTAAGAATGTCTTGTGGCCTGGCCTGTCTACATGGATATAACAGAAATAACATTTCATCATCTCTTGGTTCCATCTCTGTAACTGCTTAATATCCTGAGAGGTTTCTATACTGAGATAGAATCTACAGTGATGATAATTTACATGAACTCAATTATCAGTGATTAAAAAACTCCCACCCAAACATGTCTCTTCCAGTGACTTTGAACCCCCTCCTATCACTCTTCACACTCTATTCTCCATCCCTTACTGTCTGCTGCCTTACTGCATTCCCCCTTTACACAAAATCCCACAATATTCTACTGTAAAGCTACTAACACTTCACACTATATTCTCTAGAATGCTTGCTCCATAGGTAACAACTTTATTTTTGTTTCAAATCTTTTCCTTATCCACTCCTTCCATTTTTTGGCTCTCATTGAGACTTGGCTCCATCCTGATAACACAACTCATCTGGTCAACCTTTCCAGCAATGGTTGTACTTTTGCACATTTTCTCCAAATCTCTAATAAAGGTGGGGAAGTTGGGATATCCCTTACTCCTCAATGACACACCCAATCTCATTCTCAACCACCACAACCCAAAAACCTCTCCTCCATTTAGGTTTACTCAATCCATATCTATACCTGGTCAAGATTCCAAAAGCTATTATCTACTGACCTCCAGAATATTCTCTTCCTTTCCTCAATGAGTTTATTAACTGGCTCACAGACTTTCTCTCCTCCCTGACTTAGTATGTCCTCATACTAAAAGAAATAAGAGACATGTTAATAATCTTTACATTCTAGTCTCTTAATTTACTAACGCAGGGTAGTCTAGGCATAACCAGTTCTCTTAACATGAAGGTACCCTTAAGAGGCTTTGTACTATGTCTAAGTCACTTAAATAGAGGTCTGAATCCCCTACCTCATGGGTGAGGGTAGCCTCCTCTGATGGTCTTCCTCCAATGGATCCCACCTACAATCCTGGCTCCAAGGTTACCATTACTCAAACTCTGAGTCTTGTGATGGATCATCTCATACACCTGAAATTGAAAAGGGTAAGCAATACAGAAGAGAAAGAAATAACCCCAGTATAATTTCTCAGAGCTGGGGTGAAAGAGATGACAGCTAGGTAGCACAGTGAATAGAATGTTGGGTCTGGAATCAGTTAGACCTGAGTTCAAATCTGGACTCAGATACTTACTTGCTGTGTTAACCCTGTTTGCCTCAGTTTTCTCATCTTTAAATTTAGCTAGAGAAAGAAATGACAAACTACCCAGGTATCTGTCAAGAAAACATCAAATGGGATCAAAAAGAGGTGGCTATAGCCAAAAACCTGAACAAGGGGGGGGAGAAAGAGAGAAAGAGAGGGGGAGAGAGAGAGAGAGAGAGAGAGAGAGAGAGAGAGAGAGAGAGAGAGAGAGAGAGACAGAGAGAGAGAGGGAGAGAGAGAGAAACAGTGGAAGTCTTTGCTCTTACACTGGTTCAGTTTATGGCATTCTCACTATATGTGAACTATAGTCTTCATCATCTCAACACTATAGGTAGGAATAGCTAACAGGAACAACTGGGAAGAGATCAATTTACTCAATTTTAAAGCCTCGGGCCACCAGTCAAAGAAGGTCACTCTCATCCTTATGGAAGGGATAATGAGGCCTCCATGTTAGGCAGTCTGGACTTACTGCAAAGGCCTCTCATGGAAGAACTGGGCATGCCAGGATCAGCTCAGGTTATATTCGTATTCCTAGATTTTAGCATAATGTCTGATACATAATAAGTGCTTAATAAAGATCAACCTTCAAAGCCCAGGAAGACACATACATTTTCCAAAATGGATTGTGTAGTATATGAATCCTCCCCTAGGTATATAAGGGAGAAAAAGATATTGAACAATTTGTTGTTTTATATACAATGCATAATCTACTTTTTGTGTCTTACAGTGTGTGTAGAAATATGTTTGTTTAAAAGAAAAATGTAAAACTTTTTAAAATAGTGAAATTATATCTATAAAATTATAATTATAAATAATAAAATTATCCTGATCTACCATATTATTAATCTTACTTTTTAAATTTTATTTAGTATTTTATCTTCCCCAGTTTCATGCAAAAACAATTCTTAACATTCATTTTTAAAACTTTGAGTTCCAAATTCTCTCCCTTCCTCCCTCCCTGCCCCTATTCCCCCATTAATAAGGCAAACAATTTGATATAGGTTATACATGTGTAGTTATGCAAAACAATTTAATAATAGTTATGTTGAGAAAGAAAACAGACCAAAAAAATCCGTCAAGAAAAATAAAGAAATTTTTTAAAAGTTTGCTTCAATCTGTATTCAGATACCATCAGTTCTTCCCTGGAGATGGATAACATTTTTCATCATAATTCCTTCAGCTATGTCATGGATCATTGTATTTCTGAGAATAGCTAAGTCGTTCACTGCTGATCATCTTAACACATTGCTGTTACATTGTACACAGTACATTTCACTTCATATCAGCTCGTCCAAGTCTCTCCACACTTTTCCTAGAGCATCTCACTCATCATTTCCCATTAGTATTCCATCAAAATCACATACCACAACTTGTTCAGTCATTTTTCAATTGAGGAGAATCTTCTCAGTTTCAAATTCTTTACCATGAGAAAAGAGCTGCTATAAATAATTTTCTACATATAAGTCCTTATATGTATAAATGTATGTGATTAAATGTATGTATGTGTATGTATGTGATACAGCCTTAGTGATATTGCTATTTCAAAGGGTATGAAGTTTGGACGTCATTCCAAATTGCTCTATAGGATAATTGAATCAGTTCACAACTCTACCAACAAGGAATTAATGTCCCATTTTTCCCACATCATCTCCACCATTTGTCATTTTCCTTTTCTGTACTATTAGTAAGTCTAATAGGCATGAGATAGTACTGTGAGCTGTCACTCTTTGAACCCAGGTGACAGTTTGGTGAATCCAGGTAAGATCTGGGACCAAGGAAGGGGATTCAGGGAAGCTGAAAGCCTGCCCCAAGTCAAGATGAAAAGACCTCTCCCCATGGGTACTGAGTAGTGATGAAATAGTAGTGATATATTTGTGACGAAGGGGTGGATAACCTGTGTATTTTCCTATAGCCCTTTAAGAGGGTACTGAACAGTGACTAATTATTGGGTAGTTACTAATGATTGAATAGTGACTGATGACTGAATAATGACTGATTTGTAACTTAGCATGCCTGATGGGTGAGGCCTTTGACCTTTTGTACTTTATGATTGAATGTTTGACTAATTAAGTGATTGATTGACCAAATGACTGTACTTTGTTCAAAACTATGTGACCACTTTGGTAAAAACTATGTGGCCATTTTAGTGATAAGTTGTTGTGAATACTATATTTTGATTTTCTTGAATAACTTGTAACATTCTGAATGCTGTACCTTGATTTTCTGCGCATGTTTTGCTCTGATTTGTTATTGAATATAATGTTTGCTATACTATGTAATCAGAACCTTGAAAACTGTTCACAGTAACCGTCCTCTGACAAGTTGCTTATGTGTGGCTTTATACTCCACTATCTTGGTTCTTCCTCCTCACCTTATTTTCAAAGAATAGGATATTAATTTGACATCAATGGTTCCTCATGGGGCAATCTTTGTAATCGTTATCACTTCCTTTTCTGGATATTCACTAATCAATCACCTAATGTAGAAAGTTCCCAGGAACGAAACTCTCTGGCCAAAGTTTTTCAAAAATCTATTATCATCTAATAAAAAAGATTTATGTGAAAGGACAAAATGTGTTCTTCTGCCCTGTAGGACCTTACATTTCTCCACAATCTGCCACATGTCACTGAAAGTGGTGACATAATCTTATTCATGATTCATTCAGTACCTAGGGATTTAAATTAACCTAGTCCAAGATGATTTGAATTCCTCAAGAAAAGGAATTTCTTCTCTTATTTTCTTGTCTTGTGTATCAATTTCCTATTAACCACTTTTGAAGACTGATTGTATTGTCCTAGAGACCAATTCTGTGTGTTCTTTGATCAATCTTTTCCCCTTAGTTTCGCTTGTTAATTTTTAAAGAAAAAAAATAACCTTAGTTCTCTTTGATAGATTCATCATATTTTTGTTCATTGTAAATTTACTCATTACATTATTTTTATAGTACTATCTTATGAATTAAAAAATTATTTTCTGTTTCTTCACCTGCTTTCAATTTTCTGAACCTTTATTTTAAAAATCCAAGTTCAAATGTATGTTTCCTGTTTGTCCACATCTTTCTTTTTAAACAATTGCTTCTTTCCCTTCATAATTTTTCAGAATTTTATTCTTCATTTATTATAATTTTATTCTTAAGCATTTTCCTTTGGGTTATGACCTTTCTAACAGAATTTTAACCTCTTCCACTAACACAAACTCTAATAAGGTATTGTCACTTGTTCCTCATTGAACCCCTAGGATATTATAATTACCAACACATCAGCTACTTTGATTTTATTTACAAGAAGTCAAGCAAGTATACTTTTTATCATTTCTTCATTAGATTCACTTTATTCCTCATACAGAGACTGTGTTTCCATTTTCTATTTTATTCTATTCTATTTTAAGGCATTACAAGAAATTCAAATCCCATTCACAAGTACAATCTTCTCAGCTAATTTTTCCTTCCATACTAAATATATGTGAGTATATTGTCATGCATGTGTGCATTTACATATATGTACTGAGAGAAATTAATGCTATATTATTATATTAGTGAGTAGACATTAATTTGTGATTCACCTTTTTCTATTTACTTCTGTTTAGGTCTAAATCCTGAAAAAGGTTGGTCAGTCTCCAACACCATGGCTGAGCGATGAGATTATTCGTAGCCTACAAGGCAAAACTCCTCAGCTATGTTGGGAAATCTCATTTCTGTTCAGAGTATAAACAGATTCTATTATGGGCAAAATTTTGCTTGGGAGAAAAAGTCCCTGTCCATGAACCCCTCCATTAGAGTTTAGGATAGCCCAATTCATAAAGAAAAAAAAACTAGCTAGAAAGGTCGAGGCAGAAATGACTTCCCCTGAACAGATGCCTTGAGCATGCTGATTTTCATGATCAAGTTATGATTGCCATAAAAGTTTTTTCTGGAATTAGAATGCTACTATGTTTCACAGAATATGACTAAAAGAGGGTGCCAAACAGGGTTACTTAAAGATAGGCTTTAATTAATTTAAATTAACAAAGATTATTTGTAATTAGTATATTAATTCAAATGACAGTGATACATATAAGTATTGCTAAATTTCCTAATAACTGTTTATTATTTTTGGGTAAGATTATTTTTATAATTGATTACTTTAGCAAACTTCCCCCCTGCCCCAGCTATTGATAGCAGAAATATTCAATCAAATTAAAGTGAATCCTAAACATGGGAAGTCTAAATTAATGAGATTTTAAACTATAGGAGTTTTTTCTGTATTAACATACATAATCAAATTCAATTAAATAATTTGACAGACATCTATTAAGCATCATCTATGGACCAGACACAATGCTAGATATTAGGGTTACAAAAACATTTGAAAAATGGTTTATCTCTTGGAAGATCTTAGACTCTACTGAAAGAATATGTATTCACCTACACACTTTAGAGATTTTATGGCATTTTTCAACCATGAGATCTAGATATGGAATACTGTATTAATGATATGAGTACATGATGCAGTACAAATTTACTGTCAGAAATTTAATAGATATGGGAACAAAGAGGAAACAGGAAAATATTTTTAAAGGAAAAGGAAAACAATACTTAAAAAAAAGAAAATTACAGATCATAGCCCTTCCTATGCAAAGGCCCATTATATTTTATGAATTCACAGACAACTAGAACTGAAAAAGATCTTAGAGATCTCTAGGCTTACTCTTTCCCATACCTACAATTTAAGAGATAAGAAAACTGAGGCTAGGGTGGAGCCAACACAATGGTGTAGAAGCAACAAGGTTATTCAGGTCCCACATATCCACCTCAAATACTCATAAAATATGGCTCTTAAAAATTTTAGGACTCCAAAATTCACAAAAATACAGAAAAACACATCACCCAGCCTGAAATTGTGGCTTGGCATAAGGGCAGCCAGGACAAGCTGCAGCTGGAGCCTTTAGGAGAGTGGATCAGCAGCAGCTGTGGCAGTTTCCAGAAATATCAAGCCATAAGAAACAAGAACAAAGTGAAAGGTCAGTGAAACTCAGTTAATTTGGTGGAGATAAGCAGTCTGGCTGAACTTCCTCCAGGGCAAGGAAGTAGCAAAAGCAGTGGCCCTGCAGCTGTCTCCATGTGAGTGCTTCAGAGTTCCTGGACTGCAGACTACACGAGGGCCAAGCATTTGTTCAGAGGCTAAGTGCTCTTGTGCTGAATGGCCTGAATGCATATCATGGTCTTGAGTGGTGGTCCCAGGGTCCATTTTATGTGAGCCACAGCAAGTGGGGGCTTCAGCAGTCTCCTAATAGCTCCATCAGGGGTGAAAACTCCAATGATTTGGGACTGAGTTTTCCCCTCTGGAAGCATAGTTCCACAGAGCTAAACAGTCAAGTAATTCACTGGCAACATGAGCAGACAAATAGAAAGCAATGTGAAATATCTCCTTGAAAAACCACTCACCTGGAAAATAGATGCAGGAGAGACAATTTAAAAATTATTAGACTACCTGAAAGCCATGATCAAAAAAAGAACTTAAAACATCCTTCAAGAACTTCTCAAGGTAAATTGCCCTGATGTTTTAGAATCAGAGGGCAAAATAGAACTTGAAAAAATTCACCTATCACTTCTTGAAAAAGATCCCTAAAAGAAAAGTTAGGAATGTCATAGTCAGGTTCTGGAGCCCCCAGATCAAGGAGAAAATATTACAAGCTGACAAAAAGTAACAATTTGAATACTCTGGAAACACAATTAGGATAACGCAAGATCTAGCAGCTTCTACATTAAGGGATTGAAGGGTGTGGAATATGATATTTCAGAGATCAAGGGAGCTAGGATTAAAACGAAGAATCACCTACCCAGCAAAATTGAGTATAATGTTCCAAGGAAAATATGGTCATTCAATGAAGTGGAGGACTTTCAAATGTTCTTGCTGAAAAAACCAGAACTCAAAAGAAAATTTGACACTTAAATACAAGAAGCATGAGAAGGTAAACATGGAAAAGAAATCATAAGGAATTTAATGAAGTTGAACTATTTACTTGCCAACATAGCAAAATGATGATTGTAACTTATGAAACTTTTCTTAGGATGAGGATAGATGAAAGGAATAAAAATGTATATATACATTTACATGAACATATGTCTATATAGGAGGGTTTATATATAGGTACAAACATATATCTGAGTATGTGTATATATGAGGACATAGAGGGCACAAGATCAATGAATTTGAAGGGATAATACTCTAAAAGGTGAAATTCTGAGGTGGGAGAGGATTAGAATGAGAGGAGACAGGGAGAGACAGAATGGGGATTAATTATTCATGTAGAAAATGCAAGGGATAATTGTTACAATGGAGGGGAAGAACAGGAAGGCAAAAGGGAAAGGATCAACCTTACTCTCACTGAATTTGGCTTAAGGAAGGAATGGCATAAACTCTAAACTGGTATCTCCCCACACAGGAGAGTAGGGGGGATGAGGATGAGAGTTGGGATGATGGAGGGGAGGGCAGGGTGGGGGAGAGGGTTGCTTTCAGTATACATTTCTGTAAAGGGACAGGAACTGGGACAAGGTAGAGAATAGAACAAGGATGGGTAGTAGGATAGGAAGGAGGGTCATATAATCAGTCTCTCACAATATGCCCTCTTTGGAGATGTTCTGCGCAACTACACATGTACAGTTTATATTTAATTGCTTCTCCTTTTAGTTGGGGTGGGTGACAAGGGAGGAAGGGAAGGAATCTAGAATTTAAACTTCTATAATGAAATGTTAAAAAAAACTATGTATACATATGTAATTTTCATTATTATTATTAACTACATGCAACTGGGAACTAAAATATACAGGCACTGTGGTAGGGAGATCCATCCTCCCCTAGTAGAAAGTCAGAAGGGCAAGGGGGCAGACATAGGAGAGAGTGAATTGGGGGAGGTTTTATACAGTGGGATGGCTGTTTTGAGGTGTTAGGTAGGGGAAAGATGGGGAAAATTTGTAACTCAAAATCTTCTGGAAATGAATGATATAAACAAAATAATAAATAAATAAATTTATTTTTTTAAAAAGAAAGAAAGAAACCTGAGGCCCAGATCAGTGATTTACATTCTGACAGGCAATTGATGTTGAAGGCAGGCACAGATGTTTTTCCCAAAAAGTAAATAAATAAAATATCACATAAGTGGAAGAAATATTTTAGAACAGACAGATTATTGTGTAACCCATAGTATTTCTCCATTAGCACAGGTTTGTCATAGGGTTTAACTTCAGGCACTTCTGCTTTATGGGTTGACAAACCTATTTCCCCATTCTTATATCACTACTCATTAATTGTCATCCATATAGGAAAATGGATGATCTGTAGCTCTTATACTAAAACTGAAGAATTTTGGGATTGATTGAAAAACATGGGAGACACTGACACAGAACCAAATAGCATGGTATGTCCATATCAAAGCAGAATTTTGCTAGGTCAAAAGAAATGTGAGATGCATAAATTTAGAAACACCTCCATTCCAAATGTTCAAATAGACTATTTCTGCCCCAATGATGGTACAACCTTCCAAGTCTATATTGCTCTGAACAAGGCTGGACATACGATACCTTGACCCCAACATAGTGATGTCATTTTGGCTATCTTCAAGAATAAAGGACAGACACAAGTAAAATGATATTTATATTATTCCTTAGATATCCATCCTTGTTGTTAAGACTGAAGTGAGCCTTAGACAAAAACAAGAGCAGTAACTAACTTAATCTAGAACCCTTTCTCATCAATGGCCCAGTTCCTTCTGACCTGGTGACCTTAGAGAACATTTCATTTTTGCCTTTGTGTCCTCTGTCTTTAGCATTGTGTGGTGCACTCAGTAGGAGTTTGATGAAAGTCTGTTCACTGACGACCTCTGGTCATTTGTTTGACTGCCTCTAGTTACACATAGATATTTACACACAGTTTGTCATTATCCTATGTTGTATGCCTTTATCCCACAATAGTGTCTGCACTAGTAGAAAAAAACAAAATGTGTTAACCACAGATACACCAGCTTAGCAGACATATAAAAACATTCAAATAGATATTTGAAGAAGGAATCCCAGATGCTGTAAGGATGAAGATATTTTTAGAGCCCAAAGCTCAATTTAACTATCACATCTATAGAACAGCATATTATTTGTTCTGAAAAGGGAGCTTTTCAGTCAGAGGTCAGAGACCGAGAGTGGGAAGAGCCAATCGTATCACATTGGGCCTGCATGCTGGTTGAAATATGAGCTTAGAAATTGCCTCTGTTATTATATCCATTGAGAATTAACGATTATCAGATATATGTGTTTATCTCTTGCCTGTCTTTGTTGTTAACTGCTCTAAAGCCCCCTATGGAAATCTTGAAATGCTAAGATAGACAGTTACAGAGAAAAAAAAAATCTATGGAAAATAATTTGATTTCTTCTTCACTAACCATAACAATCAATTATGCACAATGAGTTTCAACACAAGCTGTTCAGACAAAGGAGAGTTTACTGAATTTCTGACATGTTCTTCTTCTATTTGCTTTGCAAGCAGTAGTATGGTATAACTCACAAATAGCCTCAGAGTTACTGCTTCATACTTTTTAATATTTGAAAGGCTTATTATTTATGTAAATTATTCTTCTTTGTTATAATTGCTTTCAAGTGTTTTATGAAGGATTACATTATGCATACATTTGATTAGTCATTTTGTTATCCACTTTCCCACCCCCATTTCCTGAAGTTATTTTAAGAAATGCCCATCCTTGATTGTAAACCATCAATTATAGGGCAGAGATGACTCTTAATTGCACTTGTTATTTGAAAACTAATTTTTGTAAAGGGAAACACATATTTACCCAACCAACAAACAATCCCCTAGCACTGGGATCAAAATGAAAAGGAGGCTCATGAAATATTAACATTGTCCAATTCTAACTTTCTTTTCATATTAATTGCTTATAGTTTGGTTTGATTGTGGTACAGGAACTGAAAGATTTTTTTCAAAGGACTGTATAGCAATGCTGAAAACCTGCATGTGCATTTAGGGTGAGTAGTCCCTGAATCCCCAATCCAAGGACATATGTTTATTCTTTCAACAATAAATAAAACCTTGCTAGTTTTTTAATAGGTTAGGTCAGAGAGAAAAAAACAAATATATACTCATCATTCTGTTCTCTGTTTTAAAAAATCTGGCATTCAAATGACTGTTTTTATGATGCCAATAATGTATCAGTTTTGGAACACAGTGATGATAAAGTGCAGTCTTGGGGTTTTGGGGAGGGATATTACATCTATTAAGATGAAAGTTACACATTTTGAGCCAAGCAAAAAGCACTTCTTCATTGCATTTCATTCATTGTCTTGTTAGTCTTTACATCTGTGAACCAAACTAACTGGAGGACTATATTTAAATATAATGTGCTTCCTTTTTCAATGAAGTAATATATGACAAATGGATACCAAAAATCAGTTTGAAAACTGAGTGACTTCATGCCAAGATACTCTCTATATGGTTCACGAGTTTTTGTCACAATCTCATGTACAGAGTTTACCTTTTGATTATATATTTTTTAATTTTCAGATAGCAAACTATGATATGATAGATTTTAAGTACTTAATAAATCTAATAAAATAATAATTTTACCAATGAAACTTTTATTATGTGCTATATGCCGGGTACTTTACAAATATTACATTGTCTGATCATCATAACAAACCTGAGAGGAAGGTACTATTATTATTTCTATTTTTACTGATTAGGAAACTGAGGCAAACAGATTAAATGCCTTGCCTAGGATCTATATAGCTAATAAGTGTCTAAGTCTGGATTTGAATTTGGTTCTTTCTGATTCTAGGGCCAATTATGAGCCTCTCAGCTGTCTCTGAATATAAATATTAGCTAGACTCTTACTAGTTTCCTTGGTATATAAAAGCTCTTCTTGATTTAGAAGAAGAAGGAAATTTGGCACTAAGTCTCTGGTATAGAAATGGCAAAAGTTTTATTTCCATAATGAAAAGCTTAGTGGGTACATGGTAATGGCTTCTGGCTTTAGAATCAGAAAGATCTCTGCACAGGCCTACTCTATGACTGGCAAAAATCATTTGAATTTTCACTGCCTAGGGCAAAATCTTTAAAGAATCAGAGTCTTAGTGAAGAGTTGATCAGCTTTGGCTTAAAAATTTCCTTTCAAGGAGCTTCTTATACCTGTTCAATTACTAGGCAGAGCAGAATTAGGAATGGAAAAAGGAGAGGGGAGTGAGAAACAAAAACAAAACAAAAAATGAAATATATACATGTATATACATACATACAAATATACATATACATATACAAATGAACACACATATATATACATACATACACACACATAGACATGCACACACACATAGACACACACATACACACACACACACACACACATATATAATCTATGTATGGAAAATTATGTGAAGTTGACCGCTCTTGCTTTCTTGATACAATTTCAATGTTTATTGAATTTCCTGCCAAAGGTCATCATGCTTTGCCCATTGAAATGATCACTAGACTAGTAGCTTTAAGATTTGGGTTCTTTCACCAATATCTCAATGAACAAATTACTTCACAAAATAATACATTGGATTGTGACATGAACAGGGCTTAGAAATAAAGAGACTCCCAGATCCGTCTAATAGGGGAGTTGTACATCAATTCAGCATGATCAAATACTGTAACGGTAATGGAATTTAAAGATTCCCAAGTATTGGCTTAGTTTTCAGGTTTAATGTTAAAACCAAGAGCTTGTGAATCCCACTTGTGGGAATGACTTGTTGATCTGAAGAGAGAGGGCTGAACCGGGAGAAGCTGGTGCTGTGGACTTAGAGAGAAGGCCCAAGAAGAAGTGGTCAAAAGGACTTTGGGAGGCAGAAAGAGAGAGAGAGGAAAATTGCCTGGAGTCAGAGTTGCTGAGAGACTGCTAAGGGCCAGTTGGAGCTGACCAGGACTTTTGTGAAGTGTCACCCAGAGCTTCTAAGAACTGAGGAGGCATGGCTATGATGCCAGTATTTTGTCTGTATTGATGTTGTTTTGCCAGATTTTTCTGCTGGTGAAGGACAGTGCTGTTGTTGTAGAGGTCCTGGAAACTTGCTGCTGGTTCAGAAACCCTGAAGAAGGATTTTCCTGTTGTATGTTTACAGAAATCCTGGAAGAGGGTCTTGCTGATGTTTTTAGGGGTTCTGGGACTGTTCTTCAGGCAGAGAATAAATTAATGAGGATGCTGGCAATGTATATTTTGGTTTTGTTAAGCTTTGTCTCCCCAGGAACAGACATTGCTGAGAACTTGTCTCCTGTCCAGATGAAGGAAGGATCTTTCTTTGGGTATTCAATGCTGTGATGATATCTTAACTTTGTTGTAGCTTAAGCTTGGATGGCTTTTTGTGCTCTCCTGCCCCTTTTGAGAAAACGCTTGCCATTAATGGATGGTTTTGTAATTGAGTTGTGATCCAGGGGTAGTAAACTTTTGACTTTCTTTTGTTCTCTATGACTGACCAAATGAATGTTCATTTTTTATGATTGGAAACTAATCTCCGTTTGAGAAGAGAGACTTTGACTGGCTAAATGAATGTACTCTCCAGGAGTGGAGGTAGTACTTGGATTGAATTGAGAACTTACTTGCTAAATGAATGAATTATATTGTATTTTTATTTTCTCCCTTCTGGGAATGTTTTGCCTTAATCTGTCACTGAATAAATGGAGTTTGCTTTGCTGGTATTCTGAACCTTGGAAGTTGCCTTTGCTTGGCTTTATAAATACAGAAGGCAAAATTTTGGAGACCTGTTTAAAAATGTGTTCTTCTCTTTGGTATACATGGGAAGTTATACACACGGTACATGATAGACACTTAATAAATGCTTATTGATTGATTTACTGACCAATTGAGTTAGAATATCATTTCCTCTATTAATTCTTTTCACTATTATCCCAACCAAAAGTAATCTTTCTATGCTAAGTTGTTGTATCTAGGTAATGTAGTGCCTAAAGCAAATTCAGTCAAAATGAGGTATCTCAAGGAGTATTCAGAATATGATTCACATTTTAGAATTCTTTGATGCTCAGAAAGAGTAATCTACCTCTGTTCACAGAATCTGGATGTGCCTGACCCACCTGACTATGAAGATGACTTAAGGTGAGATTAGAGGGCAAGGGAAACAGAAGATGGAAGTTGATTTGTTGTTGATAGAAAGTAGACCTCTCGAAAAGAACTAGGACACTCAGTGGTGGATGCAATGAGCAGAGCTGTAAGCCTAGACACTGCCATAAAAAGGAACTCCTTTTTACCATATCAATATAACTTTGTTTACCTCTTCTTTAACTTTTGAAACACTCTTGCCACACTTTTACATTCTATGCATTTTTCATGTAAACAGAAAGTGATGGCCGCAAAAGGATGCTTTTTTCTTCACAGAAATAACATGGGTAGAAATAAATTCACCAGAAAGAAGGCTATAAAAGAATTTTTTAAAAGTCCTTAATTTTAATAGTCCTTTGATTGTTATATTTACATATATACGTGCACACACACACAGACACTCACACACAAGCACACAGTATCTTCCCTTTCAGTCTATAAATTTCCTGATGGCAAGAATAATGTCTAATTCTTTATGTGCCCCCTTGATAAAGTTTCTTCCACAATGCAGGTCCTCAGTAGATACATGACATTCCAAAAGTCTTAGTACAGCCTTAAGCTTTAGCAATTTAAGATTTTTTAAGGTATAATTGGTGAAAACTACACTATGATGTGTTTTAAATTTTGGGTGTTAAATAAAGGAATGAATGCCTGCAAACAGATTCTTTAAGAGGCTAACAATATTGTAGAATGTGATCAAATCAATTTACTTCTGATTGTGAAACTTGGATCTTGGTCTAATATAAAACCCATTAAGGAGGCAGAGTGAACTCCTTGAATAAGAAATGGACAATGAATCACAGATGTGGGGGAAAAAACACTATGAGATTAGACCTAAGTCCACATACATTTCATTTATTTATCTAATGGATATTTTTCAAATCTACCTATCTATCATCTATCTACCTATCTCTCATTGCCTTCATTTTGGAATATATTCCTTGTTACTCCTCTATCCAGAAAACTATCTTTTGTAATAGAACTTAAAAGAAGATGGAGAGAGAAAGTTCACTAAAAGTGAATAGCATATCAAATCACTGGCAGTTTAGAATGTTTCAAAGGCTTAGTCATTTCTGCCAAGGAGAGATGATATTTATTCATATCCTTTCTTGGGGCAAGTAATTATACAGCTTTCAGTTTTCTTTAAAAAATGTTATCATTCTTTTGATTTACTTTACTACAGTCATTATGCAATAAGCATACATTAAGTGCCTATTATATACTGAGAAAAGTTCTAGATACTTACAGGCAGAGATATGCAAGGATAAATGAAATTATCCATAAGTGGTTTATATGCTACTATTTCATCATCTCAAGTATCTGTGATTTTATCTATGTATATGTTCCTTTCTACAAAGATGGATTGCAACTCCTCTACAATTTAGTAATCAAACAAGCAAGGGTATGATCATTTTTAAGTGCTTACTGTGTGGCATATAATGTGCTAGGCATTAGAAGAGACAAAGACAAAAATAAAACAAACTATCCTACTTCTACAGTAGTAGTGGATGCTATTTTAGAGTTAGTGTGGTTAAACTATGTATCACCCTAAAGCTAACCTGTTGGTATTCCTTGCTGAATTTAGACTATCTCCTTGGACACACAACTGACATTCAATCTGGCCTATATTCAAAACTTTTCCAATTTGGAATGATCTACCAGAGTGTAATGGTAGTCAATTTGTTTGATCAGATACTTAGGGCTAAGCAGATCATATACTTAGGGTTAAGTAGAACCTAGTAACTTAGGGCTAAGTATAGAACTCTGTCCATTGGTGAAAAGGTGTGAATTCCCCTGTTGACATGAAAGAATGCTATTGGCTGAAACACTCCCCTGTTGACTTGGGAGAAGGCCAGTGTTTGTAAGCAGGAGAATTTTGGAGAGACAGAAAGATTTTGGATTTGGTTCCTGAGTGAAGCTGACTGAAGATATGAACAGGATGGGACTTTGTTTGTTGGTGGCCTGGCTGATTCTTGAGTTCCAGGCAAGAGAAGTCCTGAAGGGTTTGAGGTGCAGTGAATCCGGTGAACTTCAGCGTGTGCCAGGGATTGCCTTG